>OU343220.1:70853705-70880099 GCA_910596185.1 Chrysanthemum makinoi | reverse complement strand
GATCGACACCTTTCACTAATGTCTTCGTCTTGACACTTGAGACATCTTTCACTAATATCTTCAACACTACACTTCTTAGAAGAAAGAAAAGAACCATCAACAAAAGGACTTCACAGTAGTCTTGATGATGAGGAAGCATAGCAACTCATGGACTTGAGCTTGCTTGACTTCAAAGGTGATGATCTCGCCTTTAAAAGGAACCTAGAGCATCACACAAAAGCAAAACTACAAACATAGATCACTTGGATCTGCGGTTACAGAGTTTTAAACTCAAGGAGAAAGTATGTGAGAAAGGGGTGAGAAACAATGAATAAATGGCTCACTATTTATAGAGAGAAAATTCCTACTGTTCCCCGGATCCCACGGATCCCTCCCACAAGGGATCCATCTAGCGTAAAGCTAGGGATCCGTGGGACGCTCCTCTTTGCCCATGGGTATTTTGGTTATGGGTCATGGGTCATGGGTTATGGGTTGATCCATGGGTCTTTTACTAGATACAATGTATCTTATGAGTGCAATGCACCTAGTCAAATGGGTATGGGTCAATACCATGGGTTATGGATATTATCCATATATGATATAAGCATGATGTCATGCAATGGGTTATGGGTCAAGCTCCATGGATATGGGTCATGGACTTTGGGTTGTACCCAACTACATTCAATGTATTTGGTCAATGGGTTATGATACTTAAGTTTCTACCCATTTATATTACCCAATATACTACATACTAGTTATGTGTATATTTTACCCAAATATGTAAACACTAGTTGTTGTACATATGTAATACTAAATCATAAAATCACTTATACTTGTTTTAGTGTTTTATGTGAGAACGTAAGTGTGTTAGAAACTATTAGTTCAAACCATTTACGTATTTTATTTGTTTTGTTAAAATGATTTTACGTTTGTTATCGACAACACATTAGAAGATCGTAAAATATAAATAAACGTTTTCACGGCTTATTTGTATTAACAATCTCTCCCTTTTTGTTGATGATAAAACATAAAATTATTTTAAGAAAAAGCTAAAATTCATAAAAGTTTGAATTTGTAGTTTTTACTTTCTTCTCCCCTTTTTTGTCGAAACAAAAAGAGCTTCGAAAGAAAACTAACACATTGTTTGAGGAAAAACATGTGAAAATTAGAAAAGAAAGAAAAAGTAGAGAGCAAGTAACGGGAAAGGATCTTGTCTTCACTCCCCCTTGACGAGTCCATTCCTATGTGAGGGTGTCAAGAAAATAATACTAAGCTAGTTCATTTGCAAATAAGTTTGTAGAAAACTAGAAGGGGGGTTGAATAGTTTACCAATTAAAACTTTGTTTTGAAACTTATTGAAAAGATCAATTGATATTGATCTTAGATATGTTAATGAAATATGCAAGCAATATGTAAAGAGTAATTAAGGAAAGAAATGATCAAACCACAACAAGTTGTTTATAGTGGTTCGGCCTACAAGGACTCTTTTTCCTTGCCCTACTCCACTCCCCGAGTCTCACACTCGAGAGTTTAACTTCACTAGTCAACAAGCTCCTTTCACCGGCGGAGAAAACCTTTACACTTCGGTTACACTATTTCCGACACTAAGCTAGATGTCGAGTTCTTTCCAAGGGTACAACTACTCCCACACACAATGTATTTTGAGGACTAAAATACTAACCACTCACACTCACAAGATTATGATGGTTTAATATAATAATGAAGTATGAATCAACACTAGATCATACAACACTAAACAAACAAGACTTCCAACTTCTCTTTTGAAGCTTGAATGTGACTTGATCTTCTTTGCTACAAAAGAGATCACTAATATGATATGAAACTGAGTTAGAAAGGTTAGAGAGAAGATATGTAAGAGAGTATGATAGACAAGGATAGAAAACTACTTGGTTTGGCTTTGCTATTTATAGCCAAAATGGACAGGAGCGTCCACGGACCACGGAACCCTCAAAAGGGTTCCGCCCGTGTACCATTTTGGTACCGTGGAGGTCTGACAGCAAGATATCAAAAATCTTTGCTAAAGTCAACTATATCTAAGTGAGATTGTGCAAGATATGAAGAGTACAAATCCACACAAAATATCTAATGAAATCTTCCAATGATTTCCATGATGCAACACATGATGTCATATGTTATATTTCTATATTTAGAAATATGCAAGTACTTAAGTAGTGTTTGGTTTTAAGAACCTAACACATTCTAAAAACTACTATCATACATAATGATTAGAGTCATATCAAGATGTCACTAATCATAAATGTAAATGCATGAATGATGAATATATTGTTTGAAAAAAGCTTGTTATAATATCTATTAAACTTGACAAGCTTTAAGCTTTTATACAATATAAATTTACTTTTGTCGTTAACAAAACTTAGGTAAAGATCAAAAATATAAATAACGTTTAATGACGATATTTGTATTAACAATCTCCCCCTTTTTGTTGAGGACAAAATATAAATTTTATTTTTATAAAAGATACAAAGTTTGTGCAAGAGTTATAAAAATATTAGTTTTAGAACTTGAAAAGGAAATGATAATGTAAGTGTATGATGTTTGATTTTTTCAGAAAGTCAAAGTATTCACTAGTTGATGCATGATGTTGACTTTTTCAGAAAGTCAAAGTATGCAGTTTGACTTTTTCAGAAAAGTCAAATATAAACAAGTTCTATATTTTCTCCCCCTTTTTGTCTCAACAAGAAGTAGAGGCGATGCGGAATGTAATGAGCCCGAGCCATTATCTCTCCCTTGATCAAAGCTCCCCCTAAATTGGGTGCTTAATGGGAAGATACATGGATTGTGAAAATAAAAGCTACAAAAAAAATGTTAGTAATAATGATCATTCACAATTGTTGGATCGATATACTTTAATCAAACTAACTTAACTAGCTTGTTAAGGTTTAATAACCTCGGATAAATCCTAAGTTATTAACAAAGAAACACTGAACAATCTTTATCAAGTACGCGGAATTTACTTAACAAAGCTAAGAAGAATAACCTTTTATTATAAACTCTAAATCTGCTTATTATGCAGATACTCTAATACAACTCTAAGATAATCGAACTTCTCTCTAAAACACTAATTAACTTGTGAATTCGTAAACTCTAAAACTCATAGACTTCGTACATCTAATGCCAATCTAGGAGTCCTTTTATAGGCTCAAGGATATCCTAGTCGGTTTACAATTTGTAACCTTGTACGACAAGTAATCTAAACATAGAATACAATACTTTCCATAAACGAATAATAGTTCTTTTGTTCTTGCAGTACTTTGACTTCTAGGTGCAGTACTTTGACTTTGTCTTTAGCAGTACTTTGACTCTTTGACTTTTTCGGTACTTTACTTACGATACTTTCATATCTTCAGTACTTTCATGTTTTCAGCACTTTCATATCCCAACAATCCTCCCCTAACTTGAATTCTACTTGCTTGACTTCAAGTTCCTTTGTGAATGTATCTTTAACGCTTCATCTTTAAGGATAGATTGTTTCTTAGTCTTTACATTATATCTCTGTAGTGTCTGTGCTTGTCAAAGTATCTCTTAGAATTGTTCTTTCTCAGCAACATTCAGCAAGCTTCATTTTTTCAGCAACATATGACAATGTGTACATTAATTCAGTTTAAGTTGCATACTATTCTCATCACTTCCTGGTGTGTTAACTCCTGTGAGAGGTGAATCATTGAAAATTTTAATGGTTTTAGATCTCTTTACCAAAGCCATTATCTTTGGAGTAGCCAAATGTTTTGGTGTGTAAGACCATGGTACATTGATAACCATATGATTTTTAGCAAATCATCACTATCAACGATTTGATTTGTCTTTACCAAAAGTGTACCCTTACGGACTAGTTAGTTCTTTTATCTAATGGTGAACTAATTACCAATAATGGTTTTTCCACGGCCTTTACCACAAGCCATTTTCTTGTGGGCTAGCCAACTCTTCACATTATCTGATATGGTGAGTTGATTACCATACAACTTATTAGCAAGTTGTCAACTAAAACGGATTTGATATATCTTTACCAGAGCCGTTTGCTCATGGATTAGCCAATCCTTTTGTAACCATGGTGGATTGATTACCTATTTGATGTTTCCATCTCAAAATCCATTTAATTCACTTAACCTTTGTTTCAAAATATTTGATATTTTAACAAAAGATTTCTTTCAAAAATTACTTAACGGTTTTAAAAGCTGCAAGCGATACTTTGATGAAAGTACAGTTTGATCAGCAGTACTTTGAATAAAGTACTGATTTATCAAAAATAAATTATTCAATAAAATTCATACCGGTTTACTCATCATCTTCAGCAATGGTAGTCCAGTTGATAAATAAATTGATAACCATGCAAGCGGTTTCATTATCCTCTTCTACTTCCAATCCATGCTCTAGCATTCTTCTCATGAGCTCAACTGTGAGAGGATATCTTCGTTTTACAAACATGTGTATCATTTTACCATTCTCCAGTTCTAAAACATGAACTCCGGATTCTTCAAAGAATCTCCAGCAAACAATTTCCCAGTTTTCTTATTTTTTCCAAATATCATCAGTGCTTTCCTCTTCTGTTTCCCACATGGTTATGAGATCTCCAAGCAAAACTAGACCAATTCCTTCTGATGGAATATCTCCAAAATAAGCTTTCACCACATTATATAGATAGAATAGATCCACTCTATCTATAATATGTAACAAATCCCATAGCCTATTGAAAACTTTGAAGCTTTCATCTTCGTTATGAAAAATCATATAATCTCCTTCTTTGGATTTCACAATATCAAAAGCACTAATCTGAGATCTGTTCATCTTCATGTCATCATCTTCTTTTGAATAATCAAAATCTACCACTCTGAGATAATTTCTTAATGCATCTTTAGACTCAGATCTTAATTCAACTCTTTCTTTCTTTGAGAACTGTCTATCTGTATCTTCAGTTTTTCTTTTTCTTTTTAAGCTCTTCTTCCTTTCAGCTTCAAAGCTTCTTCTCTAAAATCCTTGATATCTGCAACACTCTTCTTATAAGCTTCTGTCTCAGCATCATAGAGTCTTCTCATGTCAACATAGTTCAACTTCTGCAATCCTTTATACCCTCGACCTTTCAAATATGCCATCATAGCATTCCTGTCCTTAGCTAAATTAGGTCTTCTAGGCATATATCTAACAGAAGTAGGTGATTGTAATGGTTCATCACTTGACATCTAATTGCTCTTGCAACTTTTAGCCGCTTCTCTACTTTGAGCTTCTTGAGCTTCTTGAGCTGCTCTATCTTTAGCATTTAACTCTTCTTGAAGCTTTCTAGCAGCAGCTTCATTCCTAGCAACTTCAATTTCTCTAATCTCTGCCAAAGTAAGTTTCTTCTTCTTTTCTTCTACTAAAACACCTTTCCCTTTATCCTTAGGATCAATTGCAGGTTGAGAAGTTCTTTGTTGTTCATCTTCTTGCACTTCTCTAATAGTAACACCACCTCTAGGTTGTGATAAATCTTCTAAAATTGTAGCAATAAACTCATCATCACTTGCAGAATGAATTGGTTTGAGTATAGCTTCCTCCTCTTCTTGTATAACAGTTGTAGAAGGACCAGCTTCCTCTTCAAAATTCAAAACTCTTGGAGTTATTACCTCTTGTCTAAAAATACTTTGTTGTTGAAGAGCAGTACTTTGTTGTTCAGTACCTTGAACTTGTTCCTGTTGTTCATCAGTATCTTGAATGATCTTTTCTTGTTCATTAGTACTTTCAGGTTCTTTCTCCTTCTCAACATCTTCTTTCAAATTATCTTCTTCTAAATTCCTCCCCAAGTTGACAGAAGATTGTTGATGAACCTTGTGGCGTTTGTTTTTTCTAGACTGCTTTTGCACCTTTTTCTTTGATTTAACCCAGATACGAAATTCTTGAACTAATGGCCACACAAAAGTCTTTAGCCTTCTAAACTTCAGTTTTAATTTCTTTATCTGTTTGGCTTGAACCTCAGTAGTCTTTTTCAACTTAACCAACTCCCTTGTCAAAACATAATTATCCAATGTGATTTCATCAGGAGGTATGGTATGTGAATCCTCTCCTTGAATAGGTGAATGATCCTCTGAATGAGAAGCAAGAACAGACCCTTGTGGAGATGGAGAAGGTGAAACCGCAACATCTTCTTGAAGTTCAGTACTAGGAGAAGCAGTACCTTGTAGAGATGCAGTACCTTCTTTTGATGTAGCCTGTGGAGAAGCAGTACTTGCAGAAGCAGTACTTACAGATGCAGTACCTGCAGATGCAGTACCTACAGTAGTCTCATCAACTTCAGTATCAGCTCTAACAGCATGAACAACATCCATCATGGAAGTAGTTAAAGGAGTATCTGGACCCCTGAATAAAACACTCCTTTTTGCCATAAAAGTAAAAATCTTTGATTGTTGAACAATAACAGGCAATAAAGCTGTAGGTTTTGACACATCAGAAAGTTGCTTGTTTAAGAAAACCTGTATAAACCTTGGGTACATTAGCAAAGTAGATCCATGTGAAATATGTGAGAGCATTCCATCCAGTATTAGCCTTGAGAAGTTAAAAACTCTATCTGTAGCTAACCCAACCATAGCAGATGCTATATTTGACCCAAACTGCTCCCAAGAGGTACTCTTAGCACTTATGCAATGGAGCAACACATGAACCAAAAACTTCCAATGCGGACAAAATAATTGTTTTCTAAACGTTTGTTCATTCAAAGATCCTTCATAACCAATATGTCGAAAAGTATCCCATATCAACTGCTTATCAAACCTTAGAGCCCCATCTGCATCATTGAACAATAAATCTTCTCGGATGGAGGCTTCAGTAATCTTAATAGTTCTTCCAGCAACTGTTGATCTAATATAATATTCGTCATTCTCCATGTTATCTCTAGCATTAGCCCAAAATTCTTGAATCCAGGGCTCAATTATATCCGGCTCCACTAAAAGAGCATAACTGATAGGCGAACCAGTAAGATAATCAATTATATCATGAAAGAGTAGATTCGCGTCAGTCTTATCCAAATTAGCGACCATATTATGCTTTGAGACAGTAGGACGATGCGCCATTGTTGATTATGTAAGCACAAAAGAATTGGAATCGAAGAATATGAATATGATTAGAGAAAGATGGAAAAGATTCTAATGTATCAATATGAGAGGGAAAATCGGAAAGTAGGTATTTATAGGTGAGATTTGAAAAATCACAGCCTAAAATAACATTGTTACCGTTAGCATTAATTACCCCTCAAGATAACCGTTGGAACAGTACTTTAATAAGACAAACAGTACTTCCACGTAAGCAGTACTTTCCCAAGCAGTACTTTCCAAGCAGTACTTTCACGAAAAATAGTACTTTTCCAATTTCTCCAGTAAAAACTAAGTATACATAACTATCCTCCCCTCAAGCATTACAAAAGACTATACAAATACTAAATAGTCCTCCCCTTAAATGTAGCTTAGTAGTTAATGATGCCAATGCTCACCACCAAGTGAGTGAATCTAGAAACATCAAAACCTTTGGTAAGTAAGTCAGCTACATTATCTTCTGTGTGAACCTTAATCACATTAATAAGCCTGTGCTCATAGCAATCTCTGATAAAATGATGCCTAATCTGTATGTGCTTGGTCTTGGAATGATAAACTAGATTCTTCACAATACAAATAGTACTCTCATTATCAATGTTGATAGGAGTATTCTTGAAATTGAATCTATAGTCCAAGAGCTGATTTTGCATCCACAAAACTTGTCCACAACAACTTGCAGCAGCTACTACATATTCAAACTTCAGTAGAGGATGTTGATACAATTGTTTGTTTCTTGCATTGCCAGGAGACTAATCTTCTTCCAAGATATTGGCATCCTCCAGTGGTTGATCTTCTATCATAGTTATCACCTGCATAATCACTATCTGAAAAAGCTTCTAAGTGAAAAGGTGACTCTTTTGGATACCACAACCCCAACTTTGGTTGTTGCTTCAAATAACAGAAGATTCTCTTTACTGTATTCATGTGAGAGATCTTTGGTGAGACTTGATATCTAGCACATAGACAAACTGCAAACATGATATCAGGCCTTGATGTAGTGAGATACATAAGAGAGCCAATCATTGATCTATAAAGCTTGACTTCAACAGGTTGTCCATCTTCATCTTTGCCCAATGAATTGATAGATTTAATGGGTGTAGTAACAGCCTTCATATAATCAAAATTGAATTTCTTAAGTATGTCTGTAACATACTTGTCTTGACTTATAAAAATACCTTCTTTAGACTGCTTAACCTGAAGTCCTAAAAAGAAAGTCAACTCTCCCATTGAACTCATTTGAAATTCCTTCTGCATCAGCTGCTCAAACTCCTTAACCATGGACTGTTTGGTAGCCCCAAAGATGATATCATCAACATAAACTTGAACTAACATGATATCTTTCTTGTCTCTCTTGATAAACAAAGTCTTGTCAATTGCTCCCCTTCTATAACCATGTTGCAATAAGAATGTGGAGAGTCTCTCATACCAAGCTCTAGGTCCCTGATGAAGACCATAAAGAGCCTTAACCACCTTGTAGACTTTGTTTGGGTGTTTAGGATCTTCAAAACCAGGAGGTTGTTTGACATAAACTTCCTCTGTAATCTTGCCATATAAAAAGGCACTCTTGACATCCATCTGGTAAACTTGAAATCCCATATAAGAAGCAAAAGCAAGAAATATTCTAATAGCTTCTATTCTTGCTACAGGAGCAAACACTTCATCATAATCTACTCCTTCTTCTTGTCTATATCCTTGTGCTACTAACCTTGCCTTATTCTTGATAACATTACCTCTTTCATCTCTTTTGACCCTAAAAACCCATCTGGTTCCAATAACTCTCTTCCCATCAGGAAGATCACATAAAACCCAAACCTCTTGAAGTTTAAATTGAAGAAGTTCTTCCTGCATAGCTTCAACCTAACTTTCTTTAGTCAAAGCTTGAGCAATATTCTTGGGTTCTTCTTGAGAGAGAAAACAAGTAAATAGGCAGGTTTGATGGTCCTTATGATTCAGCCTGTTTTGTTTATACACAAAGCTAAGTAAAGCATTGTGAGGTGTAGAAAAAGTCTTAGCTCTGTGTCTAGTCATCACTCCAGAAGTAGAAGGACCAATGATTTGATTAGAAGGATGATCCTTATGAGTTCTTAAGTTTGGAGACTGTGGAACTCCATAATTATCCTCTAAATTAGTAACATCAGCACCTTCATTGGAATTTGGGAAAATACCTTCATCTTCAAATTCATCATCAGTATCTTCTAATCCGGCATGGTATGATCATCCAGATCACTCTAAAGTATCTGTCAAGCTGGTGCAGCAGGTACTTTGTTCGAAAGTACTTGTCCAAAGTACTTGTGAGAGTACTCTGCAGTCTTGTTCTTCCTCTTTGCCTTTTCATAAGTTCTCCTTTGTTCATCAATGTAAGAATGTGCTAAAACATCTTGAAGAAGCATCTGATTAAGTTCCTCTTGAATAGATTGATCCTCAGCAGATAAAGAAGATTCGAGCAACAGTACTTTGCTGTGGGGCAACAGTACTTTGTTTCGGAACTTCAATACTTTGTTTTGGACTAACAGGAACAACATCAGGTCTAATATGAACTCCATGAACAACATATTGTAAATCTTCCCCACTGTGCACTGGTTGATTTTCTTCTCTAACAGGTACATAGTTCATAGATGGAGTTAAAACCTCAAGATCAAACATCCAATCAGGACCTTTACCTTTCTCATTGTCTTGATCTTCTAAAAACTCAACATGAAGACAATCTTGAACCTTCTTAGTAACTTTGTTGTATACTCTAAAGCCCTTACTTGTTAGTGCAATAACTCAATAAGTATCCTTCTTCTGACTTGCCATCAAACTTCCCCAGATTATCAATAGTATTCAAAATAGTAAGAGGGCATCCAAAAGGTTTCATAAAATGAATGTTGGGTTTATTGCCCATCAGCAATTCATAGGCTGTCTTCATCTGTGGTTTGGTAATGGAGACTCTGTTAAGTACATAGCAAGCAGTACTTACAGCTTCTGCCCAGAACTGAATAGGTAGATGAGAATCTGCTAACATTGTTCTTGCTGCTTCAATCAAAGTCCTATTCTTTCTTTCTGCAACACCATTCTTTTGTGGTGTTCTTGCAATACTAAACTCCCTTTTTATGCCTTTGTTTGCACAAAATTCATCCATAAGCTTGTTCTTGAATTCAGTCCCATTGTCACATCTAATACCTCTAACCTTGAGTCTCAATTGGTTTTCAAGGGCTATAATCGGTCTGAATAGCATCAAAGTATCATCTTTAAAACACAAGAAAAATACCCAACTGAATCTACTACAATCATCATTTACAACTAAGCGTACTTTTTCTTGTTTAAAATTGCCACAGAAACAGGTCCAAACAAATCCATATGTAACAACTCCAAAGGTTCTCTAATAGTTCTCTCCTCAAGCTTCTTGCAGGAAGCTTTGTGTTGTTTACCCTTCTTGCATGCCAAGCATGATTGATCATTCTTGTAAGTCTTTGAAGGTAAACCTCTAACTAGATTGCCTTTGACCAGTTTGTTGATATTCTTGAAGTTGACATGGCCCAATCTTCTATGCCATTGATGTGCCTCTTCAGATGTTGCTTTAGCCACCAAACATGTGGCTCTTCCATAGGAATGTAGACTCTTCATGTCTAAACTATACACATCATTTGTCCTTGGTACTCTAAGAACTACTAATTCATCATCAACAGGCTTAAAGTCAGAGGAAAGGATAAGACATTCTGTGTCAGTGAATAACACATGATGCTTTTTATCACAGATTTGTGATACTGACAATAGATTGAACTTTAACTCCTTCACATATCTAACATTCTCAAAATCTATAAGCCCTGCTTTGATAGTCCCTTTTCTAGTAATCTTTCCTCCATTGGGATCATTCCCAAATGCAACTCTTCCTCCACTAATCTTCCTAAAATTAGACAGGATCTCTTTGTCTCTGTCATACTTCCAGAGCAACCACTATCCACAATAAGATGATCTTTAAGCTCCTCTTCGGGTTGCCCCGCACACAAAGAAAGAGTTAGAAACTCTTAGGAACCCAAGCCATTATTGACTTGTGTTCCCCTTGTGGAGTTACAAACTCAAATTCTTTGAGTATGTAATTTCCACTATCTTTCAAATGATGATCCAGAATTATCTTTTGATCTTTAGCATGTGGTTTTTCAAAACTTTTTGGTTTTTCAACACAAATCTCTTTTTCTTGTAGCACAAAAACATCTGATTCACTTTTGGTTGAAAGTACTGTCTGTCCCTCTGCAGTACTTTCCTTCTTAACCCATTCTGTTTTAACACTTGGTTCCTGTGATCTAAATCTCCTATGTGAATTGTAAGACCTTCTAGGTTGATAGTGAGATCTCCTAGGATTCCTATACCAAGTAGTGTGATCAGTACCTTGTTTTGTCGAAGCGGTACTTTGAGAAAGTCTTGGGCGAGTTAACAGATACTTTGGAAATACTTGTGAGATCTGAAGGTTTTGAAAAAGGTGTTCTCTGGTGTGAGTATCTATGATCTGGTGAGAAATTTCGGTGATTGACCCTATTTGAATTATTCCAAACTGATTTTTGCTCTCTAGGTTTCTGATTGGCAGTCCTGTTCTTTGGAAATTTTCTAAGGTATTCTGAATGATGTTCACAATCCTTAATTAAATGAGTAGGACTAAAACACACAAAACACATTTTTTGACCCATACTTCCAAAGTGACATCTTCTATGTTTATGCCCAAAATTATTTTGCCTTCTTGGTGAATGATTAAACCTGTTTTGACCAAAATTATCCCAAAAAGGTTTAGCGATACTTGTTTTAAAAAGGTTTTGAAGAAGGTACTGCTTGTGGAGCGATACTTTGATTTGAAGGTACTTCTTGATTTTGAACATCATTTTCAACAGGTTCTTTGGGTTTTTCAGACCTAGATTGAGAAACTAGCTTTTTCCTAAACTCTAGACTGTCTACTCCAAAGCGAGAAACATCAGGCCTAAGGGGTTGATGAATGCCAGTGGGATGAGGAACAACATGATAATCATTAGCTTTCTTATATTGAGGAGGTGAATCACTTATTGAACCCTCATTACTAGATGTATCTACATAATTAATGAGTTCTTCATCACTAGTAATTATATCCTCAAAATCACCTTCATCTTGATCACTAGATTGGTTTTCTTCTAATTTACTAAAATCCATTCCAAAACCTAATCCAGTTTTAAGGTAGGCTCTTTCTTTGTTTTTGAACATAAGAAACATGTGACAGACCGGACTTCGCCCCATGCAGCAAATTTAGTGAACAAATCATCTCTTTCCTTAGTTAATTTCTCAATTTCAGCAATTTTACAGTTTAATTTCCATTCACTAAGTTTTAATTGGTAATCCTGTTGTTCATACTTTTCAGCCCAAGCTACTTCATTAGTTTCATGTGCTAAAATTTTGGCTTCCATAGATTCTAAGGTTATTTGATAACCTGCTACCTCAGAACTAGCCTTAACACAATTATCTCTCTCAATCACATAACTGCTAAGTAATTTATGATAAAAATCATAGCAATTTGAGCATACCTCAGAGATAGGAGATTGATTTGGTGAAGTAGCCACCAATGCTAGTTGAACAGGATCATCTTCACTTTCCTTGCTCCAATCAAAACTTCCAAAGCCATCATCGATTCCAAAGCAGGCATGTTCAGGTTCTTCAGCAAAAGCAGTGCTCCAATCCAATGCTTCTACTGAATCTTCAATTTCTTCTTCCACTTCTACCATACAGTAAGTCACTGGTTCATCATCAAACTCTTCACTCCAGTCAACTTCGGATAACTTCTCTTGAGCAACCAAAGCCTTTGTTTCAGTAATTGGAATTTCCTTAAGCTCAAGTTTTGGCTTTTCAGATGTCTTGTTTGCTTGATACTTAGCAAACCTGCACTCCCTTGCAAAGTGACCAGTCTTTTGACAATTGAAGCATTCAATTTTAGATTTGTCAAAAGTTATGCCGTGTTTTGGTTTGAAATCAATGCTTTTGCCTGTCTTCTTCATGTACTTTTTGATCCTTGTAGTGATCATAGCAACTTGCCACCAGATATCAATTTCTTCAAGTGCATCTTCTTCAATTTGTGCTAGATCTTCTTCATAAGTGACAGGTAAACTAGCTTGTTGTGCAAAGAAGGAGCACATAACTTCATCTGAGGCCATAGTGGTAGGTGGTGGGGCCTGCTGAACATATGAGGGGGGGGGGTGTAGACAGCAGTACTTTGAGAAACAGTACTTTGAGGAGCAGCAGTACTTTTAAGGGAAGTACTGGCCTTCTTTTCAGATGATAGAAAAGCAATATTGTGAGACTTAGAATTTGTTTGACCACTCATCTCATGCTCATACACCTTAAGTTGATGATAGAGATCATCAAAGTCCATGACATCCAAACCTTGTTGTCCTCTGATCATTGTAGCAATCACATGCCATGAAGATGGCAAACTCCTTAGAAACTTCAAATTAGCATCCTCAACTGATACTTCGCCTTGTATAGCTCCAACATGTTGAGAAGATTAAAACCTATCATATGCAGCATCAAGACTCTCTCTTTCACCAACTGTGAAAGTTTCAAACTGTTGCTTCAGCAAATTTCTGTGCATCTTTTTAGAGGCTTCATTCCCTCCAAATCTGGTCTTGAGAGAAGCCCAGAGCTACTTAGCATCTTTAGCATCATGAAATTTAAGAAGATGACCATCTAGAATGGCAGATAAGAGAATGTTGAGTGCCTTCTCTTGATTCCTTAAGGTTGCTGCTGGTAATACTGCCTTAGGTGCCTTGGGTTGTCCAGGAATATCAATGGGGTGCAGTACAACTTCATTCCCATTTACAATTACATTCCATAGAGCATGGTCTGTAATGGCAATGTATTGCCTCATCTTCATGCACCAGAGATCATATTCTCCCTTCTTGATTATTGGAATTCTGAGTGAGGTGATTGAGGGTGGTGGAACACTTCATCGACATCTTGAATAATGTTGAAGTAGGGTTTCTTCCTAGTCAGAGTTTCCACACAAGCTCTGATACCACTTGTTGGATCGATATACTTTAATCAAACTAACTTAACTAGCTTGTTAAGGTTTAATAACCTCGGATAAATCCTAAGTTATTAACAAAGAAACACTGAGCAATCTTTATCAAGTACGCGGAATTTACTTAACAAAGCTAAGAAGAATAACCTTTTATTATAAACTCTAAATCTGCTTATTATGCAGATACTCTAATACAACTCTAAGATAATCGAACTTCTCTCTAAAACACTAATTAACTTGTGAATTAGTAAACTCTAAAACTCATAGACTTCGTACATCTAATGCCAATCTAGGAGTCCTTTTATAGGCTCAAGGATATCCTAGTCGGTTTACAATTTGTAACCTTGTACGACAAGTAATCTAAACATAGAATACAATACTTTCCATAAACGAATAACAGTTTTTTTGTTCTTGCAGTACTTTGACTTCTAGGTGCAGTACTTTGACTTTGTCTTTAGCAGTACTTTGACTCTTTGACTTTTTCCAGTACTTTGCAGCTTACAGTACTTTCATATCTTCAGTACTTTCATGTTTTCAACACTTTCATATCCCAACAACAATCATTTCCAAACACTATTTAAGAGCACCAACAATATAATAAAAACACCATTCATTAGTTAAAATTTTCATGAATAAAGATCATGAAATGGGAACACAATGATGTGTTTTAGTACAAGAAAAAAGAAAATAATCCTAAGAAAAGAAGAACTAGAAATACTAAACTATGACCATCCTAATTTGATGGTGGATGAGAAAGAGCGTTGAGGCACCCGAAGGATATGATTGAGGATGAACCTCATTTCTTCTTAAAAATCAAGGACCATAACCCGTGTCCTTTCAATGGTTTGGGCCGTTTGCTCACAAGTTGAGCAACCATGCCTAGGAGGGTAGTATGTTTGGGGATGTTGTGGTGGTGGAATGGTGGATGTGTTGGTGTTGGTGGAAATGTTTGGGGTGGTCATGATGGATGCAAGCAAAGCATTTTGCATTTGCATTGTCTCACTCAAGTGAGAATCCACCATGCCTTTGAATTGGTGGAGGTTGTGGAGTTCCGCTTGAATCTCCTCTCTAGTGGGATTGGCATCCCACATGCACTCCTCAATGTCCTCAAGATGAGGGGACATTGATGTGGGGAGTGAATGATCCCCATACAAAGGACCATGAATGTCTTTGTGAATGGGGTGGAAGAGAAGAGGTTTAGGCCCTAATGGGGCGTTTGGGTCAACAGATGACCGAGGTGACTCATGAGCAATCCGCTCAATTGTGCCAAAGGATGGCAATGGTGGTGGATGATTTGGCCTAGGAGGCAAGTCATCCAAGTCCTCCAAGAAAGGATTTGGTGAAGTTGGTGGAGTGGAAAATAACTCCATAGGAATGAGAGTTGGAGACCTTGGTGAAGGTGGTGAGGGTGTTTTGGATGTTTGGATAGGTGCCGGTGGAGGTGAAGTTGGTGTTTTTGTTGGTGGTGGAGTGGTGATCACAATGTGTGATTGAGTAGGTGTGGCCAAGGTAAGGCTTGTATCATCTCGGATGGGAGATGAGATTGTGAGTGGAGAAGACTCGGATGAGGAGCTAAGGTTAACGAAGCAACAAGGCCTCACACTTATTCTAGCGGTTTTCTTGCAAGGTTTAGGAGAGGATTTTGTCATTTTTGACTTGGGTTTTTCTTTGCTAGATAATGGTAAGAATGAAGAAGGTGTGAGGATGATCATGGTAAAACCTCTCAATTTATAGAAGTGAAAATTATGGAGAAATGTGTTTGATTTGATGTTAAACCATTGAAGAGATGAGGTTCCTAATGATTTGGAAGTGGGTTGAATGCTAGTCATATCACCCAAGTCAAGCCATTCAAGAGATATGGAGTGAAGAAGAAAAGATTTGCAATAAATGTGTTCTAATGAGTGGAATTTCCTAATATTCAGATCACCCACGGATTTGAAGGTACCAAAATTTGGTTCCTTCCTTTATGCAAAAGGGCTCCTTGGGTGGATTTTTCAAATTTTGAATTTTGGTGGGAAATGGATTTCTTATATACCTAAGTGAATTATACTAGTTCTAATAAGAGTATAAGCAAGTTAGGATTGACTTATAAGCATTGGATGGTAATTTGGAATCACGAAAGAGTCGAAATTCGAGAAGTTACTGAAGGATCCACGGCACCAAAATTTACGGACGGAACCCAAAAAGGGTGCCGTCTGGTCCGCTGTCAGTACGGCACCATTTTACATAACGGACGGTACCAAATTGTTGGTGCCGTCTGTCCGTCTTGAGAAATTTAGACAGAGTATGTTTTTAGGTGTGAGGGGACTTTTCGAAACACGAAATTTTTCTCAAAACATGTGACACTAAACACTTTTAGTTAGGAAAAGCAAATAATACATATATAAACATAGTGGAGCATGTATTTTGAGCAAGGCTTTTTGATTTTCACAATATAGTGAAAACGGATAAATTTGATAGCATACTTGTGCTATCCCTCTGCATAAGATTGTTAGCATTCACCATTGTTTCAGGTTATATTATCATCCTACATAATAAAAACAACGAAATTCTATCAAACATTAACGATAATGTATTGTTCCAAACACTCCTTAATGGACCTTTATTTTTCCAACTTCTTGTAGATCTTGTTCATCATCCTACCAAGGCACTTGAACATTCCCTTAGTTTGCTTGAATTCCGTTGATTCATTCTCTATCTCGGGAAGAGACGCATAATACTCATGAGGCAGAAGACGAGAGCTTGGAAGACCATCCTTGGAGCTATTTGATGATGATGATGATGGAGTTGGAGGTTTTGCTCTCTTGCCTTTTGTCTTAGCAACTCGTGCATCACTCAAAGGTACAAAGATGTGAGGGATGAGCTCATAGTGAAGATGCACCCTTTTGGACTTGGTCGAATTGGTGCAAAGTTTCTATAGAGACGGGTGAGGAGCATCCCGTATGGAAGAGCAACCGATCCTTGAGTTGGAATATCAATCATTCTCCTAGCGATGTAGTAAGCTAAATTGAATGGTTGGTGGGTGGACAAGTTGTAGAGCATGTGACAAAGACAAGCGTTGATGTGATCCCTATTTCCTATGGTGCTAATGACGTTGGCTCTAAGTAGCTCCTCCCATTTCTTAAATTCGGGCTTAAGTTCATTTAGCTCCATTCCATATGGATCTCGGTTTACCTCCTTTCCCTTTCGGTAACTCGGGTTGTATCACCCCTTGGATTAAATAGGTGTTCACGGATAACATCCTTATCGGCCAAACGGGTTTGGTAGGGAAGAGTGCGGTCATTGATAGCATCAAGAGCGGTGAGTGACCATTTATCCGAGTAGAGACAAGTCCCTCGGTTGGGAATTCCTAGCACTTGAGCAAAGTTGGCTAAGGTGATGGTGTAGTCGTTTTGATTGATTCTAAACCTAAGACAAAATTCATCATCGTCTTCATCACTAAAGCCGGTCACACTAGCATAGAATTCTAACACAAACCTAGGACAAATTGGTTCATCGATGTCAAGAAGACAATCGAATTGAATGGCTGCTAGTTCTTCACGGAGATTGGTATTTTCAAGGAAGGATGAGTGAATGGTTCTACCCTCATGGAAATACCTTGATTCTAGACCCCTAAATATTTCTACTTGTTCCTTGGAAAGTCCTTTGGTTTTGTGATGTTTGGGAATATAGCCAAGGGTGTCTTTGTGATCATAGAATTTTGCGGCTACCATGGTTATTCCTAAGAACAAGAATTAATATGTTAAAATGAGAAAAAACTTTAACGTTTTTGGTTCTAGTGTGTGCCTATATGAAAACAATTTGGAGTTGCGGTTATCTCGACTCATTTTATGCACAAAAATGGTTTTAGTGGGGTGTTTGGCAAATACCATGAGATAATCCAAATGCTCCTAATTCAATGTGGCTTCATTTGAATATACCCGGGAATGCATATTAGTTATGCAATACCTTTAGTATTCAAGAGCATGCAAGTGATGAAAGTTTAACGTTTCTATTTGTATTAGCAATGAAAAATTGTTTTCCTACAAGTGAGAAGCTTTTCAAAACTTTTGACATGGGGTGTTTGGTTATTTGAATAAGGCCTTATATTCATTATCTATCAATTAGTGGGAAGCATGATTTGTTTATGCAATATGATAATGTAGTACCTAATTTTAATGACTAGTTATGCATTTTGCCAATTGAATTCATATTTGGTATAAAAGCATACATAAAACCCCATGTAATGATTTGTGATAGTTTTGTGCATAAATAAGAATCCTAGACTCAGAATTAAGAGATAAAATGTAGTTAGGATACTTACAATGATGTTATCTTGATGATTAGTGAGTGGGAATGTGTCAATAATGAGCTTGGTTTAATGTTTACACGTTTTGGTAAAGTGGGTTTTGAGGAAGAAGATGTTTTGTAGGTATAGCTGTTTTGTTTACGTAGACACCACGGACCAGACGGTACCAACTTTTTGGTTCCGTCAGTGTTATCGTTTTGTGCCGTGGCTACAGTACCACATACAAGACAAATTTGTTTTGTTTTGACTATTCTAATGTTTTAGGCTATGTTTATCCTACATGTTTGGTTCCATTAACCTAAACCAAGTCTAAGAAGATTAAAAGGTTCTCGTTTAAGAGGCTTAGTTAATATGTCGGCAATGTTGTCTTTGGAGGATACTTTCTCGATTGAAATGTTCCCTTTTGAACATTGTCGAAGAAAGTGATGGCGGATTTCAATATGCTTTTGTCGAGCATGTTGAACGGGATTCTTGTTAAGATCGATGGCTCCTTTGTTGTCGCAAAGTATCACAATGTCGTTGAGATGAATTCCGTAATCTACGAGAGCTTGCTTCATCCAAAGAGCTTGTTGACATGCTTTTCCGGTGAGGCGTGCTAAACCCGGTTCGGCCAGGTTGAGATGGCTAAATCCATTTGCTTCTTTGCAAACCATGAGGTGAGACAATGTCCAACAAAAGTGCAAATACCACTTGTACTTTTCTATCGACATAGTCACCGGCATGATCCGAGTCGGCATACACTATGGTTTTACACCCGTTCCTTTGGGATACCATAATCCTAAACACGTTGTTCCCTTAATGTATCTAAAAATCCTTTTTAAGGCTTCTAAGTGTGATGCCTTTGGGTTTTCTTGAAAGCGAGCACATAGACAAACACTAAACATAATGTCGGGTCTACTAGCCGTAAGATAGAGTAGGCTACCAATCATTCCTCTATATTTAGTGTTATCTACGGATTCACCTTCCTCATCCTTGGTTAGTTTAGTGTCCGAGGACATGGGTGTTTAGTTGGTTTGGAATCTTCAAGACCAAATTTCTTAAGCATGTCTTTTATATATTTAGATTGGTTAAAAATATGCCATCTTCTAGTTGTTTAATTTGAAGTCCTAGAAAGAAATTTAACTCACCCATCATACTCATTTCAAACTCGTCGGGCATGATTTTAGAGAAATCATCACATAATTCTTGACAAGTTGATCCGAATATAATGTCATCAACGTATATTTGAACAATGATAATATGTGATTCCTTTTTCTTGGTAAAAGAGTATTATCTACTAATCCCATAGTGTATTTGTTATCAATAAGAAAAGTCTTAAGTCGGTCGTACCAAGCTTTTGGTGCTTGCTTAAGACCATACAATGCTTTCTTGAGTTTGAAGACGTGATGTGGTTTCTCAAAGTCGGTGAAACCGGGAGGTTGAGCAACATACACTTCTTCGTTAATAAACCCATTAAGAAAAGCACTTTTAACATCCATTTGAAATAATTTAAAATCATAGGCACATGCATAAGCAAGTAATATTCTAATAGACTCAAGCCTAGCTACCGGTGCATAAGTTTCATCATAATCAATCCCTCTTGTTGATTATAACCTTGCGCTACAAGCCTAGCTTTGTTTCTAGATACTATCCCATTTTCATCCATTTTATTTTGAAAAACCCATTTTGTTCCAATTATAGTTTGATCTTTAGGTTTTGGAACTAATTTCCAAACATCATTTCTAACAATTGGTTTAACTCTTCTTGCATGGCAATTACCCATGATTCATCTTTTATTGCTTCATTTATGTTTTTGGTTCAATGGTGGATACAAAACAAAATAATTACTTTGATTTTGGGCTTGTGACCTTAAGGTTCTTTGATTTAGTTGTCCTATGACCTTGTCTAATGGATGACTCTTAGATTCTTTGATGTTTATAATTTCTTTATTTAATGGTTCATCTTCCTTGTTATTATTAATTATTTCTTGACCTTCTATCATTTGACTTTCAACTAAGTCATCATCTACCAAAGGTGATGTCTTAGAGGGAGGTGGACTTTGGTCGAATGTTATGTTCAACGATTCCTCGACTATCATTGTTTCTTTGTTTAGGACAATGTAAGCTTTACTAGTTTGAGAATAACCAAGAAATACACCTTCATAAGACTTTGGGTCAAACTTGGTGAGATAATCTTTAGTATTAAGAATAAAGCATTTACAACCAAAGACTCTAAAATATCCTAGAGTTGGCTTTTTACCTTTATAAAGCTCATATGGTGTTTTGTTTAAGAAAGGGCGTATTAAGACTCTATTCAAAATATATGTAGAAGTGTCAACGGCGTTACACCAAAACTTTTGAGGAATGTTTTGTTCATTAAGCATTGTTCTACTCATTTCTTGAATTGTTCTATTTTTACGTTCTACTACTCCATTTGATTGAGGTGTTAGTGGAGCGGAAAAGTTATGTGTTATACCATTTGTATCACAAAAGTTTCCAAATTGAGTTTAGTTGTCAAATTCACGACCATGATCCGTTCGGATCGACACAATTTTAACACCTAGAAGATTTTGAATTTTCTTGCTAAGTATTTCAAATTTATCAAAAGCTTCATTTTTGGTTTTCAAAAACAACGTCCAAGTAAACCTTGAGTAATCATCTACTATGACCAAAGTGTATAAGTTGCCTCCGTAGCTTCTGATAGCGGATGGACCAAACAAGTCCATATGCAATAATTCTAGACACTTAGATGTGGACACCATATTTTTAGATTTGTGACTACTATAGGTTTGTTTACCAATTTTGCAAGCGTCGAAAAAGTGTTGGTCATATTTTAGTTTTGGTAAATTCCTAACTAGCTCTTTTGAAGATAGGTTTTGTATAAGTCTCATATTAGCGTGACCTAAGCGTCTATGCCAAAGAGATGAGCTATCATCTAACGTTGTTAGGCAAAGTTTGTCATTAGATGTTTTATCTATTTTCATGACATATATGTTATTTTTCCTAACTCCTTTAGCTATGGTGATACCATCTTTTAGTATTTTACTACCATTTTCATCAAATAGTACTTTATACTTTTTATCACATAATTGGCTAATACTAAGTAGATTAAATCCTAACCTATCCACATGAGCAACATTTTCAATAGTTAGGGAGTTATGAGCGATCGTACCTTTGCCAATGATTTTGCTTTTGAGATTGCTACCAAAGGTGACATTACCTCCGTCATACTCTTGGTATGATGAGAAGAGACTTTTGTTGCCCGTCATACGTCGTGAGCATCCACTATCTTTTATCCATTCATCAGGTTCCAATCCAATCCAACTTTCAAGCATTTGGTCCCCAATATCTCATGGGTCCGTTTGTGTTAAACATACCATTTATTTGATTCATGTATGGAAATGATGAAAAGGAGTTCCATGACATATAATCTGGAGTTTGATATGGTCTAGGGAAGTTTTGATTCCAACATTGTGTTGGTAGTTGGGTTGTACGTTGTGGTTGCTCTTAGGAAAGGGCGTTTGGCAAAAGGTGTTTTATATCGTTGTTGAGTAGTTTTTGATCTAAATTCATTTTTAGCAAGTCCTACTCGGCGTAATAGGGTTTTAGTTTAACATTATCCTTGGTTTTCTTTGTTACTTTTACAAATTCAGATGGTCCGTATTACGAACTTTACGTCTGTTGAAGTACCCACGGCACCAATTTGTTCAACGGACGGAACCCTTATTTTGGTTCCTTCGGTCCGTCTTTCTTGCAGCAATTTTGACGATTGTTAGTCCTTTTCGGCGTTTGTTTTGACTCTTAGGAATTAATACTTCATTAAAACCTAGCCCATTCATGTCTCATGGTGTTTTATGAATTTTAACTATTTCATCGGCAAGAGCGATGTTCTTGTTAAACCTTTTAAATTTAGAATTGTTTTCGATTAAAACATCTTGTGTGAGCTTTAGTTTTTCTATTTCAAGTTTAAGCTCTTGACATGATTTACAATCATCGTCATTTGCTTTTCCTTTTCAAGTCGTTTTGCTTTTTCTTTTAACTCATAAACTTCATTTTCCAAAAATTCCTTTTGGTTTTTAAAAATTTATTTTTAGTTATGATTTTTAGACTTAGCTCACACAATTGATTATATTGTTTTTGCAAAGTGTCATCATCAATAGAAGAATAAGAAGAGTCGGAAAGTACCTCGTTTGACTCATGTGCCATTAGAGCGATCTCTTCCTTGCTTGATTCTTCATCGTCTTCACTATCACTCAAAGCACCACTTACAAAAGCTCGTTGAGTTTTGCTTTTAGGTGGCTTGGGACATTCTCCTATGAGGTGACTTGCATCACCACATCTAAAACATTTTCTTTCACCTTTACCTTTCTTGTCATCCCGATCTTTTCGAATGGCTTCTTTTCTTCGAGGTTGTCTTACGAACTTTCCTCTTCTTCTAAAGAACTTCTTAAAATCTCTCACGGCCATGGCATATTCCTCATCTTCACTACCGGAGCAAGATTCGTCATCATCACTTGATTCGCTTTTGCTTTTAGAGCAACGGATTTGATCTTCTCCCTTTTCCTTTGATGATCTCCGAATCTTTCTCCATCACCATTTCGTGTACTTTGAGGTTACCGATTAACTCGTCTAGTGACATTATTGAGATCTTTTGATTCCTCAATGGCGGTCACTTTAGCTCTCCATTTGGGATGGAGTGCTCTAAGAAATTTCCGGACAAAGTTCTTACTACGAAAAGATTCATCAAGTGCTTTAAGTGATGTAATAATAGTATTAAAGCGAGCAAAGCCACAATCAATGGTTTCATCTTAAGGGATAACAAATTGTTCATATTGTTGAACAAGAAGATCAATTTTGTTATCCTTGACTTGTGAATTACCTTGATGTGTAACAATTAAAGATTCCCAAATATCTTTGGCGGTTTCACACATAAAATTCTTTCATATTCTTTTCTAGGTAAAGCATTATAAAGCATCATTTTAGCTTCATTATTTTTAGCAACTAATTTCTTTTGTTCATCAACGAAAATATCCTTTGTTGTAGAACTAAAATCCCTTTAACAATAATAAACCAAAGATCTATATCTTTTGATTTTACATATGTTTCAAACGGTTTTTCCAATATATAAATCCATTGGTTTCAAAGAGTGGTGGTCTTTGCATAGATTGCCCTTCTTTAAAGTTTTGAGAATCCATGGATCGTTTCAAGTTTATAAAATACAGATTATTTTAGAAATTCTTGTGCAACGAGGCTCTGGTACCAATTGTAGAAAACTAGAAGGGGGTTGAATAGTTTACCAATTAAAACTTTGTTTTGAAACTTATTGAAAAGATCAATTGATATTGATCTTAGATATGTTAATGAAATATGCAAGCAATATGTAAAGAGTAAATAAGGAAAGAAATGATCAAACCACAACAAGTTGTTTATAGTGGTTCGGTCTACAAGGACTCTTTTTCCTTGCCCTACTCCACTCCCGAGTCTCACACTCGAGAGTTTAACTTCACTAGTCAACAAGCTCCTTTCACCGGCGGAGAAAACCTTTACACTTCGCTTACACTATTTCCGACACTAAGCTAGATGTCGAGTTCTTTCCAAGGGTACAACTACTCCCACACACAATGTATTTTGAGGACTAAAATACTAACCACTCACACTCACAAGATTATGATGGTTTAATACAACAATGAAGTATGAATCAACACTAGATCATACAACACTAAACAAACAAGACTTCCAACTTCTCGTTTGAAGCTTGAATGTGACTTGATCTTCTTTGCTACAAAAGAGATCACTAATATGATATGAAACTGAGTTAGAAAAATTAGAGAGAAGATATGTAAGAGAGTATGATAGAAAAGGATGAAAAACTACTTGGTTTGGCTTTGCTATTTATAGCCAAAATGGGCAGGGCGTCCACGGACCACGGAACCCTCAAAGGGTTCCGCCGTGCATTAACATTTTGGTACCGTGGAGGTCGACAGCAAGATATCAAAAATCTTTGCTAAAGCCAACTCTATCTAAGTGAGATTGTGCAAGATATGAAGAGTACAAATCCACACAAAATATCTAATGAAATCTTCCAATGATTTCCATGATGCAACATGATGTCATATGTTGTATTTCTATATTTAGAAATATGCAAGTACATAAGTAGTGTTTGGTTTTAAGAACCTAACACATTCTAAAAACTACTATCATACATAATGATTAGAGTCATATCAAGATGTTACTAATCATAAATGTAAATGCTTGAATGATGAATATATTGTTTGAAAAAGCTTGTTTTAATATCTATTAAACTTGACAAGCTTTAAGCTTTTATACAAATTAAATTTACTTTTGTCGTTAACAAAACTTAGGTAAAGATCAAAAATATAAATAACGTTTAATGACGATATTTGTATTAACAAAGTTTGCAAAAGATTTCGTCTATGTGACGAATGTGCTCCCCCTTGATGATTGCAATTTTGCAAAGGGATGTCATGAAATGTAATCCAATTTGCGTAATTTTGTAATGTATTGCTTGACACAAAGCTCCTCTAGCTTAGGGTGTCAAAGTTTTCATGTGTAAATTGAATAACTACAAAACAAAGGTTAGAAAACAAGTATAATGCATAATTCTTGCAAATATGATTCAAGTTAGTAGGAAAATAGTTTTTCAGATCACGGATCCTACTGTTCCTCCTTGAGGGATCCGCTAGGCAATTCAGTGGATCCGTCCGGCCGATGATTAATTTCAAAGAATGGTGATATAAACACATTATGTTAATATCAAAGTGAGATATAATTATACAACATAATCATATACCTTAAATATAGCAAGTAGCATGTATTTTCATTTAATAAAACTAGAGATATGATATACATGATTCTAAAAACTAAAAAATTGATCGATACATGACTTGGAATTACTAGACTTATCTAAGTAACGCTTGAAACTAGGATACCACTAAAATCCTCTAACTCAAGTTTGTTTAGGTTTAATCTCGTCGAAACGTTCGAGGAGGTGATAGAACATGAAACGTTATCTTCATACTTCATGTATCAAACTTTCAACATGTTGACAATGATAACAATCTTTGTCATGGCTAGGTAGTAGTGGTGGAAGAAATGAAATTGATTGATGCGAAGGATCAAGTGAAGTGGGTTGTGGAGCCTCAAACGACGGAGGGATTGGTGGAGGCGCATTTGAAGATGGCTCACCAAGAATGATGTATGGTAGAGAAGTGTCAACTTCCATATGGTCAGAGGTTAACTTTGACAATTTCTCATAATCTAAATAGGATTATATGATGGTGACGGCAAAAAGGAAGCCGGAGCTAATGTTAACTCAACACCTTGATTTTGTACCATTATTCCTCCTAATGAGGAGAATGTTGCCGTTGGAGGAGGATGAGACGCACCTAGGAGGAAAAATCCTAAATTATAGAGGTGTGGTGATGATAGTGGAGTTGTAAATGAAATAGCTCTAGGAACCAATGGTGATGGTTTAGTGGAGATGGGATTGTTTGGCCTAGGAGGTATGGTGGTGTTTGGCATAGGTAGTTTTGTGGGTACTATCCTTTTAGGAATTGCTTTGATTGGTTGAGTTGGTGGAGGAGGAATCCTTGCATTTGTGGACTTAACCAGAGATGATTCGGTTGAAGAGATTTCGTGTACAACACGAGCAATTTTTTTGGGTGGTTCTTTGGTGGATAAGTTGCTGCTGGAGTTTTCCCTCATGATGAGATGATTTCAAGAGGTGGTCTCAAAGGTTTTAAGTAATTGAAATGAGGATGAAGATGATGACTTTAGAAGTCCTAACAATATGGTTTATAAACCAAGGGATTTGCCAAGTGCATTCAATAATTAAGCCACTAAAATTCATTGGAATGTGATGATTAACATGCACAAGAGTCAAATTCTGAGTTGCATCGATCTAGAACTCATTTAAGATTAGATGGAGTGTTTAAGTTAGAAAGATGAGCTTGAAATGATTGTTTTAGCTAGAGTTGGCATGAGTCCGTCTTATATACGGATCCCACGTGTCTCCCAAATGAG
>OU343220.1:70791985-70853605 GCA_910596185.1 Chrysanthemum makinoi | reverse complement strand
GATCCGCCTAGGCTAATCCTAGGGATCCGTCTATCAACAACTAATAAAAGATAGCAATGATTTTTGTAAGGTCTAATGCCTATTTCTTCTTGAGTGTTTCAGTTTATCTAAGTGTCTTAAAATGAAGGGGTGCTTAACTACTTGAGGGTAATGAGTGATGTAGCTAATGATTTCTCTTTTATGGAAGAAATTGGAACTCTCATGAGTACCAATGAATGAACAAAGATGACACTAAAGATTTTGAGAGTGTCAAGTGGAGCTAAATGATCCTAGAGATCAAATAGTGACTTAGGATAATGTTTTGGAGAATATCCTAAATATTTAAGATGGAAAAACTAGAATTTGATCAATTTCGACCAATTTTGAGGTAAGGATGATTATGAACAATTTTTCCATAATCGAAAGATTTCCAAAGTTAGATATGAGGAATCATGTGAGAAATGACGTGTGAGCTTGAGAGCGGAAGAGTAATGGGTTTAAGTGAAACGATAGATCAACAAGCGTCTTGATTGTGATCTAGGTGAGTTATGTGTGAGTAGGAAGGATCTACTTAAAAGGACTTAATTTTCCTTAAGACACTATGTCTAGCTTAGTGTGAGGTGTTCTAAGGACATGTTTGAAATACAATGTTTGCAATTGCATTTTCTATTTTCCGGATCCCACGGTTCCCTAAGAGTAGGGATTCGTCTAGCACAACCTTTGGGATCCGTCTATCTGCTAAGCAAAACCTTTACTAAAGGTATGCAATGATTTTGACAATGCATTATATTTCAAGGTTAGTTAAAGAGGTTCTAACACTAAGATATCAAATGTAAAATGTTTTATTTCATGAAAGAAGTTGGATTACATTGATAAAGCATGAATACTAAAGATTGATCCTATTTGAAAGATTACTAAGTTCCTTGAGCATTTTCGCTAGAAGGATCATCAAATGGTTGGTGAGTGTTTGTTGATTCAGGAATGAAGAAAGTCTTCATGAGAGATATGTTTAGAGGTTCCATCATCTTGTTCACAAGTACGCATAAACGGACTTTGAAATTGAGGGTGGAAGTACATGATGTTATGAAAGGCGGTCAAGAACATTCCATAAGGGATGAGTTTGTTCTTGGAGCCTTGAAGGTTTACACCACTAAGCAAGAAGTATGCTAGATTGTATGGTTTTTGTGTTAGCAAACAATACATTATGTGAAAGCACAACAAGCGGGAAGGATTCGATTTCTAAGACTCCAAACATTTTCCCATAGGATGAGTGCAGAGCCTTGTACTCTTCTCGATATCCTTTGTAATGTATAATGTTTGATCGGAGTAATAGGGTCGAGGTTTGCATATTGGCTAATCAAGTCTTATGGGAAGGTATGTGTGAACAATAGACTATTTTCACGAAATTTGAAGAGAGAATCAAGAGACCAATCTTCGGTGAAGGCACATTGTCCATGATTTGAATTCGAGAATTTGAGCAAATTGCCCAAGAGTAAAACTTTTGGTTTTTTGATCCAAAACCAAAGAGATAGAGAACGATCTCTGCATTTAACGAAGTTTGACTTGACGAAGAATTCCAATACAAACCTTGGATATATTTTCTCGTTAATTTTGAGAAGACATTCCAATCCTATTGTTCGGAAGGAGGTATTGATACCTTCTTCGAATTGTAGAGAGGTGTCTCACTACCACGCCTGAAGTGACGGTTTTCGAGATTATTGAACCCACGGACATGATTGCCGGGTGTGTTGGGCTCAAGGAGATGTTCGAGTGTAGACGTTAGTGAGTGAAAATCAAACTCATATTCATGCCATATAGTGGAACCTAAATAAAATATGAGTTAATAGAAAGTGATGTTTTGTGGTCAACCAATGATTATCTAACGTTTTTACTAGATTTTTATTAACAATGGTTTTTTTTAACAACAATGATACTTAACTCATTTAAGGTTTTGACATACTAGTGGAATATTACTTTTAGAAAGAGAGCGGTTTTTAATTTGCATGAAAATCATATCCGTATAATGCCCCACAAAGCCTCTTCATAAGGGATCCAAATAGTCTAACTTTCGGATCCGGAGCAGAAAATAAGGCATTCTTGATAAAAACATAGGTTTTTAGATCTTATAGTTTTATACCAAGATATGTGTTTTAGCATACTTTTTCTTTTATCATGTATACATGGCTTTCTAATGTATCACGATAGAATGAAATAAATCAAAAAGACATGATAGACACATTATGACAATAGTAACCTAGATAACTGGAATATTAGTAATATTTCATTTCAATGCTAAGAATGATACAAAGGATTGTGTATATAACCCCAATGTAGATTAACAACACAAAGTATATGTCTCCGTATGTGAACTTCATCATAGGAACACAAGTGCGAATGAGTGTTGCGATGAGCACGAGAGCGATGTAAACCATGTTGATGACCTAACCTTCTTGGTTTTGGTTTGAGATGATATGAGATGAGAGGAAGATGAAGTTTTGAATGAGAGGTAATTTTTTGAAAATGAAAGATTTGAAAAAGTGGGGATTTGATAAAGTGGGTGACGGATGGTTTATTTATGGGGAAGGAGGAATTTTTGAAATTTGTGTTTTGTTTTATTATTAGAAAGATATGATTTTTGGATTAAATGAAATAAAACACAAGTTTTATATACCACGACATTAGTCGAAAAAAATAACACGTATGTGAGAAAAGGCTTCCTAATGAAGCTTCATGTAATACATTGTTGTTCCCTATTCACTATCGTAAAATAGTTTTAAGTATTAAAAACAAGTTAATAGTGAATCTATGACTGATAAGATGTTAGTAAAACACACTAATTAATTTTCAACATAATATTCTTTATTATAAATAAATCAAACAAGAATACATTACCCAAGTACTTACGGAATAGTACTTGGGATTGAAATGACAAAGGTTGGTAACTCCTCTCTCGGCTCAAAGCTAAGTCCGAAAGCACAACTACAAGTACCCACTGAGCTATCTCTGGGATTAAGTTGTATTTGGAGGAGTGAAAGATGGCTTGCGTGTATGTGTGTTTTTAAAATTCACAAGCTTAAATCTTTCACTCCATCTCTTATGCTATTTATACAAGTATGAGTTTTAACTCTTCCTAAGTGACAACTAACACTTACGTAAGACAAAATACTGATGTATTTTGTCTCCGCTTACAAAGACTATTTTAGGTAAGAGACAAGACTCCGCTTCCAAAGGTCAAGGATGACACTAAGCCCTGATCGCTTGCCATTCAGGGAAAGTTGACTTTGGTTGATAAGGACTTCGCCTTATCTCGATTCAAACTTATTCCTTATCCCGCCATTCTTCAGTCTTCATATCCTTCAGCCTTCACTTGTCTTCAGTAAGTAGTTGAGAGGGAGTAGTGGATTCGAGTTATTGTCATCACCACCGAATCTACCATCTTCTTCTTGACTCCGGCCACCCTTTGTTCCGCCTATCGAAAGTGGAGAGACTTCTTCTCAAGCCATAATCGGTATCCTGAAGATGGCTAACAGAGACTATGTACTCAATGACCTGTTAGTGTTTAATGGTTCAAACACTTAGGATATTTTCTATTCAAATCCTAGATTAAGAGGTTTGGGTATTTACCAACCCAACAGCTTCCCTATTTGGATATAAAAATAGCCTAAGTTTTGATCGTAAGTGAGCATTATTTCTTCTTACACTGAATGTACTAATGAACATAATAAGGAATACTGAATATTTTAACAAAACATACATGGTTTATTGATCAAATTACCTGGTTCCTAACACTAGTACAAAAGATAAATGATAATGATGTCATTTAAGATGAATCCCCATTGCTTCAAGCTTGACTTTCTTTGTGATGAGTGTTTCTTTGTCAGGATGCTCATTTATCTTGGCGTTTAAGTCAAAGCATTTAACCTCGACGCTTTCGGTGTTCAAGTTGAGAAGCCACTGTATGTAGCTTAGCATTGTAGCCACACCTAATACCTCGAATGTCACTCCACCTTGAAACGCTTTCCATAGAAATCAATGAAGAATTCCTCTTCGTGCTCTCTTCTATCACAAGACAGCTTGACAAACTTCACCCTCAGTAGCTCCTATTACACTCTAGTCCATGCACTTTGAACTCAGCTAGAACTCAACCCTCTTCTTTTTCCCTCGAAAGACCGAGGTTGAGATCCTTTGGTGCGCGCAGGTGTCAATCCCAACCGGTGCATCCTCGGATTTTCATACCTTTTATTTGAGCATTTTCTTATCTCTTTAACCACCGATTCTCGCTTCTTTTCAATTATGGACCCGACCATCGAAGTTCGATCCCAAAGTCGTGAATTTTAGGGGATCATGAACCTTGAAGTGTCTTTTTCATCCCCCGTAAACATTCATGGGCCGGTTTGGACTTGGGATGATTCCGACATCCTAATTTTCTCGTGCAGCTTTATATTTGTCATCAATTTGTAGTGATCAATTATTGCTTGCCCGATGGTCGCAGCTCTTTGTTCTTTTCTTCCAACTCCTTCTCATTTCGACCATCTTAGCGTACCGAGCATCCTTGAACTTTTGTCCTCCGCCTCGACCTTTTCAAGCTTCTTAGGATCATTCCTGTTTTCACCTTCCTCAAAGAATGACTTTTACCATAGCTCTCGCTCTTTCTTTCTTCCCAAGTTTTTTCTCTTCCTTGCAAGGTAGGCACTTAATAAGCAAGTGGGTAAACAGTACGCTGTTGCCGATCATATAGGGAATCTTCTCGTGCTCATGTGGTGTTTTCATTATGCCTTTTCCTTTGTCCCGCCTGAAGATGATGCTACCAAAGGTGGTGGTGTTGTTGTTATAGGTGTGATCACTGTCCATTGTTGTTTTGTTGATGTTGTTGGTGGTACCGATGAAATTGGTACAAAGCAGGACCTGGTTGAGCCGGGCTCCTCAATCAAGTGAGAGGAAGTCTCTTCAGTAGTCTTCTCCCTCAATCCGCGTCGCAACATGAGTTGCAAGCAGTTGTTTTAATCGGGAGTTTCAAAGTGGCTTGACCTTTGAAAGGTTGATAAAGTTCATGAGCATAGCCTTGATGTCGTAAGAGTATCCTCAAGACCAAGTGACCATTTCTCCGTGATAGTTCGAGATGATTCCAAAGGCCATCCGCGGCCCAAGATTCCAAGCCATGGAAGATGATGCCTTAGCGTGAGTGGTCACCGATCATCCAAAGAACCTAGTGTTGCTCAAGAGACTAAATCAAGATTGAAGACCCCAACATTGGCAGACTTGAGCATGTTGATTAGTTCAAGAGGTCCTGAGGAATTCTTCAAGTAAGCCCTCACCTCCAAGACTTTTGAGTTGAGTGCTAGGTATTCTTTGACCGAGTCCCCATTTCATCAATCTTTGTCCCCAACCTCAAGATGTTTAAGAAACTTAGCCAGTTATCATCCAATCTATAAAGATGCTCGCATACGATATCTCGTGTTCATCAAGTTAGCATTGAAAGTGAGCACATCGGACTTTAGATCGCGATAACTGCGTGCAGCCTTCAGCAGGTTGATCCCACAATGTGTCAAGGACCCTGAATATATCTTTCTTGAAGCTTTGGTGATCCACATAACTAGTCAGCTTCGCTGATTGGAAGAATATTGTCAAACTGGTCAATTCATCGAATCGATGAAGAGGAGTCGAGTCATTATCTTCAGTGAAATGGTGACTCCTTAGGCTCTTGTGGATCAGCTGATGTTCTTGTTCATTTGAACATCAACGCCCACTTCTTCCCTGCCGATAGAATTTCATCTTCACTTTCAAAGATGTTCTTCATCGTAAAATAGTATCTCACAACACACGCTAACAAGGTGGGGTGATGGGTTCCGATCGCCGGGTGGTATTAATCCCTCCGAAGTCTTTGTCCCCCTTTGACCCTCAAACACCGATGGGTTTTTCCCAAAGGTCTCCGGAGTCGATTGGTGATGGATTTCCTATCGGCGGTTGTTCTTTCCTCCAAGTCTTTGTCCCCCGAGACCCTTTGAGACACCGATGGGGTTTTCCCGTGCCTTGCCGAGTCAATGACAGCATATCCCTATCACCGGGTTGTTCCCTCTCCGAGTCTGGGATCATTCAGGCCCTCGCACAAAGGTGTGATTAGTTAATGTCATCCTGGGCGCCTGGAAGGCGCTCCCCTACCGGTTTGTATGTTTCCTCGGATCTTGGTAGTAGTAGTTGGGACCAAGGGCACCGATTGTGATTTATCGTCCTTCGTCACCGGTGGATGTTGCATGGTCTCAAGTCGTGGCATATCACTTGGGCTTCTTTTTGCCTGGGTCAGGTTCGCCCTCGTGGCCCTCGAGACTTGGGTTTAGTCTTAGTCCCTGCCGAGACTTCCCTTTCTCTTTTAGGAGCAGTTAGAGACACCGAGTCCCTCTCGTTGTTTACAAAGAACCATATGGGCCGTCAATTCGATATCAGTGACATGGGATGGGTCCTTTTGAAAATTAGATTGACTCAGATGCCGTAAAGCACAATATTTTTGTTCTTGAGGATAATTGCAACCCAAGAACACTTGTAGCACATGAGACAAACCTAGGTAATAAACGTATTTCTTCCCTAGTTTTGCTTAGTAATTGGTTACTAGATCACCTGAAATGATCTCCTTTGTGACACTTAAAGCATTCAGTGTCCTCATTTGCTTTAGCATTTGAAAAACTTTGTTTTTTTATAAACCTCCGAGAGTTGGAAAGGAGTGCCCTTTCCCGAAATTCAACGTCAGTCATTTAGGTACCTCACTTGATCTCATCGCTCATCATCTCAATTTTCTTGGAAATCTTGAACCACATTATTAGAAAAGAAAGCAGTTGATATTGGTGTTGAAGTGGTGGTCGGACTTTGACTTCCCGAGACTTTTTAAGTCGTGGTATCGCCTCGCTGATGAGGTTTTTCTCATAGACAAATTTCCATAAATTTCGTGAAGTTTAAGATTCGATATGATTAGCATTCCTGAGTCCCCGAGAGAAATTCAACCACTTCTCAGGGAGACTATTGACAAAACCAACATTGATTTCATGTTTGGACAACTTAACACCATCATTTGACAGTTCATTTAAAAGATTTTGTAACGGGTGTAAGTTTGAGACAGAGTTTCAGTCCTTAGCCCTCAAGGTGTTATACTCAAGTTTCGTGTCCATTATCCCGCTTTCCTTGGTATCGGATGGGCCTTCATAGCTATGAGCTAGGTCATCCTGTGTTTGTTTAGTTGTACTATAGCTTATAACCGACTCCATAATATCATCAGGAAGACATGATATGATGATACTTTTGAGTCTTTGGTCCTGGTTGACTACTTCCTCTCATCATCCTCGAGTTCACTCGAGCTTTCGTGTTTAGGCAAACCTCAAGATTCTTTGGGATAAATGGAGCTTCATTAATACACTTGATATAATAAGGTTCCATCCTAATCAAATAGCATATTTTTCTATTTGTTAAATTTATCAACTTCAAGTCTAGGGGCACCTTAATAAGCTCTACCTCTTTTGTCGACTAGTTGGGGTACATCAATTTACCATAAGGATCCGATTTAAAAACGATTTAGAGCGGTTTAAAAAGGTTTTATAATCACTTCGCCTGATATTAATTTGTTGTTCCCTATTCACTATCGTAAAACAGCTTTTAAGTATTAAAACAAGTTAATAGTGAATCTATGACTGATAAGATGTAAGTAAAACACACTGATTAATTTTCAACATAATATTCTTTATAAGAAATAAATCAAAAGATATATTACCCAAGTACTTATGAATAGTACTTGGGATTGAAATGAAGGTTGGTAACTCCTCTCAAGCTCAGCTAAGTAGGCACAACTACTAGTACCCAGAGCTATCTGCGGGATTAAGTTGTATTTGGAGGAGTGAAAGAGGCTAACTATGTACATGTGTTTTTTTACAATTCACAAGCTTAAATCTTTCACTCCATCTCTTATGCTATTTATACAAGTATGAGTTTTAACTCTTTCTCTGTTTACAAAGACTATTTTAGGTAAGAGACAAGACTGCTTTCCAAAGGTCAGTGATGACACTGAGCCTGATCGTTTGCCATTCAGGGAAAGTTGAATTTGGTTGATAAGGACTTCGTCTTATCTGATTCAAACTTATCCCGCCTTATCCCGCTTCATTCTCCGCCTTCATATCCCGGTTCTTCTACTTCAGTTTGTCTTCAATGTAAGTAGTTGGAAAGGAGTTTAGGGATTCAATGAGTTATTGTCATCACTCACTGAATCCACCATCTTCTTCTTGACTCAATCTTCACCCTTTAAGTTCTGCCTTACTGAGTGGAGAGACTTCTTCTTCGCCTCATACTGAGTATTCTAAAGATGGCTCACTGAGAGACTATGTACTCAGTGACCTGTTATTGTTTAACGGTCTAAAAACTTAGGATATTTTCTATTCAAATCCTAGATTAAGGGGTTTGGGTATTTACTGAACCTAACATACATGTATATGCATAAAAGATAATCATATAAATACCTATGTAGGCATACTTAATTATCAAGCTAATGTCATTTTAGAGATAAGTAGAAAATTCCTCTAATGCACTTAGGAATGTCTTTACAAATGACACAACAAATGTCAGTAGACAATTCCAGCTCCTTTGTGTTTAAGATACCTTCTTAGGGAAGGTATTCTTGTTACCAAGCGATTCTTATGGCTTGGTAGGTATGAGCTTTGACTAATCAACATGACGAAGAGGATTAGTGCATTTAAATAAAAAATAAATAATAAGAAAAATGTTGTCATCTAATCAACATCCAAACAAAGAATTTTAAAAGACATGGTGTTTGCTTTTATGAAAAACCTTCTTTGTAGTTTTCAATTAACCATGGATCGTATCAAGTTTTTAAAGTACAATATACTTCAAGAAACTTGGTAACGAAGCTCTGATACCAATTGTGGAAAACTAGAAGGGGGAGTTGAATAGTTTTGCCAATTAAAACTTTTTTTTAAACTATTTAGATCGACTTATGTCAATCTATTTGGATGTGTGTTGGATGTTGATAAACAATCATATATAAGTATGTAATGGAAAGATAAGAGTAAGAAGCACAAAACCACAACGCGAGTATTTATAGTGGTTCGGCTACAAGGACTTGCCCTACTCCACTCCCCGAGTCACCTACTCGAGAGTTTGTAATCACTACACAACACCGATCTCCTTATGGCGGAGAAGCCTTCACAACGTCACCTACTCTTTTTCTGGTATTAGGCTAACCACCGAGTTCTTTCACACCAAGGTGAACCACACCTACCACAACGTCGCCTACCCTTTATTAGGTACTAGGCTAAGTACCTAGTTCCATTACAATGGAGGAACTATTACCCAACACTACACCAACGACTAATCCCAAAGGAGACCAACTCCTTATTACAACCTCATCAAGGATATCAATATCCTTGGATCCAATACTAATCTATCTTGTACATCAAAACACACCATATCGAATGTACATCTAAGGCACCTTTCACTAATGCCTTTAACTAGATCTTCAAGACACCCTTCACTAATGTCATGTGACTTGACCTCTAGGCACCCTTCACTAATGCTTACAATACGGACGATAGACACCTTTCACTAATGTCTTCGTCTTGACACTTGAGACATCTTTCACTAATGTCTTCAACACTACACTTCTTAGAAGAAAGAAAAGAACCATCAACAAGAGGACTTCAGTATTCTTGATGATGAGGAAGCATAGCAACTCATGGACTTGAGCTTGCTTGACTTCAAAGGTGGTGATCTCGCCTTTAAGAGAAACCTAGAGAATCACACAAAAACAAAACTACAAACATAGATCACTTGGATCTGGGGTTAGAGAGTTTTAAACTCAAGGAGAAAGTATGTGAGAAAGGGGTGAGAAACAATGAAGAAATGACTCACTATTTATAGAGAGAAAATGCCTACTGTTCCCCGGATCCTGATTTTGTCATTTTCGTACATAGAATTTACCGGAAGTACGGAACTCCCGAGTCGTTCTCCCAACGAGGGTGTAATGGAAAATCGATTCGTTGTTTAAAGGTCGAGTGATTTGAATAGGATAAAAATATTTTGGGTTTTGGAACTTAATAAAAAAGAAACAATTAAGCATGTAAAACAAGAAAGCTAAACACAAATAAGCAATTATGCAAATTAAACTAAAAACATATAAGTTTGTAGGTTTTAGATTAAAATGATAATAGTTAAAGCAAAAACAATAATAAAACTAGTAGAAAGTAAATAAACTAAAGTTAACGATAAATGATAATAACTAAAAATAATGAACTAAATTATGCTAAGCAAGCGAATAAGAAATATATGATGAAAATATATATACTTGTTAAGCAAATTATCAAGATCCTTAAGTGTGGTTTATTATTTCAATTAAGTCCTTTATTGATGAATTAATATCTTTTACAAATAATCATTTTATCACAATAATTTTTCATAAAGAGATATCAATATCTAGATTAAAACCAAATTATTTTCACGGCTTTTGCCCGCTTAAACAACCAAAATTTCAATCTAAGTAACTTAAAATTACTAACCAATATATTTTCTAACTTTTATAAAACCACACCTAATTCACGGAATAATCTACTCAACAAGTATATAAAAAGTCTACTCACTAAGCATAGCAAACCAACACATAACAATTAATTCAATAAAAATAAACATAACTACTACACTAAAATTAATAACTAGTAAAGATTCAAAAAGTAAAGAAAGTAGAACCCGAATGATAAAACGAGAGGAATAAAACCACCCGATCAAATAAGCACAAATTAACACAAAAGTTTACAACTTTATTAATCTTATCCACTAATTAGTAAGTAAAGTTTAAAACTTTATTCACCAACAAGCTTAAAAATTACTAAAGTTTCAAACTTTATGTATTAAAAATGCTTAACGATCCTTAAGCTCCGGCCTTAGCGGTAGATCATGATAAGAAATCAAAGAAAAACAAGAACTTTATTAGAGGTTAGCAATAATAAGCACTACTACTAAATGTAAATAAGCTAAAAGTGATCTAAAAATTAAAAGATTTAAACTTTATAACTAAAAACTATTAATCTAAGTCCACCCCAAGCTAAGTTGTTCTATCCAAAGATTAAACGCGAATCGGGTATATTTAAGGACTAGATCTACATGAACAAGCTATTAAATAGCTTATTGTTCAATAAAAACTCAAAAAGTTACAAGCTTTTTATGAAAAAAAACTTGATGAAACTAATAGATCTAAATAATAAGCTACATAAAAAAGCTAAAAAAAATTAAAGAAAAGTGCTCTCAAACTTAAGAAATGTCAAGACTTATTTTCAAAATAAGCCGAGCTTAACAAGCTCATGCATCTCTTTTGTTGTTTGAATCGAGCTAGAGGATGAAGAAGAGAAGAGATAAAAAGACATAATAAGCTAAAACTTTTAAAAATATAAACTTTTTATAAAATAAGTGAAATAAAAACTATTTATGAAAAGTATTAAAGAAAGTTTTATAGAAGAAAAACAAATAAAAGAGCTTAATGGATAAGCTTATAGAAAAAGCTAACCTAAAAAGCAAAACCTAAATAAGTTATAATAAGCTAATAAGCTAATATAACTTAATAGGTAAGAAAAGAAAAAGAAAATAAAGAAAGAGATGAGAAGAAGAAATAAGCACTTAAGTAAACCATAAACATACTTTGCATTAAATAAAAAATTACAATAAGTATTTGAAAATAAGCTACTAAAAATAAGCTACAATAAGCAATAAGCACTAAAAGAAAAACTTAAACATTAAAAAACTACATAAAATAAAGATGTGTGTGTAAAAAAAAATGTGTTCTGTGTCTATGATTTGGATCCGGTATTTATAGCCAATTGATGCCTCTATCATATTCTCGATTCTTCAGAGAGGTGATACCTTGAATTTCCATCAACTGAGGCCACGTGTCATTAGTGGATAGGCTGGATCAAAATGGTGCAACGAGAGTGGACGTGGATGGCGGTGAACAAAAAATTCACGCTTAGCTTGAATTAATTTGAGCGATTGAGGGCCAAACGCTAGCTTCAAAAAAGAAAATTGCACTTTCTAATATAATTTGATCAATGGGACACGTGGAAGTTGCAGTTCTCATTTGATGTAGTATCATTTACTATGCTGGGACATGTTCTTTTTTCTTTCGGCTTCACTAGGCTGAACACGTATTGGGCCTGCGCATGATCAACAGTTTGGACTTGATTTATTGTTGCTGGGCTCGAGATCAACTGCAGCTTGCAGCTGCGCCTGATTTTCGTGGGCTTGAAACAATGGTTTGGGCCCGCTATAATAAATTACAAAAAATTATGTGTCACTAGTGGGAATTGAACCCTTGACCTCTTGCTTAGCAAACTAGCCTCTAACCATTAGACCAAGAGTCTTTTTGTGTTAAATGTTGCATTTAATTTCCATTTGACCCCTTTTTCTGTTGATCCATTTTCTTTTCTTTTTCTTTTTAAACAACTTAGTTAATTCTTCGTTCGAGCTTCGTTTGGTCTTTAAATTTTTCTTCTCTTGCCTCGATGCTCCAAATAAAATTATCATTGGTCCCGTAACTTCGCGCTCCTTCCATTCTCGTGCTCATTTTTGTCCATTTTGTCTTCTTTTTGTCCATTTTGCAATATTAGATTACACGCACATACATAAACACTAAAACACAAATATTTATGGCTTTAGGGGTTAGTTTTTGGTCTTTTTGGTCGGGTTTTGATAACGAAAAATGTATATGTTTTCACATATACCAAAATACCCCAGACGAAACCATTGTCGTGTCGCCACGCAATGCAATCAACTCACGCTTCTAAACCAAAGATTTCAATCTCTTTCTACTAAACCTATGAAGAAGTAGCAAAGATTCCTCAAAAGAGATTAGGAACCCTTAATTCTAAAAACGCCCCGTTTACCTTTTAATCCACATATAGATATTACGATTAAGCACATTCCGATTATGAGTGACGGTTTGTTGAACTTTCATGTAGATCAATAACTCCAACATTTTTCAAACGACATTTTTAGGATCACAAAGTAGGAAACACAACTCAGCGAGGAGTGACCATACGGATAGAATACATCGTCCCTGATTTTTCACAAGTCCCCAAACTAAGCGTAAAATCGAAATCATTGTTAAATATGACTCTAGATGCTAACACTACCCATGGAAGTTACTTGTGTAATTACCTTTTGCTCCCATTTTCCTATTTTCCTCTATTTATTTTATTTTTGTGAGAAATGAATTTCTTCAAATTTCTCGTTTCGATAACTTTTATTCCGATAAAGATATGAAGCTAAATCGCTAATTAGTTATCCACCTTCCCTCGAAAACCATTGCACACAAGAATGAGGTCCACATCAAGGTCCTAATTTAACATGATTTAGGGAGATATCTCCTGGATTCAAAGTTTGGCTTAACACTTATTTCAGCACATTTGCATTTTTGCAATTTAGGCCCTTGGTCTTTTCAACCACTAACTCAACGGGATTACCGTTTTATCAGAAGTCTTATTATGACTTTGTATTTTCCTCAACCCTTTTAAAAGTCCATGACAACGGGGGTACCGTCGGACATAGAAAACTTTTATGGCTTTGGATTTTTCAACTTTAATACATTTGGGCTTTATTTCATGTTAATTTTTGTGCCAAACTCCGAATCCTACGGCTTTTATAACAATAGAAACAATAGCAGCAAACTATCAAGAATCAGTTGTCTATTACACAACACTGAGTACCTCGATGTGTACCCAACTCTCATAGGCAAGGATTCTCTAAAGAAGAATAAAGAACTAATTATCGCCATAAACTCAACATCTTTAATTATTATTAGACAGATATGGGGTGAAACAATTTTGTGGGAACAAAAAGCCATAAGTACCTTCGATGGGCTCTAAAGAGAACCAACTACTCCACAGCATCTAAACTCATGAGTAACTCTATCATTCCTCGATCTCCGCAAATTTAAAATCTCAAATAATGAGATCCGCGGATGCTTAGCCGATAATTTGATTATCTATGGTTAAGGGAACAAGCTAGGGCTCAACACGCCCTGTCAAGTCAGAATTCCATTCCTACTCTCACCAGCGGAAAGTCAACAAGGTGTCAAAACATATATTAACTTAGCTAATGTTTCATTAAATAATCTCAAGTCTCGCATATTTAAAGTCACTTATAAGAAACTAGCAAATTCTTGTTTAAGCTTCGCATATTTAAAATCACTTAGGGAGACTTGCAAATTCTTGGCCTTGTGAGCTAGAATCGCATTTTATAGCCTCTTGTCTAAGCAATTAGAAAAAACTATTTCAAGAAAAAGCATATTTAAAGTAACTTCTAAGAAACTCGCAAAGACTTTTCAATCATAAAACTAACAAAAGCTTACAAAAATTTTTAAATTTTCTCATTTTTGCGCAATTTTTTTATTTTCGAAGGAAAAACGGGGTTCTGCGAGTATACGACAAAAACAAGCAAGTCTTGGTCAAATCAAATCGAAGATTACCCACCCCAGACTAAAACGAAATATTGTCCTCAATGTTTAAAGGTAAGGGTTCTCAACGTAAATCTAAAGCCATTGGTTAGTTATGCTAATCGATAGAGATTTTGGATATCGGATTTCCATAAGAGCGTCGAAACATAAAACTCGAGTGGAGAAAAGACAAAACTTAGAGCACGAGAGTCTTCATGTATCGAGGAGAATCCTGGACAAAACATCCCAACACGAAACACGAGAAATGGAAGAGGCGAACCTCCTCACGTCACTTATTAGAAAACATAAATAAGATAAAAGGATAAGCATGGGGTGCCTCCCACGAAGCGCTACTGTTTTTCTTCACTGAGTCGCTAGCTTGACTCGTCCCCGAATTCATTTGTCCTTGGGGAAGAAAATGGTAGAGATACCAGGGTCGAAAATGGTGTCCTCATTCCTGAAAGAATGAGACTGGGCGGGATGGTTGGAGAAGAAAGTGTCGGGTTGCAGCACATAAGGTATATCATGTAAGAAGGATCCATCATCCGGCGGTTTAGCGGGCGGACGAAGGGATGACGGATCACAATGAGAATACTCCAAGAAAGACGGGAGCTCATGGTAAAGGATAAGAGGTGTAGGCTCAACAACGAAGGCATCCATCGGAGGATCCTTATCTCGAATGACGGTTATAACATGAAAGTCATCAATGAATATCCCGGGTTTAAAAATTTTGTCTTCACATGAGGGCTCAACGGGATAAGTGATGGTCGACTTATCAGAGGAAGGAGAATCATCAGCAAGTAACAACGTATCCCCCTCGGAATCATTCATGGCATCCTCAATACCCGGTGGTATCAAGTCATCAATAGCATCCTCAATGATCGGGTCACTCATCGGAGTATCGGAAATTTCGTTCAAAACCTTGCTCATATCATCAACATCAAAGTAGAATCGCTCAAGAATCGGAGGATAAACATCTATAGTAGTGGGATTGCCACTAATCTCTTCATCAAATTGAAAAGTTTCAAGCTCGGGAGAGAAATCACTATCTTTAACGGAGATAGGAGGCGAACTTGAATTGTCGTTTAGGGCTTCAATCTTAGAAATGAGAAGATGGACATTTAACAATTTTTCACGTAATGCTTCATCCTCGATCTCTATATCACCGGGCTCAATCTCTTCATCTTCTGGCTCAAAATCGTTTACTTCTTCAATATTGACGGGCTCAGAAGGTAAATCGTCGACGAAATCGATGTCTCCATAAGAATCGTTATCGGAATCGGAGAACATCTCAACATGATCGCTCGAATTATCAAGAGAAGGCTCATCACAAATATCATCAATAACAACCTCGGACTCACTTGGGATTGGGACAAGGATCTCAACATTAGACGATTCCGTTTCTGGAATAGTACTAAGATGCTCATCCCCCATTATGATAGAGTCAACGGGTTCAATGATTATCGAAGAAATAGAATCATCGACTTCTTCCAAAAGGACGTCACTTCTCTCAACGGTGAGAGAAGGGGAAAGGTCAGAAATGAAAGGCTCAGAAATGAGAGAGGGATTATAATTAGAAGATTCCGGAGATGGGACAAGCGGTGTGCTCTGAGAGCTAGCAAGTTCCACATCTTTCGTTGTGGTCTCTGGTTCTTTCTGTTTAGTGATCATATTAAGCTCATAATTTCGTTCCGTTTTGTTGTAACTCAACGAACTCGTAACGGCGAATCGTGAAAGATAAGGATCGATTCTAGAATTCTTCGGATTAGAGTCGAGAGTACAAACGGGAATCACCTCGGGTTCAGAAACATGTTCCATCTCCCTCACCGGAGAGGGAGTAGGAATTGAGGGTTCATCAAGCTTATATTTCAAAATTTTCGACAAGGCTTCAAGTTTTTCAATGTTGTTAAGAAAAGCACGACGTTCAAAGAAATCGTCTCCGTAACCCTCGGTGGGTTCTTCGGGTGGCTCCGGAATGGTGTGATTGACTTCCGTAACCTGAACGGGTTCTTCATTAATACTTTGTTGAGCTTGCAATTGATTGAAGAAAGTTTGAAGCATGTTTTTAAATTCGATTGTTTGTTTCTCAAACATGTCGTGAATCCGGGGAAAAATCGTCCTCGACACCCTCGGAGGGTTCTTCAATTATGGAATCATTATTCACAATCGGAACGGGTTCTTCATAATTAGAATGTGTCTCGGGCATACACCGTAAACAACGAAAATCATTCGACGAATCTACCATATCTCCACAGCCATAACAATAATATGGATCAAACGAAGATATCTCGGGCTGTGGAGGGTAGTCGGAAAAATTCTGAAGATTATTGAAAGAATTAGGGCACATATGATTATAACACTGATAATCATATCCCAAACGTGAATTACAACACTGACAGAAATAGTCGAAGGAGTCCATAAGAATAAAAAATAAGAGTGATAAGAGGAAAGAATTATCAAATCAGAGGGTTAAGAAGAATATTTTTGGGTTTTTAGAAAACATATTTTGAAAAGAAAAATCTTTTTTGGTTTTTTTTTTAAACACTTTAGGAAAAGTGTTTATGATTATTTTATTTTTGTATTTTTATAATTTTATGAAAAGTATTTACAAAAGCGAGGGAACTCCACGGAGGAGGGTCTTCAAATACCAAACTTCAAACTCCGAAACGAAAAATCGCTAACACACCTCCCCGGCAGCGGCGCCATTTTTGATTTTGTCATTTTCGTACATAGAATTTACCGGAAGTACGGAACTCCCGGGTCGTTCTCCCAACGAGGGTGTAATGGAAAATCGATTCGTTGTTTAAAGGTCGAGTGATTTGAATAGGATAAAAATATTTTGGGTTTTGGAACTTAATAAAAAAGAAACAATTAAGCATGTAAAACAAGAAAGTTAAACACAAATAAGCAATTATGCAAATTAAACTAAAAACATATAAGTTTATAGGTTTTAGATTAAAATGATAATAGTTAAAGCAAAAACAATAATAAAACTAGTAGAAAGTAAATAAACTAAAGTTAACGATAAATGATAATAACTAAAAATAATGAACTAAATTATGCTAAGCAAGCGAATAAGAAATATATGATGAAAATATATATACTTGTTAAGCAAATTATCAAGATCCTTAAGTGTGGTTTATTATTTCAATTAAGTCCTTTATTGATGAATTAATATCTTTTACAAATAATTATTTTATCACAATAATTTTTCATAAAGAGATATCAATATCTAGATTAAAACCAAATTATTTTCACGGCTTTTGCCCGCTTAAACAACCAAAATTTCAATCTAAGTAACTTAAAATTACTAAACCAATATATTTTCTAACTTTTATAAAACCACACCTAATTCACGGAATAATCTACTCAACAAGTATATAAAAAGTCTACTCACTAAGCATAGCAAACCAACACATAACAATTAATTCAATAAAAATAAACATAACTACTACACTAAAATTAATAACTAGTAAAGATTCAAAAAGTAAAGAAAGTAGAACCCGAATGATAAAACGAGATGAATAAAACCACCCGATCAAATAAGCACAAATTAACACAAAAGTTTACAACTTTATTAATCTTATCCACTAATTAGTAAGTAAAGTTTAAAACTTTATTCACCAACAAGCTTAAAAATTACTAAAGTTTCAAACTTTATGTATTAAAAATGCTTAACGATCCTTAAGCTCCGGCCTTAGCGGTAGATCATGATAAGAAATCAAAGAAAAACAAGAACTTTATTAGAGGTTAGCAATAATAAGCACTACTACTAAATGTAAATAAGCTAAAAGTGATCTAAAAATTAAAAAGATTTAAACTTTATAACTAAAAACTATTAAATCTAAGTCCACCCGAAGCTAAGTTGTTCTATCCAAAGATTAAACGCGAATCGGGTATATTTAAGGACTAGATCTACATGAACAAGCTATTAAATAGCTTATTGTTCAATAAAAACTCAAAAAGTTACAAGCTTTTTATGAAAAAAAACTTGATGAAACTAATAGATCTAAATAATAAGCTACATAAAAAAGCTAAAAAAAATTAAAGAAAAGTGCTCTCAAACTTAAGAAATGTCAAGACTTATTTTCAAAATAAGCCGAGCTTAACAAGCTCATGCATCTCTTTTGTTGTTTGAATCGAGCTAGAGGATGAAGAAGAGAAGAGATAAAAAGACATAATAAGCTAAAACTTATAAAAATATAAACTTTTTATAAAATAAGTGAAATAAAAACTATTTATGAAAAGTATTAAAGAAAGTTTTATAGAAGAAAAACAAATAAAAGAGCTTAATGGATAAGCTTATAGAAAAAGCTAACCTAAAAAGCAAAACCTAAATAAGTTATAATAAGCTAATAAGCTAATATAACTTAATAGGTAAGAAAAGAAAAAGAAAATAAAGAAAGAGATGAGAAGAAGAAATAAGCACTTAAGTAAACCATAAACATACTTTGCATTAAATAAAAAATTACAATAAGTATTTGAAAATAAGCTACTAAAAATAAGCTACAATAAGCAATAAGCACTAAAAGAAAAACTTAAACATTAAAAAACTACATAAAATAAAGATGTGTGTGTAAAAATAAAAATGTGCGTGTCTGTGTCTATGATTTGGATCCGGTATTTATAGCCAATTGATGCCTCTATCATATTCTCGATTCTTCAGAGAGGTGATACCTTGAATTTCCATCAACTGAGGCCACGTGTCATTAGTGGATAGGCTGGATCAAAATGGTGCAACGAGAGTGGACGTGGATGGCAGGAACAAAAAAATTCACGCGCTTAGCTTGAATTAATTTGAGCGATTGAGGGCCAAACGCTAGCTTCAAAAAAGAAAATTGCACTTTCTAATATAATTTGATCAATGGGACACGTGGAAGTTGCAGTTCTCATTTGATGTAGTATCATTTACTATGCTGGGACATGTTCTTTTTTCTTTTGGCTTCACTAGGCTGAACACGTATTGGGCCTGCGCATGATCAACAGTTTGGACTTGATTTATTGTTGTTGGGCTCGAGATCAACTGCAGCTTGCAGCTGCGCCTGATTTTCGTGGGCTTGAAACAATGGTTTGGGCCCGCTATAATAAATTACAAAAATTATGTGCCACTAGTGGGAATTGAACCCTTGACCTCTTGCTTAGCAAACTAGCCTCCAACCATTAGACCAAGAGTCTTTTTGTGTTAAATGTTGCATTTAATTTCCATTTGACCCCTTTTTCTGTTGATCCATTTTCTTTTCTTTTTCTTTTTAAACAACTTAGTTAATTCTTCGTTCGAGCTTCGTTTGGTCTTTAAATTTTTCTTCTCTTGCCTCGATGCTCCAAATAAAATTATCATTGGTCCCGTAACTTCGCGCTCCTTCCATTCTCGTGCTCGTTTTTGTCCATTTTGTCTTCTTTTTGTCCATTTTGCAATATTCGTTACCTGCACATACATAAACACAAAAACACAAATATTTATGGCTTTAGGGGTTAGTTTTTGGTCTTTTTGGTCTGGTTTTGATAACGAAAAATGTATATGTTTTCACATATACCAAAATACCCCAGACGAAACCATTGTCGTGTCCCCACGCAATGCAATCAACTCACGCTTCTAAACCAAAGATTTCAATCTCTTTCTACTAAACCTATGAAGAAGTAGCAAAGATTCCTCAAAAGAGATTAGAAACCCTTAATTCTAAAAACGCCCCGTTTACCTTTTAATCCACATATAGATATTACGATTAAGCACATTCCGATTATGAGTGACGGTTTGTTGAACTTTCATGTAGATCAATAACTCCAACATTTTTCAAACGACATTTTTAGGATCACAAAGTAGGAAACACAACTCAGCGAGGAGTGACCATACGGATAGAATACATCGTCCCTGATTTTTCACAAGTCCCCAAACTAAGCGTAAAATCGAAATCATTGTTAAATATGACTCTAGATGCTAACACTACCCATGGAAGTTACTTGTGTAATTACCTTTTGCTCCCATTTTCCTATTTTCCTCTATTTATTTTATTTTTGTGAGAAATGAATTTCTTCAAATTTCTCGTTTCGATAACTTTTATTCCGATAAAGATATGAAGCTAAATCGCTAATTAGTTATCCACCTTCCCTCGAAAACCATTGCACACAAGAATGAGGTCCACATCAAGGTCCTAATTTAACATGATTTAGGGAGATATCTCCTGGATTCAAAGTTTGGCTTAACACTTATTTCAGCACATTTGCATTTTTGCAATTTAGGCCCTTGGTCTTTTCAACCACTAACTCAACGGGATTACCGTTTTATCAGAAGTCTTATTATGACTTTGTATTTTCCTCAACCCTTTTAAAAGTCCATGACAACGGGGGTACCGTCGGACATAGAAAACTTTTATGGCTTTGGATTTTTCAACTTTAATACATTTGGGCTTTATTTCATGTTAATTTTTGTGCCAAACTCCGAATCCTACGGCTTTTATAACAATAGAAACAATAGCAGCAAACTATCAAGAATCAGTTGTCTATTACACCGCAACACTGACAGTACCTCGATGTGTACCCAACTCTCATAGGCAAGGATTCTCTAAAGAAGAATAAAGAACTAATTATCGCCATAAACTCAACATCTTTAATTATTATTAGACAGATATGGGGTGAAACAATTTTGTGGGAACAAAAAGCCATAAGTACCTTCGATGGGCTCTAAAGAGAACCAACTACTCCACGCTTAGCATCTAAACTCATAAGTAACTCTATCATTCCTCGATCTCCGCAAATTTAAAATCTCAAATAATGAGATCCGCGGATGCTTAGCCGATAATTTGATTATCTATGGTTAAGGGAACAAGCTAGGGCTCAACACGCCCGGTCAAGTCAGAATTCCATTCCTACTCTCACCAGCGGAAAGTCAACAAGGTGTCAAAACATATATTAACTTAGCTAATGTTTCATTAAATAATCTCAAGTCTCGCATATTTAAAGTCACTTATAAGAAACTAGCAAATTCTTGTTTAAGCTTCGCATATTTAAAATCACTTAGGGAGACTTGCAAATTCTTGGCCTTGTGAGCTAGAATCGCATTTTATAGCCTCTTGTCTAAGAAATTAGCAAAGGCTATTTCAAGAAAAACGCATATTTAAAGTAACTTCTAAGAAACTCGCAAAGACTTTTCAATCATAAAACTAACAAAAGCTTACAAAAATTTTTAAATTTTCTCATTTTTGCGCAATTTTTTTATTTTCGAAGGAAAAACGGGGTTGCGAGAGTATACGACAAAAAACAAGCAAGTGCGGTCAAATCAAATCGAAGATTACCCACCCCAGACTAAAACGAAATATTGTCCTCAATGTTTAAAGGTAAGGGTTCTCAACGTAAATCTAAAGCCATTGGTTAGTTATGCTAATCGATAGAGATTTTGGATATCGGATTTCCATAAGAGCGTCGAAACATAAAACTCGAGTGGAGAAAAGACAAAACTTAGAGCACGAGAGTCTTCATGTATCGAGGAGAATCCTGGACAAAACATCCCAACACGAAACACGAGAAATGGAAGAGGCGAACCTCCTCACGTCACTTATTAGAAAACATAAATAAGATAAAAGGATAAGCATGGGGTGCCTCCCACGAAGCGCTACTGTTTTTCTTCACTGAGTCGCTAGCTTGACTCGTCCCCGAATTCATTTGTACTTGGGGAAGAAAATGGTAGAGATACCAGGGTCGAAAATGGTGTCCTCATTCCTGAAAGAATGAGACTGGGCGGGATGGTTGGAGAAGAAAGTGTCGGGCTGCAGCACATGAGGTATATCATGTAAGAAGGATCCATCATCCGGCGGTTTAGCGGGCGGACGAAGGGATGACGGATCACAATGAGAATACTCCAAGAAAGACGGGAGCTCATGGTAAAGGATAAGAGGTGTAGGCTCAACAACGAAGGCATCCATCGGAGGATCCTTATCTCGAATGACGGTTATAACATGAAAGTCATCAATGAATATCCCGGGTTTAAAAATTTTGTCTTCACATGAGGGCTCAACGGGATAAGTGATGGTCGACTTATCAGAGGAAGGAGAATCATCAGCAAGTAACAACGTATCCCCCTCGGAATCATTCATGGCATCCTCAATACCCGGTGGTATCAAGTCATCAATAGCATCCTCAATGATCGGGTCACTCATCGGAGTATCGGAAATTTCGTTCAAAACCTTGCTCATATCATCAACATCAAAGTAGAATCGCTCAAGAATCGGAGGATAAACATCTATAGTAGTGGGATTTCCACTAATCTCTTCATCAAATTGAAAAGTTTCAAGCTCGGGAGAGAAATCACTATCTTTAACGGAGATAGGAGGCGAACTTGAATTGTCGTTTAGGGCTTCAATCTTAGAAATGAGAAGATGGACATTTAACAATTTTTCACGTAATGCTTCATCCTCGATCTCTATATCACCGGGCTCAATCTCTTCATCTTCTGGCTCAAAATCGTTTACTTCTTCAATATTGACGGGCTCAGAAGGTAAATCGTCGACGAAATCGATGTCTCCATAAGAATCGTTATCGGAATCGGAGAACATCTCAACATGATCGCTCGAATTATCAAGAGAAGGCTCATCACAAATATCATCAATAACAACCTCGGACTCACTTGGGATTGGGACAAGGATCTCAACATTAGACGATTCCGTTTCCGGAATTGTACTAAGATGCTCATCCCCCATTATGATAGAGTCAACGGGTTCAATGATTATCGAAGAAATAGAATCATCGACTTCTTCCAAAAGGACGTCACTTCTCTCAACCGGCGTGAGAGAAGGGGAAGGGTCGGAAATGAAAGGCTCAGAAATGAGAGAGGGATTATAATTAGAAGATTCCGGAGATGGGACAAGCGGTGTGCTCTGAGAGCTAGCAAGTTCCACATCTTTCGTTGTGGTCTCTGGTTCTTTCTGTTTAGTGATCATATTAAGCTCATAATTTCGTTCCGTTTTGTTGTAACTCAACGAACTCGTAACGGCGAATCGTGAAAGATAAGGATCGATTCTAGAATTCTTCGGATTAGAGTCGAGAGTACAAACGGGAATCACCTCGGGTTCAGAAACATGTTCCATCTCCCTCACCGGAGAGGGAGTAGGAATTTAGGGTTCATCAAGCTTATATTTCAAAATTTTCGACAAGGCTTCAAGTTTTTCAATGTTGTTAAGAAAAGCACGACGTTCAAAGAAATCGTCTCCGTAACCCTCGGTGGGTTCTTCGGGTGGCTCCGGAATGGTGTGATTGACTTCCGTAACCTGAACGGGTTCTTCATTAATACTTTGTTGAGCTTGCCATTGATTGAAGAAAGTTTGAAGCATATTTTTAAATTCGATTGTTTGTTTCTCAAACATGTCGTGAATCCAGGAAAAATCGTCCTCGACACCCTCGGAGGGTTCTTCAATTATGGAATCATTATTCACAATCGGAACGGGTTCTTCATAATTAGAATGTGTCTCGGGCATACACCGTAAACAACGAAAATCATTCGACGAATCTACCATATCTCCACAGCCATAACAATAATATGGATCAAACGAAGATATCTCGGGCTGTGGAGGGTAGTCGGAAAAATTCTGAAGATTATTGAAAGAATTAGGGCACATATGATTATAACACTGATAATCATATCCCAAACGTGAATTACAACACTGACAGAAATAGTCGAAGGAGTCCATAAGAATAAAAAATAAGAGTGATAAGAGGAAAGAATTATCAAATCAGAGGGTTAAGAAGAATATTTTTGGGTTTTTAGAAAACATATTTTGAAAAGAAAAATCTTTTTTGGTTTTTTTTTTAAACACTTTAGGAAAAGTGTTTATGATTATTTTATTTTTGTATTTTTATAATTTTATGAAAAGTATTTACAAAAGCGAGGGAACTCCACGGAGGAGGGTCTTCAAATACCAAACTTCAAACTCAAAACGAAAAATCGCTAACACACCTCCCGGGCGGCGCCATTTTTGATTTTGTCATTTTCGTACATAGAATTTACGGAAGTACGAACTCCCGGGTCGTTATCCCAACGAGGGTGTAATGGAAAATCGATTCGTTGTTTAAAGGTCGAGTGATTTGAATAGGATAAAAATATTTTGGGTTTTGGAACTTAATAAAAAAGAAACAATTAAGCATGTAAAACAAGAAAGTTAAACACAAATAAGCAATTATGCAAATTAAACTAAAAACATATAAGTTTATAGGTTTTAGATTAAAATGATAATAGTTAAAGCAAAAACAATAATAAAACTAGTAGAAAGTAAATAAACTAAAGTTAACGATAAATGATAATAACTAAAAATAATGAACTAAATTATGCTAAGCAAGCGAATAAGAAATATATGATGAAAATATATATACTTGTTAAGCAAATTATCAAGATCCTTAAGTGTGGTTTATTATTTCAATTAAGTCCTTTATTGATGAATTAATATCTTTTACAAATAATTATTTTATCACAATAATTTTTCATAAAGAGATATCAATATCTAGATTAAAACCAAATTATTTTCACGGCTTTTGCCCGCTTAAACAACCAAAATTTCAATCTAAGTAACTTAAAATTACTAAACCAATATATTTTCTAACTTTTATAAAACCACACCTAATTCACGGAATAATCTACTCAACAAGTATATAAAAAGTCTACTCACTAAGCATAGCAAACCAACACATAACAATTAATTCAATAAAAATAAACATAACTACTACACTAAAATTAATAACTAGTAAAGATTCAAAAAGTAAAGAAAGTAGAACCCGAATGATAAAACGAGATGAATAAAACCACCCGATCAAATAAGCACAAATTAACACAAAAGTTTACAACTTTATTAATCTTATCCACTAATTAGTAAGTAAAGTTTAAAACTTTATTCACCAACAAGCTTAAAAATTACTAAAGTTTCAAACTTTATGTATTAAAAATGCTTAACGATCCTTAAGCTCCGGCCTTAGCGGTAGATCATGATAAGAAATCAAAGAAAAACAAGAACTTTATTAGAGGTTAGCAATAATAAGCACTACTACTAAATGTAAATAATCTAAAAGTGATCTAAAAATTAAAAAGATTTAAACTTTATAACTAAAAACTATTAGATCTAAGTCCACCCGAAGCTAAGTTGTTCCATCCAAAGATTAAACGCGAATCGGGTATATTTAAGGACTAGATCTACATGAAAAAGCTATTAAATAGCTTATTGTTCAATAAAAACTCAAAAAGTTACAAGCTTTTTATGAAAAAAAACTTGATGAAACTAATAGATCTAAATAATAAGCTACATAAAAAAGCTAAAAAAAATTAAAGAAAAGTGCTCTCAAACTTAAGAAATGTCAAGACTTATTTTCAAAATAAGTCGAGCTTAACAAGCTCATGCCTCTCTTTTGTTGTTTGAATCGAGCTAGAGGATGAAGAAGAGAAGAGATAATAAGACATAATAAGCTAAAACTTATAAAAATATAAACTTTTTATGAAATAAGTGAAATAAAAACTATTTATGAAAGTATTAAAGAAAGTTTTATAGAAGAAAAACAAATAAAAGAGCTTAATGGATAAGCTTATAGAAAAAGCTAACCTAAAAAGCAAAACCTAAATAAGTTATAATAAGCTAATAAAACTTAATAGGTAAGAAAAGAAAAAGAAAATAAAGAAAGAGATGAGAAGAAGAAATAAAGCACTTAAGTAAACCATAAACATACTTTGCATTAAATAAAAAATTACAATAAGTCTTTGAAAATAAGCTACTAAAAATAAGCTACAATAAGCAATAAGCACTAAAAGAAAAACTTAAACATTAAAAAACTACATAAAATAAAGATGTGTGTGTAAAAATAAAAATGTGCGTGTCTGTGTCTATGATTTGGATCCGGTATTTATAGCCAATTGATGCCTCTATCATATTCTCGATTCTTCAGAGAGGTGATACCTTGAATTTCCATCAACTGAGGCCACGTGTCATTGGTGGATAGGCTGGATCAAAATGGTGCAACGAGAGTGGACGTGGATGGCAGGAACAAAAAAATTCACGCGCTTAGCTTGAATTAATTTGAGCGATTAAGGGTCAAAAGCTAGCTTCAAAAAAGAAAATTGCACTTTCTAATATAATTTGATCAATGGGACACGTGGCAGTTGCAGTTCTCATTTGATGTAGTATCATTTACTATGCTGGGACATGTTCTTTTTTCTTTCGGCTTCATTAGGCTGAACACGTATTGGGCCTGCGCATGATCAACAGTTTGGACTTGATTTATTGTTGCTGGGCTCGAGATCAACTGCAGCTTGCAGCTGCGCCTGATTTTCGTGGGCTTGAAACAATGGTTTGGGCCCGCTATAATAAATTACAAAAATTATGTGCCACTAGTGGGAATTGAACCCTTGACCTCTTGCTTAGCAAACTAGCCTCCAACCATTAGACCAAGAGTCTTTTTGTGTTAAATGTTGCATTTAATTTCCATTTGACCCCTTTTTCTGTTGATCCATTTTCTTTTCTTTTTCTTTTTAAACAACTTAGTTAATTCTTCGTTCGAGCTTCGTTTGGTCTTTAAATTTTTCTTCTCTTGCCTCGATGCTCCAAATAAAATTATCATTGGTCTCGTAACTTCGCGCTCCTTCCATTCTCGTGCTCGTTTTTGTCCATTTTGTCTTCTTTTTGTCCATTTTGCAATATTCGTTACCTGCACATACATAAACACAAAAACACAAATATTTATGGCTTTAGGGGTTAGTTTTTGGTCTTTTTGGTCCGGTTTTGATAACGAAAAATGTATATGTTTTCACATATACCAGATCCCATGGATCCCTCCCACAAGGGATCCGTCTAGCGTAAAGCTAGGGATCCGTGGGACGCTCCTCTTTGCCCATGGGTATTTTGGTTATGGGTCATGGGTCATGGGTTATGGGTTGATCCATGGGTCTTTTACTAGATACAATGTATCTTATGAGTGCAATGCACCTAGTCAAATGGGTATGGGTCAATACCATGGGTTATGGATATTATCCATATATGATATAAGCATGATGTCATGCAATGGGTTATGGGTCAAGCTCCATGGATATGGGTCATGGACTTTGGGTTGTACCCAACTAAATTCAATGTATTTGGTCAATGGGTTATGATACTTAAGTTTCTACCCATTTATATTACCCAGTATACTACATACTAGTTATGTGTATATTTTACCCAAATATGTAAACACTAGTTGTTGTACATATGTAATACTAAACCATAAAATCACTTATACTTGTTTTAGTGTTTTATGTGAGAACGTAAGTGTGTTAGAAACTATTAGTTCAAACCATTTACGTATTTTATTTGTTTCGTTAAAATGATTTTACGTTTGTTATCGACAAAATATTAGAAGATCGTAAAATATAAATAAACGTTTTTACGGCTTATTTGTATTAACAAAACCTACTCCTATGGCATTTCCAAGTACCTTGCCAATTAGGGCAGCGGCACCCGCGGCTGGAGCACTACTGTCGATTAGACTCCCGACAGCCATTGGGAAACAAGATCGAACAGGTGCTCACGGTTCAACTGCGGAGACAACCGGGTCAAGGAGCCACGAGGGAAGTGAAATGGTAAGGGCGGGAATGATGGAGTGTGGAAAAGTATGGGTCCTTAGGGAAGGATAAGAAGGAACGCTAGGGGCAAGGAGCTACATCAGACAGTCCCTTGCTATTAAGAAGCTTCCCTTACAACGACAAGCAACAAAGGATGAAAACTACGCATTTATCCTATTGTTGTTGCATCCTGGCACCTAGACAAGCACACGTCTACCGACCCGAGTGAATCAGGTTGGACAGACTGAATGTAAGCTAAAAATGACCAGCTTGCAGGTGCCGGGCAATATATATAAAAGCTACCCTTACAGGCTACACTTTCAAAAAGACGGAACTATCCGAAAAATGAAAGGTAAAAGCCTGGTAGCTCCTCAGGGATCATCGTCAGAAGAGAGTGACACGAGATCTGATAAGGATTTAAAAGGTACACTTTTGAGGGGTCATTTAAGCCCTTAATTGATCACTTTTGTATCCATTACTACTTAATTTCGTTCCTTTTTACTTTTTAGGTCTCTTGAAGGAAAATTGCTGGAATGACACATATTCGAACGAAAAGGCGTGAATATATGAAGAAAATGGCCAAAGTCAAGAATCGAGACACTCAAGCTGCTGAAACTGAATGGGAAGGCGTCATGGCTTAATTTCGACGCCGTCGCGACACACCTTGAGACGACTTAGAGAGAAAATTGGCAACTCAAACGACCTAGATTTGGATCCCGACGGCGTCAGAGGTTGAAGCCGACGGCGTCACAAGCATAAGGTGATGCCATCATAGAGTTGACGTGGCCAAGACGAAACCCTAATGGCGGCGACCCGACGGCGTCACAATTAAAGAGTGACGCCGTTGCATATTGTAACTCTATATATAGAATTCGAATTTTCAGTATTTTAGAGAGGTAGTTTTGTGGAGTAATACCTAAACCGAACATAGGCTGTCTTGGGCAGTATCTTAGGGTTCCATACCCTAATTTACAACAAGATAAGTGATTTACTTCATTAATTCAATTATGTCTTCAATTGTTAGTGTGTATACTTGCATGTTTCCCATATCCGGCTAATTTACTTGTGTGTTTGCTTAGATCTATGAAACCTAGGTATTGAATATTGATTTGTTGTCTCTTATCTTAATTGTGATTGACCTAGTATTGCGATAGGTCATCCGTTGTGTTTTTAATGCTTAAGTAATTTTTGTGAACACTAGTTTATAATCACCTAGAGTTATTGTAGTCTAAATATCCAAAGATAACCTTAGAGTTAGTTTATGAATCCTAGAGATTTCTTAGGCAATAACCTTAAGGTTGACTTAAAGAGTTGGGGATAAACGCATACCCTACGACCTTAGAAGACACAACGAGTTAAGAATAAGGACGTGACAATTCAACCATCAATAGGAGATAACTAGGGAGTAATAACATCTAGGTAAACACATTTTTAATCATCATAAGAGCACACAACAATAGACATAGACTACACTCACCTTAGTTTAGATAATTAGATAATTAGATAACTAGAGTAATCGGTAGAAATACCAACCCCCCAAATCCAATACCCCGAGATTCGTACCTTTCTATTTTCTAAAAAAACATAAAAAAAGGTAAAAAAATAATCATCCTTAACCCCAACCTTAGCGTAGTAATTTCTCACTAGCATTCCTATTCCCCTAGAGAACGATATCAATTCCCGAGGCTTACCCTAATACTACACTACAACGATTAGGTTCACTGCCTAGAGTGTTGAAAAACTTGCTCGACGAAAAGGAAGTTCCTTTGACACCGAACGTGCGTTGTACGCATATCAAGTTTTTGGCGCCGCTGCCGGGGAATAGAATAGCTAGTTATATTTTCACCTCGTTTAGGTTTCCTTGCTTGATTCCTATCAAGTAAGTTTTTTTTTCCTATTTTTAGCTTCCTTGTAGTCTATCCCCTTTCTTCGTGACCTTTGTTAGTAACCCCATCACTTTTCATCATGGAAGGTGATAATCAACTACCACTCATCAACCCACCACCAAATGACCCGCCAAGTGGCCGTACTCTTGGTGAATATTCAAGACCAAGCCATCTAGGCTATAGAAACACCATTGAGCTTCCCGACCAAGCCCAAACTACGGCCCTTCGATCCTACACCATCCGGTTGGTGCAAAACGGATGTGCATTCCATGGACTTCATTCCAAAGATCCTAATCAGCATCTTAAGGATTTCATTAAAATCGTCGATTCCATCGACCTCGATGCTACTACTCGGTAGACCACGAGCTTGCGTCTCTTCCAATTCTCTCTACGGGACCATGCTAGCAATTGGCTTGAGCGACTTCCCGCCGGCTCCTTCTTAAGTTGGGGTGATCTCACCTCTCGTTTCCTTGCTCAATTTTTCCCACCGGGGAGAACTACTAAGCTTAGATGAGACATCTTGACATTTCAATAAATTCAAGGCGAGTCTCTCTACGAGGCATGGACCCGATTCAAAGACCTGCTCCATAGAGTCCCTCATCATGGCATTGATCTTTGGCTTTAAATCCAAATCTTCTATGACCATACCGACTTCATCACAAGGCAATCCATTGATCGAGCCGTCGGTGGAAGACTTAGCAACTCCAACGCAGAAGAATCATGGGATATTATTGAAGAGCTTGCCAATCAAAGCTACAAAAATTGGAGTGAGTCCCATGAAACCCCCATCAAGGTGATCAATGCCATATCGATTCCTAAAGAATCTTCCATCACTGAAGAGAAAATGAGTGCTCTTGAGAAAAGGATCGATTATCTAATTGAGAGGCAAAAGAGAACCCCCGAACGAATCCCTCATGAAATGGTTAATTCCGATTCCACCAACCATCCAACACCTTTCTCTGAATCCCCAAGTCGTGAGCAAAATCTCAATTCCGAACGGTGCTTCCGTTCTACTTATCCAATACCACTCTCACTGAGCTTTAAGGAACAAATGAGGAAGTACATGGCAGCCCATACGGAAAGATTAGCAAAATTTGAAGAGGAGGTTTATAGGCAAAGGGAGGAGATGTAGGCAAAGATGACGGAGATGATGAACTTGGTAAAAGAGTATACCAAGACAAAAGTTCCTGAAAAGGTGCTAGTGAGAAGTAATGATTACCCTCCCCCCACTTCGTTTGTTAACGCCATTTCCATTGTGCAGCGAAGATGGAACAGTTGAGGGGAAGGAAACTGAGAAAAGCAAGAAGGAGGAGGCTGAAACCAATGATGAGCCCGAGACCGTTGAGTACTACCTTAAGTACGAGATTAATAAAAAAACCATTGTTAACCAAGTGAACAACTTTAGGTACAATGAGGTTCTCAGGAAAGCCCTAGGAAGAGAAATAACAGAAAAAGAGTATGACACCAAGCCTATGGGACCTATGTATGAGCTGGTTCTAAAAAAACCAGTAACAAAAAAAGGAGGAACCATGGGGAACTTCGTGATACCATGTAGCATAGGTGACATTGATAATATAATTGCCTTAGCTGATCAAGAATCTGATGTGAACATAATGCCATTATCAGTCTATAATAAGTTGACTAGGGAGAAGCCAGCCAAGACCAATCTTTGACTTTCCTTAACAAATCACACGTATGTCTACCCAATAGGAATAGCGGTGGATGTCTTAGTAGATGTGGCTAATATTTTCTATCCGGTATACTTCGTGATTATAGACATTGAGGAAGATAGAAACATGCCACTCATTCTTGGAACACCTTTTCTGGCCACTGGCAAAGTAACCATCAAATGCGGTGAGGGCATCGTGATACTCAAAAGCGGCAAGGGATACGCTAGGATACCTATTGTTCCAAGGTATCCTCTAAAGATTATGGAGAAGATTACGGATGAGGATCCACAAGTCCCTAACAATATGATTAGGAAAAAAATTAACAATTGGGAAAAAGGGCTTAGAGATTTCATGGTTCAAGCTACATGCAACATTCTGGAAGCGCGATAAAAAGTTAGGAAATAATCCTACCTCAATACCACAAACACAAAGGAACCCTAAGGAATTTTTAAAGGGAGAGAAAGTACTTTTGTACAAGTCAAGAATAAAAGCATTAAGAGGTAGAAACAAGCCAAGATGGTTTGGGCCTTATACGGTGAAAGAAACTAATATAAAGAGTAAAACCGTTATCATAATAGACGACATTGGGAAGGAATCCATGGTAAGCATACAACGTCTACGACCTTTTGATAAAGGATTAGTAAAGGTAAGAGGTGATGGTAACGAAGTAACGTAGGGGAACGACTTCGAGTCTAGCTACAAGACTCATAAATAAAGAAAAGCGCTTCGTGGGAGGCAACCCATGCTTAATTGTTTGCTTGTTTCTGTGTCGTATATCTTTTATTGATTGTTTATTCTCATGTTTGAATTTGTAAAAATGCTTTATTTTGTCTTTAGCCTCATCTTAATTACATATAAAGGTATTTTACAAAAGGGATAAATGTAGGGAGGATTACACACGTTTTCAAAAAGAATGTGAACATGAGAATTACGATTATTTAAAAGATATACTTGTGTATTTTTTCGAGTCAAATGCTTGTATCGAGTAATAATAGATGTTTTGCAGGAAATTTTTCTAGATTCTAAAGATATAAATTTTCCAGAATTTTTTCCAGAAAATTGCTTACCAGTTTCTGTCAGGATAACCTGACGGCCTCAGGAGGAGTAGAAACAGCTTACTACTTTTTCTCGGTTTCTGAGCTACTTATAAATTTTTGGAATTTTCCAGGTCTTATTTTTTTAGAAAATTTGTAAACATCCATTCCACAAGCATTATATCCAAGTTTAGTAGAGTCATATATACATATTGTTACCATCGATTTTGTGCGAAGGTTTCGTTTGTTTTCTTCAAGTGTGCAAGTTTTATTTATCAAGAAAAAGATACATAAGATTGGAAGGAGCTTTTCACGTAAACACTCTTCTTGAAGAAAGATTTAACCACTACTTCACACAGATCCTACCGAGCTAATCAGGGGAGTACTAGTTTCTTTCGTTTTTAATTACCTTCCATTATCATAACTTTGATACTTTCGGGAAACATTGGGGACAATGTTCAGTTTAAGTGTAGGGAGGAAAAATAAAACGGGAACTTTGAAACTATGCTTATCCTTAACTATTTGCCTTGTCCAATTTCATTTGTGTAATAAACCATGAGAAATATTGGTTAGGGTAATTTTGGCACCAAATTTAAAATTTTTCATGACATGTAGGAGTGGGCCATTAGTCTTAATAAAACGTCTCATGGATAAGAAGTTATATGACTAGCACAAAAACCCTTTACCACTTAAATTCCACCGAAAATGTGAGGATCGCCCTTAGATTTGTAGGAATTAAAGCATTCGACTTTAATGCTTCGAGTGTGTACCGGTAGTGTATTAGATTCTAGAACTTGTTTTGTGATGCATTCCGAGATCGCTAGTGAGACTACACTTGTGTAGTTAGGAATAACTAAATGATAAGAGGCATTAGGATAACCCTTGTTTGATACCCGTAATATAATTACTTCTTCCACATCGGTTGAGTAATTCCCCACACCCATGCTTTGTCACACCCCAATTTACTGTTTGTGAATGGAATTCTGGGGATTGACTGTCAAAGCACCACATCACAGTTATATTGAACGACCTAAAGTGCCGTTTTAAAAAACACATCGTTGGATATTTCATAAAACATTCAGAGTACAACATCGGTCCCAAAAGGTTTAACAAGTTTAAGGAAATACAAATATGTTACAAATCCAAGCGATGTTTTGAAATAAAGTGCCATAATGTACATAATGTAAGTCGACGCCTCGACTCAAAATGTAGGTCCCTAAACCATGTCATGATGAACGTGCCTCAGTTACACGAAAATACATTGCTAAACGGTCAACAATAATGTTGGTGAGAAATCATAGGTTTATGTAAATGGTTTATACGACTACACAAGTATCTAGCATGCATGACAATCAAGTCACGTAAAAATAATGTTACAATTGCTCTAAGCCCATGACCCCGAAACTAGACTGTTCAATTATGTATGCCCCTTGAGTGTTTGCGGACAACTCTGTAATGAACTCAAATGAAATGCATCCGTTTTCCTGGTTGGGATTCACCAACCCGGATGGAGGCGTCACCCTCGATAGATCTATCCACTCATCCTCGCTTCAAAGATTAACGGTTCATGTTCAAGAAATGGGGACTTTCAAATTGGCAAATGAGGTAACTTAAGCAATGTAATGAATTTAACATACTTGGTATCGTACAAAGAAAAATGTAGTGCAATGTATTCTCCCCCGTGGGTTTGAAAATAATCGAAAGCATGTAAAACGGGGCTATGAAAACTCACTTGGATAAACTGGAATAACGGCAAAAGTGAGTACACTGAGGTTTAATGTGATGCGTCAACAGGGACCTATTATCAATGATATGATATGTCATGAATTGCAATGTAATGTTATGCATGCACTTGATATGTTATTTATACCATTTATGAGTTTTGAAAATATACTCGTCGCCGAAAATACTCTTTTGACGTCTTGACCAATCAAAAATCACTTTACATGTTTTTACGTCAAAATGTCATCCCACAATGGTTTTATAATGATTTTTAGAGAAATTACCATTTTTCGTCGCAAAACAATGTCGTCGGAAAAATCGTGAAATTACCAAAAATGGCTTTGGAAAACTAGTCGTAAAATGGTGTACGTCGATCGTTAGAGAACGAACTCGACTGTTTTGGAAAGTTTGTATCGATATCTAAAAGTTTCAGTTCAGGAGTTTTCGTCCAAAAGATCTCGATCATAAAGATATTAAGGGTTAAAGTTGGTGGTTTTTGGCCAAGTTTGAACATCCGTAAATAAATAACTACAACTCCGCTTGACAAACCGCTTTTTGTTTTGGAAAATATGGCCGGTGAACTTGATTTTACTAGAAGACACTTTGTTCTAAAAAGTTTCGCATCATGGTTAAAAACTGCCGCCAACATAGCCCTTACAGCTAGTGTAATACTTGTAACGTAAAATAATATAGTTTTTGAGGAAAATAATATTTACGGCAACTTTATGAAAATGGCCATATATTTGTCGTTTCAACTCCGTTTTCTACGTTTTATATGTCCTTAGCTTCGTATCGAAGTAAACTAATATATTTATGAGAAGTCGAAATAATTTGTGAAGCTTAAGGCTCGTTTTTGACTCGAAATAACCAAAAACAGAAAGCTGAAATTTTCAGAAACTATATATTTCGTCGCCAAACTTTAAAAATCCATAACTTCTTCGTTATAAGTCCGTTTTTATCCGTTCAAGCGGCCACGGATTCGTTTTAAAGTATATTTTCTAAATATCAAGGCCAAAGTTTTGTACCAAGTGTCGGATTTTCCAGAAAATTGAAACAAGGACAGAACCTTAAAATATAGTTATCGAAAATAGTTTTTCTCGGACAAAACCTATTCTAATCCCTTCAAATCAACTCCAAAACTAATCTAATCCTACCATACACCTTCTTAGGGTGTCATGGGTTCCTAATCACCATCAAGACCAACCAAAACCAAGGGGATAATTATAGGATGACCTTAGGTATATATATAACTTAAAAATCATGACATAAATGGTATAAATCACAATACTTGCATAAAAGCTCCAAAAATGATAAGAAACATATGAAAATGAAAAGGAAACATAAAAATGATAAAAACATGCTTACTAGTGATAATGAAGAGGTGAAAGTAACAAAGATTAACTTAAATATCCTTGGTTTTTATTTCAAAACCATATAAAGGATATATACTAGGTTGTAAATGACTTGAGCTTGCAAAAATTTTGATCCCCTTGTACACCTTGATGCTTGGCCGGTTTTGGAGAGCCCCAAAGAAGAGAGAAATATTTTTTTTACTAACTATGTGAATTTGGTGAAGTGAATGAGATAAATGAAAAAGTGTAGTAAGACTTTAGATTGTGTAGAAACATATATAATCACAAACCATACCAAATTTAATGTCTCCCCTCCCCAAGGGCCGGTTTTAGGGGAGGGTTGTCCCTCAATTATATATATATATATATATTTTTTTAAAACTATTACTTGTATATATATTTGTAAAGAAAAGTGTAAATAATTGTAAGAAAGTGTAAGTTAAATGAATGTAAAGGTAAATGAGAATTTTTGGTGCAATTAAGTTTTTATTAGGCCAAAATAGAATGTAATGATATAATAAAAATTGTAAAAATACTTTCCTTATGAAATTCGGGTGATAAAATAATTATCGTATAATTTTAAGAAAAACGTCGTAATAATTAAACTTTAACGATTAATATATCAAATAAATTTGAAACACTAGGAAAACTAAAAATATAGTTTTTATAAACTAAATGTAAGTTTAAAATACATCGGGATCATTTTTGAAAGTAACGGATTAAATATTTAAAATAAAAACTCACGCGATAAAAATTATTAAATATAAAAATTACACGTTGAAGGTGAAATGAAATGTTGTGAATGTACTAATGAGATGCACATGATGTCAATGAAATGTAGACTAATCATAGTCCATATGAAATGTACGTGATGTCATGATCATGAATTCGCCGCTAAACCTCCAAGGTTACGCGAATTTGAAACAAGTAAACCAAGTTTACTAAAAATGTTGAAATAATGAGACATGAATCGTGTCAAGAAATGACCTGAAAGTACGGATTGTCACATTAAGCCCATCCAAAAGGGAATTCAGTCCACGAATTCAATCGTTGATAGGTCTAACGGTGTCGGCAAAAAGATGAGGATACTTGCGTCGCATCGGTCTTCCGTTCCCAAGTAAACTTCGAGGACCTCGTCGAGAATGCCAACGAACTTTCACAATCGGAATACGACTCTGTTTCAACTGCTTGACCTCGCGGTCCATGATTTCTCCAGGTTCTTCCACAAAATTGAGTTTGTCATCAAAATTGAACTTCGTCCAATAGAATAACGAGCGATTCGTCCGAAAGACACTTCTTCAAGTTTGAAACGTGAAACGTGTTGTGCACATGACTGAGTTACGGTGGAAGATCAAGACGATAAGCTACCGGACCAACTCTACTCAAAATCTTGAATGGTCCAATGTATCTGGGTTTAACTTCCCCGCTTTCCAAATCGTACCGCCCTTCCAGGCGATACTTTCAACATTACTTTGTCACCTACTTGAAATTCCAAATCCTTGCGTCTAACATCCGCGATAACTTTTTGTCGACTCCTTGCGGTTCACGAGTCTATCACGAATTTGAACAATCTTTTCCGTGGTTTCCGTACCATTTCGGACGATAAGTTGTGCGTCTCCTACTTCGCCCAACAAACATGTGAACGGCACTTACGACCATACGATTGCCTCGAATGGTGCCATCTTTATACTGGTGTGATAACTATTGTTGTACGAGAATTCTATCAATGGCAAATGGTTAGCCCAACCATTGCCAAAATCAATAACACATGCCCTCAGCATGTCTTCCAACGTTTGAATGGTCCTTTCACTTTGACCGTCGGTTTGTGGGTGATATCTTTGTGCTCATCTCTAATCTGGTTTCGAATGAATCTTGCAATGAATTCCAGAAGTTTGAAGTGAATCGACTATCTCTGTCGGAAATGATAGAAATTGGTGCTCCGTGCCTCGAGACTATTTCCTTGACATAAAGTCTAGTGAGTTGCTCCATGGAATAAGTCTCTATAATCGGTATGAAATGGGCTGATTTGGTAAGACGATCAACACTTACCCAAATAGCGTCGTAACCTCCCGATGTCTTAGGAAGTTTAAGTACAAAGTCCATTGTAATACGTTCCCATTTCCATTGAGGAATTTCCGGTTGTTGGAGTAAACACGAAGGCTTCGATATTCGACTTTTACCTTAGAGCAGGTAAGACATTTGCTAACGTGCGTGGCAATCTCCGCTTTCATGTTCGGCCACCAATAAAGTTTCTTAAGATCTTGATACATCTTATCCGATCCTGGATGAATAGAATACTTTGACTTATGCGACTCATGCATAATCAATTCTCGTATTCCGCCATACAATGGAACCCACATTCTTTCCTTGAAACATAGTACTCCATCTGCTCTCTTCACAAAACCATTTGCGCTTTCGGGCATACCATAAAGCTTTTCACTTGGTCGATTTTCCTCCTTAAGTGCCTCGACTTGTGCTTCGTGGATTTTCGATGGTAGAGGAGAAATAATCGTCATTCCCAATGAACGAACTCTTAAAGGTTTAGGCCTCTCTTTCCGACTAAGAGCATCAGCCACAACATTGGCTTTTCTCGGGTGATACTTGATTTCACAATCATAGTCGTTGAGTAATTCCAACCAACGACGTTGCCTCATATTAAGCTCCTTCTGATCAAGAATATATTGCAAACTCTTGTGGTCGGTAAACACTTTGCACTTTGTACCGTAGAGGTAGTGTCTCCAAATCTTGAGCGCAAAAACTACGACTCCTAACTCGAGATCATGAGTTGTGTAGTTCTTCTCATGAGTCTTAAGTTGTCGAGAAGCATACGCTATCACCTTCTCGTTTTGCATTAAAACAGCCCCAAGTCCTTTATGCGAAGCGTCACAATATACAACAAAATTCTCAATGCCTTCGGGTAGTGCCAAAATTGGCGCACTGCAAAGCTTTTGCTTCAACAACTGAAAAGCAACTTCTTGTTTCTTTCCCCACTCGTACTTCTTGTTTTTCTGTGTCAACTTGGTCAAAGGTCTCGCTATCTTCGAAAAACCGTCGATGAACCTTCGGTAATACCCGGCTAGTCCTAGAAATTGTCAATTTCGTAGGATTCGTTGGAGCAGCCCAATCTTTCACGGCTTCAATCTTTGCGGGATCAACTTGTAGTCCATGACTATCAATGACATGACCAAGGAATTGCACTTTGTGGTTCCAAAATCACACTTGAAAACTTGGCATACACCTTCTCATTCTTGAGTAGCCTTAAAATCATCCTTAAATGCTCTTCGTGCTCTTCTTTGTTCTTGGAGTAGATCAAGATGTCGTCAATGAACACTATAACAAACTTGTCCAAATACGACTTACAAACTCTATTCATGAGATCCATGAATACCGCCGGTGCATTAGTCAATCAAAACGGCATCACTTGAAACTCGTAATGACCGTAGCGTGTTCTAAACGCATGTTTTGGAATATCCTCTTCGAACTTCGAAGGCGATGATAACCCGATCGAAGGTCAATCTTGGAGTAAATACTTGAACCTTGCAACTGATCGAACAAGTCATCAATTCTGGGGAGTGGGTAACGATTCTTCACCGTTAACTTGTTCAATTCTCGATAATCTATGCACATTCGGAAGGATCCATCCTTCTTCTTCACAAACAAGACCGGTGCTCCCCAAGGAGAGGAACTTGGCCTAATGAATCCTTTGTCTAAAAGCTCTTGTAATTGATTAGACAACTCTTGCATTTCGGATGGTGCTAGACGATACGGTGCTCGCGCAATAGGTGCACTCGGGCACTAAGTCAATATGAAACTCTACTTGGCGTGCCGGTGGAAGTCCCGGTAAATCCTCGGAAATACTTCAGAAAATTCACGAACAATAGGAACATCTTCAAGTCGCTTCTCCTCCGACTTTTTCACCGGTTACATGAGCTAAGAAAGCAAGACAACCTTTCTTAATGTACTTCTCCGTTTTGATACTCGATATGATACTAATTCTAGTTCCACTTCGCTTCCCCGAATAATCAAAGTTTCGCCACTGTAGGGAAGATGAACCACTTTCTCATCACAAATGATCTTCGCACGATGCTTAGATAACCAGTCCATGCCGATGGCGACGTCAAAACTACCAAGCTCTACGGGCATGAGGTCTATGTTGAAGGGATGATTAAGAAAATTGAATGTGCAACCGCGGACAATGGTGTTTGTGTTAACTACGCTACCATTAGCTAATTCGACAATGTATGATGTGTCTAATGTAGTTGGTTTAATGTTGAGCAAAGGTGCAAATGCATTGGACACAAAACTTTTATCGGCACCCGAATCAAATAAAACTGAAGCGTAACGATTATTGAGAAGAAACGTACCCGTTATGACATTCGGGTCCTCCCTATCTTCTCCGCCTCCAATGACGTAAACCCTTCCTCGTGCCAAACCTTCTTGATTCGGATTTGCTTGATTCTTTCCTTTCTTACAATCCTTCTTGTAGTGTCCAGGGTTCCCGCAACTAAAACATGTAACTTGTGGCCACTTGCAATCCCTAGTACGGTGACCAACTTTCTTGCAATTTTCACACGGATCAGGACATCGACCAGGATTGTGGTGACTCAAACATCTGTTACATTTCGGCAAAACTCCCGTATATCCTTTTCCTTCTTTCGGACCCGCAACATAAGCCTTAGCAACCTCTTGCCTCTTGGGTGGTTGTTGAGTAGCATTCCTACCCCTAGTGTTGTCCCACTTGCGCTTGTTGTTGTTGCTATTGTTGTTGTAGTTGCCTCGGTTATTGTTGTTGAAACGGTTGTTGGGGTTGTTGTTGTTGCTTCGGTTGGTGGTGGTGTACTTACCTCGCTTCACCACTTGTGCCATCAATTTCTGAGTCACTCGAATAGCCTCCTCGATTGTTTGTGGGTCAAATGAAGTCACATCTCCTTGAACAACTTCGGGAAGTCCTCCAATAAAAGCCTCTAGCAACTTTTCATTATCCGATACCATTGATGGGCATAACGCGGCTAATTCCTGGAATCTCCGAATGTAAGTGTCGATATCATAACCAATAGTGACCAATTCATAGAACTCCGTCTCCAACTTTTTGATTTCCGTTCGAGGACAAAACTTCTTAGTCACCAAGCCCTTGAATTCCTCCCACGTAAGCTTAAAAGCATTCTCCATTCCAATCGGTTGAGCGTATGAATTCCACCATGACAACGCTCCATCGAGTAAAGTGCTTGTAGCAAATTTGACCTTACTTGTCATCGGACGGTTACAAAGCAAAAACACTGATTCCAACTTCTCAAACCATCGTACCATTGCAGTAGCTCCCTCGGTACCTCGAAACTTAGTGGGTTCACCACTCTTGAAATCTTTGTACGAGCATTTCTTAACCCCAGATCCTCCGGCATTACCGTAGCATTAGCTAGCCTAGCGGCTTGGCGAGCAGCGATTCCCTTTCGACTCTTAGAGCATTAGCAATGCTATCATTCACCAACTTTTGAATTTACGCTTGGGTCATTTCCGGTGTGGCTTTCTTAGGCGCCATAATTCTTCAAAATCACAAGATGAAACAATCATGAGAACTCGTAAGTAGAAACAACCATCATACAAATATATCCACAACCACATCATGCATAAAGATAAATGGAATCACAGCGGAACAATAACGAAATATCACAAATATAATCACAACACACGTGGATAATATACATGAAAATTTGGCCTACATGGACCGACATCATAGATAATAATAACCATTCCTACATAGTAGAGTCAATACTTGATACATTTGTTTGTACAACAACCAAAATACAACAAGTTCTTTAAACTACGTCACACACCTTGTGACTAGGATAATAATGGTCAAAACTATACAATGACAAAGTCTACATAAGGCACCTCATGGTGCTTCGCAAAATCCAAATCACGAAGATCGCGAACACGAGTAACCAAACTATCAACCAAACTCCTCAACTCATCAATCTGACCCTGCAAAGCAACAATACTCTCCCTATCCTCTATCCTATCTTATGAATACTCGATGAGATAAGTCAATACAAACCCGCCTAATATCAAACCCTCGACCTCCTGTGATGGGCTCAATCCTATCTACCGACAACTCCTCCAAGCGTAGGTGTCAAACTATCAATCTGGATCTGCGACTATCAATACGGGCTCCTAATGCCTCGGTAGAAAATTTGTCGAGCATTCTGCCCTAGAACTCTAACCTAACTCAAATCTAGCGGGTGGCTCGGGCTCAGAAGATGGTGGTGTAGGGATATCAAAACGAGCACGCTTTTTGGGCCAAGTCTGTCGTGAGCAAAGGATCTCTAATAAAGTATGATGGAGATGGTGATGATGGTGGTGATGGTGCTAGTAGTGGTGCTGGTGGATCGTGTGCTGGGCTAACGTGAGGAGTGGGTGCAACCTCGCCCTCCTCGAAGGGTTCGGTCTCGGTGTCGATCATGATAGGTGGAAAGACTGGAGTAGATCCAATGGAAGATCACGATCTCGATGGAATGTGATGCAACATCATCCATAATGGGGTTAGCCGGAACATCATCCGAGCTAGAGTCCGATGATATGGTGATGGGATGTGAATCTGAAGACATGTCTGTGACAACCGATGTGAAATAAAGTAAATAATCTCGAATAAAGTGTAAGTGAATCCGCATGATAAACATGAATATGTACTATGATGAAATGATGAGATGCTATGATAATGTAGCTATAGTCTAGGGTCAATGATGCAACCTAGTTCTCTATAAGTGTAGCTCTGGTACCAATCATCACACCCCCAATTTACTGTTTTGCGGCGAATGGAATTCACGGGGGATTACTGTCATAGCACCACATCACGATTATATTGAGCGACCTAAAGTGCCGTTTTAAAAACACATCGTTGGATATTTCATAAAAACATTCAGAGTACAACATCGGTCCCAAAAGGTTTAACAAGTTTAAGGAAATACAAATATGTTACAAATCCAAACGATGTTTTGAAATAAAATGCCATAATGTACATAATGTAAGTCGCGCGCTTGACTCAAAATGTAGGTCCCTAAACCATGTCATGATGAACGTGCCTCGATTACACGAAAATACATTGCTAAAACAGTCAACAATAATGTTGGTGAGAAATCATAGGTTTATGTAAATGGTTTTATACGACTACACAAGTATCTAGCATGCATGACAATCAAGTCACGTAAAAATAATGTTACAATTGCTCTAAGCCCATGACCCCGAAACTAGACTGCTTCAATTATGTATGCCCCACAGTGTTTGCCGGACAACTCGTAATGATATCAAATGAAATGCATCCGTTTTCTGGTTGGGATTCACCAACCCGGATGGAGGCGTCTCCCTCGATAGATCTATCCACTCATCCTCGCTTCAAAGATTAACGGTTCATGTTCAAGAAATGGGGACTTTCAAATTGGCAAATGAGGTAACTTAAGCAATGTAATGAATTTAACATACTTGGTATAGTACAAAGAAAAATGTAGTGCAATGTATTCTCCCCCGTGGGTTTGAAAATAATCGAAAGCATGTAAAAGCGGGGCTATGAAAACTCACTTGGATAAACTGGAATAACGGCAAAAGTGAGTACGCTGAGGTTTAATGTGATCGTCAACGGGACCTATTATCAAATGATATGATATGTCATGAATTGCAATGTAATGTTATGCATGCACTTGATATGTTATTTATACCATTTATGAGTTTTGAAAATATACTTTCGTGCGAAAATACTCTTTTGAAGTCCTGACCAATCAAAAATCACTTTACATGTTTTTACGTCAAAATGTCATCCCACAATGGTTTTATAATGATTTTTAGAGAAATTACCATTTTAAATTAGCAAAACAATGTCGTCGGAAAAATCGTGAAATTACCAAAAATGGCTTTGGAAAACTAGTCGTAAAATGGTGTACGTCGATCGTTAGAGAGCGAACTCGACTGTTTTGGAAAGTTTGTATCGATATCTAAAAGTTTCAGTTCAGGAGTTTTCGTCCAAAAGATCTCGATCATAAAGATATTAAGGGTTAAAGTTGGTGGTTTTTGGCCAAGTTTGAACATCCGTAAATAAATAACTACAACTCCGCTTGACAAACCGCTTTTTGTTTTGGAAAATATGGCCGGTGAACTTGATTTTACTAGAAGACACTTTGTTCTAAAAAGTTTAGCATCATGGTTAAAAGCGCCAACATAGCCCTTACACTAGTGTAATACTTGTAGCGTAAAAATAATATAGTATTTCAGAAAATAATATTTACGGCAACTTTATGAAAATGGCCATATATTTGTCGTTTCAACTCCGTTTTCTACGTTTTATATGTCCTTAGCTTGTATGAAGTAAACTAATATATTTTTTGAGAATTCGAAATAATTTGTGAAGCTTAAGGCTCGTTTTTGACTGAAATAACCAAAACAGAAAGCTGAAATTTTTGAAACTATATATTTAAATTCGCCAAACTTTAAAATCCATAACTTCTTCGTTATAAGTCCGTTTTATTACGTTCAAGCGGCCACGGATTCGTTTTAAAGTATATTTTCTAAATATCAAGGCCAAAGTTTTGTACCAAGTGTTGGATTTTCCAGAAAATTGAAACAAGGACAGAACCTTAAAATATAGTTATCGAAAATAGTTTTTCTCGGACAAAACCTATTCTAATCCCTTCAAATCAACTCCAAAACTAATCTAATCCTACCATACACCTTCTTAGGGTGTCATGGGTTCCTAATCACCATCAAGACCAACCAAAACCAAGGGGATAATTATAGGATGACCTTAGGTATATATATAACTTAAAAATCATGACATAAATGGTATAAATCACAATACTTGCATAAAAGCTCCAAAAATGATAAGAAACATATGAAAATGAAAAGGAAACATAAAAATGATAAAAACATGCTTACTAGTGATAATGAAGAGGTGAAAGTAACAAGGATTAACTTAAATATCCTTGGTTTTTATTTCAAAACCATATAAAGGATATATACTAGGTTGTAAATGACTTGAGCTTGCAAAAATTTTGATCCCCTTGTACACCTTGATGCTTGGCCGGTTTTGGAGAGCCCCAAAGAAGAGAGAAATATTTTTTTTACTAACTATGTGAATTTGGTGAAGTGAATGAGATAAATGAAAAAGTGTAGTAAGACTTTAGATTGTGTAGAAACATATATAATCACAATCCATACCAAATTTAATGTCTCCCCTCCCCAAGGGCCGGTTTTAGGGGAGGGTTGTCCCTCAATTATATATATATATATTTTTTTTTTAAATCTATTACTTGTATATATATTTGTAAAGAAAAGTGTAAATAATTGTAAGAAAGTGTAAGTTAAATGAATGTAAAGGTAAATGAGAATTTTTGGTGCAATTAAGTTTTTATTAGGCCAAAATAGAATGTAATGATATAATAAAAATTGTAAAAATACTTTCCTTATGAAAATTGAGTGATAAAATAATTATCGTATAATTTTAAGAAAAACGTCGTAATAATTAAACTTTAACGATTAATATATCAAATAAATTTGAAACACTAGGAAAACTAAAAATATAGTTTTTATAAACTAAATGTAAGTTTAAAAATACATCGGGATCATTTTTGAAAGTAACGGATTAAATATTTAAAATAAAAACTCACGCGATAAAAATTATTAAATATAAAAATTACACGTTGAAGGTGAAATGAAATGTTGTGAATGTACTAATGAGATGCACATGATGTCAATGAAATGTAGACTAATCATAGTCCATATGAAATGTACGTGATGTCATGATCATGAATTCGCCGCTAAACCTCCAAGGTTACGCGAATTTGAAACAAGTAAACCAAGTTTACTAAAAATGTTGAAATAATGAGACATGAATCGTGTCAAGAAATGACCTGAAAGTACGGATTGTCACACATGCGTTGTACTCATCTTTAGTACACGATACCCCTATTTAACCCCTCAGAGCCTATCCTTTTCGCGGTTCTCGTGATGTTTCGGTTTTCCGGAATATCAATGAAGAGCATTGTTTACAATCCACCCCCAAATGTACACCCAAATCGCCTTAGCCTACCTTGTATGCAATCACTTTTAGTGCATTATTGTTATCATACTAAACCCTTAGTTCAATTATCTAGTTGCTTGCATAAGTTGCTAATTCGAGTTATATCCTTTGTACACAGTTTTGGGACGATTGGAACTCATGGGAAAAGTTAAATTTTATGAAATGACGGGAAGGAACGTTAAATTTGAATTCCCTTTATTTGCGTAATAATGTACTCCAAGTGTTTTGATCTTTTCAATTCGGGTCAAATTAGTGTTAGAGTAATAAAAAATCAAGTGTTGGGATGTGCCTATAAATCCCTATTATTTTGATGTTATCGAAGAGGATGGTAGAGTAAAAGTGTATGAAAAAAAAACAGGGCTTCCATCCTACATCTTTCTTTAAATTTATGTTTGTTTGTTTCAATTTATCTAGAGTTTAGAGTATCGAGTCTTGGCTTAGCAACACCATACTTCTCATGCTTGTAGCATAAAGATTTTTGACTTGCCACCACTAAATCGCTTATCCCACCAAACCCTTTGTTTCCTTACCGTAAGCCTAACGTTACAACCCTTTAAAAGACCTCTTGGATAGTTTTTATTAGGTATTTTGCCAAAGCGAATGAGGTTTGATCTAGTCTCAAGCCTATGGTAATCTATGTACTAGGACCGGTTAATGAGTGTTTATCTTTCATTTCCAACTTGATATATTTCCGTGCTTGTTATGACTTTTGTGGGGCTTATACGTGTTGTGAATCGTTCTAAACTAATGCTTCATGACCCCTAACTTATAAATTAAGTGGCTAAAAGCACATTTTCTTGAGGACAAGCAAATAACAAGTGTAGGGATAATTGATAAGGATTTAAAAGGTACACTTTTGAGGGGTCATTTAAGCCCTTAATTGATCACTTTTGTATCTGTTACTACTTAATTTCGTTCCTTTTCACTTTTTAGGTCTCTTAAAGGCAAACTGCTGGAATGACACTTATTCGGACGAAAAGGCGCGAATATACGAAGAAAATGGCCAAAGGCAAGAATCGAGAGACTCAAGCTACTGAAAATAAAGGGGACGGCGTCACGGCTTAATTGCGACGCCGTCGCGACACACCTTGAGACGACTCAGAGAGCAAATTGCTATTTTACAAGTGACGGCATCAGGTTTAAAATAGTAGAGCGTCGCGCTAACTCGGACGACCTAGATTTGGATCCCGATGGTGTCACAAGCATAAGGTGACGCCGTCATGAGAGTTGACGTGGCCAAGGCGAAACCCTAATGGCTGACCCGACGAGGCGTCACAATTAAAGAGTGACGCCCTCGCATATTGTAACTCTATATAGAGAATTCAAATTTTAAGTATTTTAGAGAGGTAGTTTTGTGGAGTAAAACCTAAACGAACATATAGGCTATCTTAGGCAGTATCTTAGGGTTCCATACCTATTTTACAACAAGATAAGTGATTTACTTCATTAATTCAATTATGTCTTCAATTGTTTGTGTGTATGCTTGCATGTTTTCCATGTCCGGCTAATTTACTTGTGTGTTTGCTTAGATCTATGAAACCTAGGTATTGAATATTGATTTGTTGTCTCTTATCTTAATTGTGATTGACCTAGTATTGTGATAGGTCACCCGTTGTGTTTTTAATGCTTCAGTAATTTTTGTGAACATTAGTTTATAATCACCTAGAGTTATTGTAGTCTAAACATCCAAAGATAACCTTAGAGTTAGTTTATGAATCCTAGAGATTTCTTAGGCAATAACCTTAAGGTAGAATTAAAGAGATAGGGATAAACGCATACCCTACGACCTTAGAAGACAGAACGCGTTAAAAATAAGGACGTGACAATTCAACCATCAATAGGAGATAACTAGGGAGTAATAGCATCTAGGTAAACACATTTTTAATCATCATAAGAGCACACAACAATAGACATAGACTACACTCACCTAAGTTTAGATAATTAGATAATTAGATAAAGAGTAATGGTAGAAATACCAACCCCCAAATCCAATACCCGAGATTAGTACCTTTCCATTTTCTAAAAACATAAAAAGTATAAAAAAATAATCTTCCTCAACCCCAACCTTAGCGTAGTAATTTCTCACTAGCATTCCTATTCCTAGAGAGAATCGATATCAATTCCCGAGGCTTACCTTAATACTACATTACAAACGATTTGGTTCCTTTGCCAGGGTGTTGAAAAACTTTCGGCGAAAAGGAAGTTCGCTGACCCCGACGCCACGTTGTATGCAGCGTATCAAGATCTCGAGAGGAAAAAGTAGCATACAGAGGAGGATTCTAGCCCACGAGAGAGACACAAATACTCACAAAGCGTTACCCACACCCAAAAAAACCCAGTGGAAAAATAACAATGACAATAACAGAAGGGACGCATAACTGACAACCATCAAAACAAACTTCCGCAAAAAGTAAATCTTCCGAGAAGCAAAGAAAACGAAGTCCGTTGTCAGCAAAGCTCTGAAAGAAACACGGCTCCAGTAGCCATAGAAGTAAGAAGTAAGGCGGTAGCTAGAAAGTATAAAATGTATTTGAATTTACCTATTTTTGTAATGTATTTAAAAATGTGATCAATTAATAAAAAATGAAGATTAGCTACCTTCATTATTTTATTCTTTAAAATGCTTTTATTTTCATTTAGTGTATAAGACGCGCAAGCACAAGAATTGGTCATGACCCAAAAATGTTATTTCCGAATAACATAGAGTTATCACGAATAACCAACTGGTGAACAGCATAATCACCAAAGTACGTAAGAGGTATTGCAAACCTAGTACTTGAAGGATAACCCAAAAATTATCCCAAGACTATTACAAACGTGCATATCCGTATAACGTTAAAAATAACATCGCACAAATAAAAAGAGAGATGTGCGCAAAAGACTATTAACTACATTCATATCCGTATAACGTTAAAATAGCAATACAAAAGCGAAAAAATGGCATACACAAAAGTGTGAAACTTGCATAATGAAAAAGTCGGCAGTAGCAAAAGCAGAAGTAAATGGACAATGTGCGTAAATAAAACAAAAACGCACAACCATGAAGTATCACAACAAAAGAAATAAAAAGCGACATTGTTGAGATGATTACAAGCATCTCGAGAAAAGACAAGAAAAACTAAATCCGCACTAAAGGACCGCGCAAAGCGGGTTGGACGAGCAGTGGGGACCTCACTAACTCGAGGCGGATCATTAGCAACCTCAACAAGGGTGCTTGACCCAACAACATGCGTAATATTCAATAGAAAGAGGTCTGTGCGGAGATGCTCGGAGGCGGCGGAAGAGGCACAAGCGACAAAGAAGTAGTGCGAAGCTAACTCACTAGCGAAGATGTTTCCACACCCACAACGTTCTGGCGGGAAAGGATCAGCGAAGAATTATAAACACTCGGCAATGAGATAACCGATGCAGATTTTCTAACGATCAACTCTCTTGAACAACCTCCAAAGAGCAAGACAAAGAGATGTTACCAACAACGGCATTAAACATATAGCGGGAATGATGAGTTGTTCAAGATCCGGCTCGTGGAAGGCCCATCAACACGAAGAAGGTCCACAACTTCCGCAATACCAGCATCCTTGCTGGACCTAAGCACGAAGAGTAAAGAAAACTCCACATTTTCAAGGGTCCTCACGGCGGAATCATAGTAGCGCCTTCTGCAGAAGGTGTCACACCCCCAAAATACCTGTTTTGCAGCGGAATGGAATTCAGGGGATGGCGCCATAGCATCCGCGATTCTGATTATATTGAGCGACCAAAGTGCCATTTGAAAAACACATCGTTTGATATAATAAAACATTCAGAGTTTACAAAAGATAGGTCCCAAATGAAAATCAACATAATGGGACATAAGTTTGTTACAATCAAACGATGTTTTAAAGTGCATAAAACCCATGTGAGGCAGCGTGTATGACTCTATGATAAGTCCACATGCATTCCATGAAGTATATGCCTTAGATACCTGAAAATACATTGCTAAAACTGTCAACACAAAGGTTGAGTGAGTTCATAGAGTTTATGTAAATGTTTTATATGACAACCACAAGTATAGGCCATGTATGACAAATATGTCACATAAAAATGTTACAATTGCTATAAGCACATGATACCGAAGCTAGACTGATCATGATGTTCGCCCCACAGTGTTTTTAACAACTCAAATTATGATATTAAATGAAATGCATCCGTTTGACAGTTGGGACCACCAACCCGGATGGAGGAGTCACCCTCAATAGATCTATTCACCACCGCCTTCTTCCGGAATTAAAGGTTCATGATTATGAAATGGGGACATTCAATTGGCAATGAGGTAACTTAAGCAATGTAAATGAATTTGATATACTTGGTATCGTAATAAAAATGATGTGCAATGTATTCTCCCCCGTAGGTTTGAGATAAAGTATAAACTTGAAAGACGGGGCTATGAAAACTCACCTGATACAATGATTATGATGATATAATGGCAACACTGAAATGAGGTGCAATCTCTATCTGCAACGTAATATGAATGATATGATCTATTATAAGTCATGATGTAATGTTATGCATGCAACTCATATGATATCCATACCACTTGTGCATTTTTGAAAATAATGTTTATCGTCAAAAAATAAGTTTATAACGTATCGTCAAGTTATAAATTACTTTACAAGTACTTGTGTTGAAATGATATCCTACGATAGTCATTTAGTGATTTATTAAGATTATAGTTTTTCGTCGTAAAACAATATGATTTGACAATTCATGAAAGTGACTAAATGGCCTCGAAAAGCTAGTCGTAAAATAGTGAATATCGAGTGTTAGGAAACAAACTCAACGGTTTTGGAAAGCTTGTAACATTATCTCAAAGTCTTAGCTTTTAAATTTTTATCATAGAGGTCTCGATCATGGAGAAAAATATAGGTGAAGTAGGGTACTTGGACTAAAAATATTGTTTAAGGATAGTTTTCGGCAAAGTTTGAGTGACCGTATTTTATTCGTTACAACTCCGTTTGATAGGTGAACTTACTTTTACTAGAAGACATCGTTTTATAAAAAGTATTCTATCGATGTGAAAAATGACTCTAAACATGGTCACTAGCGACAACTAGTTTGGCTATTAGAAAATATATATGCAAGTGTTTTATACTTGTGAATAATAGTTACGACATCCTTATTTAAACGCGTGTAATTTAGTCGTTATAAGTCTGTTTTCTACGTTTTATATATCATTTGCTTCGTATTAATGTATACTAATATATTTTTGATAAATCGACTCATTTAGATAGCGCAAAACTCATTTTTACCCTTAAAATTCGAACAGCATGCAGTTTTTTGGAAAATATAGTTTTCGTCGTTAAACTTGAAAATAGCATAACTTCTTCATTATAAATCCGTTTTAACTCGTTCAAGCGACCACGGTTTCATTTTAAAGTATATTTTCTGAATATCTAGCCCAAAATAATTTACAACCTGTTGAAATTTCCAGATTTCACAAAAATGATCAGACCTCAATTTAAAGTTGTCGAAAATGATTTTTCTTGCGTAATACTTGTTTCAATCACTTCAAATCAACACCAAAGCTATTCTAAACCTACCATACACCTTCTTAGGGTGTCATGGGTTCCTAAACATCATCACCAATGATATGTTTCAAGGGATTAATTATAGGATGAATAAAACTTATAATAAGTAATAAAAACACTTAAAAGTGGTATAAATACATATGATACTTGCATAATTTCTAGGAATGATAAAAACATTGTAAGATGTGATTAGTAGATCATGAAAAGCTTACTAGTTATATGAAGAGGTTTAAGCAACTAGGTTTCTAAATACTTCTTGGTTTTTATTTCAAAACCTAATAGAGAAGTAAACTAGAGTTATGAAATCACTTGTAGCTTGAAAAATAAATATTTTCTTCTTGTTTCTTGATCTTGGCCGGTTCATAGAGAAGAAATAGAGAGAGTTTGGATCTTGTTTCACCTTCAATGTGTGTAAACTATGTGTTTGCTAGTAAATATCAAGTAAATAATGTGTAGGTGTTCTTTTTAGTAGCAAAAACCAAATTGGTCACATGTTGTGACTAGGTGGCCGGCCATGGGGTATAATGGGGGGGGGGTTGGTATTTTTGATGTATAAATGTATTATTTGTTAAGTATAATGTGTAGTTTGTATGTATAAATAGGTATTTAATGTAGCGTTAGCTAGAAATAGATTTTTACGGAACAAATTAAAATATATCGAAGTCATAAAAATTATAAAAATACTTTTCTTGCAAGAATTGAGTGAATAAATAATTATCGAGTTGAATTTACTAAAATCGTCGTAAATATTTATACATAACAATTTATATACAAATTAAATTGAAAACATCGGGTAAACTAATAATATAATTTTTATAGTCTTAAAAGGAGTATAAAAATATATTAGAATAATTTTTGGAAGTGTCGGATCAATTATTCAAAATAAATGATTATGCGATAATTTTAATAGGAAAAATATACGTTTATGAAATATGCAAACCCATGCACGAACTAACATGAAAATGATATTACTAATGATATGTAGACTAATTCTAGTCTATATGAAGTGTCCTCAATGATTTCTATGAATACGCAGCTTAACCCTCTAGGTTACACGTATTTGATACTCGTAAACCTAGTTTACGAAAAATGATGAATAGTGAATCATGAATAGTGATTTTTCTCCAGGAATGAATAGTGTTTCGTGAATAGTAAAATTTTAAAATAACCTTTCAAAATATCAAATCGATTTCAAAAATGATGAATTGTAAAATGATGAATAGTAACCGATAAATAGTAAATTCCCGAGATGAATAGTGAAATTTTCAAAGTTTGAGAAATGACCTGAAATTACGAGTTGTCACAGAAGGATTATACACAGCAAGCTCAGCAAGCTCTCTTTTCTCCCTGCCATGAATAATACCCGCTGCTAAGACTTCTTGCATACCTTTATCAACTGCACGCTCAATAACTTCTGCCATTGCCGCAGTATACTCTGGAGAGTTTAAGCACTTAAACACAGCGAGGCTCATACCGTTAGTTAACAACCAGTGACGGCCAGACAACAGCGTAAGGAATCGAGGATAAAACTCCTCATCAAGATGACTAGCCAAGGCATATAAATCAGCAACGGCCGAATCAACCTTCTGCATAAGTCCGGCCATCTTCGCATCCTGAAGCTTACAAAATTATTCTTCCAAGCGGCAAGGGAAGGAAATGGGTTTCAGTCAGAGCATGACTCCTCTTAAATCCGTATCTACAAACAAAAAAAAGTTAGAAGGCAACGGGAAACAAACAAGAGGAACAATTAAACAAAGAAGGCATGGATGCTTTTGTCGAGAAGGTTGGAATTCGAGACTTAAGAACAACAACTTCACTCTCAAGGTAGTATGACCGGAATCCTTTCGTCAAGAGAGATGATTGAAGTATTGCCACCTTAGCTTCCAGAAGAATTTCATTCTTCTTCAACATATGGATTACTGGTTCCTCAAAGCGAAAGTTCCGCCAGCTTATAAAACATAACATCAAATGTCTCCGAAGCAGCATCAGAAATTTAGACTCAGGCGAAATCTCCTTATCCTTACTCGCCAAAAGAGACAATAAGCGTTTCGCTCCTTAGCATTGTACTCTAGCGCAGCGAACTTGAACTAAAAAGCACAATTGTCATGCCACAACAACGTTAAACTCACCAAGGAGATGCTCATACCCCATATCACGAGCAGCGGAAAGAAGGTAGGAGGCGAACTCATCCACCATAACACGGAATTCATCAACATCATCGCGAACTCTGGCAACATTCCATTTGGAATATGAACACCGACGAAGAACTAGAGTCGGATCATCAATAGTGTGAATGTCCTAGCTGAGATATCAAGGTGCGAGGTCATCAAGAACGGGATGAATACCGCCAATAGAAGAAAAGTGTCAGGAATAGAAGACGGAACATCTACTGAACCTTCCCTTCCCAGGGAAAGCGAGTAGTAGCGACGGCGTCCGTTATAATGGGTGTGATAAGGATTTAAAAGGTACACTTTTGAGGGGTCATTTAAGCCCTTAATTGATCACTTTGTATCCGTTACTACTTAATTTCATTCCTTTTCACTTTTTAGGTCTCTTGAAGGCAAATTGCTAGAATGACACTTATTCGGACGAAAAGGCGCGAATATACGAAGAAAATGACCAAAGTCAAGAATCGAGACACTCAAGCTTTGGAACGAAGGGGACGGCGTCGGTGTTTAAGCTGCGGCACGCGTTGCAACATGTTTTGTGAGCGACTCATTGTAAATTGCTAATTAACAAGTAGCGGCATGAGGTTTTAAAAAGTAGAGGCGTCAGCGGCTCAGGGCGGCCTAGATTTGATCAGGGCAGCGTTAGGAAGGCGGCGAGCGTCAGGCATAAGGTGGCGCCATCACAATGAACGTGGAAGAAAGCCCTAATGGCGGTGACCGGCCCAGTCACAATTAAAGAGTGGCGTCGTCGCGGTTTGTAACACTATATATAGAATCGAATTTTTGATTTTAGAGGTAGTTTTGTGGAGTAAAATCTCATAAACCAAAATTTTGTCTTGGGATATCTTAGGGTTCCATACACTATTTTACAACAAGATAAGTGTTTTACTTCATTGATTCAATCATGCCTTCAATTGTTTGTGTGTATGCTTGCATGTTCTCCATGTCCGGCTAATTTACTTGTGTGTTTGCTTAGATTTATAAAACCTAGTTATTGAATATTGATTTGTTGTCTCTTATCTTAATTGTGATTGACCTAGTATTTTGATAGGTCATCTGTTGTGTTATTAATGCTTGATTAATCTTTATTGAACCTTAGCTTATAGTTACTAGTGGAATTGTAGGCTAAACATCCAAAGATCACCTTAGTGTTAAGTTTATGAATCCTAGAGACTTAAGTCATTAACCTTAGGTAACTTCAAAGAGTTGGGATAACGCATACCCTACGTCCTTAGAAAACACAACGCGTTAAGAATAAGGACGTGACAATTCAACCATCAATAGGAGATAACTAGGGAGTAATAACCTCTAAGCAAATACATTTTTAACTATCATAAGAGCACACATCAATTAGACATAGACTACACTCACCTTAGGTTAGATAATTAGATAAGTAGAAGTAATCGGTAGAAATACCAAAACCCCCAATCAATACCACGAGATTAATAATACATTTTAAAAACATAAAGATAAAAAAAATAATCTTCCTCAACCCCAACCTTAGCGTAGTAACTTCTCACTAGCATTCCTATTCCCCTAGAGAACGATATCAATAGTGGCTTACTAATACTACACTAGGCGTTAGGTTCACTTGCCAAGGGTGTTATAAAACTTGCTCCATGAAAAGGAAGTTCCTTTGACCTGAGCAGCGCTGCGTAAGCATATCAAGTTTTTGGCGCCGCTGCCGGGGAATAGAATAGCTAGTTAGGAGTTCACCTCGTTTAGGTTTCCTTGCTTAATTCCAATCAAGTAAGCTTTTTTCCCCATTTTAGCCCTCAATTATTCCGAGATTCTTAATTTCCATTTCTAAAAAACATAAAAAGATAAAAAATAATCTTCCTCAACCCCAACCTTAGCGTAGTAACTTCTCACTAGCATTCCTATTCCCCTAGAGAACGATATCAATACCCGTGGCTTACCCTAATACTACACTACAACGATTAGGTTCACTGCCTAGGGTGTTATAAAACTTGCTCGACGAAAAGGAAGTTCCTTGATTTGCGGGCGTAAGCGTATCAAGTTTTGGCGCCCTTTCTGGGGAATAGAATAGCTAAATAGGAGTTCACCTCGTTTAGGTTTCCTTGCTTGATTCCTATCAAGTAAGCTTTTTTCCCATTTTTTAGCTTCCTTAGTCTATCCCTTGTTCGTGACCTTTGTTCGTAAAACCTCATAACTTTTCATCATGGAAGGTGATAATCAACCACCATTCATCAACCTACCACCAAATGACCCGCCAAGGCGCCTCTTGGTGAATACTCAAGACCAAGCCACCTAGGCTATAGAAACACCATTGAGCTCCGACCAAACTACGACCGCCGATCAGACCACCATCCGGTTGGTGCAAAACGGATATGCATTCCATGGACTTCATTTCGAAGATCCTAATCAACATCTTAAGGATTTCCTTAAAATCGTCGATTCCATCGACCTCGATGCTACTACTCGGGGAGACCACGCTTGCGTCTCTCTTCCAATTCTCTCAGCGGGACCAAGCTAGTAATTGGCTTGAGCGACTTCCCGCCGGCTCCATCTCAAGTTGGGATGATCTCACCTCTCGTTTCCTTGCTCAATTTTTCCCACCGGGGAGAACTACTAAGCTTAGGAATGAAATCTTGATGTTCCAACAACATCAAGGTGAATCTCTCTACGAAGCATGGACTCGATTCAAGGTCTTACTCCATAAAGTCCCTCATCACGGCATTGATCTTTGGCTTCAAGTCCAACTCTTTTATGATCATGTCAACTTCCCTACTAAGCGATCCATTGACCAAGCGGCCGGTGGTAAACTTAGTGACCTCACCACGGAAGAATCATGGGTTATAATAGAGGACCTTGCTCTCTATGACAACGAAAGTTGGAATGACCCTCGTGAGTTGCCCAAAACCGTAAAAGGCAATCTCCCCTCCCCTTGACTCACAATCTTCGCCCGTAGGATGCTCGAGCTTGAAGATCAAGTTAAATTCCTAATGAGCTCCTACGAAAATCCTAAGTCTTCACGCCAAGTGAACAAAGTTTCTTCCTTGTGTGAGCCATGTAGTGTCCTCATGACACTGCGTACTTGCACAAGACTCCTAACAAGCTTGATTGACTGCATCCTCATGTACTAATGGAACGGGAGGAAGATTCCCTACAACACCCGGACCTAGGACTTTCAATGACGCCAAATAAGCATGGAAGGAAAACCCGATTTCTATTGGGGACAAAGAATTCACATCTAATGATTTCTTGGCCCCATCTCATGGCCCTAAACAACAAAACACAGAAGGGATGTTGCAACACACTAGTCGCATCGAAGCTCAAATAGCTAAGCTCTCGGACCGTTTTAACCAATGACAAACCGAGATGGATATGAAGATAGATAACCTTTTGAAAGCCATGACCAATAGTGATAGGAAGGTTAATGCTACCTCAACTCCCGAAGCTTACGGTGTAGAGATTAAGGACCCAAGCAAGTTAGCCAAGCATGTTTAATTCCTCAACACCATCACCTTAGTGAAACCTACAACAGAATGACGAAGCAAACCATGAGGCGGTGCTTGAGGATAGTGAAACCCTAGGAATGAAACAAACGAGGAAATAGATTTCAATAAGTTTCCTACGGAAGAAGAACTCTCTCGCAACCCACATTTAGTATGAGACCTCCGTCACATGTATGTTAGGAGAAGCCCTAGGATCAAGTTTGGGAACCCTTAGAATCTTAACATACCATGTTGCATAGGGACTTCTTTGTGGCAAAAGCATACATTGATGAAGTCCCCAATTAATATCATGACTAGCACCTACTATAATTGGGTAATGAAGAAACCTATCTAACTAGGAAGATCCGATAATCCTAGGGCAAGTTGCAATTTTCTTGGAGAGTTAAGGGATTTCCGTCTATCTAGGTAGTTTCACGTTTCTCACAGTTTCATAGTAGTAAATGATATTAGTACATTATAGATCCTAAGCTTGTCCCGTTATTCTAGGAAAACCTTTCATAGAAAACATCGGGATGACTTATGATCCATCGTTAGGAATAGTGAGATTCAAGGATGAGACCAATGATGTTGCTTACCAAATGCCGTTTAAGATTGAGAATTTTTCATCACTCTCCAATGATGAAAAAGAACTTAAACTATCGGTCTACTATAGGAATGAGGAGGATAAGGAGAGTAGATTGATATTTGGCCAATATTCAGGGTTTCTATAGGGATTGCTTGAAACTAGGACCTGAATATAGGACGAATTGGGGAGAAGACGATTTCTTAGAAAGATGCATACTAGGGCATTACTATAACATGGAAAACCCCAATAGGGATCGTCATGAGGAAGAAGGTGACGGTAATGAAGTCACGTAGGGGCACGACTTCAAGTCTAGCTACAAGACTCATAAATAAAGAAAAACACTTCGTGGGAGGCAACCCGTGCTTAATTGTTTGCTTGTTTGTGTGTCGTATATCTTTTAGTGATTGTTTATTCTCATGTTTAAATTTGTAAAAATACTTTATTTTGTCTTTAACCTCGTCTTGATTACATATAAAGGTATTTTACATAAGGGATAAGTGTAAGGAGGATTACACACGTTTTTAAAAGAAACGTGAACATGAGAATTTCAATTAATTAAAAGATATACATGTGAGTTTGTTCGAGTCAAATGCTTGTATCGAGTCATAATGAATGTTTTTGCATAAATTTTTTCAGATTTTAAAGATAAAAATGTTCCATAATTTTTCAGAAAATGCATGAGACCATTTTACTGTCGGATAACTGACGGCGCCGGGGTCGCACTGACGGCGTCGGGAGAACAAACAAGCTTACTTTTTCTCATTTTACGTGCTACTTATAAATTTTGGAATTTTCCAGGTCTTAATTTTCAGAAAAATCAGTAAACATCCATTCCACAAGCATTATATCCTAGTTAGTAATGTCTTATATATATTGTTACCGCGATTTTACGAGAAGGTTTTGTTTTTCTTTAAGTGTGCGTTTTATTTATCAAGAAGAAGATACACAGGTAGGAAGAGAGCTTTTCACGCATAACATTCTTCTGAAGAAATATTTAACCACTACTTCAGATGGATCCTACTGAGAGCTAATCGGGGGAGTACTAGTTTCTTTCATTTTTAATTACCTTCCATTATCATAACTTTGATACTTTTAGGGAACATTGGGGACAATGTTCAGTTTAAGTGTAGGGAGGAAAATAAAAGGGAACTTTGAAACGTGCTTATCCTTGACTATTTGTCTTGTCCTATTTCATTTGTGTAATAAACCATGAGAAATATCGGTTAGGGTAATTTTGGCACCAAATTAAAAATTTTCATGACATATAGGAGTGGGCCATTAGTCTTAATAAAGCGTCTCATGGATAGGAAATTATATGACTAGCACAAAACCCTTTACCACTTAAATTCCACCCAAAATGTGAGGATGGCCCTTAGATTAGTAGGAATTAAAGCATTCATCTTTAATGTTTAGAGTGTGAAATGGTAGTATAATAGATTCGAGAACTTGATTTGTGATGCATTCCGAGATCGCTAGTAAGACTAAACTTGTGTAGTTAAGAATAACTAAATGATAAGAGGCATTAGGATAACCCTTGTTTGATACCCGTAATATAATTACTTCCACTCAGTTGAGTAATTCACCCACACCCTTGCGTTGTACTCATCTTTAGTACATGATACCCCTAGTTAACCCTCGAGTCTATCCTTTTCGCGGTTCTCGTGATGCTTTGGTTTTCCGGAATATCAATGAAGAGCATTGTTTACAATCCACTCCCAAATGTACACCCAATTCGCCTTAGCCTACCTTGTATGCACTCACTTTTAGTGCATTATTGTTATCATACTAAACCCTTAGTTAAATTATCTAGTTGCTTGCATAAGTTGCTAAGTCGAGTCATATCCTTTGTACGGTTTTGGGACAATTGGGACTCATGGGAAAAGTCAAATTTTATGGTAGACGGGGAAGGCGTTAAATTCAAATTCCATTTATTTCCGTAATAATGTACTCCAAGTGTTTTGATCTTTTCAATTCGGTCAAATTAGTGTTAGAGTAATAAAAACTCAAGTGTAGGGACCTCTTGGATAGTATTTCCTAGGTGCTTATGCCAAAGCGATAGAGGTTTGATCTAGTCTCAATCCTATGGTGATCTATGTACTAGGACGGTTAATGAGTGTTTATCTTCCTTTCCAACTTGATATATTTCATATACAGGAGATGTGAGTATCAAACACCCTTGTGAGGTGCTAGTATTTAATTTCCGTGCTTGTTATGACTTTTACGGGGCTTATATGTGTTGTGAATCGTTCTAAACTAATGCTTCATGACCCATAACTTATAAATTAATTGGCTAAAAGCACATTTGCTTGAGGACAAGCAAATACCAAGTCTAGGGATATTTGATAAGGATTTAAAAGGTACACTTTTGAGGGGTCATTTAAGCCCTTAATTAATCACTTTTGTATCTGTTACTACTTAATTTCGTTCCTTTTCACTTTTTAGGTCTCTTGAAGGCAAATTCTGGAATGACACTTATTCGGGGATGAAAGCGCGAATATACTGAAAATGACCAAAGTCAAGAATCGAGACACTCAAGCTTTGGAAGTGAAGGGGACGGCGTCATTTAACTCGATGCGTTGCAACATGTTTTGTGATGACTCAATAGCAAATTGCTAATTTACAAGTGGCATCGTTTTAAAAAGTAGGCGTCGCAGCTCGGACGGCCTAGATTTGATCCAGGCGGCGTGACTGAAGGCGATGGCGTCACAGGCATAAGGTGCGCCTTTACAATGATAACGTGGCCAAAGAGCCGAAACCCTAATGACGGCACGGCGTCACAATAAAGAGGCCCGTCGCGATTTGTAACACTATATATAGAATCCGAATTTTGGTTTAGAGGTAGTTTGTGGAGTAAAAACCTAAACCGAACCAAGGATATCTTGGGAAGTATCTTAGGGTTCCATACCCTATTTTACAACAAGATACGTGTTTTACTTCATTGATTCAATCATGTCTTCAATTGTTTGTGTGTATGCTTGCATGTTCTCCATGCCCGTCTAATTTACTTGTGTGTTTGCTTAGATTTATGAAACCTAGTTATTGAATATTGATTGGTTGTCTCTTATCTTAATTTTGATTGACCTAGTATTGCGATAGGTCATCGTTGTGTTATTAATGCTTGATTAATCTTTGTTGAACCTTAGCTTATAGTTACTAGTGGAATTGTAGGCTAAACATCCAAAGATCACCTTAGTGTTAAGTTTATGAATCCTAGAGACTTTGTAGTCATTAACCTTAGGTAACTTCAAAGAGTTAGGGATAAACGCATACCTACGACCTTAGAAATACACAGCGTTAAGAATAAGGGCTTGACAATTCAACCATCAATAGGAGATAACTAGGGAGTAATAACATCTAAGCAAATACTTTTTTAACTATCATAAGAGCACACATCAATTAGACATAGACTACCTCAGCACTTAGGTTAGATAATTAGATAAGTAGAAGTAATCGGTAGAAATTCAAAACCCCCAATCAATACCCGAGATTCATAATTTCCATTTCCTAAAACATAAAAGATAAAAATAATCTTCCTCAACCCCAACCTTAGCGTAGTAATTTCTCACTAGCATTCCTATTCCCTGAGAATGATATCAATACCCGTGGCTTTACCCCAATACTACATTACAAGCGATTAGGTTCCTTTGCCTAGGGTGTTATAAAACTGCTCGATGAAAAGGAAGTTCCATTGACCCCGAGCATATTTGTGTAAAGCGTATCAGGTCTTGGAGAACACAAATAAACAAGTAAAAAACAAGTGAATAAAAGGCAGGAAAAGTAAAGGAATTACGAAAAGACAAAAACATAAAACAACAAACCTAGGGGAGAACCATCAAGAGATGGAGCAAACCAACATCGGATTCATAAACGTCGGCTTCATGAAGAGGTGTTATTGATAATAAGGAGAAGAAGAAGAATGAGTGGGCAAAGCATTAGAAAAACAATATTCAAGAGTTTGCGAACTTTGTGCTAACAACAAGATGGACTCACGAAGACTTACACAGTAGAGGCCTGCCAAAAATCGTTAAGGTGGCTCTAACCTTTTTAGGAGGATGGACAAGGCTAATACCGAGCTTTTCTTTTCTTCCTCCCGAACCAGCCATACCACTATCAAAA
>OU343220.1:70778282-70791885 GCA_910596185.1 Chrysanthemum makinoi | reverse complement strand
AAATCGTAGAAATTCAACCCCCAGAATCCAATACCCCTAGATCAGAACCTTTCCATTTTCTAAAGAAAAACATAAAATAGATATTAAAATAATCTTCCTCAACCCCCAACCTTTAGCTTGTAGTAATTTTCACTAGCATTCCTATTCCCCTAGAGAACGATATCAATTCCCGAGGCTTACCTTAATACTACATTACAACGATTTGGTTCACTGCCTAGGGTGTTGAAAAACTTGCTCGACGAAAAGGAAGTTCCTTTGACCCCCAACGCACGTTGTACGCCAGATCAAGATCTCAGAGGAAAAAGTAGCATACAAGGAGAGGATTCTAGCCCACGAAGAGAGCACAAATACTCACAAAGACGTTACCCACACCGGCAAAACCAGTGGAAAAATAACAATGACAATAACAGAAGGGACGCATAACTGACAACCATCAAAACAAACTTCCGCAATAAGGAAATCTTCCAAGAAGCAAAGAAAACGATGTCCGTTGTCAGCAAAGCTCTGAAAGAAACATGGCTCCAGTAGCCATAGAAGTAAAAGAGTAAGACTGGTAGCTAGAAAGTATAAAATGTATTTGAATTTACCTATTTTTGTAATGTATTTAAAAATGTGATCAATTAATAAAAAATGAAGATTAGCTACCTTCATTATTTTATTCTTTAAAATGCTTTTATTTTCATTTAGTGTATAAGACGCGCAAGCACAAGAATTGGTCATGACCCAAAAATGTTATTTCCGAATAACATAGAGTTATCACGAATAACCAACTGGTGAACAGCATAATCACCAAAGTACGTAAGAGGTATTGCAAACCTAGTACTTGAAGGATAACCCAAAAATTATCCCAAGACTATTACAAACGTGCATATCCGTATAACGTTAAAAATAACATCGCACAAATAAAAAGAGAGATGTGCGCAAAAGACTATTAACTACATTCATATCCGTATAACGTTAAAATAGCAATACAAAAGCGAAAAATGGCATACACAAAAAGTGTCAGAAACTTGCATAATGAAAAAGTCATAGCATAAGTAGAAAGTAAATGGACAATGTGCAGAAATAAAAACAAAAAGCTGCACAAAGCCATCAGAAGTATCACAAAAGAAATAAAGGCAGACATTGTTCAGATGATTACAAAGCATCTCAGAAAAGACAAGAAAAACTAATCGCACTAAAGGACCCGCACTCGCTTCAGGTTCGGACAGAACAGTGGGGACCTCACTAACTCCAGAAGGCGGATCATTCGCAACCTCAACAAGGGTGCTTGACCCAACAACATCGTAATATTCAATAGAAAGAGGTCTCGCGGAGATATCAGAGGCGCTGACAGGAAGAGGCACAAGCGACATAGAAGTAGTGCAAGCAGAAGCTAACTCACTAGCCGAAGATGTTTCCACACCCACAACGTTACGAGCGGGCAAAGGATCAACAGAAGAATTATAAACATCGGCAACAGATAACCGATGAGCACCAAGGCGTTTTCTAACCTGATCAACTCTCTTCTGAACAACCTCCAAAGAGCAAGACAAAGAGATGTTACCAACAACAGCATTACTGCTCTTATCATAAACAGGAATGATGAGTTGTTCAAGATCCGGCTCGTGGAAGGCCCATCAACACGAAGAAGGTCCACAACTTCCGCAATACCAAAGATCCTTGCTGGACCTAAGCACGAAGAGTAAAGAAAACTCCACATTTTCAAGGGTCCTCACGGCGGAATCATAGTGACCTTCTGCAGAAGGTGTCACACCCCCAAAATACCTGTTTTGCAGCGGAATGGAATTCCTGGGGGATGACTGCCATAGCATCACAGTTACAGTTATATTGAACGACCTAAAGTGCCATTTGAAAAACACATCGTTTGATATAATAAAACATTCAGAGTTTACAAAAGATAGGTCCCAAATGAAAATCAACATGTGCGGACATAAGTTTGTTACAATCCAAACGATGTTTTAAAGTGCATAAAACCCATGTGAGACGCGTCGTCACCGCGACTCTATGATAAGTCCACATGCATTCCATGAAGTATATGCCTTAGATACCTGAAAATACATTGCTAAAACTGTCAACACAAAGGTTGAGTGAGTTCATAGAGTTTATGTAAATGTTTTATATGACAACCACAAGTATAGGCCATGTATGACAAATATGTCACATAAAAATGTTACAATTGCTATAAGCACATGATACCGAAGCTTGACTGATCATGATGTTGCCAACAGAGTGTTTTTCCAAACAACTCAAATTATGATATTAAATGAAATGCATCCGTTTGACCAGTTAGGACCACCAACCCGGATGGAGGAGTCACCCTCACACTCACCGCTTCTTCCGAATTAACGGTTCATGATTATGAAATGGGGACATTCAATTGGCAATGAGGTAACTTAAGCAATATAAATGAATTTGATATACTTGGTATCGTAATAAAAATGATGTGCAATGTATTCTCCCCCGTAGGTTTGAGATAAAGTATAAACTTGAAAGACGGGGCTATGAAAACTCACCTGATACAATGATTATGATGATATAATGGCAACACTGAAATGAGGTGCAATCTCTATCTGCAACGTAATATGAATGATATGATCTATTATAAGTCATGATGTAATGTTATGCATGCAACTCATATGATATCCATACCACTTGTGCATTTTTGAAAATAATGTTTATCGTCAAAAAATAAGTTTATAACGTATCGTCAAGTTATAAATTACTTTACAAGTACTTGTGTTGAAATGATATCCTACGATAGTCATTTAGTGATTTATTAAGATTATAGTTTTTCGTCGTAAAACAATATGATTTGACAATTCATGAAAGTGACTAAATGGCCTCGAAAAGCTAGTCGTAAAATAGTGAATATCGAGTGTTAGGAAACAAACTCAACGGTTTTGGAAAGCTTGTAACATTATCTCAAAGTCTTAGCTTTTAAATTTTTATCATAGAGGTCTCGATCATGGAGAAAAATATAGGTGAAGTAGGGTACTTGGACTAAAAATATTGTTTAAGGTTAGTTTTCGGCAAAGTTTGAGTGACCGTATTTTATTCGTTACAACTCCGTTTGATAGGTGAACTTACTTTTACTAGAAGACATCGTTTTCTAAAAAGTATTCTATCGATGTGAAAAATGACTCTAAACATGGTCACTAGCGACAACTAGTTTGGCTATTAGAAAATATATATGCAAGTGTTTTATACTTGTGAATAATAGTTACGACATCCTTATTTAAACGCGTGTAATTTAGTCGTTATAAGTCTGTTTTCTACGTTTTATATATCCTTTGCTTCGTATTAATGTATACTAATATATTTTTGATAAATCGACTCATTTAGATAACGCTTAAAACTCATTCTTGACCCTTAAAAATTTGACAGCATGCGTTTTTCGAAAATATAGTTTTCGCGTTAAACTTGAAAATAGCATAACTCTCTTCATTATAAACCGTTTTAACTCGCTCGCAGCGACCACGGTTTCATTTTAAAGTATATTTTCTGAATATCTAGCCCAAAATAATTTACAACCTGTCGAAATTTCCAGATTTCACAAAAATGATCAGACCTCAATTTAAAGTTGTCGAAAATGATTTTTCTTGCGTAATACTTGTTTCAATCACTTCAAATCAACACCAAAGCTATTCTAAACCTACCATACACCTTCTTAGGGTGTCATGGGTTCCTAAACATCATCACCAATGATATGTTTCAAGGGATTAATTATAGGATGAATAAAACTTATAATAAGTAATAAAAACACTTAAAAGTGGTATAAATACATATGATACTTGCATAATTTCTTACTAGAATGATAAAAATAACTCAAGTAAGATTATGAAAGATTAGTAAAGATCATGAAAAGCTTACTAGTTATATGAAGAGGTTTAAGCAACTAGGTTTCTAAATACTTCTTGGTTTTTATTTCAAAACCTAATAGAGAAGTAAACTAGAGTTATGAAATCACTTGTAGCTTGAAAAATAAATATTTTCTTCTTGTTTCTTGATCTTGGCCGGTTCATAGAGAAGAAATAGAGAGAGTTTGGATCTTGTTTCACCTTCAATGTGTGTAAACTATGTGTTTGCTAGTAAATATCAAGTAAATAATGTGTAGTGTTCTTTTAGTAGCAAAACCAAATTGGTCACATGTTGTGACTAGGTGGCCGCCATGGGGTATAATGGGGGGTTGTATTTTTGATGTATAAATGTATTATTTGTTAAGTATAATGTGTAGTTTGTATGTATAAATAGGTATTTAATGTAGCGTTAGCTAGAAATAGATTTTTACGGAACAAATTAAAATATATCGAAGTCATAAAAATTATAAAAATACTTTTCTTGCAAGAATTGAGTGAATAAATAATTATCGAGTTGAATTTACTAAAATCGTCGTAAATATGTATACATAACAATTTATATACAAATTAAATTGAAAACATCGGGTAAACTAATAATATAATTTTTATAGTCTTAAAATGAGTATAAAAATATATTAGAATAATTTTTGGAAGTGTCGGATCAATTATTCAAAATAAATGATTATGCGATAACGTTTATTTAATAGGAAAAATATACGTTTATGAAATATGCAAACCCATGCACGAACTAACATGAAAATGATATTACTAATGATATGTAGACTAATTCTAGTCTATATGAAGTGTCCTCAATTATTTCTATGAATACGCAGCTTAACCCTCTAGGTTACACGTATTTGATACTCGTAAACCTAGTTTACGAAAAATGATGAATAGTGAATCATGAATAGTGATTTTTCTCCAGGAATGAATAGTGTTTCGTGAATAGTAAAATTTTAAAATAACCTTTCAAAATATCAAATCGATTTCAAAAATGATGAATTGTAAAATGATGAATAGTAACCAGTAAATAGTAAATTCCCGAGATGAATAGTGAAATTTTCAAAGTTTGAGAAATGACCTGAAATTACGAGTTGTCACAGAAGGATTATACACAACAAGCTCTCTTTTCTCCCTGCCATGAATAATACCCGCTGCTAAGACTTCTTGCATACCTTTATCAACTGCACGCTCAATAACTTCTGCCATTGCCGCAGTATACTCTGGAGAGTTTAAGCACTTAAACACAGCGAGGCTCATACCGTTAGTCAACAACCAGCGACGGTTAGACAACAGCGTAAGGAATCGAGGATAAAACTCCTCATCAAGATGACTAGCCAAGGCATATAAATCAGCAACGGCCGAATCAACCTTCCGCATAAGTCCAGCCATCTTCGCATCCTGAAGCTTACAAAATTATTCTTCCAAAGCAGCAAGGGAAGGAAATCGGTTGCGGAGATCAGAGCATGACTCCTCTTAAATCCGTATCTACAAACAAAAAAAAGTTAGAAGGCAACGGGAAACAAACAAGAGGAACAATTAAACAAAGAAGGCATGGATGCGCACCTGTCCAGAAAGGTTGGAATTCTGAGACTTAAGAACAACAACTTCAGCTCTCAAGGTAGATGACTCAGAATCCTTTGCGTCAAGAGATGATTGAAGTATTGCCACCTTAGCTCGCAGAGAATTTCATTCTTCTTCAAACATGGAATTCTGGTTCCTCAAAGACGAAAGTTCCGCAGCAGAAGCTGCTAAAGACGCAACATCAGAAGATGTCTCGGAAAAAGCAGCATCAGCAAATTTAGACTCCAGAGCCGAAATCTCCTTATCCTTACTCGCCAAAAGAGACAATAAGCGTTTCCGCTCCATAGCATTGTACTCTAAACGCAGACGAACTTCAGAACTAAAGCACAATTGTCATGCCACAACAACGTTAAACTCACCAAGGAGATGCTCATACCCCATATCACGAACAGCGGAAAAGAAGGTAGGAGGAGCGAACTCATCCACCATAACACGGAATTCATCAACATCATCAAGAAGCAAACTCTAGGCAACATTCCATTTTGGAATATGAACACCAGACGAAGAACTAGAGTCCGGATCATCAATAGTGTGAATGTCCCTAGCTGAGATATCAAGGTCTGAAAGGTCATCAAGAACGGGATGAATACCGCCAATAGAAGAAAAGCTGTCCGGAATAGAGGACGGAACATCTACTTGAACCTTCCCCTTCCCAACAGGAAAGACAGTAGTAGCGACGGCGTCCGTTATAATGGGTGTGATAAGGATTTAAAAGGTACACTTTTGAGGGGTCATTTAAGCCCTTAATTGATCACTTTTGTATCCGTTACTACTTAATTTCATTCCTTTCCACTTTTTAGGTCTCTTGAAGGCAAATTGCTAGAATGACACTTATTCGGACGAAAAGGCGCGAATATACGAAGAAAATGACCAAAGTCAAGAATCGAGACACTCAAGCTGCTGGAAGTGAAGGGGACGGCGTCAGCGTTTAACTACGATGCCGTTGCAACATGTTTTGTGACGACTCAGTAGCCAAATTGCTAATTAACAAGTGACGGCATGAGGTTTTAAAAGAGTAGGGCGTCGCGTCGCACGGCCTAGATTTGATCCGACGGCGTTAGAGAGGCAAGGCGACGGCCACAGGCATAAGGTGACGCCATCACAATGATAACGTGGCCAAGAAGAAACCCTAATGACGGTGACCCGACGGCGTCACAATTAAAGAGTGACGCCGCAGTTTGTAACACTATATATAGAATCCGAATTTTTCAGTTTTAGAGAGGTAGTTTTGTGGAGTAAAAATCTAAACCGAACCAAGGCTGTCTTGGGCAGTATCTTAGGGTTCCATACCCTATTTTACAACAAGATAAGTGTTTTACTTCATTGATTCAATCATGTCTTCAATTTTTTGTGTGTATGCTTGCATGTTCTCCATGTCCGGCTAATTTACTTGTGTGTTTGCTTAGATTTATAAAACCTAGTTATTGAATATTGATTTGTTGTCTCTTATCTTAATTGTGATTGACCTAGTATTTTGATAGGTCATCTGTTGTGTTATTAATGCTTGATTAATCTTTATTGAACCTTAGCTTATAGTTACTAGTGGAATTGTAGGCTAAACATCCAAAGATCACCTTAGTGTTAAGTTTATGAATCCTAGAGACTTCGTAGTCATTAACCTTAGGTAACTTCAAAGAGTTAGGGATAAACGCATACCCTACGACCTTAGAAACACAACGCGTTAAGAATAAGGACGTGACAATTCAACCATCAATAGGAGATAACTAGGGAGTAATAACCTCTAAGCAAATACATTTTTAACTATCATAAGAGCACACATCAATTAGACATAGACTACACTCACCTTAGGTTAGATAATTAGATAAGTAGAAGTAATCGGTAGAAATACCAAAACCCCCAAATCCAATACCACGAGATTCGTAATTTAAATTTCCTAAAAAACATAAAAAAGATAAAAAAAAAATCTTCCTCAACCCCAACCTTAGTGTAGTAATTTCTCACTAGCATTCCTATTCCCCTAGAGAACGATATCAATACCCGTGGCTTACCCTAATACTACACTACAGCGATTAGGTTCACTGCCTAGGGTGTTATAAAACTTGCTCCAAGAAAAGGAAGTTCCTTTGACCCTGAACGCGCTGCGTAAGCATATCAAGTTTTTGGCGCCGCTGCCGGGGAATAGAATAGCTAGTTAGGAGTTCACCTCGTTTAGGTTTCCTTGCTTAATTCCAATCAAGTAAGCTTTTTTCCCCATTTTTAGCTTCCTCGTATTCCCCGAGATTCTTAATTTCCATTTCCTAAAAAACCTAAAAAAGATAAAAAATAATCTTCCTCAACCCCCAACCTTAGTGTAGTAATTTCTCACTAGCATTCTTATTCCCCGAGAGAACGATATCAATACCCGTGGCTTACCCTAATACTACACTACAGCAGTTAGGTTCACTGCCTAGGGTGTTATAAAACTTGCTCGACGAAAAGGAAGTTCCTTTGACCCCGAACGCTCTGTGTAAGCGTATCAAGTTTTACGCCGCTGCTGGGGAATAGAATAGCTAGTTAGGAGTTCACCTCGTTTAGGTTTCCTTGCTTGATTCCTATCAAGTAAGCTTTTTTCCCCATTTTTAGCTTCCTCGTAGTCTATCCCCCTTGTTCGTGACCTTTGTTCGTAAAACCTCATAACTTTTCATCATGGAAGGTGATAATCAACCACCATTCATCAACCTACCACCAAATGACCAAGATTTACTCTTGGTGAATACTCAAGACCAAGCCACCTAGGCTATAGAAACACCATTGAGCTTCCCTACCAAGCCCAAACTACGGCCCTTCGATCCGACACCATCCGGTTGGTGCAAAACGGATATGCATTCCATGGACTTCATTCCGAAGATCCTAATCAGCATCTTAAGGATTTCCTTAAAATCGTCTATTCCATCGACCTCGATGCTACTACTCGGGAGACCACACGCTGCGTCTCTTCCAATTCTCTCTACGGGACCAAGCTAGTAATTGGCTTGCGACTTCCCGGCTCCATCTCAAGTTGGGATGATCTCACCTCTCGTTTCCTTGCTCAATTTTTCCCACCGGGAGAACTACTAAGCTTAGGAATGAAATCTTGATGTTCCAACAACATCAAGGTGAATCTCTCTACGAAGCATGGACTCGATTCAAGGTCTTACTCCATAAAGTCCCTCATCACGGCATTGATCTTTGGCTTCAAGTCCAACTCTTTTATGATCATGTCAACTTCCCTACTAAGCGATCCATTGACCAAGCGGCCGGTGGTAAACTTAGTGACCTCACCACGGAAGAATCATGGGTTATAATAGAGGACCTTGCTCTCTATGACAACGAAAGTTGGAATGACCCCCGTGAGTTGCCCAAAACCGTAAAGGCAATCTCCTTGCCTCCCCTTGACTCACAATCTTCTGACCGTAGGATGATCGAGCTTGAAGATCAAGTTAAATTCCTAATGAGCTCCTACGAAAATCCTAAGTCTTCACGCCAAGTGAACAAAGTTTCTTCCTTGTGTGAGCCATGTAGTGTTCCTCATGACACTCGTACTTGCACAAGACTCCCCTAACAAGCTTCCGTTGACTACGCATCCTCATGTACTAATGGAACGGGAGGAAGATTCCCTACAACACCCGGACCTAGGACTTTCAATGACGCCCAAGAAGCATGGAAGGGAAAACCCGATTTCTATTGGGGACAAACCAAAGAATTCACATCTAATGATTTCTCTTGGCCCCCATCTCATGGCCCTAAACAACAAAACATAGAAGGGATGTTGCAACACCTAGTCGCATCCCAAGAAGCTCAAATAGCTAAGCTCTCGGACCGTTTTAACCAATGACAAACCGAGATGGATATGAAGATAGATAACCTTTTGAAAGCCATGACCAATAGTGATAGGAAGGTTAATGCTACCTCAACTCCCGAAGCTTACGGTGTAGAGATTAAGGACCCAAGCAAGTTAGCCAAGCATGTTTAATTCCTCAACACCATCACCTTAGTGAAACCTAATAGAACAAATGACGAAGCAAACCATGAGACGGTGCTTGAGGATAGTGAAACCCCTAGGAATGAAACAAACGAGGAAATAGATTTCAATAAGTTTCCTACGGAAGAAGAACTCTCTCGCAACCCACATTTAGTATGAGACCTCCGTCACATGTATGTTAGGAGAAGCCCTAGGATCAAGTTTGGGAACCCTTAGAATCTTAACATACCATGTTGCATAGGACACCTTTTTGTGGCAAAAGCATACATTGATCGCAAGTCCCCAATTAATATCATGACTAGCACCTACTATAATTGGGTAATGAAGAAACCTATCCTAACTAGGAAAGATCCCGATAATCCTAGGGCAAGTTGCAATTTTCTTGGAAGAGCTAAGGGATTTCCCGTCTATCTAGGTAGTTTCACGTTTCCTACGGAATTCATAGTGGTAAATGATATTAGTACGGCCATAGATCCTAGCTTGTCCCACGTTATTCTAGGAAAGCCTTTCATAGAAAACACCAGGATGACTTATGATCCATCGTTAGGAATAGTGAGATTCAAGGATGAGACCAATGATGTTGCTTACCAAATGCCGTTTAAGATTGAGAATTTTTCATCACTCTCCAATGATGAAAAAGAACTTAAACTATCGGTCTACTATAGGAATGAGGAGGATAAGGAGAAGGGAGTAGATTATGTTATGGCCAATATTCTCGGTTTCTATAGGGATTGCTTGAAACTAGGACCTGAATATAGGACGAATTGGGGAGAAGACGATTTCTTAGAAAGATGCATACTAGGGCATTACTATAACATGGAAAACCCCAATAGGGATCGTCATGAGGAAGAAGGTGACGGTAATGAAGTCACGTGGGGCACGCACTTCAAGTCTAGCTACAAGACTCATAAATAAAGAAAAACACTTCGTGGGAGGCAACCCGTGCTTAATTGTTTGCTTGTTTGTGTGTCGTATATCTTTTAGTGATTGTTTATTCTCATGTTTAAATTTGTAAAAATACTTTATTTTGTCTTTAACCTCGTCTTGATTACATATAAAGGTATTTTACATAAGGGATAAGTGTAGGGAGGATTACACACGTTTTTAAAAGAAACGTGAACATGAGAATTTCAATTAATTAAAAGATATACATGTGAGTTTGTTCGAGTCAAATGCTTGTATCGAGTCATAATGAATGTTTTTGCATAAATTTTTTCAGATTTTAAAGATAAAAATGTTCCATAATTTTTCCAGAAAATCGCAGACCATTTTCTGTCAGGATAACCTGACGGCGCCAGGGTCGCAACCTGACGGCGTCAGGAGGAGCAAAAACCGCTTACTACTTTTTCTCATTTTCTGTGCTACTTATAAATTTTTGGAATTTTTCAGGTCTTAATTTTCCAGAAAATCTGTAAACATCCATTCCACAAGCATTATATCCTAGTTAGTAATGTCTTATATATATTGTTACCGCCGATTTTACGCGAAGGTTTTGTTTTTTTTCTTCAAGTGTGCATGTTTTATTTATCAAGAAGAAGATACAAAAGGTAGGAAGAAGCTTTTCACACATAACATTCTTCTCGAAGAAATATTTAACCACTACTTCAGATGGATCCTACAGAGCTAATCAGGGGAGTATTAGTTTCTTTCATTTTTTAATTACCTTCCATTATCATAACTTTGATACTTTCGGGGAACATTGGGGACAATGTCCAGTTTAAGTGTAGGGAGGGAAAATAAAACGGGAACTTTGAAACTGTGCTTATCCTTGACTATTTGCCTTGTCCAATTTCATTTGTGTAATAAACCATGAGAAATATCGGCTAGGGTAATTTTGGCACCAAATTAAAAAAATTTCATGACATATAGGAGTGGGCCATTAGTCTTAATAAAGCGTCTCATGGATAGGAAATTATATGACTAGCACAAAAACCCTTTACCACTTAAATTGCACCCAAAATGTGAGGATCGCCCTTAGATTAGTAAGAATTAAAGCATTCATCTTTAATGTTTAGAGTGTGAAATGGTAGTATAATAGATTCGAGAACTTGATTTGTGATGCATTCCGAGATCGCTAGTAAGACTAAACTTGTGTAGTTAAGAATAACTAAATGATAAGAGGCATTAGGATAACCCTTGTTTGATACCCGTAATATAATTACTGCTTCCACATCAGTTGAGCAATTCGCCCACACCCTTGCGTTGTACTCATCTTTAGTACACGATACCCCTAGTTAACCCCTCAGAGTCTATCCTTTTCGCGGTTCTCGTGATGTTTCGGTTTTCCGGAATATCAATGAAGAGCATTGTTTATAATCCACCCCCAAATGTACACCCAAATTGCCTTAGCCTACCTTGTATGCACTCACTTTTAGTGCATTATTGTTATCATACTAAACCCTTAGTTAAATTATCTAGTTGCTTGCATAAGTTGCTAAGTTGAGTCATATCCTTTGTACACAGTTTTGGGACAATTGGGACTCATGGGAAAAGTTAAATTTTATGAAATGACGGGAAGGGAACGTTAAATTCAAATTCCCTTTATTTGCGTAATAATGTACTCCAAGTGTTTTGATCTTTTCAATTCGGGTCAAATTAGTGTTAGAGTAATAAAAACTCAAGTGTAGGGACCTCTTGGATAGTATTTCCTAGGTGCTTACGCCAAAGCGATAGAGGTTTGATCTAGTCTCAATCCTATGGTAGTCTATGTACTAGGACCGGTTAATGAGTGTTTATCTTCCATTTCCAACTTGATATATTTCATATACACCCGAGAGATGTGAGTATCCAAACACCCCTTGTGAGGTGCTAGTATGTAATTTCCGTGCTTGTTATGACTTTTACGGGGCTTATATGTGTTGTGAATAGTTCTAAACCAATGCTTCATGACCCCTAACTTATAAATTAATTGGCTAAAAGCACATTTGCTTGAGGACAAGCAAATACCAAGTCTAGGGATATTTGATAAGGATTTAAAAGGTACACTTTTGAGGGGTCATTTAAGCCTTTAATTAATCACTTTTGTCTATGCATTTACTTTAATTTCGCTTTTCACTTTTAGGTCTCTTGAAGGCAAATTGTGGAATGACACTTATTCGGATGAAAAGCGCGAATATATCGAAGAAAATGACCAAAGTCAAGAATCGAGACACAAGTGCGAAGTAGGGGACGGGCAGCGTTTAACTACGATGCCGTTGCAACATGTTTTGTGACGACTCAGTAGCCAAATTGCTAATTAACAAGTGACGGCATCAGGTTTAAAAGAGTAGCGTGTCGCAGCTCAGACGCCTAGATTTGATCCAGACGGCGTTGAGACGAAGGCGCACGGCCACAGCATAAGGTGACGCCATCACAATGATAACGTGCCAAGAAGAAACCCTAATGGCGGCTATCCGACGGCGTCACAATTAAAGAGTGACGTCGTCGCAGTTGTAAACACTATATATAGAATCCGAATTTTTCGGTTTTAGGGAGGTAGTTTTGTGGAGTAAAAATCTAAACCAACCAAGGTCTGTCTTGGGCAAGTATCTTAGGGTTCCATACCCTATTTTACAACAAGATAAGTGTTTTACTTCATTGATTCAATCATGTCTTCAATTGTTTGTGTGTATGCTTGCATGTTCTCCATGCCCGTCTAATTTACTTGTGTGTTTGCTTAGATTTATGAAACCTAGTTATTGAATATTGATTGGTTGTCTCTTATCTTAATTTTGATTGACCTAGTATTGCGATAGGTCATCCGTTGTGTTATTAATGCTTGATTAATCTTTGTTGAACCTTAGCTTATAGTTACTAGTGGAATTGTAGGCTAAACATCCAAAGATCACCTTAGTGTTAAGTTTATGAATCCTAGAGACTTTGTAGTCATTAACCTTAGGTAACTTCAAAGAGTTAGGGATAAACGCATACCCTACGACCTTAGAAATACAACGCGTTAAGAATAAGGACGTGACAATTCAACCATCAATAGGAGATAACTAGGGAGTAATAACATCTAAGCAAATACTTTTTTAACTATCATAAGAGCACACATCAATTAGACATAGACTACACTCACCTTAGGTTAGATAATTAGATAAGTAGAAGTAATCGGTAGAAATTCCAAAACCCCCAAATCCAATACCCCGAGATTCATAATTTCCATTTCCTAAAAAACATAAAAAAGATAAAAAATAATCTTTCTCAACCCCAACCTTAG
>OU343220.1:70697566-70778182 GCA_910596185.1 Chrysanthemum makinoi | reverse complement strand
TGTAGTAATTTCTCACTAGCATTCCTATTCCCCTAGAGAATGATATCAATACCCCGTGGCTTACCCTAATACTACATTACAATGATTAGGTTCACTGCCTAGGGTGTTATAAAACTTGCTCGATGAAAAGGAAGTTCCATTGACCCCGAACGCGCTGTGTAAGCGTATCAGGGTGCAGGAGAACTGCAAATAAACAAGTAAAAAACAAGTGAATAAAAGGCAGGAAAAGTAAAGGAATTACGAAAAGACAAAAACATAAAACAACAAACCTAGGGGGAGAACCATCAAGATGGAGCAAACCAACATCAGATTCAGTAAACGTCCCAGCTTCATGAATGGGTGTTATTGATAATAAAGGAGAAGAAGAAGAATGAGTGGGCAAAGCATTTAAACAATATTCAAGAGTTTGCGAACTTTGTGCTAACAACTTCTGAATGGACTCTGAAGACTTACCACAAGTAGAGGCCCTGCCAAAATCGTTAAGGTCGCTCCTAACCTTTTTAGGAGGATGGACAAGGCTAATACCAGCTTTTCTTTTCTTCCTCCCAGAACCGAAAGCCATACCACTATCAAAACCAACATCAGAAACTGAATAGTCGGGACGCAGGACGATATCACCGCACGGTCGAGAAACCCCGATATCCGAATAGATAGCTACACGTCCAATTTCAACAGAAGAGGGAGCGGCAAGAGAAAGCGATGACGACCTTCGGCAGTTTTAGCAAAGGAACCTTATTCTCTCCCCAGTGTGAGTATCAACAAGCAACTCCATAGGATTCTTCTTCTTAACCAAAGAGAACAGATCCATAGTCAGAGAAAACAAACAAAGAAGAAACGCAAATCAGGACAAAACCAGAATAAATTAGTAGAAGGAAAACATAGATACAGTATACCCACCCTGCTTCTCTTGATCATAGAACACAAGGTAAAAGTCATCGCCCAAAGTATAATTACGGTTCAACCCAACTAAACAAAGGAAAGGCTCCGGAAACTTAACAAAAGAAGAAGCATTAGTAACAAGGAGGCAAGCGTGTCGAGATCAAACTCAGTATCCCTAGGAGTGGCATCCTTAGGAAGTTTTCCCCCAACAAAGAAAGGATGAATAGAAGGACATGCAAATGAGTTAACCCAGAAAAAGTGATCGTTCCAACTCTTAAGACAATCAAGAGATTTGATATAACAAACGCCAAAGCTATCAACACGTTTACTAAAAGAAAGCCAGCCATGTTGCTGAGACAAAACATAAAAACACCTAAACAAACCAACTGAGGGTTCAATACCACTTAAAACAAAGAATCTCAATTTGAGAAACTTTAGCAGACCAATGATGAAAGTTGCGATATATGAATATGGTAGTAGTCAAGAATTGAAACAAGAAAAGAAGACAAGGGGAGGCGAAAATTAGCAAACTTGAAAAAACGGGTATAAACACCGATCTTCCCATTCGGTGCTTCACGAATACTTTGGTTAGGTCCAGGCAATTCCGGATGAACAAAGCGCGGAATTGAATAGTCAATACAGAAGCGGTCAAGTGCCTTTTGTGATAGTTTAGATTTGGTAGATGAAAAAGTGTAACATATTGGATTTCACATACACATCAAACCATTAACACAAGAGGCGTACAAGATGAGTTTCTAAAGAGAGAAAGGGTTAGAGGTTTGGGAACTTTAGTGAGAGAAAGAAAAATCTTATTATGAGATCCAACTCTCTACCTTGGAAGGTAGAGAGTATTTATAGTACTTACATAAAATGCCACCTACGGGCTGTGGATCGCATACAAAAGACCCGTCCGTCCTCCACGGTGTTACTTAACTAAATACTACTTAACTTGTAATAATCTACGACTACGAGCTTTCTAACGATTACATATACTTGAGGTGACCGACTCTTTAATAACTAGATTTACTAAATCCTAACAATCTCCCCCTAAGGGAGGTCACCTCAAACACACATTAAAAATTACATTGATTACAAACCGATATTACATTATAAATTGTTCTTGCATTCTTGATGTAGGACTTTGCTCAAGCTCAGTAGTCATATTCTTCATTATTGCATGTTTGGTTAATCCAAGTGGAGGTCTTTATCTGATCCACGTGATAATGAGTTTTAAGCCGACTTTGAGATCATCGGCAATCATAAATCTCTGACTCATCCATTGTGGTGTTGGTATTATGTGATGTTGTGAGTTTTGGACCGACATGCTCACATTTTGGATCATGATTTCTTCTCATCAGAGTAGCGGAAGCTTTAGTTGATTCATGATAGAAGCAGCCAGAAAGGAAGCATGGAGTGAGAATATCAGAGTCATTGATGCACTAATCATGATTTCTTAAGAAATGAGTGTATTGTGTGAGCATGCGGCTATGGGTTGACCGCATCATTCCATCACCAAGAACGCCGGCGCACTCGCATACAATTAGAAATAAAGCGCACGAAAGTGTCTTAGATCACTTTCATTGAATTGAGGTACACCACCTCCCTGATCAGATCAAGATAAAGCTGTGAAAGGTAAAATTTCAAGAATTTCGACAGGTTTTCAGTACGCTTCTTGTTCTCAAACTAGAACGTCTGAAAGAAGACAACACGGTGTGAGTGAACCAGCGAATTGAGATTCACTGATTGATAAAAAAAGATTTGAAAAACAATCGAGTATCGCTCAATGGAAATTGTTTTTGCAATACAACGAAGGTTTTAATGAAAATTAATTATCTATCATAAACACCTTTTAATTTTGAAATATATGTACACAGTCGATGTGCTAAAGTTAAGAATTTTTAAGCACAACGACTGGTTTTTGAAAGGTATCCGTCAATCCATAACCTGAACCGGGATTGATTCAAAAGATTGAATCGCCCCATTGTTTCTGTTCAGTTGTCACATGGTTGATCTATTGAACAGGTCTCACATGCCACCTACCAGGAGCTTGTTTGGTGTTGGCTTCCGAAGGCTTTCCATCTTCATTGTGAATATGTTTGCATATCACTCAGATGTTCTGGCAATACCACAAGGATAATGCATAGGACTCATAAGATATAATCTATCTTTCCACATTGTGTGAAACAGAGTCTTCATTGACAGTGTCCTAAGGAGATTTATTTGATGATCTCATGGCTCTAGACTCAATAGTGCACATTTAGTTCCTATGCCGGAGACTAGGGAGAGGGTCTCCTTCTTCAATATCAACAAACTCTAAGAGAAAGTCGATAGATAATGTCGGTTCCCCATGAAAATGAAACAAGTCCTTTTAAGAGGAACTTGAGTAGTTTGAAGTTGTAGTGCTAGTTCGGCCACTGGGTCCATGACGTCTTGTCTTCAATACCGATGTTACCTTGAACACCAAGAGAGCATATGAATTGAACCCGTTTCTGCCCTAAGGTTGAATAAATGGAGGGCTATTTCTTTTCACCCTTTTCTCATTTCATTTCTTTTTCATTCTTCAACCCCTTCAAGCTTACCAAGACTTCATAACCGAACCTTGTTGGGTTTATTCCAGTTCTATCTCAGTCACCGTGACTCTTCCCATTTATCACTTTTCTCCTTTTTTCATCAAACCTAAGGACTTATTTACTATCTAGTGGATTGTCCATGCGTAGATCCCTCCGATTCTGGCGGATCATGGGAACTAATACCTAACCTTATCTTCCTTATATCACCATACATAGCGTAAAGTTGGTCGGTCTATTTGGTATTGTTCATCTGCCATTGGAACCAATTGAAAACCATTTGAAACTTAATCCAGATACTTGTGATATATTATCAAAGCATTTTGTACCTGAATTGTTTTTGATAATTTTAGAAATAGAGCTCCCCCTCAACATGTGCATCATGCATCATTTTGTAATAGAAATAATTTTCATCTTTGAGGGGTTTGGCTTGCATCTAAGAGTAGTTATATGAAGAATGTGGTTTTCAAAATGGTTGCTCCCCCTCAATATGTGCATGGAAATTTGAAAATGTTTTGCACATATTAGGAAAAGACTGCACATTGAAATAAATTGATCACGTTTTAAATCTTAGTGGTTTAAGATAGATGCTCCCCCTCAACATGTGCATGGAAAATTTGAAATCGTTCGGCACATGTGGGAAGGAGAGCTTGTACATCCTTATAAAACCATTTACCGAATTATTTTTTCAAAGCAATTAGTTTTCATAAGATAGTAAATAATTGTTTATAGAATCAGAGCATGAGATTTGAAAACCAAGATAAAGCATGGCTCTGTTCTTTCTTTGAAAAACGGGTTACTGCCCGAAATGACAATAAACCATTGTTTCACTTTCTCCCAATTTTTTATTTTTTTTTTTATTTTTTTATTTTTTTTAAGAAACGATCTTATGTACATTCGAAGAACATCTAAAGACCCATGACATTCTTTTGAAAGTTAACACAAAGTCCTAGGTGATATCGAACAAGGAAAAACATGTCAAAAAAATATTTTTGGAATTTTTCAAGATTTTCTAATTTTTTATGGGTTTTTTTTTTTGAAAGTTTTATATATTTTTCTTTTGCTTTTTGAATGTTTTGCAATTTTGTATTTTGCTTTTTGAGTAGATATTTACAAGAGATAGATGAAGGAAAACCTTTTACTCCTCTTCTTCCTCTTGAAGGCGTTTGAGTGTTTCCGGTTGTAGGCTCTTAAGACCAAGTCGTGGAAGGATAAACTCAAAACGTTCTCTAGGTAGATCTTTGGTGAAGATGTTCATAACCGGTATTCGTCCTTACAAAATAAAGTTCCACCACACCATTTTCTATTTGCTCCCTGATGAAATGATGTTGTATGTCGATGTGCTTTGCTCTTGAGTGTTGTACGTTGTTGCATGAGAGAGCAATAGCACTTTTATTTTCACAGTACAGAGGGATTTTGTTGAATTCAAAGCCATAGTCACATAATTAGGATCTCATCCAAAGGATTTGAGCACAACAAGATGACATGGCTATGTATTCAGCCTCTATAGAGGAAATAGAAGTACTCATTTGCTTCTTTAAAGACCAGCTCACAAGCTTATCACCAAAAAACTGAGCACCTCGGGCGTGCGTATTTCGGCGAGTATCTTGACATCTTGTATGATCGGCATCTGCATAGGCCGTTAGTGACATACCAGTGTCCTTCGTACCAAAGTCCCATATTGATGGTTCCTTGGAGATACCGAAAGACCCGTTTAACCGCTTCAAGGTGCTTTTTGGTAGGCTTAGCCTGATATCTAGCACACATGCAAACAGCGAACAAGATGTCCGGTCTACTAGCTGTGAGGTACATCAGGGATCCAATCATACTACGATATTTCGTTTGGTCTACCATGATCCCCGAGTGGTCCTCATCTAGTTTAGTACGCTCTATCATGGGAGTGTCAACAGGTCACTAGAATCAAATCCAAATTTCTTTAAAATCTCATTTGCATATTTAGATTGATTTATAAAAATGCCTCCGGACTTTGTGAAATTTGTAATCCCAAGAAAATGACATTTGTCCCATCATTGACATTTGAAATTTAGAACCCATTTCATTAGAAAAACGATCACATTCATTGGGGTCAGACGAGGCAAAGATAATATCATCAACATATATTTGAACGTGAATTAAATGTTTGCTCGACTTCCGGTGAACAATGTCGGATCAATTTCTTTGAATCCAGGAGATAGAAGAAACTTTGATAGCGTATCATACCATGCCCTTGGAGCTTGCTTTAAACCGTAAAGATTTTTCTTCAAACGATAGGCGGAGTAGGATGCTCGATTCACAAAGCCTTGGTTTGGGCGTACGATACGACTTCTTTAAGATCTCCGATTAAGAAACGCGCCTTTACATCCATTTGATAGACTACCATGTTCTTACTTGCAGATTAGCCAAGAAGATTCGATTGCCTCGACACGAGCAACGGAGCAAATGATTCTTCAAAGTCAATACCCTCCTCTTGACGATATCCTTTTGCAACCAATCGAGCCTTGTTCTTTAAAACATCACCATGCTCATCAAGTTTCACTTTGAAGATCCACTTTAGAGCAATGATCATAGCACAATCTGGAGTTGGTACTAATTCCCATACATCAAGTCGATCAAACTCATGAATTTCTTCTTGCATGGCATTGAACCAGCTTTCTTCATTCATGGCGGTTTTAACATCTTTTGGTTCGACCTTAGAGACGAGAGTTGAAGAAGCACCATAAGGCATCGGTTGCAAGTTTTTTCGTGTGGATACTAGACGCGAGAGAGAGGTTTCCAATGATGTTGTCCAATGGATGATCATGTGTCCATTTTATGAGGTGTTCATGTGGTTGTTGTTGAGGAACCGAAGTGTAGCGAGTCGATATCTCGATGAAGATGGTTCGATGATGATTCGAGCAAATATGTTTTCAAATGGAGCATCTTCGGGAGTAGCAAAGGGATTAACTTCATCATTCGAGTCAAAAACAATTCCATGATGATGTACATTGATGATTGATGATTTGTTGATGAGACAGAGTGATCAAGAATAAACAGCGCTTCTTGACTTAATGATATTGAGACCGAAGGGTTGACTTCATTCACGATAGGAGCGACCTCTGTTGATGGAAATGACATTTCAAAGATTTGGTTCATAGTGTTCATCAAACATTGGATCAAACAATTTCTTTAAATCATCTTCCGATGGAGGTACATAAGGAGTTGCTGGAGAGGGATTAGAAACAAGAGTAGAACCGATAGGACTACTTGATGAAAATTGAGTTGGGTCCGAAGGCTGGTTTATCCCGGAGCCATTTGACCGACGACTCATCAACGTAACGTGAATTGTTTCCATGATATTTCGGGTTCTCTTGTTGTAGATTCCGTAACCCTTCTTGTTTGGTGCATAACCAACAAAAACTCCAATATCTGCCTTTGCTCTTAATTTACCTAAGTCTTGACCGCCATTCGTTGGATAGCACAAAGCACCAAACACATTTAATGGTAGTGGAGAGATCAAGTTTATGAACAAGTTCATATGGAGTTTTTCCATGAGAGGTATGAATAAGGGAACGAAGTTGGGTGTAGCAAGCAAGCAGGCAATGGATTCAGCCCATAGAAACATTGGAACCTTTGAATAAATTAGTATTGTTCTTGCGGCTTCCACAAGAGTTCGATTTCGTCTTTCAACTACACCGTTCTGTTGAGGAGTTCGTGGAACACTTCTTTGATGACTGATTCCAACACTTTCATAAAAGTGAATTAAGTCTTTGTTAACAAACTCAGTGCCATTGTTCTGCGTTCGAACTATTCTAAAAGTATTGTTGAGTCGAACTTGTAGCTGTTTGATAAGTTTGATGATGACATATGGAGTTTCATCCTTTGTCCTCAAAAACTTTACCCAAGTAAATCGAGAATAGTCATCCACAACGACTAAAATGTATTTCTTCCCATTTATCGTTTGTGAAGGGTATGAAGAACTTCCATTACTGAGTTTGTGGGTTTTGGTTTATGGGCATATTTCGTGCTTTTACCCAATTGGCAAGTTGAACAAAGATGATCTTTTTCATATTTTAATATGGGTAAGCCTCTGACAAGATCCTTTCTGGAAAGGTTATTAATGGTGCCGAAGTTCAAGTGATTGAGACGACGATGCCATAACCATGACTTTGATTTTGAAGCCTTTGACGAGAAGCAGATTGGAGAAGACTTCATCATGTATTCGATGGAGATGGTGTATAGGTTAGAACCACGAGTACCTCTTAATAATTCCACACCATCAAGTTCTCTAACGAATCAAGTATGTTTTCTAAAGGCCACTTCTAGATCGGAATCACAGAATTGACCAACAGAGAACAAGTTATGACCAAGACCTTCCACATAATATACCCTGGAGATTACACTTTTGCCAACTACATAATCACCATAACCCATAATTGCTCCAAAATGGTCGTTTCCGAATCTAACAATCCCGATAAATTTACTCACAAAGTTCATGAGCCGCGACGTCTCGGCCTTACCATATCTTGGAACGTACTGAGTCCAAGTACCACAGAACGATTTGAACGATCTGCAGTTGAACACAGACAAGAATGGATAACCGGATAATTGGGATCCCCATGCAAGAATGGGTTCCACTTGGTTAGTAAAAATGATTGGAACACCCACATCGGTAGAAACAATGGAATCATTAGAAATAGATGCAAAGGTTAGTGTCCATATTTGACCTATTCAAAGTATGTTCACTTTTAGGGAATAGTTCTACCAAGTAGGCATCCATTTTCTAGTGGGCATTGATTTAGCAACTTTAGGGCAAAGCTCATTAATCTTACGGCCAATAGGTATCCATTGATAACCTATATTACTAAATTTCCTTCTTGTGGGTTTCCTTTGCTTTTAACTTTCTTTGCCTTTGCCTTTTAGCCTTCTTAGCTTGAATTTTAACATTAACAATTTTATCGTATTTATGAAAGATTAGACAAATCATTCACACCACATTCAAGATTAGTAACAGTGAAACCACGAATCATCATTACATGTTTTGCCAAAGTAAGTACGGCACTGTGATAATTACGATAGACGCTTAAAGCTAACACTAGAATCAACACGATTCATTTTATTCAACTCAAACTTAATATTCCTAGGGTGATCTTCTACTCTCTTCCAATGCACATTCTTAGCTTGCAAGGTCCTATCATGCTTGGTATTGCCTGGAGGCTTTGACCGCTTGCTTTAATGTCACCGATTACCGTGAGAGGGAATTATGGGAACATTAGTTGATTGATCTACTTTTGCATTCTGAACTAGTTGTGCAGGATTCAACTACTTGAAGGCACATTAGTGTTCACTTTCTTAAACTGGGCATAGAATGATTTGTATGCTTGGCACTAGGCATGGAACAAGGCATCACGGCTTTACCTTTCGCACCTAAGGATTTAGGACATGTTGCAATTAAAATTCTAGCGCCTCGAGATCGTTTGGCACGGAATGCAAGCAAACCTAATTTCTCTATCAAGAGGTTTATTAATGAAATCCTCTTCAACAATCTCACGGAGACATTCTAGACTATCCTTAAGATGAGTACAATAGTTATGAAACACAGGTTCATTATTCCTAAGATGAGGAGGAATATATTTAATAGTCCACAGATATTTGTATCGAGGATGACTTTGATGCAACATTCTCATTGAAAACAAGTGGCGTTTCCTTTTTCCTGACCCTCAGATTCTCAATTTCTTTTTGTAAAGACATTATTTTTTGTTGTTTTTGTCATGAAAGTGACTTTCATTGAATCATATAACTCTTTAAAGTGTCGTTTAACTTTTTCATTTTCTTCTAGAAAACTCTCGTTTTCCTTTTGTAAAGTATTAACTAAGTTTTGAAGATGAAAATTTGAGAATCTTGAGAATCTAAAGGAGGAGGCATTTGGGATCCAGTCACATTGTTCTTTTCACCCTTTAATTGAGAGATTTGGGCTTTCAACTTTTTGATCGTGTTTCAATGAGCTCGAATCGTTCATCACGCTTTGCTTATTTCAAAACCTGCATCAAATTCAGAACGCCCGAGGATGTCTTGATATTTGAGGTTTTAACATTTTCTTTTAGATGTTGATATTTTAATTGCAAAGCAAGATGCTCAACTTCCAATTTAGAAAACTATTTTACCAGGTTATCATGATCATCCTGTTCAACTTTATCATGTAGTTTAGAGTTAGTTTTTCAAGCTCTAATGACACGATCATGGGAGACTTTCATAGCAACAGATAATTCATGAAATTGAGAAGCATTAATGGAACAATTTGTAGAGTGTAAAACACATCTTGAGCAATACATTCAGAAATAAGATTCTCATTCAAGGTATGCAAGTTCATTGTTTAATTCTAGCTGAAAGGCATACGATCATAGGGAGATCTCTTACAAGCAACAAATAATTTCATATTGACCGAAGCTTTTAGTGGCAAAGTTTAGGTAAATGCATTTGTATTTGGAGGATACACAAATGAAGGCATTTCTAAAGGGTTTGCAAGATTCTTTTGCCTCTAAATCCTCACTTGTTTGTTAACGTTTTAAGTAAACTGTTCAAGGAAATCCAAATTTCCTTCTTTGTAAAATCGTTATGACCTTTTAAGATCTTCTAGCTTCTTATTAATTTGAAAGGCATGATCTCTTAAATAGCATTCTTTAGTTTGCTCAAAACCCCTAGGTTTCCCTTGTTATCGATGGGTGTGATCTTTTCTTACAAGTTTTCTCAAAATCAACAAATAATTGAAAGATAAAATATTGACTGATTAAGGTCTTGCTTTTAGTGGCAATAGTTCTAGGAACTAAATGCATTGGTTTATTTGGAGGATACACGGATTTGCGAAGGCATTTTCCTAAGGGGAGGTTTGTTACAACAAGATTCTTTGCCTTTTGCTTATCTAAATCCTTTTTCCAGAACACTTGTTCGGGTGTTAACAACGTTTGAGGCTTAAAACTGTTCAAGGAAATCCAATTTTCCTTCTTGTAATCATGGGGTTTGATCGTTATGTTATTCTTTTACATTGGGATCTTCTAGCTTCTTATTCATTTTCTCCCTAGATGCATCATCTAATTTTCTATCTTCCTCACGGGTGGTCAACTCAACTTAGCACGTCTAGGTTTAAGAATCTCATTTCCATCATAGATTACATTATTAGCAGCTCTAGCCTTTATAATGACCTCTGGATTTGGTTCTACAACAAGAATAGTCTGCATATGCTTATACAACCTCACTCTATGCTTAGTGATCAAGTGAGCGGTTGATGATATTGTAAATACTCATCATCATTTTTTCAACCAAGCGGAAAACATTTAAAAATGCTCTTTTCAAATACATCAAAAGTTTTAAAATATTCCAAAATTGCACATTTTTATATGTCCTTTGGATGACCGATCTTCAAAAAACTCATATGAAAATGAGCAAAGTTTGCATAATTATTTCCAAATCTCCCAAGTTTCAAAAATTGTCGAAATAGTCCCCACAGGCACATAATTTTCAAAAGTAAAATCACCAAAGGTCCTTTTAAAATCAAAAGTTGTCAAATTTAGTCCTTTGTGAAAAATGTGCAAACTTTGAGAAATTTCAGCTTTTGCTTTGTTGATTTTGATTTTGATGGTCATGTTTTACCCTTGGAGTATAATTTCAAAATGTTCATCTCATTGTTATGTGGTCCTTGGTTTTCAGTTTTAAGAGCCATTGATATTGGTCCCTAAATATCTATTTTATCAGAATGAGCTGATTACCATTACCCCAAGTAATATATCAAGTAGGCAATTACCATTACCATACCCTTTATCATACCCATCCTTTGCTGTATCCAAAACTTTAATTTGTTTAATAAACCCAAACCCACCACATGGTTTAATATAATACCGTTCAAACTCACTAAGGGTTGCCCCTTGGTTAATTTCCATCTTCATCATCACCTACGCTAACACCCATAAAAACCACCCATGCCCTCCTCCATCATCATCACACCCATCCTACCTCTAAACACTAAGCCAAATACATTAAATGCTACCTTTCCTTTCCACATCCCAAGCTGACAAAAAGAGTCTTCCCGCCAAAAAAACTCATCTATGGCTAAAATCATCCAATGGCTGAGATTTCAAGTGGGATTTGATGAGAGAGGTGAGAGAAGCAGAGTTGGGTATAAAAGAAAAGAGATAGAAGCATGGCGGAGTAGCTAGTTTTACCAATTTTTCTTAAATGTCGTTTTTATTTTTAATGTTCTAGTTAAGTTTGCCAATGTTGTAGTTTAAGTTTAATTGTATTTCATTCAAGTTAAGCAAAGAACAACATTGTATTGTACTTTTGAGAATCAAATTCAAGTTTGGTTTAGGTTAAGCTTTTAGTCCACTGTTGAAAAATTGAGTTCTTAATCTCGTGTTAAAGCTTCTAATAGCTTATATTTAGTTCCACATTCAAGTAATTACATTTGTTTAAGCTTGTTAAAGCTTTTCATAAGCTCTGTATTCTCTCATTACGTTTGACAATTTTCCATTTTAATCAACAAAGTCACGGGCTCAAATTGGAATGGGAAGTTGATAATGGGTGTTCTTAAGTTTATTTGGGTTGAATTTAGATTAGGTTAGCAAGGCTTGGATTTGGTTTTGAGCACATACAAATTTGGTACACATAGTTGTGAAGTGATTTTTCTCACTTTCCAATTTCAAGTCTATGTGAGATGATCATGCTCTTGTATACAGATCATTTGTAGTTTTAATATGTCTAAATAGTTGTAATTAGGGCATGTAGACTATGAGTTTGATCCATTGAGATTAGCTAGTTTGGAAAAGTTTAGTTCGCTTTTATTGCAAAATCAGTTTCCAACTCTCTTTAAAGGTGTGTTTTGGATTGGACCTGATAGTACTTACATAAAAGCCATAGTTTAGGTCTATGGTCGTTAAGTTTTGGGTGTCTCCTTCATGTTTGTTTAATCATTTTAGAACTCATTTGAGTCATTCCTTTGTGCCCGCACTTCTCATAACGGAGTCAAAATCCCATGTACTAACTCTTTTCGACTTATAATTTGAACTTTTTGCATAGTCAAAGCTCATCTTGTGTCTCAAATACATAAAGATTAGTTACCATTAGTCTTATTTCATCCATTAAGTTCCTACTCTGGGTCCTTAAAAATCAAGATTAAAGTTCCAAGAAGTCAAACTTTCATTTTTTCTTCAAAATAACCAAAATTTGCATGAAAAGTGCTTGAGCCCATCTAGTAGGAATTTTCATGCCTCAAGAAACGGGGCTTTGGGCCAATCTCAAAGTGATTCTTGTTGTTTTAAGATATTCCCAGGTCTATTTTGGTCATGCCCTTTTTAGTATATTTAATTTTTTATAAGCTCAAAAGAGCTTGAGAATGAGTTGAAACTCAAGTGCCATCCATCAAGGCGGCGTGCACCAAGTAAGGGCTTGTTGATTTTGTAGCTTCGGGTATAGAGCTCATCATAAGCTCCCTAGTCCAAATTGGTTTACAAGCTCTCAATACAGTCTACTACTAGTTCCAATAATATCAAGGTTTTCACATTTAGCTTTATTTTGGAGCTTATGCATAAGCTCAAAGTAGGCACCCATTTGCTTTTTGGCTTGCCACAAGCTCATATATAATCAAATCATTGCTAGCTTGTGATTTAGAGGATTAGGATAGTTAAACTTGTTCCATTTATGTTCTAGCTTATTAAAACTCTGTTTTGGGTTGTCTTTTCCGGACTAACCAGACACATGCTTGAATTTAGTGCTTATTTCAATAAGCACTTGTGCTCATTTCAATTCTCCCACACGGTGCCTGTTTTTCCAATTTTCCTAGCTTCCTAATATCATTTTAGACTTTTCCTCAAGAATTACTGATTTTTCTAAGCTTGTTTGCTATTTTTCTTAATTTAAATCACTTTTAGTACACTTTTTAATTAGCTTTAAATACAATTAATTAAGAAAAGCTTCAAAAAAATAGTTTCAATTTTCTAAGTTTAGATAAATATAAAAAGAGAAAAAAATATTTTTCTAGATTTTTCTTAGTTAAATTTGTATTTTTAAATGATTTAAATAGTTTTAAAAATAGTATTAGTTGAATTCATAAAAGTAGAAAAATAATCGTAAAAAATACAAAAATAGTTTTTTGAAATTCTCTCTTTGATATTTAGACTTTTCCATTTCATAATTTTATTTTCCTAGCTTTATTTCCTAATTTCTTGTATTTTAGGTAATTATTTAATAGTTAAAAATAGTTTTAATTAATGTAATTAGATAATTAGTTATAAAATAATTTTCTTTTATCTATAAATTTTTCTTATATAATTAGGATTGTAAAATGTATTTTCATATTTGTAAATCTTTTTATCCCTTTTATATTTCACGTGCTTATTTTATGCGTTAATCGTAGTTTATAATTTAAACGTAAGTTTTCATTAAGCGTTCATCACTTTAAATATAGTGATAGCGTTTATTTAATATCTTTTATCTTTTTAATTTCCTTTAATTTGTATTTAAGCCATTGTTATTTGTTGCTTTTCCGTAGTTCTAATATCATTCAATCTCCTTTTCGCTAGTTTCAAATCTCATCCTTTACGTTTGATAATCCATTGCACTACTCATGTTGACATAACGACGGGAGACCTATACTCCTCGGATCTTCATTGCATTAATGTATTCCGTTAGGTTAGGTCGCTTTAAGCCGAACGGCCCCGCCATTCACAAGCCGGGCTTGAGTGATTTAGCTTGACCTGTATTTTGTACACGCATCGCCAGCGATCTAAATGGTATTCCTTAGACGCATAACTTATTTTCAAGCTTGTTTTTCAAAGTTTTTAGATTGGAAAAATCATTCAAAAGTTTGATTCCTTAGCATTGAATTCTTGCTTAAGCATTTTAACATTTTCTTGAAGTTCCTGCTTTTGCTTAGCAGTTTTAGAAAGCTTTTCTTGTAAGGAGTTTAACTCTTGTTTTAAGACTTCTTTTCTAAATTTACTATTTTCTAATAATTGTATGCGCATTTGGTCTTTCATTTCTGCTCACGGGTGGTCAACTCAAACTTAGCACGTTGTTCATAAATAGCAACTTATTCTTTATAGGCATTATTTCGAGAGATAATAATCATCGAGGGGAACATGCGAGTGTATTCATCAAAGACATAGTCCTCATTGATCTGCGAAAAGATGCATTACTTGGTACAACCTCACTTTCACTTTGCTTCACATATTAATCATATGGGACAATATTGCTATTACCCTCATCATCATTATTCGATTCATAAGTTTCAAGATTTTGTACTTTATTATGCATCTTTTGCTCATCAACATCATCATATAGTTTTAATACCTCTGAAATGATTTTGTGTTTGGATGGATTAGCCTTTGTTGTTTTTAAGAGGTGGAGAGACCATAGGTGAGATGCTAGCCATGAAGATTGATTGGGCAGTAGGTTCATCATCGACATCAGAGTCAAATGCATCACAAATAACTACTTGAAGAAATGCATTTTGATGATTATTACCTATCTCTCAATTGGTTGTTCATCAACATCGGCATCATAGGTTCGGGCATTTCCCTCGAAGGAACAACAACTCACTCTTCATCCAAAGCCGCTCCATTATCCCGAGCTTGCACAAGCGACATCTTGTTCTCGAAGTATTCGCATTCATTGGACGTTTTGGAGATGTGCAGTTTCTAGCAATATGTCCCTCACCACCACAGTTGTAGCACTTAATTGGCTTTGCTTGACCTTGATTCCCATTCCTTCCTCTATTTTGATTTACCCCATATCCTCTACCAACTCCACTTCTTCCCTGTTCATGCTATCTTTCTTGAAGTGGTTGTCCCATAATCTTTCCATCTCGACAACAAAGCATGATTGTGTAGATTGGATGCGTTCGATCTCATTGTTAGTGTGAAGGCTGTTGGTATGACCTGAGGGTCAGTTTTGTTTAACCATAAGAGCCAGTTGATTAATGAAGTGACCCGTGACTGCATCGAAGATCGGCTTGCTTGAACCTCGGATCAGGAATGAGTTTGTGATTACCATTACCCGTGGGTATGACTTGAGATGCTTTGTTAGTAATACCAACATTGGTATCAAAACAAGAAGCGCGTTAGTCATTTGAAGAACTGGTTTCTCCTCGCTAGATTTGAACGCCAAGAATCCTTTTTCAAACATTGCATGTCTCTCATTACGAAGAAGGAAGGCATATAGTTGCTCATAGTTTGTGTCCTTCAACTTTGGTTAGCTTGACAGGTGACAAACTTGTGACATTCGGGATTCATGTTGTTCACAAACTTAGAGTTCGGTGAATGTTTGGCATAGTCATTACGATGTTCCTCATGTCATTCACAAGCTTGTGGAATCTCGCGTAGTATTCATAGATACTCATCATCGGTTTCATATTGAAGTGCTCAAACTCATCATACGCTATTGTGATTCTCTGTCTTCCTTGGTTAATGCAGAACCTGAGAGAAGCATCTTGACATTATCCCAAATGGCTTCGGTGTTGTGATTGATAAGCTTGTAGATATCTTTTGGAAGACCACAATATAATGTTAAGCCCGATATCGATGATCGAACCTTTTTTTCCTTATCATTAAGCTCATCATACGTCTTTGGTCTATCTATTCCATAGATAATTGTTCCATCTGCAAATGTATCAATTAAATCTCTTGTAGTCTCAATCTGATAAGGTCCTTCATCAATAGACTTGAGAATGTTGACTCCGTTTCCTTTCCAAGGCATACAATCTTGATTCGTTGTGCCCAAAGAGTCGTAGTCCGTTCACAAGCATGGGTGGACGAAAGTATCCGAACGAACCGGTAGCTTGAACATCCTCGCAACATGGAGATAATTGTAGGTAATGCTGGTAGACATGTTTAAAAGATTACACGATTTTATAACTCAATGATTAAACCAGGAAATAGATTCTTTCACGGGATTTTACTAAATCAAGAGAAAACCGTATTACATACAAAATTCAAAACCAAGTCACTAAGAAGCCTTGAACCAAGTCGCTAAGCACCAAGTTGCTAAGTATTATGAAATCAAGTCGCTATAATGCCAAGTCGCTAAGACACAATCAAGTTGCTAAAGAACAACTCGCTAAGATCCAAGTCGCTAACACCAAGTTGCTGAGAATTATGACAACAAGTCGCTAAGCACCAAGTCACTAAGTCGTCAAGTCGCTAAATAGCAACTCGCTAAGGTCCAAATCGCTAACACCAAGTCGCTAAGAAACTTAAGTACAAGTCGCTAACAAAATTGAAAGCAAGTCGCTACCTTACCAAGTCGCTACCCGTAGTGGAGAATCCACTAACTTGTACTATTTGTCGGCTTGTCTCAAAAGACAAGTCGCTAGGACCAAGTCGCTACCAAAACGCACTACAAATCGCTACCTTTAATCAATGTTGAAGCAAGTCGCTAAGATGAAATTCACTACGAGAACCAAGTCGCTACCAAGAAAAACTTCAAAAACACACTTTTTAATCCAAAACCAAGCTAAACCATGTGATTCAAGCTTACCAAATCAAAACCCAAGCATATACAATGATCCTAAACACAAAAGTACACCCAAAATTCAAACTTTAACACTAGAAATGAACCAAGTGATGCAAAAACCACTAAACCTTTTCAAACTCAAAAACCATCTAAAAACCACTACAAATCCGAGGATATGTAAGAGATGATCAAACCATGGCTCTTGATACCATTTGTAACATAATGGATTTCACATACACATCAAACCATTAACACAAGAGGCGTACACGATGAGTTTCTAGAGAGAGAAAGGGTTAGAGGTTTGGGAACTTTAGTGAGAGAAAGAAAAATCTTATTATGAGCTCCAATTCTCTACCTTGGAAGGTAGAGAGTATTTATAGTACTTACATAACGCCACCTACGTGGCGTGGATCGTGCATACGAGGTAAAGACCCGTCCGTCCTTCACGGTGTTACTTAACTAAATACTACTTAACTTGTAATAATCTACGACTGCGAGCTTTCTAACGATTACATATACTTGAGGTGACCGACTCTTTAATAACTGGATTTACTAAATCCTAACAAAAAGTACCCATAACGGAAAAAGAAAAAAGGGAATCAAAAACCTAACGTGACGAAGGAACTTCGAAGGCAGATACGGCCAAAGGTAAAATCAGATTGAAGAGCAGTGTTTGCAACAAAGAGCAAGATAAAGAAAAAATGGGCTAAAGCCAAAATAAGGGGTATTTATACAAACGGAACAATGATTAAGCAAGAAAACCCTAAGGGAGGACACGCGTCCAAAAGCAATCTAATCCAACGATCAAAATCAAAAACACGCGGACAAGAATGGTAGAAGACCAAGGGCCCACGGAGTCAAATCAACCAGAACATGAAAAGTCGTAAACCTTCCACGTTGTAAAAAACACTTTCCAAGGAAAGGGAGCCTCAAGAAAACGCTTCAAAAGTGCGGAAGAGGAAACGATCCGCAAGAAGTAGTCTAAGTAAATCCACCGCATGCGACAATATCCGCACATAGTGCACATACTATACTGGGGGGACTGGATGGTATAGCAGTTCCTAAGAGTAGAAAAGCATTCCGAAAAGGAAAAAACGCACGGAACGGTGAAATGGTTTGTCAACTCAAGTCTAGTAACATCCACTGCGTGCGAAAATATCCGTACGCAGTGAACATACTAGAATGGCGGGGACTTGATGACGTATAGTATGTATAACAGGCCCACTAGGCCCAATACATACTATACACACACTGGGCTCATGCCCACGGATTACAAATCCTGGGCTCATGCCCAATGATTACAAACCCTGGGCCTACAATAAGCCCAATGACTAAATTGGCTATGGTCCAGACCTTAAGACGCACGCAAGATACATAACGAGCTGAACCTTCAACCGTTAGACCTCTTATGTCCGCGTCCTGATGATTATCACGGGAACAAAGAGAAAACCTTGCCGCCAAGGGTTAGGCTCCCAACTAACCACTATATGCGAGAATCTAGGGAGCCCTAGCGGAAAACCTAAGCCTATAAAGGGGCTCTAATCCCCATACAAGGTACAACTTTCTCTCTCATAATTACACACACATACTTCTACTTTCCCTCTCAAGAATGTGTACTTACTCTCACGTCGGAGTCTAATCGTGGGGTCCGTCCCCACGGTAAGACTAACGGTTTGCTCTTCTTGTGCAGGGATCCCATTCAAACTACTTGGATTAGTACAAGATCAGCCCATCAAAAGCTTGTTGGCTCAGTCCGACAAGCTATATTCAGACCCATTATAACCAATCACACAAATTGTACTAACAGTCACTTAGTCTAAATTAAAAAGCTTTAATCAAGTCTCATTAGTAGTTTAAAGGTTAATTTAAGATAGTTTATGTGTTTTTATAGCTTATTAGTTAGTCTACAAAAGTTCATGTTCTCAAATGTTCTAAAAAGCTAATTCTGAAAAAGACATATAAAATCAATTTGAGTTGTTTTTTTTGAGTTCAAGTATGCCCAATTTATTTGTTCTAGTCTTTTGGTCATTTGTAAAAAAGGATTTGTGCCTTAAAATCTGAGTTTGCAAGTTTTTCTAGTCAAAAAACCAAAAAGCAACTAGTAACTTGTCTGTCCATTTCCTCAGCTTATTTCTTTGTTCAGAATTCTCAAAAAAAATGGCTTTAATTGTTCTTTAGTTACCAAACTAAATTTTTTTGAGTTTTTACAGCTTAAACTTTTGATTTTAGTTGCTTATCCCAGCTTAAAAGTTAGTGGGTCAAACCAAAAAAGTATCTGAGAAGCTGTTTTATCGTCTTATTTTTAAGCAGTAAATTAAGTCTATTTTGTCTGATTTTCATTATATGAGTTCATTCGTTACTTGTTTAAGCTGTTTTCTAATTTTCCTACTCTAGCTTATACGTTTAGGTAGCTTTTGGTTAGCTTATATTTGCCCTCATAGGACTGTTTGGAATAGCAGTTATCACAGTAACTTCTTTGTGTTTTAGAGCTTTTAGCCTTTTGATCTGAGCTTATTCTTGATTCCTTAGTGCTTATTGAGCATTATAGATTAGGTATAGTTAGTTGGTAGCTTATTTGAAGTGCTTTTCAGTGTTTAAAATCCCTTTACAGCCTTCATAGATAGCATAGCAACACTAACTCATAAGTTAGTGCTGCTGCTTTTTCTCAGCTTTTTACAATAGCTAAATTACGTTTGTTCTAGCTTATTTAATGTATTTCTGGTCCATATAAGCTTTTAGGTGTAGTCAAAAGCTTTTAAAAGTTTCTTGGTTCAAATCAGTTAGGTGTGTTTGTTCTTAGCTTAGTATTATAATCTGTTTGCCTTTACAACTTATTCCAAGCTTATTTTCGAGTTTTCAAAAAGTTGGTTTTCACAAAAAGTCTTAGATTTTTGCTTATTTAAAAGTTACAAAAAGAAAATTTCAAAAAATAAAAATAAAACTAGGAAGTCAGGGGTGAGCAGCCTCGAACCCCTGACCTCAACTAGTTTAACACCCCACACACACACCTCTGAACCATTAGCGCCCTAGGGACTTGCATTAGTATTTTGAAAAGTTTATTATTAATACTAGTTTGCCTAAATAAGCTTTCAAATAAGCTGAGACCAAAACTTTATTTTTCTTAAATTCCTTATCCCTTAAGCTACTTTTCCTGAATTTTTCATAATTTTCACTCTTCATTTACTATTTTTAATAATTTCTTTTGTTTAAATCATTTTTTAATTCATAATAAACAATATAAAAAGTCAAAAAAATATCCAGCTTTTTTCTAAAACTATTTTTAGTCATTTAGGACTTAGGAAAAATAAATTTGCACTTGTAAGGTTAAAAATTAAGAATTTGGTTTTTCCGAGCTCAGGACGTTCCTGGTTAAGCTCGTTTTTAGTTTTAATTGCGTCAGGACTTAATTGAGCTTCGTTTTCTTAACTTATGTACTTATTAGTTGCTTATTTAGTAATTTCTTTTGTTTCTTGCCTCATTTAAATTCTCGTGTCTTAATTTAAATTTAGAAAACAAACCAAAAACATGAAAACCCGAATTTCAAACATTTTAATACCAAACCTCAAACGAAATCCTCGATTCACACCTCGTTGGGAAATGACCCGGGTATCACTTGCCCGGTATCATATATCGCATTTGCGAGTTTTGCGTGTTGACCTTTTTCCTAAAGGGTTGACTTGTCGATTCGCGTTTATCGTATATTTGATATTCTTTGTACTACTATATGATATATTTGACCCCTAAAAAGGCCATTATCACCTCACCTATCAAGACACCATCTACTAACTACATCCAAACTCCACCTTCTATTGAACTAACACCTTCACAACTTGCTCCTATTGAACCATCATCACCACTTGCGCCTATTGAATAACCTCATCTTCCATCTAGTCAACCAACACCCCAAATTACTCATATCTCTACCCAACTAACACGAGTCCCTCCCATTAAACCTCAAAAACTCTCATTTGCTACACCTCACACTTCACCACATCAATACATGAACTCTTTTTAGGACTTACCTCCTAGACCTACTAACCCTCCACCATTATCTACATTCTCTTCCATTAAAAGAATAACTACACAGTAACTACCTCTACCCCGACAACCTAGGTGTTGACATCAAAGTGCCACCACCAATAACACGCTTGTCTTATCTCCTCCACCTTCTTTTGGCCCATTTTAGGTAATGTCTAGATATCAACCATCACAATCGGAAAATATAGATGTAGACACATCTCTACCTCTTCTACCTACACACACATGCCAAAATCCGTTGTGCACCCACAACCTTCTCCCTTAGGTCCATCCACTTCAAACATATCTCCATCACCACAACAACCAAGTAATGAAGAAACTTGCGATCATTGACAACAAACTCAAGCCTTATTTCATGAAGTGTGTGATGAAATGCGTTTCATGTTGTATCATCTTCTTGAATGTCTTGATAACATTAACAAACCTAACCACCACTAGAAACCTTGAAAAGAAGTGCAAGCACAAGTGGTCATCTTTATTTTCTCTTCTTTAGCTTAAGTTTAGTTTTAGTCTTTCTCATTAGGATTTCTTAAATTCTATAAACCATAATCTTAGTTTTTAGATTGGTCATTGTTGTACCACTCTTTTTATTTTATTACATGGCCTTACTTTATTATGCTACATGTTTTCTTAGCATATTATAGTATTTGTTATCTTGTTTTATGGTATATCATACATTAAACTGCTACTAACAGTGCAGATAGCCAGATCCCTAAGTTTGTACCTGGCAAACCATTCAAAAATGGATCCGATGGATCCGGGTGCTAAGAAACATATATGAGACATATTTTATTTTATTTTCTACAAAGTCATACTACATGCTTCCATTCTAACCTTTGTTTTATAGATTTTCAAAACTCACTTGGATACTTGACGCCCTCAATAATGGGGAGCTTTAGTCAAAGCAAAGCATTGCAAATCTTGCAATATTCTCCTCTTAGCCTTCCTAAAATACTTGACGCCCTCACCAAAGGGGAACACTCGTCAAGGGGGAGCAAATATGCACTACTTTACCCTTCTTATCTCTTTCTCATCTCTTTATAAACTCCTTCTTATCTCTTTCTTTTCTTTCTTATTCAGGTTAGTTTCTTTTCGATGCTCTTTTTGTTTCGACAAAAAGGGGGATAAAAGAGTAAAAACTTAATTCAAAAATTTACAAATTTAACTTTTACTTAAAATAATTTTATGTTTTGTCATCAATAAAAAGAGGGAGATTGTTAATACAAATAAATCGTAAAAAACGTTTATTTTTATCTTACGATCATATTATGTTTTGTCGATAACAATCGCAAAATCATTTTAACAAAATAGATAAAATACGTAAGTTTTTGAGCCAATAGTTTACTAACTCATTTCAATAAAAAAATAAAGCATCAAAATTTTTTAGTTAAATAGTTAACATCAAAAAAAATTTAGTTAAATAGTTTACATTTAACTATTTAACTAAAAATTTGTGATCCTTTATTTATTTATTGAAATGAGTTAGTAAACTATTGGCTCAAAAAAATTTATGTATTTTTTTTAGTTAAATAGTTTACATAAATATTTATCGGGGTAACAAGCCCTTTTACCCAAAAAAAATAAAATAGTTTACATAAAACCAAAATCATTTTTATAAAAGCACTTATAAGTAACTTTTGTTACTTACACTATTATTAAAATACATAGTTATGACCCATCTGCATTACATCATGTATGACATCAAAGTGAGTAAACTCATTGACCCATAACCCAAAGTCCATGACCCATGACCCAAAGTCCATAACCCATAACCCAAAGTGTGTTATGCATTGTACGTGACATCATGTTGGGTACCCATGACCCATACTCCAAGACCCATAACCCAAAACCCGAAATTGTAACCCAAAATCCAGATTGGACTGACCCAGTTGCTGAATCCCTTGGATTGCACTGGCCAGATCCCTTTGGGAAAGGATCCGGCTGATCAGAGGACAACTTGTCTATAAATAGTTAGCCATTACCTCATTTCTTGTCACCTTTTTAGATATATCTTCTCTCTATATTCTTACCTCACTAACCTCATATCTAAGGATCATCCATGTAGCTTTTATCTTAGTGATTCTATAGGTTCCTCTTAAAGGCGAGATCACGATCATTTTAATAGAAGACTTGCAAACTCGAAGACATGGGTTGCTAGGATTCATCATCATCACAAGACCACAAAAGTGAATCGTGGAGTTGATTCTATTTATCATGTTGTAAGATGTGTTGTATTAGTTAGTGGTGTTAGGATTGGTTCCTCCATTGTATAGGAACTCGGCATGTAGCTTATACCGGATAAAGTGTAAGAGACGTAGGTGTGGTACTACCTTGTGGAAGAACCCAATATCTAGCCTTATACTGGATAAAGTGTAGGCGACGTAGGTTTGGTTCTACCTTATGGAAGAACCGGGTATCTAGCTTTGTACCGGATAAAGCGTGAGCAACGTTGTGAAGGCTTCTCCGCCAAGATAAGGAGATTGTGGTGTAGTGTTTACGAGCTCTCGAGTTGGGTACTCGGGGAGTGGAGTAGGGAAAGGAAGGTGACCTTGTAGCCAAACCACTATAAATACTTGTGTCAACGGTTTTATCTTTCTTTACTCTAACTCTTATTTAGTATTCTTCATATCTAACTATCAATATCTATACATCAAAATAGATTGACATAAGTCATTTTAAAAGTTTTAAAATAAAGTTTTAATCAATAAAACTATTCAACCCCCTTTCTAGTTTTTTACAAACACTATTTGTACTTTTCAACTTTATAAATCTTATTATATATGAATCAAAGATTTACAAGGGATAGCCTACGGAAAACTATCCCCGGTTGAGTACTGATTAACTCTCCAGAACAAAAAAAAAACAAGAGGCAACTAGCTTTGCTTTGTTGTTCTTAGGAGAGAAGGATCCTAACTATAATAATTTATATTATTTTTTATGTTCGAATCTCTACTTAACCTTAACTTGGTTACAACCTTTGGTTTATATAGGGAGGGAAACAGTAGATGCACATGGGTGCATAGTAACTTGCTAACTTGCAATAGATAGGCATGTGCCTAGTAGGCTAGTCTTGAGCGTACTTTCGGCTTACCCGATTTGACCCTAGTGTTAGCAACTTAAACACTCACCCCCTAATTCTTAAGTTCATCCAAACGGTAGGTGATCAGTTGGTCAAATCGCACAAGTAGAAAGGGTCGTCAGTTGGTCATATCTTACCCTTCCCGTCTCAGTCCGCTCACCTAGGGTCAGTTGGTCATATCTCCTAGGCAATTGGCCTCTACCGCCATTCAAAACTACCGAAACAAGGGTAGCTACCAATAAACTATGCATGCATACACTTAGAAATAATTATACAGAAGTAATGTAAACGCAAACAAAACAATTAAGGAATCATAACTAGGCTAGCACCAAGAGGTTCTTAGTTGATCATATTAACCATACAAATCAATTCAATATTCAAAGGTACGAAATACATGAATCGAAAGTAAAGAAAAGATAAAATGCTAATGCTTATCGTACGGGAGTGATTTCTCCCTTGGAGACAACTCCGTATGCTCCTCTGGACCTGCCTTTGGCTTTTTACCACGTTCTCTGGTTGTTGTGTGTGGAATGGGATGATTAGAAATGCGGGAATTCGTGGGGTATTTATAGGCCAGATCTGGGTTACGGCGTAACTAATATAAGAGTTACGCCGTAGCCATCAATTCCTTTGTATTTTGCACTAGATCTGCTAGTTACGGCGTAACTTTATTATTGGTTACGCCGTAGTCTTCAATATACTTGGTTACGCCGTAGTTGATGAAATAGTTACTGCGTAGTTATCAGCGGCGTGGAACCTCATTTGACCTAATATAGTTACGTCGTAACCTTTGGGAAGAGTTACGCCGTAACCTTCTGATGAGTTGGTTTTCTGAGTCACGCTTTAGTTATGGTGTAATGTGAGAGATGAGTTACGCCGTAACTTCTTCAAAGTCAGCATACTATGATAAATTTTTCGATATTTCTCCAGTTCCGCGTCTCTTTAGCTCCAATGCTCGTAATTTACCTAAAAGTGGAAAACAACGGAAAATAAGCGTAAATCGATATAAATGATATAAATTACAAGCATTATTGGGGGAAATTGACACTTAATATTCAGGACTATTTGATGTTATCAATATCGGTTTGGACATATAGACTATGTTGACTTCATTGATTGTGACTTATTCTCGATTCATCAGTTTGTTGTGATGTTAGACGAGCTAAGATTTGGGGATGATAAGAAACTATTCACAAATTTTGGGATCCCTAGGGAGTCTTTGGATGATGGGTTGGTCCCATTAATGAGGAGGAAGATGTGGTGACATTGTTGAAATACATGCCTCAGTTTAAGGAAATAGAGATTTACACTGAACCTGATGTTTCATTGGTCGAGCAACATTTATTGGACATAAGGAGTAGTCGTGGTAAGGGTATGGTCATTAAAGAGATAGAGGAGGAAGATGAAGTTCTTAAGGAAGTTGGGAAAGATGGAAAGAATATTGTTAAGGAAGATGGAAAAGGTGGAAAGGTGTTTTTGTTAGAGTGGCATGCTACCAATGAAATGGAAAAAGAGGGTAATCAGGTTGAGCATTCGACTGATCATGCTTCACCTAGTAAGGTTGAATGATGTAATGATGAGATTGACCTTTTTCGTAGATTTTGATAATGAGCTTGTTGTTCCAACACCATGGTATTATGAAAGTAAGAACAAAAAAATGGAAAAAAGGTTGAGTGATGAGTTTGAGTTCATACAAATCTTGTTCGAGATTGATCTTGTACTAGACGATGGATTTGAGAAAATGAAGGAGAAGCTAAGCCAAGAAATTATTAACCAAGAAGGGTTGAAGAGGCTGTGGGAGCTATGAATTCAACATTTAACAACATTATAGAAAAACTTAGTGAAGATGATGTTGAACAGGAAAGGGATGTACTTGAGTTTGAGGAGCTTGAGGAACTAGATTTTCTAACGATCATTAGGTCGAAGAACATAATTTACAGCAAAAAGTGAACAGTTGTGATATATTTACAAAAATAGAACGGTAATGACAAAACGTGCATAATTAGAAATCACATAGACGTTTTTTTTTAAAGTTTATTCTTTTTAATGAGAGGTTAATTAATTAAAGAAAAGAAAATAAGTAAAAGCTCACGTGTTTTTTGCTTGTAGGATACTATGGATCAAACGACTAGTGACGAGTTTAATCTCGTGTAACTTTGACAACAACCTTGATAATATTTATAAAAACATATAGTATCTTTTTACCTTGTGACCTCTTTTAAATATTTATTTGGTTGTTAATCATCCTTATTACTACTATTTAAAACACGGTTTAAGATGTGAATGCAACAGAATCATATGTATCACATGGATCATGTGGTTTCTAAAATAATGAGTAGGTAGCTAGGGTTTTATAACTTTTTCTATGTACTCCACAATTGTTGAGCAAAATACATTTTCACAATTTCACCCAACACCAAACTAACATTTAACTTGGTGTCAATTTCGAATGGTTGGGAGCACAATCTAATGTGTATGTTTGAGGTTTGTATCGAGACGAAGTTCAGTACGAGCTTTGTAGATTTTGTTATTACTTGTATCATCAATGCCATAGTACATAAAAGCAACTTCCCTATAATGCATATCTTTCATATCTCACTCAACACATCCTCAATGGATTAACTTAGGATATTTGACATGATCTTAGACACTTCCATCTCATTAGAAACTACCATCTTTGTATGGATTAACATCAAATCCGTGAATCCTCAGTTCCATAAATCGACACATTCAGATTGGTCATTTTCACACATTCACTGTTACTTTTCCTTAAGCTTAGCATTTCTTAAAGCAAAGTCAAAATGGCTAAATCCTCAACCTCAAATAAGCCACTTAAGAAAAATCACTAGGATTAGCATTCGATCTTTTTGCTTCATTAACTTGAACTCTTCATCATCAGCATCATTACCTCTCAACATCTCATCACCCATTCAAGATGTGAACTTTCTAAACTTAAGTTCTCCAACTCCACCACCAAAATAACCCACCATTATGACCTCTTCACAACCATCCAAAAACACCTTCACTACCTAAGTCTTCAAAACTTATACCTATCGAACTTTGTGCAACACAACCAACATCTCCTCATCTATTTGCAGATGACTTAGATGACTTGCCACCTAGACTAACAAATCCGTACTCATTACTTTCAAAGATATCATACACAAGTCTAACATATGACTTTAGATATTGCTTTGTATCTACATGTATTTCCTCACTTGGTTAACATGAAAATAATGTGTCATCCTCTAAGACGATAAGCATTTACATCGAGTCATAACTCACATGTATGTTAAAGAGTCTTGCTATCCTCAAGTGCAATCTAAGCTCCATAGTCTCAACAAGGTAGGATTGACAACTTAAGTATTTCATCCGAAATATTCAAGTATATGCGACTTACAATTGTAGTCATTAAAAGTCATATCCGAAAATCAACATCCAAGTATTTTAACAACACATGTTAAAACATTAATCCTAAAATGAATCAAACAACTTATCCAAAACAAACAACCCATCGTGCACTTATCCCTCTTTGACACCTACTATCCCTCTTCCATCTTTTGGAACCATTAAGCGTGTTGCTCATAAACTTCCAAGAGCATCCTTTAAACCAAACGCGCCCTTTCAAGGTGAACCTATACCTCAGCCCCTAAGCTTCATAGACATAACCAAAACTTCAAGCACTTCACCCACTAGTTGTACCAACCAATGAACCATAAGAATTAGTATATGTACTTGTTGTGTTCAACATCTATGAACAAATAATCAACCTAAGTACTCCGATAGCACAACAAACCTCTCCATCACCACATCCTTATTTAGACACACTAGAAGACCTACCACCTAGATCAACCAAACCACCATCCTTACCGTCATTTGGATCCATTGAGTATATTATTCAAAAAACCTTTGTGTCCAACACTCGTACTGAGTCAAATGCACGTTTGAACAAACTCAACCATACTTTCCCATCTATGAGGTCTTAGATGACCCACTATGGCTAGAAACTCAACTATAAAATGAGCATGATGCTCCTGGTAATTGTTGTCAATTTCCACTAGGTATAAGTAGTACTACCTTCACAAATTATCAAAGTATTAGTAATACTTTGTCATTAAACTTCTGCATAAATTTCGTTAAACCTCAAATCAACATTTTAACAACATATGTTAAAATGCAATCTCAAAGCCAACATCATACACCCCAAGCAACAATGACTTTTGAGGAGTATACATAAGAAACTCAAGTGAATTTCTCTTGTCATCATCTAGTGAATATAATCTTGAGACCAAGTTTATTTAGATGGGACTATCCGATTCAAACACTTTGGCTTCATATCTTCATTTAGGAAAACATGATGTTTTGAAGAACATTATGACTAAGATTCATGTGTTAAGCTTTCATTTTGTTAAAAGGATATTGTATATCCTATGCATCACTCTTGCGACATAAATAGTTGTGTTACAAGAGATTTCATTACACCTCATTGGCTAAATAATCTTGAAACAAACATCTACAAGTTCTATGAACTATCATATCCAATTCATCTTGTCATACTTGTTTTCATAAGCATGATAACTTTATCCCATGGGATAATCTCATTTGTTGAAAGATACTATTTGTATCTATTTCCTTTCAAGCGTACATCATAACCTAACCTTGCTCAAACCGAGTGTACATCCAAGGTTAAAACTACACATCTTTAGAGCATACACAAGATCTATTGAAGTTGGTAACCTCACTTAGATTCTTGTTAAATAATATTCCAAAGAGCTCTCTTGAGAACGTTGTTAGTTTAACATATTCCATTCTCTAGTCTTGGATGATCAATTCACATTTAAAGTACACACTTCAACTCAACATAAAAGATGTCATCCATTAGATCATACAATTAGCTGTGTAATTTGAACAACTTTAGATTCTAAACACAAGATTCAAACACATTGTTTATCAAACACACCATTGTTAAAATTCATGTGTATAACATGGCGTCTTCATCACCTTAGTTATATTGCACATTAGTTAAGTCACATTAAGCCAAGTATTGGTAAACTATCATCTTTTATGCACTTTAATATGCAAAAGTAGGAGTTCCCATCTTTCTAACATGAGAATGACTACTGGAGAACCTATTGCACTAGAAACTCAATTTGACCTAACGGTTGAATTGCTTCCTGGAGAGAAGTTAGGTATGTGGAATCACCCGTAAAAATGGTCGTGTTTAGCCTTAATTAAGCACCGCTAGTAATAGTCTCATATTCATTCTCCAACTTGAAAAATTTGTATTCCTATACTTGCCTAAAGTAAGTGTTAAAACATTGATAGTTTTCCTCGCCTTAGGAATACTAATCAAACAAGTAGTATATATGACTTTTCTTTTTAAACCACTTGCATTGCACTTACATGTGTTGATTACATGTTCTTATTTGATACGATAAGTTGATTTGACATTATCTTAGTGTTTGATAACTAGTCAAATGTGTAAACCTTAGTACGGTTTTATCTTTATAATGCTTGTATTCTTGTTTCATGCTACTAAACGTTTAAACCTAAACTTTATTTGCATGAAACTTACTTTTGAATTATTTTTAGCATGATTAACATGTTACTTATGAACTCATAATATGCCATTTTGATACGTGATAATTTTGATATGATATATTTGTGTTTGAAAGATAGTAGTTGGCATTCATTACATCTATGTGTAGTACGATCCAAATGATACATGCTCCAAATTGTTATGTCTTAAACATGGCTTGCATGAATCTTTCATCTTGTTTCTTTTGCTTCTTGTCGTCACACTATTTGTTTGCTACGTGTGCACATATAATATGTCAAAGTGCTTTTGATATGACTAACTTTTAGAAGCCTTTTTATCTTACAAATTAACCACATAGATTATTGTATATCCAAGTATGCTTAAGTGTCTAAGTCTAACGACAAAACAATCTCATAATGAAATGTCTTGAATAAAGTCGTATTCTTGCATAATATGATTGTTTTGATGCTATCTTGTGTGGTGATTTCTTGTCTACTAAGTGCAATGTGTTGTTTTTGCTTATATAATATGTTATCATTTGATTTCTATCATGATAACATCTTTTGTCACTAACAAATTTGTTTTGTAGGTTGATAACAAATTATCTGTTATCTCACTTAGTTCTAACTTTTATATGCTCATTTTGCATAATCCCCTTTATTGCTACGTAGATTAGTACTATGCTTTATGGGACCCCTACACTTGCATATAGTTTAAAAGCATATAGAATTAAGTTCTAGAGGGTTGGCTTTGCATTTTTGTCTTTCAACCGACCTCTTTCCAAATCTTATTTTTGCTTCCGCTTTCCAAAAATCATCTCCATCATTATTTAGTTATAACAATACTCTAATCCTCTTCACTTCCTATTAGGAAACCACATGCCTCATCATACAATCATCTCGTATTAATCGAAAAGAGGTACGTGACTTTAAGGATGAAGTTCATTGTATGCTAACCAGCATCCAAAAAAACATCACTAAGCTCACCTCTTTCGTTAACCCGAATAACCTCCTAAACACTTTGTTGTCATTCCTTATTTGATACATTACACATTATGTTGGATGTCCACCAATTAAGGGGGAGAGAAATCCATTCACATAATTGTCTTTTGTCAAAATTTATGTCTCTTAGACTCTAAAATACCAACACATAGGTAAACACCACTTAGCTAAAACCGGTTCACGAAACCACAACTAGTTCAACCTTTTTAACCTTTTATCACAAGTTTGCACTAATACCTCATCAAGTGAAAAATGCATCATGTGTTTTTACAAAACGTCTTCATCTCCACATATAGGATTTTCCTTAAACTAGCACCTTACAACTTCACTATCTAGAACACCATCATAGGATCTTATCCTTGTCCCGCATATCATGCATGTCATTGTCAGTGCAAATGATATATTAATCAAAACCGCCATTTCCAACACCTTTCCAACACGTTGGTCTATCCAACTCTCAAATAATGTCATCCTCATATAGGTACTCATTATTATTATTATTAGTATTTTTCATATTGTCTTCACTTCTTTTCAATGTGATAATCATCCATGACGGTCAAAACCATGCTAATACTACCTTTCCCATTGTCACCTAGAATAGGTCATCTTTATAATTCGTGTCAATCAATGAACGAATTTATCTTCATGTTATCACTTTTATATTTTTTGGTATCTTCATTATAATATTCTTAGATAGAACGCATTATTGATTACTCTTGGGTTGAATCATATGAGAACTTGCTCAAAACAATAGATTGTTAGCATCAATAAATCATTCAAATCACAACCCTTATGCATCATTGAAATGCAATGTCCATTCATATTTTTTTTCCTCTTAGCTTTGGTCACTTGACATGACGAAAGGATTGCATGAATCCATATTTTTATATTTGCTATACATACGAGTTTCTAACTCCTTAATAGCTTCCTACCTAATCACCACCACCTTCCATCACCACTTTCATTAATCATCACTGATCTGTGCTGAAAATACAGTCAAGCTATCTCACACAAGCTAGCCACTTGTGAATGGCTAACCGTAAGAAGCTTAAAACTGCTTAAAACACAAATACAATGAAGTCCTGGAGAATAGAATGAATTCCCGGGTCATTAAGTCCCACGGAGACTCAATGGTGTGCAAACACTTGATCAGACGATAGAATGATCACTAAGGATAGTGATCGGAAAGGATTTGGATGGATAATTACACTACTGAAAAAGTTAATAAATTACAGTGACTAAAATGCAAATTAAGAAAATTAAAAAGTTAAAATATATTAAATAAACGCTATCACTATATTTAAAATGATGAACGTTTAAAACTTAAAACGTACGTTTAAATAAAAATCTATGTAACGTACGAAATAAAACGTGAGAATAAAGAAAGAAAATACCTACGGATATGAAAAATACATTTTTACAATCCTAATTATACTAGAAAATTATTAGAAAAATAAAATTATTTTTAAAACTATTTATCTAATTATTATTAAATAAAAACTATTTTTACTTATTTAATAATAGACTAAAATACAAGAAAATATGAAATAAAGCTAGAAAAATGAAATTATGACTTGGAAAAATCTAAAATATTATAAAACTAATTTTAAAACTGAAAATATATTTTTTTGGACTTTTTATATATTTATTACTAATTTAAAACTATTTAAAACTAATTAAAATGCTAGAAATTACTATTTAAACTAAGAAAATTATGGAAAAATATTTTTTGGCTTTTTATATTTATCTTAACTTAAGAAAATGAAAACTATTTTTGAAACTTTTCTTAATTTTTTGTATTAAATGCTATTTAAAAATGCTTAAAAACTAATTTAAATTAAGAAAAATAGCAAACAAGCTTGGAAAAATATGAAAATTTCAGGAAAAGTCTAAAATATTATTAGGAATCTAAGAAAAATGGAAAAACAGGTGCTTATGTGTGGAATTATGGAACTGATGTGCAAAGTGCTAAGAAATAAGCACTTGGAATAAGCTAGAGAGCACCAAGGGCCACCAAACTGAAACAGAAGCTTGGATAAGCTAAAAGAGCCAAAATGAAACAAGTCTCAACAAGCCTAACCCACAGAATTGCTGATTACACAGATTTGGCTTATTTGATTTTATAAGCTAAATCAGGTTTTGGGGACCTACTGTCCCATCAATAAGCACTCAAATAAGTGAGAACTAGAAAAAAAGAGCTGGATCCTAAAGAAGACCTGGGTGAGACCTTATAAACCAAATTACAGACCTAGGCAAGCTCAAATGAGCTCTGTGCAATCCTTGCAAAACCTGGACAAGTCCTGTGCAGCTCAATGTGCTCTGCACAGGGCATTTGACCCCATTTTGACAAGCTTATTTGGGGCTTAAACAAAATTCACAAAATTTGACAAAAATGATAATGATAAAATAGACCAAGAGAAGTTTTTAAAACCACAATTCACACTGAAATTGGCCCAAAGATGAGTCCAAGAAAATTCACTCTAGTTGGCCAAAAACTGACTTTTGCAATTTTGACTTTTGACATAAAAATAGAAAGTTGACTTATATGAGATTTGATCTAGATTTGCAAACTGAAAATGATATATTATGATGAAATAAGACTGAAGCAAGCTAGTTCTATGAATTTCAAACACAAAATAAGACTTGGATCTAGCAAAATCCCAACAGATAGGTTATTAAGACAGGTATTATGGTGTTTTGACTTTGGAGCTTAACAGGCACAAGTTAAAGACTGGAATGGGTTCAAATAAGCTAGCCAAACTTGAAACAACAATTTCTAACTACTGAGCTAACCTATGACACAGTGTACAAAGCTGATCCAAACACCATTTTAAGGACTGATATGCACTTAAACTGATAAGAACACTGAACCAGATAGTACCATTGATCAAACTGAGTTCACATGACCATAATACAACTATATAAACACATTTTAACTACTGGTGACTACAGATAAACATTCAAGCATAAAATGCAATATTGAAAAAAATTGGAAATGAGAATAGAACTCACAAATGTCCAGCTGGTATGCAGACTGAAACCAAACCAAATCCTACACTAACCTAACCTGTTTTAACCCAATATCACACTGCATCTTCCATTATCCATTACCAAACCCAATTTGCATCAACAGTTGACTTTTGTTGACCATCAACCAAATTTATTTAAACCTTGAATGTAAGCTTATACAAAGCTGTCATAAGCTTATACAAGCTTGTTTGAGATTAAATACAAACTACTGAAAGTTTAAACATAAGAATTTGAGAATGAAATTTGCAACAGTAACATGCAATATGAAACTTATATAAAAAACTTGGATTGATGTTCAAAAACACATTACAAAGCTGTCTTAGCTTAAAAGGGATACATAAAAACTGATATTACATCATTTGGACTTAAACTTAAAACATTAATTTAAAAACGATATTTAAGAAAAAACTAAAAAACTAGCTACTCTTTCACTCCTTTTCTTCTTGCTTCTTTTATACCCAAGAGTGCTTCTCCACTTGTCCACTGAGAAAATCCCACTTAAATTCTGAGCCATTGGATGGGTTGGGACTATGTTAGCCGTTTGATGCAATTTGGCGGGAAAGTGGTTTTAGCCAGGTGGAAGGATTGAGTGTTTAGGAGGATGAAGACATTTAATGATTTTTGTAGTGTTGTTGAGGTAGGGGGACAAGGGTGGTGATATGTTGAGGTGGAGGTGAGGGGGAAGATGAGTGATTTCAGGGCAGTGGTTGGGAGGAAGGAAGAAAAAACGCGCCAAGGTTGCTTTGTTTGACCAAGGGGTTGACTGACCAGGTATTAGTAATAAGGCAGGGGGTCAAAAAGCAAAGGGTCCAAATGGTTTGTTGGCTGGAGTCCAAAATAGTGTGACAAGGGTCCAATAGCATAAGCTTATTAATAAACAAGGACTAATGTTGTAAATTCTGAAAATGCAAGGACCTTTTCTGCCAATTTTGAAAAGTTGCTCCAAGGACTAAAAGTGACAATCTCAAAAAGTACAAGGACCAAACTTTGCCATTTTCAAATTCCAGGGCCATTTATGACATTTTTCAAACTTGAGGGACCAAAGTTGTAATTTTGCAAATTTTAAACTTTGAAGGGTTTGTTTTAACAACTTTTGAATCCCATGGACCTTAAATGACATTTTTCTTGATTTTGATATACCAGGGACTGTTTTTGACAATTTTTGAAACTTGGGGACTAAAACGCCATTTTGCAAATTTGATACGTTTTTCATCTGATTTTTATCTTTTTGCATTTAAAACACATAAAACACTGATTTGTGATATTTTCATCATTTTGATGCATTTTTTAGTGTTTTCAGATGATCTTGCAGTCTAGATAGTACAAAAATGATGAGTATTTAGACACTCATCAATCCCCCACACTAAGATATTGCTAGTCCCTAGCAATGATTTGAAACTTTAATGGATTTTAAAAACTCTTTACCAAAAGCCATTACTTCTGGAGTAGCCAAATGTTTCAGTTCAAGTAAGAACCTTGGTACAACGATAACCAAATGATTTTGAGCAAATCATAAGCTGTAAACGGATTTGATGTGTCTTTACCAGAAGCCGTTTGCTCTGGACTAGCCAACTCTTAGATAAATTATCAGAATTATCTTTGGTGAGCTGAATACCAATTATGGATTTTCCACTGCCTTTACCATAAGCCATAAACTTGCGGGCTAGCCAACTCTTCACTTTTTAGGATATGGTGAGTTGAAAACCATACAATTTTAGGCAAATTGCAAGCCATATAAACGGATTTGAGAAATCTTTACCAAGAGCCGTTTGCTCCTGGATTAGCCAATCCTTTTGTTTATTAGACAAGGCGGATTGATAACCAAATGAGTAAGTGCAGAACACTTACTCCAAAAAAATTTTGGCCAAAAATGGGGGAATTGGGTGGATAATACATGATAAAATTCGTGAGAATTCCCCCCCACACTTAGAAATGAATATTGCCCTCAATATTCAAAGTACCGGCGGTTATGCCGAAACAAAGAACGTAAAAGGGAAATACTACGGCCATTATATTAAAAGATTTTTTTTTTTTTTTTTTAGAAATATATATATATAACATGTGGGCATCACCCCACACTTAGGTGGTAGAAAGGGTAAGAAGTCAGAAATATGGGTGAAAACCCATATGGTGTGTGCTACTGTTTTTGGTTACCGAGTCGCTAGCTTGACTCGACCCCGCATTCATTGGTTCATGGGGAAGCAAAGTGGAAGAAACAATCTCCATCGGACTTTCATTCAAGATGTTTGGACAAACATTTGAAGTATGCGAAAGTTCCACACCCGACGAGATATCAGAGAAAGACCCGGCTCACAAATGATAACTGAAAATGCCGGGATCAAAGATAGTGTCCTCACTCCCGAAGGAGTGAAGAAGAGAGGAAGTCACATCATAAGTGAGGAATGGAAGAAAGATGTTTATAACAATCAAGATCCATTCTTCATCCTCAAATGTAGACATATCGGGAGGAAGGGTGAAGGTAGTATCATCAATAAGCAAACTCTTGTGATAGAGTACACCTTCCTCTGAGCTAATATCATCCTCAAGATCAAAATAGAAATGATCATATTCCGGAGGAGATATGTCATGAGAGAGTTCACCGGAGAACTCTTCATGAAGAGAATCATTGGAAAAAGCCTTAAGTTCAGGAAATGGTTCGGGCTTTTCCAAGTCACTATCCACAACGGGGATAGGAGATGAAGCTGACTTAGCACAGAATGATTCGATCTTAGAAACGAGGATATTTATATTGAACAATTTTTCACGAAGTATCTCGTCCTCAATTTCAGATCATCAGAATCTCTCACTTCTTCTAAGCTAACTAGCTCAGGTAGCTCGACATAACCGATGTCTCCATAGGATAAAGAATCGTCAAACGAAGTACAATCGTTGTCGAATCGAGAACATATCAACATGATCATTTGGAATGTCAAGAGGGTAAGAATCATCATCAAGAGGCTTATCACACATATTACCGGAGATAACCTCGGACTCACTTGGGATTGGGACAAGGCTCTCAACACTAGACGATTCCATTTCTGGAATAGTGCTAAGAGGCTCGTCCCCCATTATGAGAGAGTCAATGGGAGCTTCGGGTGTGATTTCAGTTGACAAGCTCTCATAATATTCCTTCATTTGAATAGAATCCTCATCATCATCGTCATCATATCTGATTCTTATATTCATCTGCTGAAGCTTACACACCATTCTTTTCATTTGTAGTTTCTTTCGAATGCGTATTTCTTCAGAACTTTGCGGAAGATTACACTCCTCGTAATCATTGTAATGCTGTGAAGGCTCGAAGTCGATGACTGATGGAATATTGGGGGTTGGAAATTGTAAAAACCGGAGAATTGGAATTGTGAAAATTTTGATTCATCGGTTGACATTCAAAAGTCGCATGAGGACCCCCGCAATTCTCACAACATAGATAATTGGGAAAATAATTCGCCAAAGTTCCGATTGTAACATGGTTCGCTCATAGACAAGCGGACCCGTGGTGGACAATCAAAACCGTAATGAGAATCATTCCCACAAAACTCGCATGAGTAGGATTCGTATTGGGGTTATGGAGGTAGGTAGGAAAATCGTGTTTCATTTGAAATGGGATCGGGATTACCGACAAACTTGTCTCCGAAACTCACATTGGTACATCGCCGACAATTTCCACCGTTAAATGGACCTCCACACCAGGAACATGTCGAAAACCATGACATGAAGAATTAAACGGATAAGAGGGATAAGAGATGAAGAATTAAACGGTTATAGAGGATAAGGAATGGAGAATTAAACAGATTAGAGGATAAAGGATGGATATTTTTGGATTTTGAAAAACATGCTATAAAAACAAAGAATGAAAATATTTTTGGTGTTGTTAACACTTCAGGAAAAGTGTTAATGAACTTTTGGATTTTCTGATAACTTTACAAAAAACTTTTTACAAAAGATGGTATATGTGCAAGAATGGGTCTGAAAAAGTTTTAACACACACTAAAGCCTCCCCGGCAGCGGCGCCAAAATTTGATCTGTGCTAAAAATACAGTCAAGCTATCTCACACAAGCTAGCCACTTGTGAATGGCTAACCGTAAGAAGCTTAAAACCGCTTAAAACACAAATACAATGAAGTCCTGGAGAATAGAATGAATTCCCGAGTCGTTAAGTCCCACCTGAGACTCAATGGTGTGCAAACACTTGATCAGACGATAGAATGATCACTAAGGATAGTGATCGGAAAGGATTTGGATGGATAATTACACTACTGAAAAAGTTAATAAATTACAGCGACTAAAATGCAAATTAAAAAAATTAAAAAGTTAAAATATATTAAATAAACGCTATCACTATATTTAAAATGATGAACGTTTAAAACTTAAAACGTACGTTTAAATAAAAATCTATGTAACGTACGAAATAAAACGTGAGAATAAAGAAAGAAAATACCTACGGATATGAAAAATACATTTTTACAATCCTAATTATACTAGAAAATTATTAGAAAAATAAAATTATTTTTAAAACTATTTATCTAATTATTATTAAATAAAAACTATTTTTACTTATTTAATAATAGACTAAAATACAAGAAAATATGAAATAAAGCTAGAAAAATGAAATTATGACTTGGAAAAATCTAAAATATTATAAAACTAATTTTAAAACTGAAAATATATTTTTTTGGACTTTTTATATATTTATTACTAATTTAAAACTATTTAAAACTAATTAAAATGCTAGAAATTACTATTTAAACTAAGAAAATTATGGAAAAATATTTTTTTGTCTTTTTATATTTATCTTAACTTAAGAAAAATGAAAAACTATTTTTTTGAAACTTTTCTTAATTTTTTGTATTAAATGCTATTTAAAAATGCTTAAAAACTAATTTAAATTAAGAAAAATAGCAAACAAGCTTGGAAAAATATGAAAATTTCAGGAAAAGTCTAAAATATTATTAGGAATCTAAGAAAAATGGAAAAACAGGTGCTTATGTGTGGAATTATGGAACTGATGTGCAAAGTGCTAAGAAATAAGCACTTGGAATAAGCTAGAGAGCACCAAGGGCCACCAAACTGAAACAGAAGCTTGGATAAGCTAAAAGAGCCAAAATGAAACAAGTCTCAACAAGCCTAACCCACAGAATTGCTGATTACACAGATTTGGCTTATTTGATTTTATAAGCTAAATCAGGTTTTGGGGACCTACTTGCAGCCCATCAATAAGCACTCAAATAAGCTGAGAACTAGAAAACAAGAGCTGGATCCTAAAGAAGACCTGGGTGAGACCTTATAAACCAAATTACAGACCTAGGCAAGCTCAAATGAGCTCTGTGCAATCCTTGCAAAACTGACAAGTCCTGTGTACCAATGTGCTCTCGACAGGCATTTGACCCCATTTTGACAAGCTTATTTGGGGCTTAAACAAAATTCACAAAATTTGACAAAAATGATAATGATAAAATAGACCAAGAGAAGTTTTTAAAACCACAATTCACACTGAAATTGGCCCAAAGATGAGTCCAAGAAAATTCACTCTAGTTGGCCAAAACTGACTTTGCAATTTTGACTTTTGACATAAAAATAGAAAGTTGACTTATATGAGATTTGATCTAGATTTGCAAACTGAAAATGATATATTATGATGAAATAAGACTGAATCAAGCTAGTTCTATGAATTTCAAACACAAAATAAGACTTGGATCTAGCAAAATCCCAAATGATAGGTTATTAAGACAGGTATTATGGTGTTTTGACTTTGGAGCTTAACAGGCACAAGTTAAAGACTGGAATGGGTTCAAATAAGCTAGCCAAACTTGAAACAACAATTTCTAACTACTGGGCTAACCTATGACACAAGGTACAAAGCTGATCCAAACACCATTTTAAGGACTGATATGCACTTAAACTGATAAGAACACTGAACCAGATAGTACCATTGATCAAACTGAGTTCACATGACCATAATACAACTATATAAACACATTTTAACTACTGGTGACTACAGATAAACATTCAAGCATAAAATGCAATATTGAAAAAAATTGGAAATGAGAATAGAACTCACAAATGTCCAACTGGTATGCAGACTGAAACCAAACCAAATCCTACACTAACCTAACCTGTTTTAACCCAATATCACACTGCATCTTCCATTATCCATTACCAAACCCAATTTGCATCAACAGTTGACTTTTGTTGACCATCAACCAAATTTATTTAAACCTTGAATGTAAGCTTATACAAAGCTGTCATAAGCTTATACAAGCTTGTTTGAGATTAAATACAAACTACTGAAAGTTTAAACATAAGAATTTGAGAATGAAATTTGCAACAGTAACATGCAATATGAAACTTATATAGAAAACTTGGATTGATGTTCAAACACACATTACAAAGCTGTCTTAGCTTAAAAGGGATACATAAAAACTGATATTACATCATTTGGACTTAAACTTAAAACATTAATTTAAAAACGATATTTAAGAAAAAACTAAAAAACTAGCTACTCTTTTACTCCTTTTCTTCTTGCTTCTTTTATACCCAAGAGTGCTTCTCCACTTGTCCACTGAGAAAATCCCACTTAAATTCTGAGCCATTGGATGGGTTGGGACTATGTTAGCCGTTTGATGCAATTTGGCGGGAAAGTGGTTTTAGCCAGGTGGAAGGATTGAGTGTTTAGGAGGATGAAGACATTTAATGATTTTTGTAGTGTTGTTGAGGTGGGGGGACAAGGGTGGTGATATGTTGAGGTGGAGGTGAGGGGGAAGATGAGTGATTTCAGGGCAGTGGTTGGGAGGAAGGAAGAAAAAACGCGCCAAGGTTGCTTTGTTTGACCAAGGGGTTGACTGACCAGGTATTAGTAATAAGGCAGGGGGTCAAAAAGCAAAGGGTCCAAATGGTTTGTTGGCTGGAGTCCAAAATAGTGTGACAAGGGTCCAATAGCATAAGCTTATTAATAAACAAGGACTAATGTTGTAAATTCTGAAAATGCAAGGACCTTTTCTGCCAATTCTGAAAAGTTGCTCCAAGGACTAAAAGTGACAATCTCAAAAAGTACAAGGACCAAACTTGCCATTTTCAAATTTCCAGGGGCCATTTATGACATTTTTCAAACTTGAGGGACCAAAGTTGTAATTTTGCAAATTTTAAACTTTGAAGGGTTTGTTTTAACAACTTTTGAATCCCATGGACCTTAAATGACATTTTTCTTGATTTTGATATACCAGGGACTGTTTTTGACAAATTTTGAAACTTGGGGGACTAAAACTGCCATTTTTGCAAATTTGATACGTTTTTCATCTGATTTTGATCTTTTTGCATTTAAAACACATAAAACACTGATTTGTGATATTTTCATCATTTTGATGCATTTTTGAGTGTTTTCAGATGATCTTGCAGTCTAGATAGTACAAAAATGATGAGTATTTAGACACTCATCAATCACCACCATGGATTAGCGAAAACTTACTTTTGTAAATCTCGAGTCATCTACCATCACCACATGAATCCTACTAGTAAACCGACACCAACACTAGCACCACTAGTGGCACACCCGGTGGGAGACTCCATATCTTCTTTCTAGGAACTATTTTGTAGGCTTTTATCATATTATATTCTCACTTTTCTTATGATTGTAATTAGGAGACTACACTTCATGAGATCTTTGATTATATCATTTATCACATATATACATCTTATTTTTCTTTGTGAAAAAGATGAAATATATTACACTAATGTTTTTCATTGTAGGTTCATCATCATATACACTCGATTATATATAACTTACTCATCTAAGGATGAAGTTTGCATCAATTATTTTTCTTATTTTAGGTGCTTCTTGATACCCTCGAACAAGGAGGAATATCCTTTAAGCACTCATATTGCATCGTCTATACACTTGTTTGTATATGACATATTTGTCTAAAGACAAAGCTTCTATTATACTAATATTTATTTTGAAGGTTCATCTTGATGACCTAGAGCAAGGGGAGCTTCCGTCAAGAATTTACTGAATGCATCTTATACACACTTTGTTGTATATCACTTACTCGTCCAATGACGAATATAGTTTTGCACTAATATTTGTTTTGTAGGTTTTTAATCATACCCTGACCCCTCAAACAATGGGGAGCAACCGTCAAGGGGGAGCATGCATGCATTTAGCATCATTCTCACTTTTCAACAAGCATTTGTGCTTCGATAAAAAGTGGAGAAAATAGGCTAACATTGCTATGCATTTTTCTTTTTCATATATTTCTCATAATTTTTGTTGCATAAAACTAACCTTGATGTAGGTTAAGCCTCTTTATTTGATCCATGGATCCGCTACCAAACAAGGGACGGATTGAAGTGGACGATTTAACTTCACTAGGGATGATGCAAGCTCGCCTTTTTGGGGAGAAATAAAGTTAAACTCCAAGGACGTAAAATGCACAAGTTACTTGTAATCACACTTTGTCTCAACATACATTCAACACCTCTCGATGTCTCAAGTCCTCATATGTTACAACACAGGTTCGTACATATTTTTTATGTGGCATTATGATCAAACCCATTAACAAATCATTTAGAATGTTTAAAATACGTTTAGAGTCACTAAGTATTTTAATAGGTTAACCATTCTATTTCGAACCTCATTTTACATTTTGCATTCACAAGTATTTTATACAAATACATCTTTTGTAAAATGTCTAACAAATATATAGTTTTTTTTGTACAAGTAAACTAACTATAATATTCATACAAGTACTAAAGTTTACTTACACTTGACAAAATATATATTATTTTGACAAGCACCTAACTAGATATTTTATTTTATAAAAGGCAACTAGACTTTTTATAAACTTGTTACATAATACATTTTACAAATTTATTTTCATGAACATTTTAATCTAAATGAAAATACAATTTTACATCACTTCATGCATCATCATATCTTTAGAAGATTTGGTCAATATTTTGTTAGATTTGCAAGATCTTGAAAGATATTCTAAGATATCAAATCTAATAAAGTATTATTTTTTAGATTACATTCTTGGCTATAAATAGAGCCCATTGTCTTCTCATTTTAATCATCCCTTCCAACACACATTCTTTCTATCTTTCTTTCATCTTTTAGATCTATAGATAACCATGTAGTAATATACATTAATCACCCTCATCATCACATGATCATAATGCTTCTAACATTCATCTTTGTTGTAAGCATTCTTTACATTTTGATCAACCAAGGAAAGCTTAGAGATCTAGCCATCCTCATTCACCAAAGCATATCAACATATGAAGATTCAAGATCTCTTGATATCCTCATTGATTGAAGACTTCTTATTTAAGAAGATCATTTAGATTAGTCATTCATATCCATTAGACATTTATGTCATGGATCATCATTGTAAACATTATTGCATCATCACAACACTTTCACCAAACTAGATTAGAAAGGTTAGAGAGAAGATATGTAAGAGAGTATGATGGAAAGGGATGAAAAACTACTTGGTTTGGCTTTGCTATTTATAGCCAAAACCATCAGTAGTCACCACGGACGGCGGACCCCTTGAAAGGGTTCCGTCCGTTATACATTTTGGTGCCGCCGGGTCCGACAAAGAAGATATCAAGATCTTGCCAAAGTCAACCATATCTATGCAAGATTGTGTAAGATATGAAGAGTACAAATCTACACAAAATATCTAATAAAATCTTCCAATGATTTCCATGATGCATCACATGATGTCATGTGTTGTTTTTCTATTTTAGAAATATGCAAATACATAAGTAATGTTTAGTTGTTAAGAAACTAAAGCATTCTAAAAACTACTATCATACATTATCCTTAGACTCATATTAAGATATGATTAGTCACAATGTAAATGCTTAAATGATGAAGATATTATTTGAAAAAGCTTGTTTTAATATCTATTAAACTTGACAAGCTTTAAGCTTTATAAAAATTAAAATTACTTTTGTCGTTAACAAAACTTAGGTAAAGATCAAAAATATAAATAACGGTTAATGACGATATTTGTATTAACAATCTCCCCCTTTTTATTGAGGACAAAATATAAATTTTATTTTTATAAAAGATACAAAGATTGTGCAAGAGTTATAAAAATATTAGTTTTAGAACTTGAAAAGGAAATGATAATGCAAGTGTATGATGTTTTGACTTTTTCAGAAAGTCAAAGTCTTCACTAGTTGAGGCATGATGTTGACTTTTTTAGAAAGTCAAAGTATGCAGTTGACTTTTCTAAAAGTCAAATATAACCAAGTTCTATATAATTCTCACCCTTTTTGTCTCAACAAAAAGAAGATGCGATGCGGAATGTATAATGAGCCCGAGCCATTATCTCCCCCTTGCTCAAATGTATAATGATGCAAGCTCGCCCTTTTTGTTTCGACAAAAGGGGGAGCAGAGTGTAAACGGAGAAGGTAATGTAAAGGTAGTAAGGATAAAAGTAACCTTTTACATTTTACTTTATATTACGTTTACATATATTTGTCATCATCAAAAAGGGGGAGATTGTTAGTGCAAATATTACGATATTTTATCTATACAGTCTCGTTTGTTTTGATTGATGACAAACATGTAACTTGTAATACATAACGTAAAATGTACAAGTTACTTGTAATCACACTTTGTCTCAACATACATTCAATACCTCTCGATGACTCAAGTCCTCATATGTTACAACACAGGTTCATACATGTTTGTTATGTGGCATTATGATCAAACCCATTAACAAATCATTTAGAATGTTTAAAATACGTTTAGAGTCACTAAGTATTTTAATGGGTTAACCATTCTATTTCGAACCTCATTTTACATTTTGCATTTACAAGTATTTCATACAAATACTAAAGTTTACTTACACTTGACAAAATATATTTTATTTTGACAAGCACTCTTTTACAAAAGGTAACTAGACATTTTATTAACTAGTTACATAATACATTTTACAAGTTTACCTTGATAAAATTTTTAATCTAAAAATGGAAATACATGTTACATCATGTCATGCATCATTTTTGAAATCCTTGGAAGATCACTTGAATATTTTGGTTAGACTGACACTCAATATATCAAATGTGATCTTAGTAAGATTTGGTAATATCTTGGAAAGATTTGAAGAAAGATTTTTTAGATTTTATGTCAGGCACCCACGGCACCAAATTGCATAAAGGGCGGAACCCTTTTAAGGGCTCCTTGGTCCGTGGACGCTCCTGACCACTTTTTGCCTATAAATAGAAGCCCATTGTTTTCCCATTTCTTCACCACTTCAAAACACATCTTCTCCACCTTCTTGCATACATTTAGATCAATCATTAACAATGTAGTAACGTACATCAAACACCCTAATGATCATGATCATACTGCTTCTAACATTCATCTTTATTGTAAGCATACTCTTTGATCAACCAAGGAAAGCTTGGAGATCTAGCCATCCCCACTCACCACAAGTTGAAGATCTATCACAACAAGTTTAGAGAACTTGTGATCTTCATCATGAAGGCTTTCTATCAATGGAAGTTCATTTAGAAGTATTTATTCATATCCATTAGACATTTGTGTCATGGATCATTAGTGTAAACATCATTGCATCATAACAACACTTTCACTAAACTAGATTAGATGGTTTATGTGTTTGTGCCATAAAACACAAGGTTTGTTATGTTGGGCCATAAAACATAATGGGAGTGGTTGTACCCTTTTAAAAGAACTCGACATCTAGCTTAGTGTCGGAAATATTGTATAGGCGACGTTAGGTTGGTTCTACCTCAAACTAGAACCCGGTATTTAGATTTGTACCGGAAAAAGTATGTTTAATTTATTGTAAGGTTTTCTCCGCCGAGAAGGGAGCTTGTTGATTTAGTGAAGTAACTCTCGAGTTGGGTACTCGGGGAGTGGAGTAGGGCGGAAAGGAGATCCGTGACCGAACCACTATAAATCCTCGTGTTCGGTTTGCACTTTCCTTTCTTTATCTCTTTACTTTTATACTTGCACTATACTATTGTTTGTGATGTGGTTTGATGTTCATGATTGTGTGACAACTTGATTTACCATGCTTTATATTAGTCACAAACAATAATTGGTACTTTCATATTATAACAAGCTTCATAAGAAATTTGATACTAAAGATCTAAAGTTTTTAAACGGTAACGTATTCACCCCCCCCCCCTCTATGTTTCCACAGATTGCATCAAGGATAGTGAGTGACCACTTATCCGAGTAGACACATGTCCCTCGGTTGGGAATTCCTAGCACTTGAGAAAATTGGGTTAAGGAGATGGTGTAATCGTTTTGATTGATCCTAAACCTAAGCCTAAACTCATCATCCTCATCAATGAAACCGGTGACACTAGCATAGAACTCTAACACAAACCTAGGACAAATGGGTTCATTGATGTCAAGGAGACAATCGAAGTGAATGGCGGCTAGTTCTTGACGGAGATTGGTTCCGTCGACAAAGGAGGAGTGAATGGTTCTACCCTCATGGAAGTACCTTTGTTCTAGACTTTCAAAGATTTCAACTTGTTCTTTGGAGAGGCCCTTGGTTTTGTGATGTTTGGGAATGTAGTTGAGAGTATCCTTGTGATCATAGAATCTTGCGGCTACCATGGTTACTCCTATGAGCAAGAATTTACATGTTAAAAATGAGAACAAACTTAACGTTTTGGTTCTAGTGTGTGCCTATATGAAAACAATTTGGAGTTGCGGTTATCTCGACTCATTTTATGCATAAAATGGTTTTTAGTGGTGGTGTTTGGCAAACAGCATGAGATAACCCAAACGATCATAATTCAATGTGGCTTCATTTGAATTTACCCGGGAATGCATATTAGTTATGCATTATCTTTAGTATTCAAGAGCATGCAAGTGATGAAAATTTAACGTTTCTATTTGTATTGACAATGAAAAATATTTTTCCTACAAGTGAGAAGCTTTTCAAAAACATTTGACATGGGGTGTTTGGTTATTTGAATAAAACCTTATAGTCATTATCTTTTAATTGGTGGGAAACATGATTTGTTTATGCAATGTGACAATGTAGTACCTAATTTCAATGATTAGTTATGCAATTTGCCAATTGAATCCATGTTTTGTACAAGAATATACATAATCCCCATGTAATGATTTTGTGCACAAATTAGAATCTTAGACTCAGAATTAAGAGATGAAATGTAGTTAGGATACTTACATTGAGGTTATCTTCCGTGATTAGTGGGTTAGAAAATGTCAACAATGAGTTAGGTCTAACGTTTACACGTTTTGGTAAAGTAGGTTGTGAGGAAGAAAATATTTTGTAGGTGGCATTTTTGCTACTGTTGTCACCACGGACCAGACGACACCAAAAAAATGGTTATGCCTTTGTTGTCATTTGGTGCCGTGGGAACAGTAGCAGTTTTAAACAAATTTATTTTGTTTTGTTTGTTCTAAGGTTTAGACTATGTTTTACCTACATGTTTGATTCCATTAACCCCAAACCAAGTCTAAGAAGATTAAATGGTTCTTATTTGAGAGGCTTGGTTAGAAAGTCGGCAATGTTGTCTTCGGAGGATACTTTCTCAATTGAGATGTTTCCTTTTTGAACATTGTCGCGAAGAAAGTGATGACGGATTTCAATATGCTTCGTACGAGCATGTTGGACGGGATTTTTTCTAAGATCAATAGCTCCTTTGTTGTCTCAAAATATAGCGATATCGTTGAGATGAGTTTTGTAATCCACGAGAGCTTGCTTCATCCAAAGAGCTTGTTGACATGCTTTTCCGGCTGAGACGTATTCGGCTTCAGTAGTTGAGATAGCTAAAGCCGTTTGCTTCTTTGTAAACCATGAGGTGAGACAATGTCCAACAAAAGTGCAAATACCACTTGTACTTTTTCTATCGACATAGTCACCGGCATGATCCGAGTCGGCATACACTAAAGTTTCTACACCCGTTCCTTTGGGATACCATAATCCTATACATGTCGTTCGCTTAATGTATCTAAATATCCTTTTTAAGGCTTCTATGTGTGATACCTTGGGATTTTCTTGAAAGCGAGCACATAGAAAAACACTAAACATAATGTCGGGTCTACTAGCCGTGAGATAGAGTAGGCTACCAATCATTCCTCTATATTTAGTGTTATCTACCGATTTACCTTCCTCATCCTTGGTGAGTTTAGTGTCCGAAGACATGGGTGTCTTAGTTGGTTTTGAATCTTCAAGACCAAATTTCTTAAGCATATCTTTTATATATTTAGATTGGTTAAAGAATATGCCATCTTCTAGTTGTTTAATTTGAAGTCCTAGAAAAAATTTTAATTCACCCATCATACTCATTTCAAACTCATCGTGCATGATTTTAGATAAATCATCACATCGCTCTTGACAAGTTGATCCAAATATGATGTCATCAACGTATATTTGAACAATGATAATCTGTGATTCCTTTTTCTTGGTAAAAAGAGTATTATCTACTAATCCCATGGTGTATTTGTTTTCAACAAGAAAAGTCTTAAGTCTATCGTACCAAGCTTTTGGTGCTTGCTTAAGACCATATAATGCTTTCTTGAGTTTGAAGACATGATGTGATTTCTTAAAGTCGGTAAAACCGGGAGGTTGAGCAACATATACTTCTTCGTTGATAAACCCATTAAGAAACGCACTCTTAACATCCATTTGAGATAATTTAAAGTCATAAGCACATGCATATGCAAGTAAGATTCTAATAGACTCGAGTCTAGCTACCGGTGCATAAGTTTCATCATAATCAATTCCCTCTTATTGATTATAACCTTGTGCGATAAGCTTAGCTTTGTTTCTAGACACTACACCATTTTCATCCATTTTATTTCAAAAAACCCATTTCGTTCCAATTATAGTTTGATCTTTAGGTTTTGGAACTAGCTTCCAAACATCATTTCTAACGAATTGGTTTAATTCTTCTTGCATAGCAATTACCCAAGATTCATCTTTTATTGCTTCATTTATGTTTTTCGGTTCAATGATAGATACAAAACAAAAATGATTACTTTGATTTTGGGCTTGTGATCTTAAGGTTCTTTGATTAAGTTGTCCTATGACCTTTTCTAAAGGATGACTTTTGGTTTCTTTGATGTTTATAATTTCATTATTTAATGGTTCATCTTTCTTGTCATTTTCAATTATTTCTTGACTTTCTACAAGTTGACTTTCAACTAAGTCATCATCTACCAAAGCCGATGTCTTAGAGGGAGGTGGACTTTCGTCGAATGTTATGTTCAACGATTCCTCGACTCTCATTGTTTCTTTGTTTAAGACAATGTAAGCTTTACTAGTTTGTGAGTAACCAAGAAATACACCTTCATAAGACTTTGGGTCAAACTTGGTGAGATAATCTTTAGTATTAAGAATGAAACATTTACATCCAAATACTCTAAAATATCCTAAAGTTGGCTTTTTACCTTTATATAGCTCATATAGTGTTTTGTTTAAGAAATGACGTATTAAGACTCTATTTAAAATATATGTAGAAGTGTCAACGGCGTTACACCAAAACTTTTGAGGAATGTTTTGTTCATTAAGCATTGTTCTACTCATTTCTTGAATGGTTCTATTTTTACGTTCTACAACTCCATTTGATTGAGGTGTTCGAGGAGCCAAGAAGTTGTGTGTTATACCATTTGCATCACAAAAGTTTCCAAATTGTGTTTCATTGTCAAATTCACGGCCATGATCCGTTTGGATCGACACAATTTTAACACCTAGTTGATTTTGAATTTTCTTGCTAAGAATTTCAAATTTATCAAAAGCTTCATTTTTGGTTTTCAAAAACATCGTCCAAGTAAACCTTGAGTAATCATCTACTATGACCAAAGTGTATAAGTTACGTCCATAGCTTCCTATAGCGGATGGACCAAACAAGTCCATATGCAAAAGTTCTAGACACTTAGATGTGGACACCATGTTTTTAGCCTTATGACTACTATGGGTTTGTTTACCAATTTTGCAAGCGTCGCAAAAATGTTTGTCATATTTAAGTTTTGGTAAATTCCTAACTAACTTTTTTGAAGATAGGTTTTGTATAAGTCTCATATTAGCGTGACCTAAGCGTCTATGCCAAAGAGTTGAGCTATCATCTAATGTTTTTAGACAAAGTTTGTCATTAGATGTTTTATCTATTTTCATGACGTATATATTATTTTTCCTAATTCCTTTAGCTATGGTGATACCATCTTTTAGTATTTTACTACCATTTTCTACAAAAAGTACTTTATACTTTTTATCACATAGTTGGCTAATACTAAGTAGATTAAATCCTAACCTATCGACATGAGCAACATTTTCAATAGTTAGGGAGTTATAAGCGATCGTACCTTTGCCAATGATTTTTCTTTTAAGATTGCTACCAAAAGTGACATTACCTCCGTCATACTCTTGGTATGTTGAGAAGAGGTTTTTGTTGCCCGTCATGTGTCGTGAGCATCCACTATCTTTTATCCACTCATCAGGTTCCAATCCAACTTTCAAGCATACCTAAGACACAAATAACTCAAGCGTTTGGTCCCCAATATCTCATGGGTCCGTTTGGGTTAAACATACCATTTACTTGGTTCATGTATGGAAATGATGGGTAAGAGTTCCATGGCATGTAATCTGGAGTTTGATATGGTCTAGGGAAGTTTTGATTCCAACCATTATGTTGATAGTTGGATTGTATGTTGTGGTTGCTCTTAGGAAAGGGGCGTTTGGAAAAAGGTGTTTTATGTCGTTGTTGAGTAGTTTTTTTTATCTAAATTCATTTCTAGCAAGTCCTACGCCTGATGTAACAGCAGGTTTTAGTTTAACACCATCCTTGGTTTTCTTTGCTACTTTGACAAATTCACTACGGTCCGTATCACAAACATTCTGTCCTGCTGCAGTTCCCACGGTAGCATTTTTTACAAGGGTTTATGTCATACATGTATTTTCAAAACCGTCCCGTTTTATCGTGTACTTTTTGTTAGAATAGCAATGTACTTCATAAGTGTTCCAATCTAGTAGGTAGTTTTTTAACTTAGTTGTAGAATAGCAATGTACTTTTATAAGTGTTCCATTTTAGTACGCCGATCGACGTACTAAAATGGAACAATTATGGAAAGTTCATTGCTATTCTACAGCTTTTACGGTTAAAAATGTACACGTACCAAAACAGGACACTCATGAAAGTACATTGCTATTCTACAACTTAAAAAAGTACACGTACTAAAACGGGACACTTTGAAAAGTACATTGCTATTCTATGACGGAACCCTATTTTTGGCAGGTTTGACAGTTTGTTTGTCTTTTTCGGCCGTTTTGGTTTGACTCTTTGGAATTAAAACCTCATTAAATCCCAGCCCATTCATGTTTCCTGGTGTTTTTTGAATTCTAACTATTTCATCAGCACAAGCAATATTTTTGTTAAACCTTTTAAATTTAGAATTATGTTTGATTAGAACATCTTGTGTGAGCTTTAGTTTTTCTATTTCAAGATTAAGCTCTTGACATGATTTGCAACCATCGTCATTTGCTTTTCCCTTTTCTAATCGTTTTTCCTTTTCTTTTAACTCATAGACTTCATTTTCTAAAAATTCCTTTTTAGTCTTTAAAAATTTAATTTTTGTTATGATTTTTAGACTAAGCTCACACAATTGATTATATTGTTTTTGTAAAGTGTCATCATCAATAGAGGAATAAGATGAGTCGGAATGTACCTCGTTTGACTCATGTGCCATTAGAGAGATCTCATCCTTGCTCGACTCTTCATCATCCTCACTATCGCTCCAAGCTCCACTTACAAAAGCTCGTTGAGTTTTGCTTTTAGGTGGCTTGGGAAAATCTCCTATTAGATGACTTGCATCACCGCATCTAAAACACTTTCTTTCACCTTTTCCCTTTTTGTCATCCCGATCTTTCGAATGGCTTCTTTCTTCTCGAGGTTGTCTTACAAACTTTCCTCTTCTTCTAAAGAACTTTTTGAAATCTCTAACGGCCATGGCATACTCCTCATCTTCACTACCGGAGCAAGATTCGTCATCATCGCTTGATTCCGCTCTTGCTTTAGAGCAACGGATTTGATTTTCTCTCTTTTTCCTTTGATGATTTCCGAATCTTTCTCCATCACCATTTCGTGTACTTTGAGGTTACCGATAAGCTCGTCTAGTGTCACTTTTGAGAGATCTTTTGATTCCTCAATAGCCGTCACTTTAGCTCTCCACTTTGGATGGAGTGCTCTAAGAAATTTCCTGACAAAGTTCTAACTACGAAAAGATTCATCAAGTGCTTTAAGAGATGTAATAATAGTATTAAAGCTAGCAAAGCCACAATCAATGGTTTCATCTTCAGGGATAAAATATTGTTCATATTGTTGAATAAGAAGATCAATTTTGTTATACTTGACTTGTGAATTTCCTTGATGTGTAATAATCAAAGATTCCCAAATATTTTTAGTGGTTTCACACATAAAAATTCTTTCATATTCTTTTCTAGGCAAAGCATTATAAAACATCATTTTAATTTCATTATTTTTAGCTATTAATTTCTTTTGATCATCAACAGAAATATCTTTTGTTGTAGAACTAAAATCCCCTTTAATAATAACAAACCAAAGATCTATATCTTTTGATTTTACATATGTTTTAAAACGATTTTTCCAATAGATAAATCCATTGGTTTTAAAGAGTGGTGGTCTTTGCATAGATTGCCATTTTTTAAAGTTTTCAGAATCCATTGATCGTTTCAAGTTTATAAAATACAAAATATTTTAGAAATTCTTGAGCAACGAGGCTCTGATACCAATTGTGGAAAACTAGAAGGGGGTTGAATAGTTTACCGATTAAAAACTTTGTTTTGAAACTTATTGAAAGATCAATTGATATTGATCTTAGATATGTTAGTAAATAGTAATCAACAATATGTAAAGAGTAGATAAGGAAAGGAACAATCAAACCACAACAAGTTGTTTATAGTGGTTCGGTCTACAAGGACTCTTTTTCCTCTCCCTGCTCCACTCCCCGAGTCTCACACTCGAGAGTTTAACTTCACTAGTCAACAAGCTCCTTTCACCGGCAGAGAAACCTTTACACTTTCGCTTACATACTATTTCCGACACTAAGCTAGATGTCGAGTTCTTTTCAAGGGTACAACCACTCCCACACACAATGTATTTTAAGGACTAAAATACTAACCACTCACACTCACAAGATTATGATGGTTTGGTACAACAATGATTTATGAATCAACACAAGATCATACAACAAGAAACAAACAAGACTTCCAACTTCTTGTTGAAGCTTGAATGTATCTTGATCTTCTTTGCTACAAAAGAGATCACTAATATGATATGAAACTAAGTTAGAAATGTTAGAGAGAAGGAATGTATGAGAATATGATAGAAAGGGATGAAAAACAATTTGGTTTAGCTTTGCTATTTATAGCCAAAAAGATCAGTAAGCACCACGGACCATGGAACCCTTCAAAGGGTTTCACCCGTGTTAATTTTTGGTGCCGCCGAGATCTGACAGCAAGATCTCAAAATCTTACTAAAGTCAACCATATCTATCCAAGATTGTGTAAGATATGTAGAGTCTAAATCTACACAAAGTATCTAGTGAAATCTTCTAAGGATTTCAATGATGCAGCACATGATATCATGTGTTTGTTTTTCTATTTTTAGAAATATGTTAAAATGTAAATACATATGTAATGTTTTGTTTTAAAAACTACTATCATACATTATGATTTAGAGTCATATCAAGATATGATTAATCACAATGTAAATGCTTGAGTGATGAAGATATTATTTGAAAAAGCTTGTTTTAATATCTATTAAACTTGACAAGTTTTAAGCTTTATAGAAATTAAACTTACTTTTGTCGTTAACAAAACTTAGGTAAAGATCAAAAATATAAATAACGTTTAATGACGAGATTTGTATTAACAAAAACTATGTATAGAAACCATAAACTTTTATTATTATTTTCCTTTATAACCTATAACCAATATTATTTTCAAAGTTGCGATCCTTTGCAAAGAGGTACAAATTAAAAAGTCTAAAAAGTGTTGCTAACCGTCCGATTAGTCCAATCTACAACCAAAATCAATCCCACGGTCGGTATTCAATTCTTTAAAAAATATATATATATATATATATATGCACGTCTAATAGATAAGAGGATTAAAATAGTAATTACACAAAACAAAATCATCTAATCAACCTTCCCTTCCCTCCCACTCTCTCATTCCATCATTTCTCTGCAAAAAACCTCACACAATCTCTCTCTACATTTGGGGATCTAATTAGGGTTTTATCGGACCAAAATCAGTACGTTTCAATCGTTTTTTACGATTAAAAAGCACAAATTTGCATTTCAAAAGATAAATTCATTCGATAAGTTCAATTATATATGTTTTAATTTTATTTTAGAGTTAATTGCATTTTTGGTCCTTGTGGTATGACCAAATTGTAAATTTGGTCCCTAAAACTTTAAAAGTGCACCAAAGGTCCCTATTTTCAAGTTTTTGTTGCATGTTTGGTCCTTGGGTCCACACAGACCAAGGGTATTTTAGTCATTTGATGTTGTCTTTTTCTTTTTCTATTTTCTTTTTAGTTTTCTTACATAAATAGTTCGTATGTTGGAAGGGGTTTTACATATTTAGTCCATATATTTTATTTTATTTTTTGCAAATCTTCTTCCTATGGTTTTGACCCGTTACTGGTTTGGTCCCTTAACCACTATTTTTGTTAGTTTGACCGTCAAGTGATGTTTTCGTTCGTTTTTTACGTTTTCATCCATTTTCGTCTGTTTTTTTTACATTTTCGTCCGTTTTTTACGTTTTCATCCATTTTCGTCCTTCTTTTACATTTTCGTATATTTTTTTACGTTTTCATCCATTTTCGTCCGTTTTTTTTACTTTTTCGTCCGTTTTTTTACATATTTGTTCATTTTTTTTATGTTTTCGTCCTTTTTTATATGCTTTCGTCCATTTTTTTACGTTTTCATCCATTTTTGAACGTTTTCGTCCATTCTTTTACGTTTTAGTATGTTTTATACATTTTGTCCGTTTTTTACGTTTTCGTCCATTTTTTTACGTTTTCATACGTCTTTTACACGTTTTTGTCCCTTTTTTACGTTTTCATCCGTTTTTATACGTTTTTGTCCGTTCTTCTATGATTTTATACAGTTTCGTCCATTTTTTTAAAGTTTTTATACGTTTTCGTCTTTTTTTTACATATAAAAACGGTCGAAAATTATAAGAATGGACGAAGACGTATAAAACGGACAAGAATGTATAAATACGGACAAAAACATAAAAAAACAGACTAAAATGTATAAAAGCGAACGAAAACGTAAAAAACAGACGAAAACATATCAAAACGGATGAAAACTAAAAAAACGGACGAAAACGTATAAATACTTACGAGAACGTATATAAAAATGGACGAAAACGTATATAAACGGTTGAAAACGTATAAAAACAAATGAAAACAAACTAAAACGTATTAAAACGGATAAAAACGTATGATAACGTAAGAAAAACGTATAAAAACGTAAAAAAAAACATACAAAAATGGACGAAAACGTATATAAACGGACGAAAATGTATAAAAACGGATGAAAACGAATGAAAACGGATGAAAACGTATGAAAAGGGAAGAAAACGCATAAAAATGGAAAAAACCGTATATAAACGGACGAAAACGTATAAAAACTGACAAAAACGTATAAAAATGGCAAAAACGTATAAATACGGACGAAAACAGACAAAAATGTAAGAAAAACGGACGTATAAAAACAGACGAAAACTTATAAAAATAAAATACTAATATTAAGAGTTAAATAAATAATTAAAAAAAATCCAGACTAAATCTGTAAAACATGGCAAAACACAAGGACCATTATTTAAGAAACTGAAAAGATGGACTGAAAAGAAAATAGGAAAAGAAGAAGACAAGGGTATTTTAGTCATTTGATGTTGATCAGGTACTAAACATGCAGCAAAACCTTCGAAATGTGGACTATCAGTGCACTTTCAAATTTTTAGGGACCCAACCTACAATTTAGTCATACCACATAGACCAAAAATACAATTTACTCCTATTTATATTACTTTTATAGTTGATACGTGACTTCCTAATGTATCTATACTACTTATAATAGATGAATGAATCTCTCTCCTCATGGTCTTAAAATTAAGACTTACAAAATACAAAACTTATTGTACAATACATAATGCACTATTAATGATGTTTCTCATCAATCTTAATTTTAAGACTTACAAGTCTTGAAGCTTAATGTACAAACTACAAAACACTATTAATGTGGCCAAGATATTTAATGTAGTTAATTAATTAACTGGTCAATAAATACAATTAATGCAGTTATTAAAACACCCCTTACACAAGAAATACAAATTATCAAGCTTATTGTACAACCAACTTAGACATAATTCTTGCATTAACATGTCACTAATACAAATAATAAATAATATTATACAAATATTCAAGCCCGAATGAGCAACGGTCCAAATGGGCCTGAGCCCGAACGGTACGATCCAAACGGGCACGGGCCAAACGGGTCGAGCCCGAGTGGGCACGGGCCAAATGGGCTCAAGCCCGAACGGGCACGAGCTAAACGAAATTCTTGAAATCCGTAAATTTATTATCAAAAAGAACATAATACATGATTCACCGGAATATTTTATTTCGTGGTATCCGCCACAAGAACGCGGAACCCTGCATTAAATGTCACTAATACAAATAATAAAGCACATTATACAGATATTCAAGCCCGAACGGTCAACGTGCAAAATGGGCTTAAGCCCGAACTGGTGCGGGGCAAACGGGCTCGAGCCCGAACGGGCATGAGCCAAATAGGCACGAGCCAACGGGCTCGAGCACGAACGGGGACGGGCTAAACGAAATTCTTAATATTCATAAATTTATTGTCAAAAAGAACATAATAAACTAAAATACATTATTCACCGGAAAATTTTATTTCAGAGTAACCGCCGCCGCAACGCACGGATACCCTGCTAGTGTTCACTAATGACAGAAATCTCCCAAACGTAAATGGTCTCATTAGCCAACTTGCTAACATATATTAAAATTGGTCTATTGATTTTGGAAACAACTTTATAACTCAAATCTTGAGTTTTAGGTTTATAAATATAAAATTCCATTTGTATATATATGTCAAGCATGACACACAATTCCTAAACTAATTAAAACTGAAACATTAAGGCCTCTTTGGATCTTTATCATGTAGACATATACTTGATTGTTTATCTTATGTCCAGAGGAAAACATATTGCATAGTAATGCAGTAAATAAACTATCATAAATAATCATGGCCGAAAACATCCCGTACCCATTTATAAGAAACAACTATTTATAACGTATAAAACTATAAACATCTTTTAAGATTGTTGAAATACTCTTATAGCATGTTTTATAATATTATTCAATCAACACCATTTTATGAATCATAGGAACAAAGTAGAAGAAGCGAGATGATAAATTAATTATCGAACACAATGAATATCATTCAATAAAAGGGGTATAGATGGGTCTGACCGATCAATTCCGCACACTTAAAAAAGAATATCCTGTAGAATATACAGAAACCTTTAAGGATTATTGAACTTTAAAAAAAAAATAGCCACGAACAGCAACAAACAAACACCCAAAAACAGTATGAGACCTGCATAGGAAGAACTTACTGGTCCTTTAAAGGTTTCTACGGAGCCCAGTTGGTCGCTTCGAGCCTACGAAGAAATTATCACAGTGAGATTTGAGAGTGTATTGCTTTGTTAGTGTGTTATTTTCAGTATGGGACTTTGCTAACTATTTATGCGTAAAACTATAACTAGTTTGTACCCATAATCTTGTTAGTCTCCCATGATCTCATGAATAAAAAATATCTCCAATACACTTCAAAATTTATGATTCACTAGACCAAATAACATACATCAATGTTTACCAAGTCATACTTAATTTATGCATGAAGTCCTTCTACACTACTGTTGAAGCAATTTTTCGTAACCACTTCTTGAGCCCTTCGACCTCGGAGATTATTGGTAATTCCTTCGTCCTTTGGGCTGCAATAAGAAAAAACAGAGTTAGCTCGCCCCGGGGTTTTTAATCCGACCAAGCTCAGGCGTGAGAATAAGTATGTACTTGGTATTATAAATATGCGATAATATAGGGGAAGGTAGAGATAGTCTGTATGGGAGTATGTGAGTGTGTGTTGATCCGAATGATCAGCTATTTATACTACCTTGGTTTGGCTCCTCGACACGAGCTTTGTGGAGAATCTTGTCGTCTAGGAGCAGTGGATAAATCACTGATAGAGTAGCTACTTTCGGAGATCATCTTGTTTTGGCATTGCAGGTGGTCGTTGTTGACCGCTCTGCTTTGTTCATACTTGACCGTATCTTAGTTATCTACCAATATATAGCTTACGCTCCGAAGCAAACCTAGCTCGCATGCCATTAACTCCGGACCTGGGATTACCTTTGCTGACCCAGCTACTCCGGAGTACCGTTCTAACTTGTGTTGGATTCTTCCTTAAGCATGGTTATCTCCTCCTAATTACCCGGAGGAGACTATACCTCATCAACTACACTTCATGTATGTACGAAGAGTTAAGGACATCCCACAATATTCATTATATTCAATTAATTATAATGATTTTCTTATCTCAACTTATATAAGAAAAATAAACCCGTTTCTTCAAACATTGTTTAACTTATAGATAAATATTAATATCATCACTATTAATATCCAACATATGATAGCCAAACCTGGAAACACTATATGTACATGACAGCCTTTCTCGATTATTTATTTTAAAGCAAAAAATAAGTTCAACAATATATGTACAAGAGCACGTTGAAGATTCATGACTATCAAAATAATAAGTTACATTAAGATAGTATTCTCGAATCACAAAGAAGTTAGAAAATATACATCATATCAACGAGTCTTGATCCATAATCATTCAATTTTAACCTTCTAGTCACGTCTCAAAAAGGTTCGGCAAACAAAGAAAACATAACCTTTATATTAAATGGTACGAAAAACACTTGAAAAATAAACCATCAAAATAGCACCAAGCATCATCCAAACAGCTACAACACTAAAGCCATGTTTTGTGTTATAATCAATCTTCAAATCTTGATAATCAAATGTATTTTCCAAATCTGATAGCGACGCCACTTCTTCGTCTTGATTTTCTACCTTTTGAGCCTTACTGCTACCCTTTGTAAACATATAATGCTTGTTGAAAGAAGTCTCTAGTTGAGCTAAGCACTTTTCATATTCATCCAAATGTGGTGGCTTTGTTTTGTGCACCGCGATTTCAGCTGTCAAGAGCTTCCTATAGAAGACTAACCGATTCTTGAACTCATCGACAATAGGGTCCGGTCCAGTTATTGTTTTTGGTAGACATTTGGATACGTGGGTGAATTCTGATTCAAGTTCATGCAGTTTCTTTGGTAACAAAAAGTGTGTTTTTGACATATTTGTTGTTGCATTATTTGCTAGTAAAATTATAATGTAAGTGCATTATATGGTGGGTCAAAGAAGGGGTGTTTTGTGGGGGTGTGGGTAGTTATGGGAGTTATTTCCAATGGTACGTAGTTTGAAGGTCATTGTGTCTGTTGATATAATTCGTAGTTTGGAGGTACGTAGTATAAAATTACTAGTCATATACTCACTTCAGATTTCAGATATATTTTGATTTCTGAAAATGAGCACCACTGCACCAGTATATAACTTGATGCCTTGATCTTTTTTCTTTCTTTTTTTTTTTTTATAAAAAAACCCTTACAATTGTTATTTAATTAAAAAAGTTTAAGACGAAACTAATACTTGGGCTATACGGGTTGGAAGCCTGGATATATTAAGGTAAAAACAATGCCTCTAACCTCCAAACATCTTTTATGCAAGTGTAACCGTAAAAAATGTCCTTTAGTTATACTGAGTTGAGATCCCTAAAGACCCACCTTTTACTGTAGAACCATTGAACCCATCCCAACCATCCAATCTAATTAGATCAAGGGCTAAGATCAAATCTGATATTTACTCTTGAAGGGCAAAAAAGAGAAATTATATAACCCAAAAAAAAACGTAACCTTCATTTTTCCCCCCAAAAAAGTTAGGTCAAAAACACACACAAAAACACACACTAACCGTAAATCACCTTCACCTTCCAATCCTCACCTTCAATCCTCCATAACCGTCAATCATCATCACCTTCAATCCTCCATAACCGTCAATCATCATCATCGTCACTGTAGATCGTCAATCATCATAACCGCCGCTCTGCCGCCGTAGCTCCGCCGCCGTGGTTATGGATAGTAATCAGATAAACGAAGCAAATTCAGTAGCGGTTGATGAATCTGAGCTTATGGAGGATGCTGTGGTTATGGATGAATCTGAGCATATGGCTGATGTTGAGGTTATGGAAGAAGAAAATATATCTGTTATTCAAGGTAAATCACACGTGATTCTGCTTATTTTGTTGTTTATTTATATTTTTAGGTAAATTACATGTGATTTAGCTATTTTGTTGCTTATTCTGAATATTCAGCTTATTTTGTTTGCTTATTCTGCATATTTTGTTTTAAATGTTTTTCTGAAAAAAAGAATCACACGTGATTCTGCTTATTTATATTTTTGGGTAAATCACATGTGATTTAGCTAATTTTGTTGCTTATTCTGCATATTCAGCTTATTTTGTTTGATTATTCTGCATATTCTGTTTTAACTGTTTTTCGGAAAAAAAGAATCACACGTGATTCTCCTTATTTTGTTTCTTATTTATAATTTTAGGTAAATCACATGTGATTTATCTAATTTTTTTGCTTATTCCACATATTCAACTTATTTTGATGCTTATTCTGCATATTCTGTTTAAACTGTTTTTCTGGAAAAAAAAAATCACATGTGATTTAGCTAATTTTAGGTAAATCACATGTGCTTTAGCTAATTTTTTTGCTTATTCAGCTTATTTTGTTGCTTCTTCTGCATATTCTGTTTTAACTGTTTTTCTGAAGCAAATAAGAAAAGAATCACATGTGATTCCACTATAACCACATGTGATTCTGTTATCTGAAAATCACATGTGATTCATCTGGAATCACATGTGATTCATCATTAAATTACATGTGATTCTATTATTAAAAAACTATTGTAATATAAAACAGATCCTATGATGACACCAAGACCAACTTTATACGCGCATGAAGAAACTCCTGGAGGATCAGTGTATTGGGAACCTGTGGTTGATGATATTTATTTACCTGTTGAGGGGAAAACGTATAACACGTTAGAGGAATGTATTGAAATGTACAGCAAATATGCAGAATTAGCAGGCTTTGAAGTTAAAAAATCTGCACAAAAAAATACAAGAAGTGGTTTGGTAAAAAGTAAGTACCTTATGTGTAATAGGCAAGGGCTTCCGAAAGACATAAATATAAACACATTGGATCTTAAAAACAGTGATAAACAAGTCAGGAATACAAGACAACGGATAACAGGTTGTAATGCACGAATATTCATAACTTTGGATCCTGTTTCTGGACAGTATGAAGTAACTAAATTCATTGCTAAGCACAATCATTTAATGATTCCGAAAGAGTATGTGCATCTAACAAAGAAACAAAGAAAAATGACACAAGCTGAAGGAATGTTCGTTGTCAAAGAGTCAACCTTAAAACTTGGTGCAACAAGGGCGCATCATTTCTACTCTAGCATGAAAGGTGGTACTCAATATGTTCATGGCACTGTTGATGATTTTAAGAATCAACAAAGGGATATAAATGCATGCATAGGAGAAAGCGACGCGCAAATGTTGATAAACAAAATGGAAAACCGAAAGAAGTATGTGCCGAATTTTACATTTCATTATAAGGTTGAAAAAAGTGAGTTGGTTGCAATGTTTTGGGCGGATGAAGTTGCCAAATGAAACTATCAAGAATTTGGAGATATAGTGTCATTTGATGCAACATTTAGAACTAACAAGTAAGTCATCTTGATCAAAAATTGAAACATTCATGAATCACATGTGTTTCAGACTTAATCACATGTGATTTATTTGGAATCACATGTGATTCAGAGGGAATAATATGTATTTATTTTTTTTTCTTTTTTTTGAATTTTTTGTGTGATATTCAGATATGACATGGTGTTTGTTCCATTCACCGGGATAGATAATCACAGAAAGTGTGTGACACTTGGGGCGGGAATGCTTTTAAAAGAAGATGAAGAAGCTTACACTTGGCTACTAAAATCATTCATGAGTGCACATAAAAAACAACCAAAAATGATTGTAACGGATCAAGATGGAGCCATGAAGTTAGCAATTGAAGCTGTTTTTACTGAATCAAAACACAGACTATGTATGTGGCATATCACTCAAAAAATTCCAGCAAAGGTATTTTAATTTATATACTATTTTAAACTTTTGAATCACATGTGATTAACACTGAATCACATGTGATTCAACAAGAATCACATGTGATTATCATTAAATCACATATGACTAACACTGAATCACATATGATTAACACTTAATCACATGTGATTAACAGTAAATCACATGTGAATTACATGGAATCATATGTGATTCATTTTATCTATATCATGAATAAATGAAATTTTGTTTATGGATTTGTAAAACAATCTATGATGAAACTGATTTCAAAAAGCGCTTGAACAAGATTGTGTGGAATATGTTCTTGGAACCATTGGAATTTGAAGAAAAATGGACAAAATTGATTGAAGATTTTAAATTGGAAGACCACAAATGGATGAAAAAGATGTTTAGAATTCGAGAAATGTGGTTGCCAGCATATTTTAATGACTCACTATTGTTTGGATTGATGAGAACTACTTCAAGGTCTGAGAGTGAAAACGCATTCTTCAAAAATTTCACAAATCACGGGTCGACATTGGTTAATTTCATGATGTGCTTCGAATCAGCAATGGAGAGGCAAAGGTATAGGCAAGAACAATTGGACTTTAACACATTTGACTCAGCTCCAAAACTTTACACAAAGTTAAATATGGAACGGCATGCATCTAAAGTATATACAAGAACAATATTTTTGCTTGTTCAAAAGGAAATAACAGAAGCTTGTTGGTCTTGCACAATAGAAGAGTTTAGAACGGAAAAGGGTTGTGAGATTGTTAGGGTTAGAGACAGGAATGCAGCTTCGTATAGGACGCTTTATAAAGAAAAAGGAGAAGAGGTGCAAGAATGCGAAAAAGTGGCAGAATACAAGGTAAATTTACTTGCAGAATATTTAAAAACTTCTAATTTTCAAATATTTAAAAAGAATCACATGTGATTCAGCAAGAATCACATGTGATTGTTTTCCAAATCACATGTGATTCTTGTAGAATCACATGTGATTGTTGTCCAAATCACATGTAATTCTTGTGGATTCACATGTGATTCCAGATATAAAAACTTCTAATTTTCTTTCCACTTTTCTACCATAAGGTTCTGCGTTCTCTTGAAGATGGGTCAGTGGAATGTACTTGTAGGCATTTTCCTCGATTTGGGTTTTTATGTCGACATGCATTCTGTGCTTTAAAGAACCGTGATGTTCAAATGATCCCGGAAAAGTACATTTTGAGGCGTTGGAGGAGGGATATAATACCACCTGCATTAAGAAGAAAAACAAACAGGTATGGAGAGAAAAATGAACCAATTGAAAAATTAACAAATGAGGCTACTTTCGTTGTAGACGAGTGTTTATTTTTGTTGAGCAAAGATGAAGGCAAGTTAGGAAAGTTTGTGGAACAATTGAAATCAATTAAGAAAGAAATTGAGGATGAAGTGCCCAAACATCCTTCACGGAAAACAGGAGATGTGATTGAGGATGTATATGCAGTTGAGAAACCTAAAAAAACTGCGGTTAAAAATCAAACCAAAGCTTCAAACAAAGGTTGGTCTAAAGAAGCACGTAGAAAAAGTGGAAGAGAAATGGCACTTGAAGAAAGATCTAAGCCGAAAAAGAAATGTGGATGTTGTAGAGAGAAGACTAACAAGCACACAAAGACAACATGTCCATTGAATCCGAAGTATATTGAAAAACTAGCGAAAATTGCTGCTGCCACACAAGCAACAAACGATTCTTGATTTTTTTTTTGTTTTAGTTTTGGTTTTTCATACTTTTTTTGAACTTGTGGTAAAGCAACGGTGTTACAGGGATTTTGTTTACTTGAAAATTTATTACCTGAACTTCTGCAAGTGTGTTGCATGGATTTTGCTGCAAGTGTGTTACAGGGATTTTGTTTACTTGAAAATTTATTACCTGAACAGCTATCACAAGTGATTATGTGTGAAACATAATCACATGTGATTCTTGTTGATTCTTGTAGAATCACATGTGATTCTTGTTGAATCACATTTGATTCTTGTAGAATCACATGATATTCTTGTTGAATCACATGTGATTCTTGTTGAATCACATGTGATTCTAGTAGAATCACATGTGATTCATGTTATTTCACATGGTGATTCACTGAGGATCCTGTTTACAGGGATTTTGTTTACTTGAAAATTTATTACCTGAACAGCTATCACAGGTGATTATGTTTAAAACATAATCAAAAAAATACATGTGATTCTGGTAGGATCACATGTGATTTTGGTAGGATCACATGTGATTCTGGTTGGATCCCATGTGATGACAATGAAATAGTATAATAAAAGTAAATATTGCTCAAAAAAATACTTGACTACTTAAACTGATCTACCATAAATTGTAGCATAAACTGTTCTTCCATCAACACAAACTAGACTACCTTAAAATGTTGCTGCTGTTCTACCATATGATCTACCATACAATAATAGATTGATATAACCCCAAACACAAAATATGATGTTTTTCAAACATGGACAAAGTGATCAACCATTGATAGAACAATCATGGACATCTTAGCTGCCATTCTCCTTGCATGCTTAGCTGCTCTCACGTTGCTCCCTATTCTTAGTTGCTTCAACAATCATGGACATCTTTACATGACCATCAATTTTATTAAACTCGTGAGCTAATTGAATCATCTTCTGTGCATGTACATTGAGCTCGTGCAACAATATCTTTGTTGCATATTTGAATCTCAAACGCCTTAGCAAGTCACGCTGCGTGTCTGACTCAGAAGCAAGCCCACAATCCCATTTACTAACAGCTCCACCCATGAACAATTCCATATGAACCATAGTAAAAATCCCGCAATCTCGGAAATTAGCCTTGGTCCTCCATTTCAATCTTGGGATTTTTGGCTTCATTTTACGAATCATAGCATGTCTTTTTTTATTATGCAACTTCAAATGACATGCAAACAACTTTTTCTACAAAAAAGAAAGATAAATTAATCAAATGTAATTCTGGGAACATATCATTTGGGTAAATCACATGTGATTTGTTAATAAATCATATGTGATCAAAGCATGAAAACACACAGTAATACTTACAAGAAGTTCACATGTTTTTTCATACTTTTCTTCATAACTTGCCTCACTGTAAGAGTTATCCAGGATTGTCATTGATGTTGTTTTTGTAATGCTGAAGACGACTACATAAAAATGCCGAGATTCAAAAATTGGAAAAAAGACATGTTTTAACAAAACAAAATGACATTATAAAAATGAATAACATAAGTAAATAATTCTAAACAAAAAAATGAATTCTACCAAGTCGATTCCTTCAAGAGCTAAGCCACCCGCATTATCTTCAAACTGAAAGCGTAACTTGAGTCAGAAAAACTTTCCCATTTTTGCAAAAGTAGTTAAGGTTCCATAAAACATATAGCTTGTCTATATCAAAATAACATAAGTAAATATATCATCAAAATATATACTTGAATAGTAAATTTAAAAAATTTAGGACACTTACAATACAATCAGTCGGGAAAAAATGCCTCGATGGAGAATCCACCTCTTTGAATCTCTCTTCATAGTTAAGAATGGCAGCCAAACAATCAACTACATTAGCATCAATCCACAGTCCCGGTGCTAATGTTTCCATATTCAAACGAATTGAAAATACTTTTTCCGACTGTTTCAAAAACATTTTCACTGTATGCAAAAAGAAAACAAAATATAATAGACAAAAAGGATTGACTTATATAAACATATAACAGACAAAATAATAACATGTGATCCTCAGTGAATCACATGTGATCCTCAGTGAATCACATGTGATCCTCAGTGAATCACATGTGATCCTCAGTGAATCACATGTGATCCTCAGTGAATCACATGTGATTCATAAAACTAATGATTTATAAAAAAAATTATTACACATGTAATGATTTACAAAACTTACATCGTTTCTCCCTGCATTGCAAACAAGCTGGTTCCAAGCATAAACTCGGACCTTGTCATTTTGGCTATAACAATTGTCTTTTTGTTCATGAATGGAGATAAGAGGTACGGGGACGGTTTCACCATTCGTTTTTCAGGTATGGGACTTACAGCAGGAATACGAGTAGGAATTATTTCAGGAGTACTCGGACCATCATTCACGACTTCCATTCTCTGATGCATCTCTAAATCAAGCTCAGCACCCTGAATCGAATAAAAAAACTTTATTAAAAAGAAAGAAATTTTAATCAAAAGAAGAAAAGGTTGTATTATGTTAGAATATTACGTATAGGTACTCATCAACTATATAGTCAATCACCTCTCCAACAAGATCAATATTATTTTCTAGCCATTGCGTATAAGTCTCAGGTGTGCTTGTGATCAAATCCTCTTCTGAATCATCTTCATTTTCATCATCTTTACTATTTTCAGTTGGATCAAAATATTTTTCATTTTCATCTGCTCGCTTCTCGGGATGTTCATCCGTACCAGATGGCTCATTCTGAAAATCTTCTAAACTCACCTTACTAATATCAGATGGATCTTTATCATTTACTTCCTTGTCACCAGATCCATTGTTACCATCTTCATCATCATCGTCCTCATTCCCATCACCATCATTTCCATGACCATCTGAACTTCCATCGTTGTCATTATCGTTGAATGAAATTGGTTTCTTAAAAATTTCAACATACTTCTCACGTAGTTCAACAAACTTTCCATCAGCAAAATAATCTAAAGAAGCTTTCCTCAAATAATATTCAAGTACATTTCTTTCCGCACATATTATAGAAAGCTTTTCTTCAACTTTTTTAAACAAATCGTGTATTTATTCACAAGTAGTATTGTGATCAATAAACTAATCACATGTGATTCAAAATGGTTCATATGAAAAATCAATACCTAATCACATGTGATTCTAAAAACAAAAAATGTAAAAGATAAAACAAAAAACCTCTTTCTCAAAAATTTCCAAAGAACCACCAGCAGTAAAGCCTTCAGTCTCTTGACACTCGGCTTCAGTCCATTCCTTATTGAGTTCTAAAAGCCCCACCACACATTCTTTTAGTTCGAGATCCAGTCTTTGTCTCATTAAGGTTGATGTCCAGTCTCTGATGGCGGGACGTGTTCGAACAACAGGGAACTTCTCGAACTTGGTTGAATCTAAATACAATAGCTGATAACAACAAAAAATATGTAAATACAAAAGAATGAAAAAAATGGACAAAAATGAAACAATTGAAACTAATTTAGAAACTTACAATGAGGAAAAGAAATGGACCAAGGTACTGGACAGTTTTTTTATTCGGCATTTCACTGTACTGAAGGCAGTGTTGAATGTAGTCACACCAATCAATATTAGAAATTATTGTTTCTTCACGGAGGCGTCTAACCACATCTAAACATATTTGTCCCTTCATACCAGCAACCATACCCATCGTGTTGGTAAATAGCGTAAGAAAGTTAACTTTGAAAAGAAAATCAACTTCCTGGGCAGAAATCAACACGGAAGCAATATCACCAACTCGGATATCCTTCAATGACTTAGGGAAAAACTGAGCAACCCACAACCTCACAAACTCATGTTCAATAGGTCTGAGATCCAATGAAAATAACGAATCACCGCCAATAGGAATACCTAAGATCTCATGAATCTTTGAATGAGTTACCTTGATAGAATCGCCAGTATCCAATCTCAACAAAAAATTTTCTGGATTAAAATTTTGCACGACATACCTTCCCAACCTTGACGGAACTTTTTCTATGGCGATGTTGTGAAATGAGCTAAAACCTATTTCAGACAAAAACGTACCCATATCAACTCTTGCTTCCTGAATGGCAGAAAAAAATGATCTAGGAATTGTCCTTGCACGCATAGTTGGGAAATTCAAAAGATACTCTTCTTCTTCTCTTTCTTCACGCGTCAACTTTTTTTCACTTTTCTTACCTCTCCTCGGGACATTCTCTTCATCAGATTCTTCTTTCTTAATTTTCTTCAATGCCTTATACACTCGCCTTGCTTTTTCTTCATCAAAAGATGAAGAATCTGAATATGAATCGTTCCTTTTTCTCTTTGATTTCTTTGTCTTTCGATCAACTTCATCATCAGAATGATCAACTTTCACTTTCTATTTCTTTCCCTTTTGATCAACTTTCACTTTCTTATCACCCTTAAAACCAGAATGCTCGATATCCCTGTCACCTTTTAGATGCTTCACCTTCATTTCCTTTTTACTTTCATCAGCTTCTGATAACAACCTTTTCCGTTTAACACCTTCACTTAACACCTTCACTTCAGACGCCTTGTCCTTAGACTTCACGTTCACTTCAGACAACGTATCCTTAACAACAGCAACCTTCTTACCCTTAGCAACATTACCAGATGCCTTGTCCTTAAACTTAACAACAACCGACTTATCACCAACCACTTTATCCTTAACAACCGACGTATCCTTAACAACAGCTGGCGCCTTAGCCTTACCACTAACCACTTTATCCTTCTCAACAGTCGTCAACTTAGGCTTCTCAATAATCGGTGCCTTAGGCTTCTCAACAGATGGCACCTTAGGTTTCTCAATAGTTGGCGCCGACTTAGCATTAACATCAGCCGGTTTATCCTTCTCAACAGCCGGCGACTTAGCCTTCTCAACAGCCAACGACTTAGACTTCTTAATAACAGAAGGTACCTTATCCTTCTCGACAACCGGCATTTTATCCTTCTCCACAGCCGACTTCACAACAGCCGGCGCCTTAGACTTATCAATAACCTGCGGCTTAGACTTCTCATTAACAGACAGTACCTTATCCTTCTCGACAACCGGCACTTTATCCTTCTCCACAGCCGACTGCACAAGACTAGACACCTTATCATTACATGTGTAATAATTTTTTTATAAATCATTAGTTTTATAAATCACATGTGATTCACTGAGGATCACATGTAATTCTTGTGGAATCACATGTGATTTTATTAGGATCACATGTGATTATTTTGTATGTTATATGTTTATATAAGTCACCAGACTGCACAACACCAGATACCTTATCACCAGACTTCACGGAACCAGGCTTCATTCCAATACCGCACTTCACAACATCGCCGCTTTTAGGATCAAAATGAGACACCGGCATTGGGTTCAAAACTTGATCGTCGGATTTCATATCCTTCGTAATCCACTTGGACCTAGGAGAACCGGTAGCTTTAGTTTTACGAAACACCTAATATCAATAAAATATTAAAAAAATCATTAGTGATTTATCATTCACATAATGCTGAAAAAATCAACACATCTACTGCTACACATCTACTATTGGGCTTATTACTCAAATCGGCATACACATCTGTTGTAATCTGTCATAATATGTAGAAGATTGCCATAATCGGATGTTAAAATAATGCTAAACACTCATTTGCATATACTTAAAATGTTTCCGGTCACACGAGGGCCAAAAGGTCATCCAAATTTCATTTCAAAACTAAATAATACCAACTAATTTACCCAAAATAAGCATATAAGCCGAAGCAGTTTTGATTTTAAACACTCAATTAGCAATCCGAAAAATCCCCCAACATTCACATCAAACTTTTCGACTTGAAATACAATACTAGAAACTAAATTCATCCCAAACCTTAACTCAATCACATCTTACAAACAGAATTGAACTACACGTAAACAAAGCCTTAAAATCGATGAGCATTTACAGCTAGCAATAATACACAACATAAGTAACTCATAGTAAAATTATATATTAAATAAATAACAATGAAATGCTTATTTACCCCAAAATATGCAAACAAGCCGAAGCATTCTCAACTATCCAAACACCCAGTTAGCAACCCAAACATCCTCTAATATTCACATTAAACTATTTAATTCCAAATACAACACTAGAAACTAAATTCATCCTTAACCTAAAGTTGAGTAATAATCTAACTTAGAGACAATTTCACATACAAATTGAACTACACATACGCAGAAAACCAGAATCATACTGAATTATCCAAACACTCAATAAGCATACACTTTCCCATTCAAACTTACAATACTAGAAACTAAATCGAGTAGCCGAAGTCTCAAATAACAACTTACCCTAACCACATTCTCACAAACAGAAAAAAACTACACATGAACAGAGCCCTAAAAACAATGAGCGATCACAGTTAGCAATACGACACAAAACAATCAACTCGTAAATCTATATAAAAGGAGTAAGTATCAACATACAGTAACAGGAACATCAACACGTTAAACATTACTCTCACAATAAGCAATCACGTCCAGCTTTTCAACACGAAATACAGTACCAGAAACTTAACACGAATAAGTATCTAACCTAACCACATTTTCGCTAATAAGCAAATTATAAGCAAATTAATCAGAAACTTAACACATTTTCGCTAATAACAGTAACAGGAACACCAACACATACAGTAACAGGAACATCAACACGTTTAACATTACTCTCACAATAAGCAATCACGTCCAGCTTTTCGACACGAAATACAGTACCAGAAACTTAACACGAATAAGTATCTAACCTAACCACATTTTCGTTAATAACCAGAAACTTAACACCGAATATCAAATAACAAGTAAATTAATCAAAATGTAATAAAAAGGTAAATAAATAAAGGAACATTATAATCATTATAAGCAACTTATAATCATTATAAGCATTGAAATATGAATAAAAAGAAAAAAATGTATACCAGAATAAACAGTTCCAAACTTATTTTGATCGGAAACTGGGTTTGATGATGATTGAGGTACCGGATCACCTATAGATAGTGATATTTCTTGTCGAATATCCATTATATCGAGCTAATTTTGACTAATTTGACATGATTTGAAGGTTAGGGTTTTAGTGTGTGAAAACTAGTGTGTGAGATTGAAACGGATATGAGGGGATCGGTGTGAATTGGGGAAGGAAAAGGTTAGAAGGAAAATTACAAAAGTACCCCTAAGAGAAAATTAAATTAAAAAATACAATTAATATTAGCCATTGATTTGAAAGTGGATGGATTGTCAAGATCAACCATCTTGATCTTTAGTAAAAAATGGTTCTATACGTAACTTTTCTCTAGTTATACTTGATTTAAATTTATGCTACATTTTTGCAAATTATGCCATCACTCTATCTACAAATTGTGTTTCTCAGCCTATGATCGTTAAAAAATCTTGTTAGTCACTCTTCTAACCCATGTGGAATGACTATTGATGACGTATAGTCCGTATTCGGGTCACGAACCCGACCAATGACCGCTACTAGCGGGCCCAATACAAATGGGCTAACCCGGTAACGGTTTGGGCTCACGAAGGCCCAAACCCGAAGTTATTTATGGTTTTGATATCGAATATCTCTTATTTATGAGATATGTATCAATTGACCGACTTAGGCGGGATACGCCGAAGGTTGGGGAACACGAAACCAACAAGAATTTTGTGTGTATATAAAGGGCATCTCGGCCCTCATTAAAGGTACGATCTCAAACCCTAACTCTCCACAAAACCCTAAAACCGATTACTTACTCTCACGCCGGAGGATAATCGTAGGAGACAATCCCATGGTAAGCCTAAGGTGTTTTCGTTTTCTTAGCAGCTCTCAAGCATTAAGATCCAATTGATACGGAACCGGAGTCCAAACAAGGAACGCCCAACTTTTGTATCAACAAGTGGCGCCATCCGTGGGACCAAATCACTAAAAACTAGAATGACAAAGCAAGGAAACATAAGCCGCGACGCATGACCTACAAGGGAAGAAGCGCAAAGTGGATCACTTCTAAACAGCCCTGAACAACCAGTGTGACTAAAACCAAGGGTCGCCCAAGTCCGGTCTTCTTCACGCCAGAACCACGCACGGACAACCCATGCTGCTAACAACTACCAGCGCAGAAGACCCATCGCAACCTTTTCACCACCCCCCTCCAATCGATGCCAGAAACGGGACTCACAAACCTGCCAGACGCACCTGACCGGAACAAGGGTCTAGTGGTAGAAACAGACACCTTCGCTCTAGAAGGAGTCACGCCTAAATTGGCGCCAAGCGACTTCGTGTCTCAAAACTATGAGACCTTGGCTGCCCTCATGCAAGAGGAAGTGAAAAAGGTCGAGTCGAAGCCGAAAGCCCGACTCAACTTTGACTCAGAGTATGAGACATCCCCATCGCGTCATCGGAGGAGGCACGGAAGAATAACCGCCACCCCCGTTTACCGTAATCGGGAGGAGAGTTGAGAACTGAATGAAGCAACCGACCGGCAAAGATCCTGAAGAACATGAAGAGGACGGACCCACGCACCAATGTCCACACTAGACTCGCAGCCGTGAGGGTCCACCTACGCCTCGGGACTCATACCCTGCTTAGAGCCTTGAAGCTCGGATTCGACAGGACAGATTTGTCCGCAAGCCGAAAAGAATCACCATCGAGAATGAGCGGAAAATAAGAAAAGGCGTAACACCCCAATTTCGTGATACGCAGCGGAATTCAAACTGGGTGTTACTTCATGGCACAACAATTATAATAATAGAAAACGAACTCTAATGGAGTCGTTTAAAAGATTTATCATTCGATTTATATAAATATCAGAGTTTACAAAGATGAGGTCCCAGATGGTTCCAAGTTTACGAAATACATTAAATTGGTTTTCGAATGATAATAAAATTTATAGCCTTCTTGATGAAGTCCTTGCTCTTCCGTGCCAGCTTCCGACATTATGGACCTGAAATACATGCTTAAAACTGTCAACACAAAGGTTGAGTGAAATTCATAGAGTTTGTTTGATGGTTGAACACATTATGTTGGTAGTGTGAGCTATAGACTCACACCAATGGGTTGAAAACAAAACAGATATTATTGTTTGGTACGGCAGCCTCAAGTATATGATACTTGAGCCCGCTTTTGTTTGATACGGCTGCCTCAATACGTGATACTTGAGCCCGATTTTGTTTGATACGGTTGCCTCAATACGTTGTGATACTTGAGCCCGCTTTTGATATACGGCTGCCTCAATACGTTGTGATACTTGAGCCCGCTTTGATTGATACGGCTGCCTCAAGTATATGATACTCGAGCCCGCCTTTGTTTGATACAATTATATATGCACATAATTATATAAATGCAATTCACGTATAGCAATACTGTTACTTAGCATAAATAAACATTCAGTTCAGACAAATATATAGTTTCAAAGCAATGTGTTCGGTTTAAAAATAAAGCATGTATCTCCCCCAAGGGTTTGTAAAACAATTAAGTAATAGAAAGTGGGGCTATGAACTCATGGTAATCCTTAAAAGTTTAGAGTACTTGTGAAAGTAAATGAAAATAGTTGAGCATGTATCTCCCCCAAAAGTTTCAAACGAGTATAAAAAAACAGTGCTAAGAACTCACCTTAAAAACTATATCACAACGTATAACGGGATCGATGGATAAGCCTGGAAGTCTCTACGCATAACCTAGAATATGATGTCAACTCTTAGGTTCAGAATAAATGCCTAAGAGAACATGAACGAGCCTATATATGCATTTATATAGATTATGATGTAGTATTTGTATGTTTGTTTATAGAAATTGTTTTAGTTTGTATATCTCATACTACCGTTCGGGCCATCACAATTCAAAGTCCATGCAGTAAACGTTCGATGAGCTAGGAAACTTTAATTGTAAATCCAAAGAACTCGTCGATCCGTTTACCCTAATGAACCCCTCACATGAAGTTCCCTAGTGTTGTAGTGCTTAATACGTAAAACATGTATTTTAATTACTTGATTATATGATATATTAAGAGTTTATAAATACATAAATAAACTAACAAAGTTTATAAGTATTTAAATAAGTTTGAGTTTTATAAAATACTTACCTTAATTTAGAATGCTTGAGTATTATGGAAAAATAAAATATTAACGGAGCTTCGACGTAGACTTTGCAATCTTCGAAAACCCACGGCTATTAGAAGATTATAACAACGCCTTCTTGAGAACCCGAAGAAGAAAAGAAGATTATAGTGACGTCTTTTTTGAGACTTCAAGATATTTGAAGATTATAACGACTTTTTCTTGAAAACTTCCAAGAACGAAGATCAAACGCTAGTTTTCTTCAAGAACACATGAATGTTCTTACAAGATCTATAAGAAATGCCTTAGGTTTAGGACTTTAGATGTTAAAAAGGGGTGGTGCAAGAAAATATGAAGGCTTTGCTTGGTATTTATAGGCTAGAGAATTTGGTTAACTATATATTGGGTTAAAAACTAACCATGGTTAAATTTATACATGTAAATGATCTAAAGAAAGTATGCTTAGGATTTTGACACCAACATGATGACTCCCCCCCCCCCTAGAGGCTGTCACAATTGGTGACAAGGCTTAGATGATAAGTCTTGATCTTATCTTGGTTACGGAGTGAGTTTTGGTTCCGTTAATCGCTAATCGAAAGTTGTTAAGCCATAAAACGTAAAACCGGGTATAGTAAAAATATGAAACTTATAGGAGTGATTAAACTCATCATTATACTCTATCTAAAAATATAAAATGAGTTATAAGTCTTATTGGGTGCAAAAACACTGCTTAAAACTGGAAATACGGGTCAAAAACGCGTAATTCGCAGTTTATCAGAAAAGAACGAAATTTTAGGAAAATGATCGTGAATTTATTTAGAGTAGACTAAAGTTAGTCTAAAAGTGATATGAGATGTCAAACTTTGGTTTTCGTCATACGTGGGATAACTTAACAGTTATTCGTGAAGTTTAAAAGTTGCCGATTTAAGCAAAAACGAACGCAAGCTTAATTTCTTTATGGTCAAAGGAGGAGGGAAATATGTTTGACTTTTCCAAAAAATGTAAAAGTGTCAAATACATATTAGAAACACGTGCAGAATCGTTAAGTCCGATGTAAGTAGAATTGTTTAAAACGTAAGTTTAGTTTTGTAATCGCTAGGGCTTATTTGGTAACATTAAAATAAAATCCTAAAAATTCTCTAATTAATTATGAGAGATCTAAAATTTAATATGATGTGAGAAAATTATCGAGTTGATTTTCGTTAGCTGATGACTAAATGGTGTTCTGACCAAAATGAAACTTTAAGACGATGTTTTCTTAATAACTTTGGCGAAAATGATCTAACGATGGTCGAACTCGTGTTATTATTACTAAAATAATTTATCATACGAGAATGTGGAATAAAAATTTTACGGGATGAATAGTGAAAGTGAATAGTAACTTTTCAAAAATATGAAAAGTAACTTGAAAAATGCGGGTTGTTAAGCCGCATGCCCTCCAATGTGAAAACTTATGATGGAACAGCATCCCGACGATCACCTAAAAATTTTGAATCACCGCTACTATTGAGAACTGGCCACAACCTGTGTGGTGCCGCATGTTCAATTTCACATTGGTGGGAAATGCGCGAAATTGGTTCAGTAAGCTTCCACGCAGAAGCATTGATGGCTTTGAAGAGCTGCGGAAGGCGTTTCGCCTGAACTTCACTCAAAGGAAGAAATGCGCCAAAAATCCTGTCGAACTTGCCACCAGGTAAACAAGCGCCGGGGAATCTACAAGCGCGCTATGTGGGCGCTATAAAGATGAGTGCATACATGTCAAGGCATGCCTCGAAATACTAAAGATCTCAAGGTTCATGAACGGGATCAATAACCCAGAACTCATCAAAAGGTTGAACGACAAGGTCCCCCAAACATTTGATGAACTTATGAAACGCACGAGGTCCTTTATCCCAGGAGAAGCCACCGCGACAGACAAAAGGCTACTCCAACTATAGGTCACAAGAACCGCCTAGGAGACAATCCATTGACCAGAGTAGCAACCGCAACAAGAACTACCGCGGCCAGGGGAGCATACGAGATAATGACAAATACACCCCGCTAACCAAAACTCCAAAGGAGATATTCGCGGCGGAAGGTGCAAACTTCCCAAGACCCCCACCAATGCGCACCCCAGAAGATCGGCGTGTTGGGAACGGATACTGCGACTATCACGGACAGAAGGGCCACACCACCAATGAGTGTGTCCAGTTGCGCCAACTAATTGATAAGCTAGTAAAAGAAGGCAGATTGGACCATTTAGTTAAGAACATCAAGGAAGGGAAAGATAAGCAAAAGACTGGGAACAAGAAAGAAGCACCCCAAAGATAAGGCTGATACCATCTACATGATACAATCATGGCAAATAATGACTAGGCGAAGATCACCCAAAATTTTCCCGTGGAAGCGAAATCTCTTTCCCCACCTTGGTTGCGGATAACGCAGTGGTAGAACCACTCACCATTGAAATCAACGCAGGGGGTCACGATATCCACCGCATGTATGTTGATGGAGAAGCTTCCGCAGACATAATGTATGAACATTGTTTTAAGCGACTGCGACCTGAGATACGAAGTCGTTAAGCCGGTCATGACATCGTTGACCGTTTTACAAGAGAAAAGATATGGCCCATGGGGCAAATACGCCTACTAGTCAATGTTGGTGATAAGGAACACTCCACAACTGCCTGGATGAATTTTATGGTGATCAAATCCCCTTCGCCATACAACGGCATTATTGGAAGACAGTGGATATCACCTTGCGCCTAGCATCGCCTACAAAGACATGGGATGCTCAAGTTCCCGATGGAGGGAGGCATTGTTACTCTCTACAATACCACCGTACCACCTGGAGAATGTAACACGATTATTGTGTGAGACGGCACGCATTTCGCATCAAATACAAGAACTAAAGTATCAAACCCGAGGGTCACAAATCCCGATTACCGTGATCAAGAAGTATCGATCGGGGATCGCTGCCTGACGCAGCAGGAGTCGTGTGCACACTCCTGCAAAAGAATGTGGATATCTTTGCGTGGGAACCAAAGCACATGACCGGTGCACCACGCTCAATTACAGAACACAGGTTGAGAATCTGACAAGGATACTCCCTAGTACGTCAGAAGAAGCGCGGCCGCTCCGTGAGCGTGCACAAGCAATTCTTGCAGAAGTACATAAACTTGTGGACGCAGGTATCATGCGAGAAGTCTATTACCATGACTGGCTTTCCAACCCAGTGATGGTCAAGAATAGCGACGGTAGTTGGCGGATGTGCCTGGACTTCACGGATCACAACAAAGCATGTCCACAAGACTGCTACCCACTACCAGAGATAGACTGGAAGATAGAATCTTTGTGCGGCTACCCACTCAAATGCTTCTTGGACGCATACAAAGGATACCACCAAATCCAGATGGCTAAAGAAGATGAGGAAAAAATGGCTTTCCATACAAGCCAAGGCGTCTATTGTTATACTAAGATGCCCTTCGGCTTGAAGAACGCAGGCGCCACCTACCAGCTATTGGTAGATAACGCATTTGAAAAAGGTGGCCGCAACCTAGGTTTACGTTGACGACCTTGTCATAAAAAGCCATACCGAGGACGCAATTGGTGCGACATTGAGGAGACATTTAAGACGCTACGTGAGATCAACATGAAGTTAAATCCCAAGAAATGTACCTTTGGAGCTACAGAAGGCATGTTCCTGGGATACTTGATAGAGCCCGATGGCATTAAACCATGTCCAGAAAAAACAAAGGCTGTCATCCAACTCCCTTCACCGCGCACATTGAAGGAAGTCCAATCTCTGAACGGAAAACTGGCCGGTTTAAATAGATTCTTGTCCAAATCCGCAGACAAGTCACTCCCTCTCTTCAAAACACTCAAGAAGTGTATAAAAAAGGGAGTCTTCCGCTGGACAATGGAAGCAGAAGAAGCTTTCATACAGCTTAAACAACACCTAGCAGCGCTCCCCACCCTAGTCGCCTGGGAAGAATTAATTATGTACTTATCTGCGACTAATGGAGTACCAGCGCGGTGCTACCGGCTGCAGTGAATTCAAGATACAAACATCGGTATACTTTGTAAGCAAAGCACTCAAGAAAACGGAGATTAACTATAGTGCAATGGAGAAGTTGGTCTTGGCATCGCGATTCGCCACAAACGGCCGCTTGTGTACTTCCAGCACCAATAGCGTGATCATAGACCAACCTATCAAGCAAATCATCTCCAAACCCGATGCATCCGGACGACTACATAAGTGGAGTGTGTTGCTAGGTGAGCATAACATCTCCTACGACCATGACCGCTGCTTAAAGCAGATACTAGCGACTTCATCATCGAAAAACCGGATATTGATGACACACCTTCACAAAACAAGGTGGAACTACAAGAACCATGGATCTTATTCACGGACGGATCTTCACGCATGGATGGTCAGCAGCCTTATCCTCACGCAGTCCAGAGGGAATGGAATTCACTTACGACCGCTTTGAATTCACGGCAACAAACAATGAAGCGAGTATGAAGCCCGATTGCTGGACTACGCATTGCAGATCGAATGGGCATACGCAACCTAGAAGCAAATGTGGATTCCCGGTCTGTAGCCAACCATGTGTTGGGCGAGTATGTGGCTAAAGAGGAAAACATGATTCAAGACTCGACAAGACCAAGTCCCTAATCCGGGCTTTGACAGGTTTACCATCAAAACAGTTTCCTAGAGGGGAAAACAGAAAGGCGGATGCACTGAGCAAGATTGCATCCACAAGCTTTACGCACCTGTCAAAACAAGTATTGGTGGAAACTCGGAAGAGCAAGTCCATCTCGGAGATGGAGATATCCACGATGATAGAGGAACAAGGTCCTACATGGATGACTCAAATCGTCGAGTTTATAAGCAAGGGCATATTACCCCAAGAGTAGAAGGACGCCCGATGAGTACTGCGCACATCACAGAGGTTTAAACTTCGGGACGGTATACTATATCGGTGCTCATTTCTGCAACCATGGCTTCGATGTGTCGGACCTCTTCAAGCAGATTAAGTACTCCGAGATCCACGCCGGTTCATGTAGTATGCACTCGGGACCACTGTCTGTTGTGCGCGCTTACGGTCGATACTATTGGCCTACGATGCACCGCGGACGCTACGGACTTAATAAGAAAGTGTAGCGACGCCAAGTTCACGACCCATTCCACGCCAACCACAACAGAGCTAACACCTATTACGCCGCCGTGGCCATTCTATAAATGGGGTATCGACATTGCAGCCCCTTTCCTGTTGGTGTTAGGGGGATTGAAATTCCTTATAGTGGCTATAGACTATTTCACTAAATGGATTGAGGCAAAGGCGGTCGCGACAATCACAGGTAACCAGGTAAAACGATTTGTTTGGGAAAATATCGTAGGTCGTTTCGGATTACCTGGGGAAATCATCTCGGACAATGGAAAACAATTATGTGACAACCCTTTCAAGGAATGGTGTGAGAAACTGAATATTGCATAACACTTCGCGTCAGTTAAACACCCGCAAACTAATGGTTTGGTCGAGCGTGCAAATCGAAGTCTATGTGAAGGAATTAAAGCACGCTTAGACAAACACAAAGGAAGGTGGGTAGAGGAACTATCGCATGTTTTGTGGGCGCACCGCACTTCAACCAAAATTAGCACGGGAGACACTCCCTTTTCTCTTGTCTATGGGACAGAAGCCGTCATACCAGCCGAAATTGGGATGCCAACTATTCCCACTGTCGAAGTTAATGTTACAACCAATGACGTTGAACGGCGTATTGACTTGGATCTGCTGAAGAAGGCGAACGCGCAGCCTATATGCAGGCGCAGAGCTAAGTCAAAATGAAAGGATACTATGACGCTTAAAGTTCAAGCACCTCATTCGCACCAGGCGACTTTGTATATCGCGCTAATGATGCGAGCCATGCAGAAGATACAGGTAAACTTGGACCGAAGTGGGAAGGACCTTATGAGGTCATTGAAGCATTAGGAAAGGGCGCGTACAAGCTAAGTGACATGGATGGTCGTGAGCTACTACATGGAACATCTCAATCTCAAACGATGTTATTCTAGGAACGGCCACGCCCAAAGCACACGGACACCACTGCACTTTAGTATAGTGCTCTCATAAATATCCGTGTATTTACATTCGTTTACTTAGGCAAACGCCTTTTTTTCTTTTTACAAAAACTTGCAAGTATTAATAAACGCCGCGATTTCTAGCTAACTCGCGACACATTTCAATTTGTTATTCGTGATCTTATTTATGTCTTAACATTGTTTTTATCTTATCTTTTGCCTACATGGCGTGCATGCACTTATAAACCCACGATGGTAACAGGATGAGTAAACCTACTAAATAACTCGTTGAGTAAGAGGTTGCAAACCCATCAACATTGGATCATGCATCCTTGTTAAACACCTTATTTTCAAGACGTTGGAATAAGTTTAATGCGCATTCCACCGATGGATGCTAACAATGCATACCGCGGCGCTGCTTAACAAACTCGAATCAAGACTCTTGACTCTTAATATGATATTTACAAGACGTCGTATATCACACAATACACCTATTATTATACAAGTACTTAGAAATTATGTTTCAAGTATATTAGATCATGATTTTCATACAAGATTATGGACTTTATATATTATTCTTCGCGCTTATAAATCATTTGATTCTTAGACAACAAGAACGCTTTTTCACGCGAAAGACGGATAACTAAGTACCAAAATTATAAGTCGAACAACATTCGTGATCAACATACCTTCAACAAAAGGAAAATCTTATTATGAACCACTTGCCTACAAAAGGATATTTACAAAAAAAGCTACAAC
>OU343220.1:70597303-70697466 GCA_910596185.1 Chrysanthemum makinoi | reverse complement strand
TTTAGTTATACCGAGTTGAGATCCCTAAAGACCCACCTTTATCAGAACCATTGAACCCATCCCAACCATCCAATCTAATTAGATCAAGGGCTAAGATCAACAAACTGATATTACTCAAGCAGAGAAATTATATAACCCAAAAAAAACGTAACCTTCATTTTTTCCCCAAAAGTTAGGTCAAAACACACACAAAACACACACTAACCGTGAAATCACCTTCACCTTCCAATCCAACCTTCAATCCTCCATAACCGTCAATCATCATCACCTTCAATCCTCCAAAACCGTCAATCATCATCATCGCCATCAGAGATCGTCAATCATCATAACCGCCGCCTGCCACCAGAGTCTCCGCCGTGGTTATGGATAGTAATCAGATAAACGGCAAATTCAAGAGCGGTTGATGAATCTGAGCTTATGGAGGATGCCTGTGGTTATGGATGAATCCGAGCATATGGTCGATGTTGAGGTTATGGAAGAAGAAAATATATCTTATTCAAGGTAAATCACACGCGGATTCTCGCTTATTTTGTTGTTTATTCATATTTTTAGGTAAATTACATGTGATTTAGCTATTTTGTTGCTTATTCTAATATTCAACTTATTTTGTTTGCTTATTCTACATATTTTGTTTTAAATGTTTTTGAAAAAGAATCACACGTGATTACGCTTATTTATATTTTTAGGTAAATCATATGTGATTTAGCTAATTTTGTTGCTTATTCTGCATATTCAAATTTTATTTTGTTTGATTATTCTCATATTCTGTTTTAACTATTTTTGAAAAAGAATCACACGTGATTCTCCTTATTTTGTTTCTTATTTATAATTTTAGGTAAATCACATGTGATTTATCTAATTTTTTTGCTTATTCCACATATTCAACTTATTTTGATGCTTATTCTCATATTCTCGTTAAACTGCTTCGAAAAAAAAAAATCACATGTGATTTAGCTAATTTTAGGTAAATCACATGTGATTTAGCTAATTTTTTTGCTTATTCAGCTTATTTTGTTGCTTCTTCTCGCATATTCTGCTTAACTGTTTTTCTGAAGCAAATAAGAAAAGAATCACATGTGATTCCACTATAATCACATGTGATTATGTTATTAGAAAATCACAAGTGAAGAATCACATGTGATTCATCATCAATCACATGTGATTCTGTTATTAAAAACTATTGTAATATAAAACAGATCCTATGATGACACCAAGACCAACTTTATAACGACATGAAGAAACTCCCGGAGGATCGTGTATTGGGAACCTGTGGTTGATGATATTTATTTACCTGTTGAGGGGAAAAAGTTTAACACGTTAGAGGAATGTATTGAAATGTACAACAAATATGCAGAATTAGCAGGCTTTGAAGTTAAAAAATCTATACAAAAAAATACAAGAAGTGGTTTGGTAAAAAGTAAGTACCTTATGTGTAATAGGCAAGGGCTTCCAAAAGACATAAATATAAACACATTGGATCTTAAAAACAGTGATAAGCAAGTCAGGAATACAAGACAACGGATAACAGTGTTGTAATGCGCTTAATATTCATAACTTTGGATCCTGCTTCTCGACAAGTATGAAGTAACTAAATTCATTTCTAAGCACAATCATTTAATGATTCCGAAAGAGTATGTGCATCTAACAAAGAAACAAAGGAAAATGACGCAGTGAAGGAATGTTCGTTGTCAAAGCTTCAACCTTAAAACTTGGTGCAACAAGGGCGCACCATTTATACTCTAGCATGAAAGGTGGTACTCAATATGTTCATGGCAATCGTTGATGATTTTAAGAATCAACAAAGGGATATAAATGCATGCATAGGAGAAAGCGACGCGCAAATGTTGATAAACAAAATAGAAAACCGAAAGAAGTATGTGCCGAACTTTACATTTCATTATAAGGTTGAAAAATGTGAGTTGGTTGCAATGTTTTGGGCGGATGAAGTTGCCAAATGCAACTATTAGGAATTTGGAGATATAGTGTCATTTGATGCAACATTTAGAACTAACAAGTAAGTCATCTTGATCAAAAATTGAAACATTCATGAATCACATGTGTTTCAGACTTAGTCACATGTGATTTATTTGGAATCACATGTGATTCAGAGGGAATAATATGTGTTATTTTTCTTTTTTGAAATTTTTGTGTGATATTCAGATATGACATGGTGTTTGTTCCATTCACCGGGATAGATAATCACAGAAAGTGTGTGACACTTGGGGCGGGAATGCTTTTAAAAGAAGATGAAGAAGCTTACACTTGGCTACTAAAATCATTCATGAGTGCTCAAGAAAAACAACCAAAAATGATTGTAACGGATCAAGATGGAGCCATGAAGTTAGCAATTGAATTTTTATCAATCAAAACACAGACTATGTATGTGGCATATCACTCAAAAAATTCCAGCAAAGGTGTTTTAATTTATATACTATTTTAAACTTTTGAATCACATGTGATTAACACTGAATCACATGTGATTCAACAAGAATCACATGTGATTATCATTAAATCACATATGACTAACACTGAATCACATATGATTAACACTTAATCACATGTGATTAACAGTAAATCACATGTGAATTACATGGAATCACATGTGATTCATTTTATCTATATCATGAATAAATGAAATTTTGTTTACAGATTTGTAAAACAATCTATGATGAAACTGATTTCAAAAAGCGCTTGAACAAGATTGTGTGGAATATGTTCTTGGAACCATTGGAATTTGAAGAAAAATGGACAAAATTGATTGAAGATTTTAAATTGGAAGACCACAAATGGATGAAAAAGATGTTTAGAATTCGAGAAATGTGGTTGCCAGCATATTTTAATGACTCACTATTGTTTGGATTGATGAGAACTACTTCAAGGTCCGAGAGTGAAAACGATTCTTCAAAAATTTCACAAATCACGGGTCGACATTGGTTAATTTTCATGATGTGCTTCAATCAGAATGGAGAGGCAAAGGTATAGGCAAGAACAATTGGACTTTAACACATTTGACTCAGCTCCAAAACTTTACACAAAGTTAAATATGGAACGGCATGCATCTAAAGTATATACAAGAACAATATTTTTGCTTGTTCAAAAGGAAATAAATGAAGCTTGTTGGTCTTGCACAATAGAAGAGTTTAGAACGAAAAGGGTTGTGAGATTGTTAGGTTAGAGACGAGAATGCAAACAGATAGGACTTTATAAAGAAAAAGGAGAAGAGGTGCAAGAATGCTAAAAAAGTGGCGTAATACAAGGTAAATTTACTTGCAGAATATTTAAAAACTTCTAATTTTCAAATATTTAAAAAGAATCACATGTGATTCAGCAAGAATCACATGTGATTGTTTTCTGAAATCACATGTGATTCTTGTAGAATCACATGTGATTGTTGTCCAAATCACATGTAATTCTTGTGGATTCACATGTGATTCCAGATATAAAAACTTCTAATTTTCTTTCCACTTTTCTACCATAAGGTTCTCGTCTCTTGAAGATGGGTCAGTGGAATGTACTTGTAGGCATTTTCTTCGATTCGGGTTTTTATGTCGACATGCATTCAGGCTTTGAAGAACCGTGGTGTTCAAATAATCCCGAAAAAGTACATTTTGAGGCGTTGGAGGAGGGATATAATACCACCTGCATTAAGAAGAAAAACAAACAGGTATGGAGAGAAAAATGAACCAATTGAAAAATTAACAAATGAGGCTACTTTCGTTGTAGACGAGTGTTTATTTTTGTTGAGCAAAGATGAAGGCAAGTTAGGAAAGTTTGTGGAACAATTGAAATCAATTAAGAAAGAAATTGAGGATGAAGTGCCCAAACATCCTTCACGGAAAACAGGAGATGTGATTGAGGATGTATATGCAGTTGAGAAACCTAAAAAAACTGCGGTTAAAAATCAAACCAAAGCTTCAAACAAAGGTTGGTCTAAAGAAGCACGTCGAAAAGTGGAACAGAAATGGCACTTGAAGAAAGATCTAAGCTGAAAAAGAAATGTGGATGTTGTAGAGAGAAGACTAACAAGCACACAAAGACAACATGTCCATTGAATCCGAAGTATATTGAAAAACTAGCGAAAATTGCTGCTGCCACACAAGCAACAAACGATTCTTGATTTTTTTTTTGTTTTAGTTTTGGTTTTTCATACTTTTTTTGAACTTGTGGTAAAGCAACGGTGTTACAGGGATTTTGTTTACTTGAAAATTTATTACCTGAACTTCTGCAAGTGTGTTGCATGGATTTTGCTGCAAGTGTGTTGTGGATTTTGTTTACTTGAAAATTTATTACTGATCAGCTATCACAAGTGATTATGTGTGAAACATAATCACATGTGATTCTTGTTGATTCTTGTAGAATCACATGTGATTCTTGTTGAATCACATTTGATTCTTGTAGAATCACATGTGATTCTTGTAGAATCACATGTGATTCTTGTTGAATTACATGTGATTCTAGTAGAATCACATGTGATTCATGTTATTTCATATGGTGATTCACTGAGGATCCTGTTTACAGGGATTTTGTTTACTTGAAAATTTATTACCTGAACAGCTATCACAAGTGATTATGTTTAAAACATAATCAAAAAAATACATGTGATTCTGGTAGGATCACATGTGATTCTGGGTGGTCCCATGTGATGACAATGAAATAGTATAATAAAAGTAAATATTGCTCAAAAAAATACTTGACCACCTAAACTGATCTACCATAAATTGTAGCATAAACTGTTCTTCCATCAACACAAACTAGACTACCTTAAAATGTTGCTGCTGTTCTACCATATGATCTACCATACAATAATATATTGAAATAACCCCAAACACAAAATATGCTGTTTTTCAAACATGGACAAAGTAATCAACCATTGATAGAACAATCATGGACATCTTAGCTGCCATTCTCCTTGCATGCTTACCGCTCTCACGTTGCTCCCTATTCTTAGTTGCTTCAACAATCATGGACATCTTTACATGACCATCAATTTTATTAAACTCGTGAGCTAATTGAATCATCTTCTGTGCATGTACATTGAGCTCGTGCAACAATATCTTTGTTGCATATTTGAATCTCAAATTTAGCAAGTCACGCTGGTGTCACTCGAAGCAAGCCCACAATCCCATTTACTAACAGCTCCACCCATGAACAATTCCATATGAACCATAGTAAAAATCCCGCAATCTCGGAAATTAGCCTTGGTCCTCCATTTCAATCTTGGGATTTTTGGCTTCATTTTACGAATCATAGCATGTCTTTTTTTATTATGCAACTTCAAATGACATGCAAACAACTTTTTCTACAAAAAAGAAAGATAAATTAATCAAATGTAATTCTGGGAACATATCATTTGGGTAAATCACATGTGATTTGTTAATAAATCATATGTGATCAAAGCATGAAAACACACAGTAATACTTACAAGAAGTTCACATGTTTTTTCATACTTTTCTTCATAACTTGCCTCACTGTAAGAGTTATCCAGGATTGTCATTGATGTTGTTTTTGTAATGCTGAAGACGACTACATAAAAATGCCGAGATTCAAAAATTGGAAAAAAGACATGTTTTAACAAAACAAAATGACATTATAAAAATGAATAACATAAGTAAATAATTCTAAACAAAAAAATGAATTCTACCAAGTCGATTCCTTCAAGAGCTAAGCCACCCGCATTATCTTCAAACTGAGCTGTAACTTGAGCTGAAAAACTTTCCCATTTTTGCGCAAAAGTAGTTAAGGTTCCATAAAACATAGCGCTTGTCTATATCAAAATAACATAAGTAAATATATCATCAAAATATATACTTGAATAGTAAATTTAAAAAATTTAGGACACTTACAATACAATCAGTCGGGAAAAAATGCCTCGATGGAGAATCCACCTCTTTGAATCTCTCTTCATAGTTAAGAATGGCAGCCAAACAATCAACTACATTAGCATCAATCCACAGTCCCGGTGCTAATGTTTCCATATTCAAACGAATTGAAAATACTTTTTTCCCGGACCGTGTTTCAAAAACATTTTCACTGTATGCAAAAAGAAAACAAAATATAATAGACAAAAAGGATTGACTTATATAAACATATAACAGACAAAATAATAACATGTGATCCTCAGTGAATCACATGTGATCCTCAGTGAATCACATGTGATCCTCAGTGAATCACATGTGATCCTCAGTGAATCACATGTGATCCTCAGTGAATCACATGTGATTCATAAAACTAATGATTTATAAAAAATTATTACACATGTAATGATTTACAGAACTTACATCGTTTCTCCCTGCATTGCAAACAAGCTGGTTCCAAGCATAAACTCGGACCTTGTCATTTTGGCTATAACAATTGTCTTTTTGTTCATGAATGGAGATAAGAGGTACGGGGACGGTTTCACCATTCGTTTTTCAGGTATGGGACTTACAGCAGGAATACGAGTAGGAATTCTTTCAGGAGTACTCGGACCATCATTCACGACTTCCATTCTCTGATGCATCTCTAAATCAAGCTCAGCACCCTGAATCGAATAAAAAAACTTTATTAAAAAGAAAGAAATTTTAATCAAAAGAAGAAAAGGTTGTATTATGTTAGAATATTACGTATAGGTACTCATCAACTATATAGTCAATCACCTCTCCAACAAGATCAATATTATTTTCTAGCCATTGCGATAAGTCTCGTGTGCTTGTGATCAAATCCTCTTTCCTCAATCATCTTTCATCATCTTTATCTGTAATCACCTCTCCAACAATAGCTTCATTTTCGTTGGATCAAAATATTTTTCATTTTCATCTCGCCATTTCGGATGTTCATCCGTACGGATGGCTCATTGAAAATCTTCTAAACTCACCTTACTAATATCAGATGGATCTTTATCATTTACTTCCTTGTCACCAGATCCATTGTTACCATCTTCATCATCATCGTCCTCATTCCCATCACCATCATTTCCATGACCATCTGAACTTCCATCGTTGTCATTATCGTTGAATGAAATTGGTTTCTTAAAAATTTCAACATACTTCTCACGTAGTTCAACAAACTTTCCATCAGCAAAATAATCTAAAGAAGCTTTCCTCAAATAATATTCAAGTACATTTCTTTCCGCACATATTATAGAAAGCTTTTCTTCAACTTTTTTAAACAAATCGTGTATTTATTCACAAGTAGTATTGTGATCAATAAACTAATCACATGTGATTCAAAATGGTTCATATGAAAAATCAATACCTAATCACATGTGATTCTAAAAACAAAAAATGTAAAAGATAAAACAAAAAACCTCTTTCTCAGAAATTCCAAAGAACCACCGCCAAAAAGCCTTCAGTCTCTTGACACTCTGGCCATCCATTCCTTATTGAGTTCTAAAAGCCCCACCACACATTCTTTTAGTTCGAGATCCAGTCTTTGTCTCATTAAGGTTGATGTCCAGTCTCTGATGGCGGGACGTGTTCGAACAACAGGGAACTTCTCGAACTTGGTTGAATCTAAATACAATAGCTGATAACAACAAAAAATATGTAAATACAAAAGAATGAAAAAAATGGACAAAAATGAAACAATTGAAACTAATTTAGAAACTTACAATGAGGAAAAGAAATGGACCAAGGTACTGGACAGTTTTTTATCCGCATTTCAATCGCATCGGGTGTTGAATGTAGTCACACCAATCAATATTAGAAATTATTGTTTCTTCACGGAGGCGTCTAACCACATCTAAACATATATGTCCCTTCATACCAAAGAACCATACCCATCGTGTTGGTAAATAGCGTAAGAAAGTTAACTTTGAAAAGAAAATCAACTTCCTGGGCAGAAATCAACACGGAAGCAATATCACCAACTCGGATATCCTTCAATGACTTAGGGAAAAACTGAGCAACCCACAACCTCACAAACTCATGTTCAATAGGTCTGAGATCCAATGAAAATAACGAATCACCGCCAATAGGAATACCTAAGATCTCATGAATCTTTGAATGAGTTACCTTGATAGAATCGCCAGTATCCAATCTCAACAAAAAATTTTCTGGATTAAAATTTTGCACGACATACCTTCCCAACCTTGACGGAACTTTTTCTATGGCGATGTTGTGAAATGAGCTAAAACCTATTTCGCAGAAAAAACGTACCCATATCAACTCTTGCTTCCTGAATGGCAGAAAAAAATGATCTAGGAATTGTCCTTGCACGCATAGTTGGGAAATTCAAAAGATACTCTTCTTCTTCTCTTTCTTCACGCGTCAACTTTTTTTCACTTTTCTTACCTCTCCTCGGGACATTCTCTTCATCAGATTCTTCTTTCTTAATTTTCTTCAATGCCTTATACACTCGCCTTGCTTTTTCTTCATCAAAAGATGAAGAATCTGAATATGAATCGTTCCTTTTTCTCTTTGATTTCTTTGTCTTTCGATCAACTTCATCATCAGAATGATCAACTTTCACTTTCTATTTCTTTCCCTTTTGATCAACTTTCACTTTCTTATCACCCTTAAAACCAGAATGCTCGATATCCCTGTCACCTTTTAGATGCTTCACCTTCATTTCCTTTTTACTTTCATCAGCTTCTGATAACAACCTTTTCCGTTTAACACCTTCACTTAACACCTTCACTTCAGACGCCTTGTCCTTAGACTTCACGTTCACTTCGCAGACAACGATCCTTAACAACAGCAACCTTCTTACCCTTAGCAACATTACCAGATGCCTTGTCCTTAAACTTAACAACAACCGACTTATCACCAACCACTTTATCCTTAACAACCGACGTATCCTTAACAACAGCTGGCGCCTTAGCCTTACCACTAACCACTTTATCCTTCTCAACAGTCGTCAACTTAGGCTTCTCAATAATCGGTGCCTTAGGCTTCTCAACAGATGGCACCTTAGGTTTCTCAATAGTTGGCGCCGACTTAGCATTAACATCAGCCGGTTTATCCTTCTCAACAGCCGGCGACTTAGCCTTCTCAACAGCCAACGACTTAGACTTCTTAATAACAGAAGGTACCTTATCCTTCTCGACAACCGGCATTTTATCCTTCTCCACAGCCGACTTCACAACAGCCGGCGCCTTAGACTTATCAATAACCTGCGGCTTAGACTTCTCATGTGACAAGACCTTATCCTTCTCGACAACCGCACTTTATCCTTCTCCACACCGACGCACAAGACTAGACACCTTATCATTACATGTGTAATAATTTTTTTATAAATCATTAGTTTTATAAATCACATGTGATTCACTGAGGATCACATGTAATTCTTGTGGAATCACATGTGATTTTATTAGGATCACATGTGATTATTTTGTATGTTATATGTTTATATAAGTCACCAGACTGCACAACACCAGATACCTTATCACCAGACTTCACGGAACCAGGCTTCATTCCAATACCAGACTTCACAACATCGCCTGTTTTAGGATCAAAATGAGACACCGGCATTGGGTTCAAAACTTGATCGTCGGATTTCATATCCTTCGTAATCCACTTGGACCTAGGAGAACCGGTAGCTTTAGTTTTACGAAACACCTAATATCAATAAAATATTAAAAAAATCATTAGTGATTTATCATTCACATAATGCTGAAAAAATTAACACATCTACTGCTACACATCTACTATTGGGCTTATTACTCTTCATACACATCTGTTGTAATCTGTCATAATATGTAGAAGATTGCCATAATAGGATGTTAAAATAATGCTAAACAATCATTTGCATATACTTAAAAAGGTTTCTAGGTCACGTACGAGGGCCAAAAGGTCATCCAAATTTCATTTCAAAACTAAATAACAGTCAACTGCTAATTTACCCAAAATAAGCATATAAGCCAAGGTTTTGATTTTAAACACTCAATTAGCAATCCGAAAAATCCCCCAACATTCACATCAAACTTTTCGACTTGAAATACAATACTAGAAACTAAATTCATCCCAAACCTTAACTCAATCACATCTTACAAACAGAATTGAACTACACAAAACAAAGCCTTAAAATCGATGAGCATTTACAGCTAGCAATAATACACAACATAAGTAACTCATAGTAAACACCCAATTAGCAACCCAAACATCCTCTAATATTCACATTAAACTTATTAATTCCAAATACAACACTAGAAACTAAATTCATCCTTAACCTAAAGTTGAGTAATAATCTAACTTAGAGACAATTTCACATACAAAAAACACTCAATAAGCATACACTTTCCCATTCAAACTTACAATACTAGAAACTAAATCGAGCAGTCGAAGTCTCAAATAACAACTTACCCTAACCACATTCTCACAAACACAAAAAAACTACACATGAACAGAGCCCTAAAAACAATGAGCGATCACAGTTAGCAATACGACACAAAACAATCAACTCGTAAATCTATATAAAAGGAGTAAGTATCAACATACAGTAACAGGAACATCAACACGTTAAACATTACTCTCACAATAAGCAATCACGCCCACTTTTCAACAAATACAGCACAGTAAACTTAACACGAATAAGTATCTAACCTAACCACATTTTCGCTAATAAGCAAATTATAAGCAAATTAATCAGAAACTTAACACATTTTCGCTAATAACAGTAACAGGAACACCAACACATACAGTAACAGGAACATCAACACGTTTAACATTACTCTCACAATAAGCAATCACGTCCAGCTTTTCGACACGAAATACAGTACCAGAAACTTAACACGAATAAGTATCTAACCTAACCACATTTTCGTTAATAACCAGAAACTTAACACCGAATATCAAATAACAAGTAAATTAATCAAAATGTAATAAAAAGGTAAATAAATAAAGGAACGTTATAATCATTATAAGCAACTTATAATCATTATAAGCATTGAAATATGAATAAAAAGAAAAAAATGTATACCAGAATAAACAGTTCCAAACTTATTTTGATCGGAACCGGGTTTGATGATGATTGAGGTACCGGATCACCTATAGATAGTGATATTTCTTGTCGAATATCCATTATATCGAGCTAATTTTGACTAATTTGACATGATTTGAAGGTTAGGGTTTTAGTGTGTGAAAACTAGTGTGTGAGATTGAAACGGATATGAGGGGATCGGTGTGAATTGGGGAAGGAAAAGGTTAGAAGGAAAATTACAAAAGTACCCCTAAGAGAAAATTAAATTAAAAAATACAATTAATATTAGCCATTGATTTGAAAGTGGATGGATTGTCAAGATCAACCATCTTGATCTTTAGTAAAAAATGGTTCTATACAGAACTTTTCTCTAGTTATACTTGATTTGCAATTTATGCTACAAAAAAGATTTTTTTGCAAATTATGCCATCACTCTATCTACAAATTGTGTTTCTCAGCCTATGATCGTTAAAAAATCTTGTTAGTCACTCTTCTAACCCATGTGGAATGACTATTGATGACGTATAGTCCGTATTCGGGTCACGAACCCGACCAATGACCGCTACTAGCGGGCCCAATACAAATGGGCTAACCCGGTAACGGTTTGGGCTCCAAGGCCCAAACCCGGTTATTTATGGTTTTGATATCGAATATCTCTTATTTATGAGATATGTATCAATTGACCGACTTAGGCGGGATACGCCGAAGGTTGGGGAACACGAAACCAACAAGAATTTTGTGTGTATATAAAGGGCATCTCGGCCCTCATTAAAGGTACGATCTCAAACCCTAACTCTCCACAAAACCCTAAAACCGATTACTTACTCTCACGCCGGAGGATAATCGTGGGAGACAATCCCATGGTAAGCCTAACGGTGTTTTCTGTTTTCTTAGTGCGCAGGTCTCAAGCATTAAGATCCAATTGATACGGAACCGAGTCCAAACAAGGAACGCTTCAACTTTTGTATCAACAAGTGGCCATCCGTGGGACCAAATCACTAAAACTAGAATGACAAAGCAAGGAAACATAAGCCGACGATCGATGGTGACCTACAAGGGAAGAAGCAGCAAAGTGGATCGCTTCTAAACAGCCCTGGAACAACCAGTGTGACTAAAAACCAAGGGTCGCCCAAGTCCGGTCTTCACGACACAGTAACCACGACGGACAACCCATGCCGCTACAACAACTACCAAATACAGAAGACCCATCATAGCAACCACCACCCTCCAATCGATGCCGAAACGGACTCACAAACCTCGCCAGACGCACCTGACCGAACAAGGGTCTAGTAGAAATGTACACCTTCTAGAAGGAGTCACGCTAAATTGGCCAAGCGACTTCGTGTCTCAAAACTATGAGACCTTGGCTGCCCTCATGCAAGAGGAAGTGAAAAAGGTCGAGTCAGCCCGAAGCCCGACTCAACTTTGACTCGAGTATGAGACATCCCCATCGCGTCATCGAGGGAGAGGCACCGGAAGAATAACCGCCACCCCCCTGTTTACCGTAATCGAGGAGAGTTGAGAACGATGAAGCACTGACCTGCAGATCTGGAAGAACATGAAGAGGACGGACGACGTACCAACATCCACAATAGACTTGGTAGCCGTAGGGTCCACGACGGACCGACGCGACACTCCCCAGGAGAGCTCTTCAAGCTCGGATTCTCGACAGCCGCAAGCGAAAAGGGAATCTCGCCCCTCCGTGACTCCTTGGATAACGAGGACAGAGAAACAGACACTGGAAGTCCAGGGAAGATATATCGCGACAAGGAGGAGGAAGATATGTCTCTTTCCCCGGCCGCCAAAAGGTGGACGCTTTCACTCGGCGCATCAACGATTTTTAGAAAATAAGAAAGGCGGTAACACCCCCATTTCGCGGATACGCAGCGGAATTCAAACTGGGTGTTACTTCATGGCACAATCATAACAATAGAAAACGAACTCTAATGGAGTCGTTTTAAAAGATTTATCATTCGATTTATATAAATATCAGAGTTTACAAAGATGAGGTCCCAAATGGTTCCAAGTTTACGAAATACATTAAATTGGTTTTCGAATGATAATAAAATTTATAGCCTTCTTGATGAAGTCCTTGCTCTTCCGACATTATGGACCTGAAATACATGCTTAAAACTGTCAACACAAAGGTTGAGTGAAATTCATAGAGTTTGTTTGATGGTTGAACACATTATGTTGGTAGTGTGAGCTATAGACTCACACCAATGGGTTGAAAACAAAACAGATATTATTGTTTGGTACGGCAGCCTCAAGTATATGATACTTGAGCCCGCTTTTGTTTGATACGGCTGCCTCAATACGTGATACTTGAGCCCGCTTTTGTTTGATACGGTCCTCAATACGCTGTGATACTTGAGCCTTCTTTGATACGGTGCCTCAATACGTTGTGATACTTGAGCCCGCTTTGATACGGTCTGCTCAAGTATATGATACTCGAGCCCGCCTTTGTTTGATACAATTATATATGCACATAATTATATAAATGCAATTCACGATAGCAATATCTGTTACTTAGCATAAATAAACATTCAGCCTGCACAAATATATAGTTTCAAAGCAATGTGTTCGGTTTAAAAATAAAGCATGTATCTCCCCCAAGGGTTTGTAAAACAATTAAGTAATAGAAAGTGGGGCTATGAACTCATGGTAATCCTTAAAAGTTTAGAGTACTTGTGAAAGTAAATGAAAATAGTTGAGCATGTATCTCCCCCAAAAGTTTCAAACGAGTATAAAAAAACAGTGCTAAGAACTCACCTTAAAAACTATATCACAACGTATAACGGGATCGATGGATAAGCCTGGAAGTCTCTACGCATAACCTAGAATATGAAGTCAACTCTTAGGTTCAGAATAAATGCCTAAGAGAACATGAACGAGCCTATATATGCATTTATATAGATTATGATGTAGTATTTGTATGTTTGTTTATAGAAATTGTTTTAGTTTGTATATCTCATACTACCGTTCGGGCCATCACAATTCAAAGTCCATGCAGTAAACGTTCGATGAGCTAGGAAACTTTAATTCGTAAATCCAGCAACTCGTCGATCCGTTTACCCTAATGAACCCCTCACATGAAGTTCCCTAGTGTTGTAGTGCTTAATACGTAAAACATGTATTTTAATTACTTGATTATATGATATATTAAGAGTTTATAAATACATAAATAAACTAACAAAGTTTATAAGTATTTAAATAAGTTTGAGTTTTATAAAATACTTACCTTAATTTAGAATGCTTGAGTATTATGGAAAAATAAAATATTAACGAAGCTTCGACGTAGACTTTGCAATCTTCGAAAACCCACGGCTATTAGAAGATTATAACAACGCCTTCTTGAGAACCCGAAGAAGAAAAGAAGATTATAGTGACGTCTTTTTTGAGACTTCAAGATATTTGAAGATTATAACGACTTTTTCTTGAAAACTTCCAAGAACGAAGATCAAACGCTAGTTTTCTTCAAGAACACATGAATGTTCTTACAAGATCTATAAGAAATGCCTTAGGTTTAGGACTTTAGATGTTAAAAAGGGGTGGTGCAAGAAAATATGAAGGCTTTGCTTGGTATTTATAGGCTAGAGAATTTGGTTAACTATATATTGGGTTAAAAACTAACCATGGTTAAATTTATACATGTAAATGATCTAAAGAAAGTATGCTTAGGATTTTGACACCAACATGATGACTCCCCCCCCTAGAGGCTGTCACAATTGGTGACAAGGCTTAGATGATAAGTCTTGATCTTATCTTGGTTACGGAGTGAGTTTTGGTTCCGTTAATCGCTAATCGAAAGTTGTTAAGCCATAAAACGTAAAACTGGGTATCGTAAAAATATGAAACTTATAGGAGTGATTAAACTCATCATTATACTCTATCTAAAAATATAAAATGAGTTATAAGTCTTATTGGGTGCAAAAAACGCTTAAACCGAAATACGTCAAAAACGCTAATTCAGTAGCTATCGAAAAAGAACGAAATTTTAGGAAAATGATCGTGAATTTATTTAGAGTAGACTAAAGTTAGTCTAAAAGTGATATGAGATGTCAAACTTTGGTTTTAGATCATACGTGGGATAACTTAACAGTTATATGTGAAGTTTAAAAGTTGCGCGATAAGCAAAAACGAGAACGCAAGCTTAATTTCTTTATGGTCAAAGGAGGAGGGAAATATGTTTGACTTTTCCAAAAAATTAAAAGTGTCAAAACATATTAGAAACACAAAGGCAGAATCGTTAAGTCTGGATGTAAGTAGAATTGTTTAAAACGTAAGTTAGTTTTGTACTCATACTGGGCTTATTTGGTAACATTAAAATAAAATCCTAAAAATTCTCTAATTAATTATGAGAGATCTAAAATTTAATATGATGTGAGAAAAATTATCAGAGTTGATTTTCGTTAAGCGCGTGATGACTAAATGGTGTTCCGACCAAAATGAAACTTTAAGACGATGTTTTCTTAATAACTTTTGCGAAAATGATCTAACGATGGTCGAACTCGTGTTATTACTAAAATAATTTATCTTACGAGAATGTGGAATAAAAATTTTACGGATGAATAGTGAAAATGAATAGTAACTTTTCAAAAATATGAAAAGTAACTCAAAATGCGGTTGTTACAAACGCATGCCCTCCAATGTGAAAACTTATGATGGAACAGCGATCCCGACGATCACCTAAAAATTTTGAATCACCGCTACTATTGAGAACCGCCACAACCTGTGTGGTGCCGCATGTTCAATTTCACATTGGTGGGAAATGCGCGAAATTGGTTCAAGAAGCTTCCACGCAAGCATTGATGGCTTTGAAGAGCTGCGGAAGGCGTTTACCAACTTCACTCAAAGGAAGAAATGCCAAAAACCCTGCGAACTTGCCGGTAAAACAAGCGCCGGGGATCTACAACGCTTTGTGGAGCGCTATAAAGATGAGTGCATACATGTCAAGGCATGCCTCGAAATACTAAAGATCTCAAGGTTCATGAACGGGATCAATAACCCAGAACTCATCAAAAGGTTGAACGACAAGGTCCCCCAAACATTTGATGAACTTATGAAACGCACGAGGTCCTTTATCCCGTGAGAAGCCACCGCGACAGAGAAAAAAGGCTACTCCAACTATAGGTCACAAGAACGCCTAGGAGACAATCCATTGACCGAGTAGCAACCGCAACAAGAACTACCGCGCCGGAGCATACGAGATAATGACAAATACACCCCGCTAACAAAACTCCAAAGGAGATATTCGCGGCGAAGGTGCAAACTTCCCAAGACCCCACCAATGCGCACCCCGAAGATCGGCGTGTTGGGAACGGATATCGACTATCACGGACGAAGGGCCACACCACCAATGAGTGTGTCCAGTTGCACCAACTAATTGATAAGCTAGTAAAAGAAGGCAGATTGGACCATTTAGTTAAGAACATCAAGGAAGGGAAAGATAAGCAAAAGACTGGGAACAAGAAAGAAGCACCCAAAGATAAGGTTGATACCATTTACATGATACAATCATGGCATAATGACTAGGCGTAAGATCACCAAAAATTTTCCCGTGGAAGCGAAATCTCTTTCCCCACCTTGGTTCGGATAACGCAGGGTAGAACCACTCACCATTGAAATCAACGCAGGGGGTCACGATATCCACCACATGTATGTTGATGGAGAAGCTTCCGCGCACATAATGTATGAACATTGTTTAAGCGAATGCACTGAGATACGAAGTCGCTAAGCTGGTCATGACATCGTTGACTGGTTTTACAAGAGAAAAGATATGGCCCATGGGGCAAATACGCCTACTAGTCAATGTTGGTGATAAGGAACACCTCCCAACTGCCGATGAATTTTATGGTGATCAAATCCCTTCGCCATACAACGGCATTATTGGAAGACCAGGATATCGCCTCCTGATCAGCTTCACGCACATGGGATGCTCAAGTTCCCGATGGAGGGAGGCATTGTTACTCTCTACAATACCACCGTACCACCTAGAGAATGTAACACGACATTTGTGAGACGGCACGCATTTCGAACAGCGCGCAACTAAAGTATCAAACCCGAGGGTCACAATTCATCCCGATTACCCGGATCAAGAAGTATCGACGGGGATCGCTGTCCCGACGCGGCAGGCGTCGTGTGCACACCGCAAAAGAATGTGGATATCTTTGCGTGGGAACCAAAGCACATGACCGTGCACCACGCCAATTGAACACAGTGTTGAGAATCGACAAGGATACTCCCTAGTACGGAAGAAGCCGCCAGGCTCCGAAGCGTGCACAAGCAATTCTTGCAGAAGTACATAAACTTGTGGACGCAGGTATCATGCGAGAAGTCTATTACCATGACTGGCTTTCCAACCCAGTGATGGTCAAGAATAGCGACGGTAGTTGGCGGATGTGCCTGGACTTCACGGATCACAACAAAGCATGTCCACAAGACTGCTACCCACTACCAGAGATAGACTGGAAGATAGAATCTTTGTGCGGCTACCCACTCAAATGCTTCTTGGACGCATACAAAGGATACCACCAAATCCAGATGGCTAAAGAAGATGAGGAAAAAATGGCTTTCCATACAAGCCAAGGCGTCTATTGTTATACTAAGATGCCCTTCGGCTTGAAGAACGCAGGCGCCACCTACCAGCTATTGGTAGATAACGATTTGAAAACAGTGGGCCGCAACCTAGAGGTTTACGTGGACGACCTTGTCATAAAAAGCCATACCGAGGACCTAATTGGTGCGCGACATTGAGGAGACATTTAAGACACTACGGGAAATCAACATGAAGTTAAATCCCAAGAAATGTACCTTTGGCGCTACAAAAGGCATGTTCCTGGGATACTTGATAGAGCCCGATGGCATTAAACCATGTCCGAAAAAACAAAGGCGTCATCCAACTCCCTTCACACAAGCACATTGAAGGAAGTCCAATCTCAACGAAAAGCGGGCGGTTTAAATAGATTCTTGTCCAATCCGCAGACAAGTCACTCCTCTCTTCAAAACACTCAAGAAGTGTATAAAAGGGAGTCTTCACTGGACAATGGAAGCGAAGAAGCTTTCATACAGCTTAAACAACACCTAGCAGCGCCCCCACCCTAGTCGCCGCCCGGGGAAGAATTAATTATGTACTTATCTCGACTAATGGAGCGGTACCAACGCGGTGCTACTGACAGACGTGAATTCAGACAAACATCGGTATACTTTGTAAGCAAAGCACTCAAGAAAACGGAGATTAACTATAGTGCAATGGAGAAGTTGGTCTTGGCATCAGTATTCGCCGCCAAACGGCCGCGCAGTACTTCCGCGCACCCATAGCGGATCATAGACCAACCTATCAAGCAAATCATCTCCAAACCCGATGCATCCGGACGACTACATAAGTGGAGTGTGTTGCTAGGTGAGCATAACATCTCCTACAGACCACGTACTGCGGTTAAGGGGCAGATACTAGTAGACTTCATCATCGAAAAACCGGATACTGATGACACACCTTCACAAAACAAGGTGGAACTACAAGAACCATGGATCTTATTCACGGACGGATCAAGCGCATGCCTTATCCTCACGAGTCCAGAGGGAATGGAATTCACTTACGCACTGCGTTTTGAATTCACAAAGAACAAACAATGAAGCGTAGTATGAAGCCCCGATTGCCGGACTACGCATTGCGGCCAAATGGGCATACGCAACCTAGAAGAAAATGTGGATTCCGTCTGCAGTAGCCAACCATGTGTTGGGCGAGTATGTGGCTAAAGAGGAAAACATGATTCAAGACTGACAAGACCAAGTCCCTAATCCGTGGCTTTGACAGTTTACCATCAAACAATTTCCTAGAGGGAAAAGAGAAGGCGGATGCACCGAGCAAGATTGCATCCACAAGCTTTACGCACCTGTCAAAACAAGTATTGGTGGAAACTCGGAAGAGCAAGTCCATCTCGGAGATGGAGATATCCACGATGATAGAGGAACAAGGTCCTACATGGATGACTCAAATCGTCGAGTTTATAAGCAAGGGCATATTACCCCAAGAGTAGAAGGACGCCCACGAAGTACTGCGCACATCACGAGGTTTAAACTCGGGACTACTATATCGGTGCTCATTTCTGCAACCATGGCTTCGATGTGTCGGACCTCTTCAAGCGATTAAGTACTGAGATCCACGGTTCATGTAGTATGCACTCGTGACCACCGTCCGTTGTGGCGCCGCTTTACGGTCAGGATACTATTGGCCTACGATGCACCGCGGGACGCCGCTGACTTAAGAAAGTGTAGCGACCGCCAAGTTCACGCCCATTCCACGCCAACCACAACAAGAGCTAACACCTATTACGTCGCCGTGGCCATTCTATAAATGGGGTATCGACATTGCGGGCCCCTTTCCGTTGCGTGGGGATTGAAATTCCTTCTAGTGGCTATAGACTATTTCACTAAATGGATTGAGGCAAAGGCGGTCGCGACAATCACGGTAACCGTGTAAAACGATTTGTTTGGGAAAATATCGTAGGTCGCTTCGGATACCCTCGGGAAATCATCTCTCGACAATGGAAAACAATTATGTGACAACCCTTTCAAGGAATGGTGAGAAACGAATATTGCATAACACTGGCCGTTAAACACCCGCAAACTAATGGTTTGGTCGAGCGTGCAAATCGAAGTCTATGTGAAGGAATTAAAGCACGCTTAGACAAACACAAAGGAAGGTGGGTAGAGGAACTATCGCATGTTTTGTGCGACCGCACTTCAACCAAAATTAGCACGGGAGACACCCTTTCTCTTGTCTATGGGACGAAGCCGTCATACCGACCGAAATTGGGATGCCAACTATTCCCACTGTCGAAGTTAATGTTACAACCAATGACGTTGAACGGCGATTGACTTGATCTGCTGGAAGAAAGGCGCTAACGCGCAGCTATATGCAGGCGAGAGCTAAGTCAAAATGAAAGGATACTATGACGCTAAAGTTCGGCACCTCTTCGCACAGCGACTTTGTATATCGTGCTAATGATGCGAGCCATGCAGAAGATACAGGTAAACTTGGACCGAAGTGGGAAGGACCTTATGAGGTCATTGAAGCATTAGGAAAGGGCGCGTACAAGCTAAGTGACATGGATGGTCGTGAGCTACTACGCACATGGAACATCTGCAATCTCAAACGATGTTATCTCTAGGCCACGCCCAAAGACACGGACACCACTGCACTTTAGTATAGTGCTCAATAAATATCCGTGTATTTACATTCTGGTTTACTTAGGCAAACGTCTTTTTTTTTCTTTTTACAAAAACTTGCAAGTATTAATAAAACGTCGCGATTTCTAGCTAACTCCGCGACACATTTCAATTTGTTATTCGCATCTTATTTATGTCTTAACATTGTTGTTATCTTATCTTTTGCCTACATGGCGTGCATGCACTTAATAAACCCACGATGGTAAATACAGATGAGTAAACCCATTTAAATAACTCGTTGAGTTAGAGGGTTGCAAACCCATCAACATTGGATCATGCATCCTTGTTAAACACCTTATTTTCAAGGCGTTGGAATGAGTTTAATGCGCATTCCACGATGGACGCAACAATGCATCGTGGCGCTTTAACAAACTTCGGAATCAAGACTCTTGACTCCTTAATATGATATTTACAAGGCTGCATATCACACAATACACGATTATTATACAAGTACTTAGAAATTATGTTTCAAGTATATTAGATCATGATTTTCATACAAGATTATGGACTTCATATATTATTCGCGCTTATACAACTGTTTGATTCTTAGACAACAAGAACGTTTTTTCACGCAAAGACGGATAACTAAGTACCAAAATTATAAGTCGCAACAACATTCAGATCAACATACCTTCAACAAAAGGAAAATCTTATTATGAACCACGGGTTCTTACAAAAGGATATTTACAAAAAAGCTACAACCTATATACTATTACTACGCCTAAGATGGGAGCTCTCAACACGGTTCGCGCGACCCGACTTCTTTTAGCTTCTTCAACAAATCAATCTTGGCGTGATACCGGCAACACTAACAGTACCCCGTCCGATCTAGGAAGATGCGTTATGCCAAGACCACATGATGGCCTTTCCTTAACACCCTTCTTCTTGGCAAACCTCGTAGCATGAGCTTCCAAGGATTCCTTCAAAGGAATTTCCTTCTCAAGAGCAAAAGGGTTCAAGATGTCGGGGTGAGCAAAATAGGCACTGCACTGTGACTCATCGGCTTCAAAAAGTAGTTAGGCCGCATCTCGCATTATCGACGATGGCGGGCTAAGGTCAATCCCTCCATAATCACACCTATGGGATAATCCCGTCGCGCCCAACTCCTAATCGAGGAAGCTCCAATGCTTCATCTTCCATTGCGCTAAAGAACCGGATCATCATAGGCATGTTCGTTATACCCAGCACTGCTGCACCGCGGCACTTTCAAGAGGCCACCCTCGTGAAGCTCTTCTATAGCTTCTTTTGCCACGCTAGCTGCACAATCCTCCCAAATGTGTCTACCACCTCTTGAGATTCCAAGGTACTAAGGGCGAAGCAAACCATGGTCGATAAGCCACCAAGCTTCGGCGATAGTGGAAACCGGTGAGGATACGACTCTTCATCATATTCACTACCGAGCTTGCGAGCATTATTTCCTGCTCCTCCGCGAGCTTCCTACGTTTGCACCAAACTCACCTAACCGAAAAAAAACTCGTTCTTCCCACTCTCCAAATACTTAAGAGCCCAGGAGCAATTAGCCTTATAAACCTCTAAATCAAGACACTCGCTACTTGGGTAAGAAACCGGATCTTTTCTTCAAAGTTTTTGGGCATACGAGCTCACTTGCCTCTACTTAGGCAGCCGGCCAAACGTGCCTTCAACTACGCATCTGTTTGTCCTTCAGCTCGGCTACTTTCTCTAGAATACCTTGCCTTTAGCCGCACAACCAACGCCGCCGTGCGCAGCACCAACACCACTCCTCAACAAGTTGATCCATTGGCGTCCCTTAGATGCCAATGGCTCGCTTTGGCTCTTTGGTTCATAAGATTCAGCGTAACGGGACTAGCCTTGGGGCTTACTCCCCAGAGTGATCAATACTGCACGCAGAAAAGAGAATTAGCGATTGTCTTATAACATTAACAGAGAATGAGATAAGGGCTTTGAAAATAATACTTACTTGGGAGAAGCAGATCGTGAAAGCGATGCATCATCTGAGGACGACTCCACATCAAGAATGACAGGTCGTTTTTTCCTGGATGAGCCTGCGCCATCACCACCAGGCGCTCTTTTGCACTTTACTCCTTGGACCTTCTCTTCCGGCTCTTCCCCGAGGACCCCTACATTCTCCGCTACGTCTATGTGTGGCAGCTCCACTCCAGGGGAGGGTACTCTGGGGCTGGGCACGCTTTGCAGAGGGGTTGCCTCCATCGCAATGGGTGAACCACCTCCAGATTCATTTCCAGGGTGCGCCCCGTAGTAGCTTCCAAAATGGGGACTTCTTCCTCTTTCAAAGGGCGCACCCCCACGGTAACCTGTCGAGGTTTCGCTAATTGCACCACGCTGAACAAATCCATCTCTGCGCAGCAAAAACAAACAAAAACAAGTTATATAAAGTACAAAAGTGAAAAGAAAGGCTCACATTAATAATGCAAAGGAGTACGAAGGACGAGCACCCACCCTGGTCATCCGGGTCTAAACAGGTTGGCACCTCATCAGGACTATCAAAATAGTTGCGACTAATGCCCATGTGCACCAAAAATTCCTCGGGATAGGAACTGATGGGAATACGATTGGCGTTTATCGTTTCCGCATCATCTGCGCTGTATGTTCCAGGGAGGGGGCGCTCATCCTTCGGTAGCGAACCCTGGGTATAGAAGCCGAAGTCCCAGGGGAACAACGCCTTATCCACCCAGAAAAATTTGTCTCTCCAGTTCCTAAGCGCGTCTAGTTTTTCCGTATAACATTGCAGCCGCCCTGCGCGCTTAGCGAAGGAAACCCACCCGTTTGACCACGTTGTATGGTAAAACGCGCGTAAGAGATAGATAGTGGGGTTAATCGCCAACAACCGGCAATTAACCTCGAAGTTTGTTATTTTCGCTGCACCTATGCAGTGCAGCTGGGATATGTGTAGGCGGTAGTAATTTAATACGTCGCACAAGAATAACGAGATGGGCACACACTGATTCGCAAATTCGAAAAAACGCGTGTATACCCCTACTTTCCCTTCGGGGAAATCCGCTATTGACGCTTGTGCAGCCGGAACTACCGGATGCAGCGCAAACGGGATATAATATTCCGAGGTGAACTCACACAATTCATCCTCGGTCATATCGGATGAAAAGTCAGCTAATCCACGAACCATGATTAGGTTTAGATTGCGCACGCGCGGTTACCTTTAAACGTTTGTGGTTTTCTTGATGGATATTTCAAGCTTTTCAACAATGGTAGAAATGAGTTTTTACTGTGATAAACACGGTAAAAGGGAGGCGGTTGTTTATATAGGGTTCCACATCCGTGCGATGCTCGACACATGGATCCCACTTTCTCTAAACGTGTGGATGGGAGTTGCTGATGTGACACATTTTCCAGTTACTTTCCCACGTTTTACGAGGAATGTATTTGACCTAATTTGACTGGATTCATCGTATCTTTCTTAGGCGAAAAACCTTTGAAGCTTCTCTGCTACGCCTTGAAGAATATTAGGGCAACAGTTATTAGTCTAGCACCCGCGAGTTTCACCCAGCGCATACTAGTCTGGGGGGACTATTGATGACGTATAATCCGTATTCGGGTCACGAACCCGACCAATGACCGCTACTAGCGGGCCCAATACAAATGGGCTAACCCGGTAACGGTTTGGGCTCACGAAGGCCCAAACCCGAAGTTATTTATGGTTTTGATATCGGATATCTCTTATTTATGAGATATGTATCAATTGACCGACTTAAGCGGGATACGCCGAAGGTTGGGGAACACGAAACCAACAAGGATTTCGTGTGTATATAAAGGGCATCTCGGCCCTCATTAAAGGTACAATCACAAACCCTAACTCTCCACAAAACCCTAAAACCGATTACTTACTCTCACGCCGGAGGATAATCGTGGGAGACAATCCCACGGTAAGCCTAACGGTGTTTTCTGTTTTCTTAGTGCTCAGGTCTCAAGCATTAAGATCCAATTGATACGGGAACCAGAGTCCAAACAAGGAACGCCCAACTTTTGTATCAACAAGTGGCGCCATCCATGGGACCAAATCACTAAAAACTAGAATGACAAAGCAAGGAAACATAAGCCAGCGATCGCATGGTGACCTACAAGGGAAGAAGCAGCAAAGTGGATCAGCTTCTAAGCAGGCCTCTGGAACAACCAGTGTGACTAAAAACCAAGGGTCAGGCCCAAGTCTGGTCTTCACGATAGCAGAACCACGCACGGGGACAACCCATGCTGCTACAACAACTACCAGCGCAGAAGACCCACTGCGCAACCTTTTCACCACCCCTCTCCAATCGGTGCCAGAAACGGGCCTCACAAACCTGCCAGACGCACCTGACCGGAACAAGGGTCCAGTGGTAGAAACATACACCTTCGCTCTAGAAGGAGTCACGCCTGAATTGGCGCCAAGCGACTTCGTGTCTCAAAACTATGAGACCTTGGCTGCCCTCATGCAAGAGGAAGCGAAAAAAAGGTCGAGTCAGAGCCTGAAAGCCCGACTCAAATTTGACTCGGAGTATGAGACATCCCCACCGCGTCATCAAAGAGAGATGCACGGGAAGAATAAACGCCACCCCCCAGTGTTTACCAGAATCGGGAAGAGAGTTGAGAACGATGAAGCAGCTGACCTGCAGTATCTGGAAGAACATGAAGAGGACGGATGGCGTACCAATGTCCACGCTAGACTTGGTAGCCGCAGGGTCCACGACAGACTAGGACGACGGCACTCCCCAAGCGAGAGCTCTTCAAGCTCGGATTCTGAGGACAGTTGGCGCAAGCGCCGAAAGAAGGTAAGCTCGTCCTCTGGTGACTCCTCGGACAACGAGGACAGAGAAACAGGACACTGGAAGTCCAGGGGAAGATATCGCGACCAGGAGGAGGAAGATATGTCTCTTCCCTGGCGCCGCCAAAAGGTGGACGCTTTCACTCGGTGCATCAGCGATTTTTCAGAAACGAAGAAAAGGCGTGTAACACCCCCAATTTCGTGATACGCAGCAGAATTCAAACTGAGTGTTACTTCATGTCACAACAGTCATAACAATAGAAAACGAACTCTAATGGAGTCGTTTTAAAAGATTTATCATTCAATTTATATAAATATCAGAGTTTACAAAGATGAGGTCCCAGATGGTTCCAAGTTTACGAAATACATTAAATTGGTTTTCGAATGATAATAAAATTTATAGCATTCTTGATCTAGTCCTTGCTCTTCCGTGCAAGCTTCCGACATTATGGACCTGAAATACATGCTTAAAACTGTCAACACAAAGGTTGAGTGAAATTCATAGAGTTTTTTTGATTGTTGAACACATTATGTTGGTAGTGTGAGCTATAGACTCACACCAATGGTTTGAAAACAAAACATATATTATTGTTTGGTACGGCTGCCTCAAGTATATGATACTTGAGCCGGCTTTTGTTTGATACGGCTGCCTCAATACGTGATACTTAAGCCCGCTTTTGTTTGATACGGCTCCCTCAATACGTGATACTTGAGCCCGCTTTTGTTTGATACGGCTGCCTCAATACGTTGTGATACTTAAGCCAGCTTTTGTTTGATACGGCTGCCTCAATACGTTGTGATACTTGAGCCCGCTTTTGTTTGATACGGCTGCCTCAAGTATATGATACTCGAGCCCGCTTTTGTTTGATACAATTATATATGCACATAATTATATAAATGCAATTCACTTATAGCAATACTGTTACTTAGCATAAATAAACATTCAGTTCAGACAAACATATAGTTTCAAAGCAATGTGTTCGGCTTAAAAATAAAGCATGTATCTCCCCCAAGGGTTTGTAAAACAATTAAGTAATAGAAAGTGGGGCTATGAACTCACGGTAATCCTTAAAAGTTTAGAGTACTTGTGAAAGTAAATGAAAATAGTTGAGCATGTATCTCCCCCAAAAGTTTCAAACGAGTATAAAAAAACGGGGCTAAGAACTCACCTTAAAAACTATATCACAATGTATAACGGGATCGATGGATAAGCCTGGAAGTCTCTACGCATAACCTAAAATATGATGTCAACTCTTAGGTTCAGAATAAATTCCTAAGAGAACATGAACGAGCCTATATATGCATTTATATAGATTATGATGTAGTATTTGTATGTTTGTATATAGAAATTGTTTTAGTTTGTATATCTCATACTACCGTTCGGGCCATCACAATTCAGAGGACATGCAGTAAACGTTCGGTGAGCTAGGACACTTTAATTCGTAAATCCAGCAACTCGTCGATCCGTTTACCCTAATGAACCCCTTACATGAAGTTCCCTAGTGTTGTAGTGCTTAATACGTAAAACATGTATTTTAATTAATTGATTATATGATATATTAAGAGTTTATAAATACAATAAATAAACTAACAAAGTTTATAAGTATTTAAATAAGTTTGAGTTTTATAAAATACTTACCTTAATTTAGAATGCTTGAGTATTATGGAAAAATAAAATATTAACGGAGCTTCGACGTAGACTTTGCAATCTTCGAAAACCCACGGCTATTAGAAGATTATAACAACGCCTTCTTGAGAACCCGAAGAAGAAAAGAAGATTATAACGACGTCTTTTTGGAGACTTGAAGATATTTGAAGATTATAACGACTTTTTCTTGAAAACTTCCAAGAACGAAGATCAAACGCTAGTTTTCTTCAAGAACACATGAATGTTCTTACAAGATCTATAAGAAATGCCTTAGGTTTAGGACTTTAGATGTTAAAAAGGGGTGGTGCAAGAAAATATGAAGGTTTTGCTTGGTATTTATAGGCTAGAGATTTTGGTTAACTATATATTGGGTTAAAAACTAACCATGGTTAAATTTATACATGTAAATGATCTAAAGAAAGTATGCTTAGGATTTTGACACCAACATGATGACTCCCCCCCCTAGAGGCTGTCACAATTGGTGACAAGGCTTAGGAGTGATTAAACTCATCATTATACTCTATCCAAAAATATAAAATGAGTGATAAGTCTTATTGGGTGCAAAAACACTGCTTAAAACTGGAAATACGGGTCAAAAACGCGTAATTCGCAGTTTATCAGAAAAGAACGAAATTTTAGGAAAATGATCGTGAATTTATTTAGAGTAGACTAAAGTTAGTCTAAAAGTTATATGAGATGTCAAACTTTGGTTTTCGTCATACGTGGGATAACTTAACAGTTATACGTGAAGTTTAAAAGTTGCGCGATTTAAGCCAAAACGTAGAACGTACAAGCTTAATTTATTTATGGTCAAAGGAGGAGGGAAATATGTTTGACTTTTCCAAAAAAGTTAAAAGTGTCAAAAACATATTAGAAACACAGTGCAGGAATCGTTAAGTCTGGATGTAAGTAGAATTGTTTAAAACGTAAGTTTAGTTTTGTACTGCGCTGGGCTTATTTGGTAACATTAAAATAAAATCCTAAAAATTCTCTAATTAATTATGAGAGATCTAAAATTTAATATGATGTGAGGAAAATTATCAGAGTTGATTTTCGTTAAGCGCGTGATGACTAAATGGTGTTCCGACCAAAATGAAACTTTAAGACGATGTTTTCTTAATAACTTTTGCGAAAATGATCTAACGATGGTCGAACTCTCAGGTTATTACTAAAATAATTTATCTTACGAGAATGTGGAATAAAAATTTTACGAGATGAATAGTGAAAGTGAATAGTAACTTTTCAAAAATATGAAAAGTAACTCGAAAAATGCGGGTTGTTACAAGCCGCATGCCCTCCAATGTGAAAACTTATGATGGAACAGGCAATCCTGACGATCACCTAAAAATTTTCGAATCAGCCGCTACTATTGAGAACTGGCCACAACATGTGTGGTGCCGCATGTTCAATTTCATATTGGTGGGAAATGCGCGAAATTGGTTCAGTAAGCTTCCACGCAGAAGCATTGATGGCTTTGAAGAGCTGCGGAAGGCGTTTCGCCTGAACTTCACTCAAAGGAAGAAATGCGCCAAAAACCCTGTCGAACTTGCCAGGGTAAAACAGCGCCAGGGGGAATCTACAAGCGCTTATGTGGAGCGCTATAAAGATGAGTGCATACATGTCAAGGCATGCCCCGAAATACTAAAGATCTCAGGGTTCATGAACGGGATCAATAACCCAGAACTCATCAAAAGGTTGAACGACAAGGTCCCCCAAACATTTGATGAACTTATGGAACGCACGAGGTCCTTTATCCAAGGAGAAGCCACCGCGACAGACAGCAAAAAAGGCTACTCCAACTATAGGTCACAAGAACAGCCTAGGAGACAATCCATTGACCAGAGTAGCAACCGCAACAAGAAATACCACGGCCAGGGGAGCATACGAGATAATGACAAATACACCCCGCTAACCAAAACTCCAAAGGAGATATTCGCGGCGGAAGGTGCAAACTTCCCAAGACCCCCACCAATGCGCACCCCAGAAGATCGGCGTGTTGGGAACGGATACTGCGACTATCACGGACAGAAGGGCCACACCACCAATGAGTGTGTCCAGTTGCACCAACTAATTGATAAGCTAGTAAAAGAAGGCAGATTGAACCATTTAGTTAAGAACATCAAGGAAGGGAAAGATAAGAAAAATACTGGGAACAAGAAAGAAGCACCCAAAGATAAGGTTGATACCATCTACATGATACAATCATGGCAGCGAATGACTAGGCAGAAGATCAGCCAAAAATTTTCCCGTGGAAGCGAAATCTCTTTCCCCACCTTGGCTGCGGATAACGCAGTGGTAGAACCACTCACCATTGAAATCAACGCAGGAGGTCACAATATCCACCGCATGTATGTTGATGGAGAAGCTTCCGCAGACATAATGTATGAACATTGTTTTAAGCGACTGCGACTGGTTTTACAGGAGAAACGATATGGCCCGGTCATGACATCGTTGACTGGTTTTACAGGAGAAACGATATGGCCCATGGGGCAAATACGCCTACTAGTCAATGTTGGTGATAAGGAATGATGAGTGCTTATTCACTCATCGTTTTTACCCACCTATGACAACAAAAATGACCAAAAACACCCAAATATGATCAAAATATGTTAAAAATATCCTCGGAGTGTGTTTTGTGTCTTGCAGGTACAAAAGGATTGAAAACGGACAAAAATGAGCCGAGATCAGAAAATGTGCTTTACGGACGGAGCCGGGAGTGAATTTTCTGCATTTTTGAATTCCGGGACGCGGTTTTGGAGTGAGAGTGGGAAAACAAACCTAAAAGTCTAACCCGAAACCAAAATAAACCATTTTATTCCTTTACCCTATGAACCCCCTTGCCCTTTTGAACCCTCTATCCCGTGACCCCCATATATCTGACTTTCCCTTTCTCCTTTTCCCAAACCCAGAAAACAGAGATAAAACCTCCCAAACCCAAAAATGGCGCCAAGATTTTCCCTCTCATCTCTCCCCATCACTCTCAACTCCCAGGATACCCGGCAAGATCACATGTTACCCACTCTTCACATGTCTCATCTCCATGTCATCAATCCAAGGTGCAAAAGTTAATTTAATGGTTGTCATGAGGCCAAGTTGTAATCCAAGGGTTGTGATGCAAAGTGAGAAAGCACATTGATGTCTTAGCTGGTTTTCACTCACAAAACTAACACAGAAAGAAAAACACAAGAAGGGAGAAGACAGAAGTTACCATTTTTTATCTTTGTATAAATAAGCTCTTAGTGATAGAATAGAACTTTGTCTAGAATCTCATGTTCTAGTCCAGCTTTTAATTTTATGTCATTTACATTTCAAAAACTTTAAATTTCCAATGCAATTCATTTTTTTTAATTCCAGTTTACTCAAAATTTAAGCAGTTTGATTTTATTTTTTCTTGAATTTGTCATTTGTTATCTTAATTGGTTCAAGGTTATTTTGAAGATTTTGTTAAGAGTAAAATCAGATTTTTCTTTTAAGGTTCCTAACTATTTTCTGCTTCAAAAAGTTGAACTTTTCTGCCAAGGGCAGTGTTTGGATTAAGTTTTTCTTGTGGGTCATAAGCTACTTTCGACCCATGTTTGGTTCTAATTCAGTCATTGGTAGTGTAATGTCATGATTTCTACAAGTTAAAGCGAGCGTATACTGCCTGAAAGTAGATTTATCATTTCATTTTTACTGATTCAGCCTCACTGGTGCAGCACCCCAACAGGTTTGTTCACGAGCTTTTATAAGCTCCTCAATAGATGCTAGTTAGCTTTTTAGGATCTCTAGTATATGAGTTTTTATGGTTAAGCTTGTTTAGCAGTTAGAGTAGGTTTTGTAGCTTGTTTGTGTCTACAACAGCAGACCCCATAACAGCCTGCTGCTATTATTTTTTTACTCTCTCTAGTTTTCTTTCCAGCTTATTTGTTGCTTTTAGCTTATTCTAATAGATCCTTATTACTGTTTTGAGCTTATTTGCTGTTTTATGCTTATTTTCCATTGTAGTAGCTTAGGTTTCTCCCTAGTTTAGGTGTGTGCCAACTGCTTATTTTGCTTAATCTTTTTTTAGTTTACCATTTTGCTTTTTTAGTATTATGATTGTGCATGTTGAGGTTGGTTAGTTAACTTATGTTGAGCTTGATTAACTTAAGCTATCTTTCAACCAAATAGCTCCCTTAGTAGCCTTTAACCAAACAGCCCCTTAGCTCTTATTTTAGCTTATGTTGCCCTCTTTTTTATTTCTTTCCAGCTTATTGTAGCTTTTCACGAAGTAAGTTTTTTATGCATTGCTTATTTTTAGTTCTGAGTTAGTTTGGTAAAAGAAAAATCAAAAGAGAAAAATAAAAAGTGAGAAATGGAGGAGGTGGGAATTGAACCCACGACCTCCAGCAGTCTTCTGAGAAACTCAGAGCCATCACACTCCACCATCTGCTCTAGTACCTGTCACATGTTAGATTTGCCTTTGTTATTTATTTTACTTCATTTAGTAGTTTTAGCCTTTTAGCTTATGAGGGACTGTTTTGCTTATACTTGCTTATCTAGTATTGATTTTTCCAAGTTCTTATTTTTCCTAGCTTTTTGATACCATAAAGCAATTTTCTTAAAAATTTCATAATTTTTCGTTATCATTTAAAATTTTTAATAATTTAATTAGTATAAATTAGTTTTTAATTCGTAGAAAATAAAATAAAAGTCAAAAAAAATACCCGGCTTTTTTCTAAAATTACTTTTAGTCATGTAGAATGTAGGAAAATTAGTTTTGCACTCCTAGGACTTAAATTGCATTTTTTTTTACTTTCGGGGATTGGTGTGTTCCCGGTTTTTCGCGCTTTTGCATTTTAGCTCTCTAGGATGTAGTTTAGCTTAATTTTATTGTTCCTTAGGCTTAGTAGTAGTTTGTTTAGTGTTTACATTATTTTATGTGCTTAATTTTCATTCCAGTTCTTTAATTTGTAGAATAGCGTAATCAAAAATCCCAAAATTCTTTAAAACCAATTCAAGTCAATAATCACGAAACTCAACGACACCGTCAATTTCACACCTCGTTGGGACACGACCCGGGGAAATCACTTTCCCGGTATCACTTTTATCACATTCGTGAGGTTTGGCACGTTAACCCTTTTCCTAAAAGGTTGATTTGTCGGATTTTACGTTTAATTTGATATATTGATATTGTGTTTATTTTCACACTCACAACGATCGAGATCAAATTTTGGCGCCGCTGCCGGGGAGGTGTGTTGCGATAATATCGTGATTTTTGCGATTAGTGACTTGAAGAACCTTCCTCGTGAAGTTATTGTTTTTATAAAAATACAAAAAATACAAAAATATTTTTCTTTTCTTTGTATATATGTAAAAGATAAAAAATACAAAAAGATTTTTCTTGTTGTTTTAAATAAATAGAACACACAATCAATATAACACTTCTCAACTTGAGTGTTATCATAATAAGTTCCCGAACCAAAGATTCAAAACTTGCCTTTGTGTCACTTGCGTGAATATGCTTGTGATTATTGGTTTAAGTTCCTTGTGTTTTGCCTCGGTCTTGTTTTAATTGAAAGTGTTGTTTTTGAAAGTGCATGTGCACTTTTTTGCAAAAAAATCCAAAAAATAATCTTCTCGTTCCTCTTATACGTATAATTCTATTTCTCTTACCCTCTTTTACCGTTTGATTCTATCCTTTGTATCCTCTCGACCATTTGATTCTATTTCTTTAACCCTCTACATGTTTAATTCTCATGTCGACGTTCGATTATCGTCGTTGTTTCCATTGCAAAAGCCGTATGGAAGAGGATCAGCTTTATTGTCAAAATCACGATTGTTTATGTAGGCCGTGTGGTAGGGTTGGTGCAAGCAGATATTGCTATTGGTGCGAATTATCCGATAAAAACTCTCTCGATGATTCTCCAAGTTTTTCCGACCACCCGCCACAACCCGAGATTTGTTCTATTGTTTCTAAACCCAAATCGTCTAGAATTGATCAAAATCTTTCGCGATTTACGGTTAAGGTTAAGAGAAAAGAGCGAGAACCGGAGACCAAAACGGAAGTGGTGGAAATTGCTAGCTCTGAGAGCACACCACTTGTCCCACCTCCGAAATCTTCAAAACCTTTTTTAGACGAAATCATGAACATACTTCAAAATTGCTTGAATGAACTTCGTCAAGATTCAATTTCGGGAAATACCGTTTTACCTACCATTTGTGATGTTGTTGAGCCCTCGATTCCTACTCCCGTACCCGAGATACTTTCGTTCAATCAAGAGTATTGCTACGGTTGTGGAGACGTGTTACCGAAAGGTTTCCGTTGTTGCAAATGTATGTGCGAGTGGTGTGGAACCTATCTCATTGATGGATGTTGTTCGATTTGCGCCGGGAATTCATTCACTTATGATTCTAACCCGAACTCTTTCAATTATCCTCAAAACAATTTCAATTACCCTCCACAAAACTCATACGAACCACAACCGTACTATCATCATTTCAGTGATTCATCGTTTCAAAGTTTCTCTCCCCAATACCCTTATTGTGATAAGTGTGGGGGTCCTCATGCTGATTATCAATGTCAATCGTGGAATCAAAATTACTATGGACCTGATCCTTGTTATAACACTTCCAGTTTTGATAGCATCCAACCCCCACAACTTCCCGTCATTGATCAATTTCCTCGTATAATCCTTGAAGAACTTTCCGAGGAACAAGCAGCTCGCAACGAAAGATATCTAGCCGATGAACGAGCAGCTCAAAAGCTTCTCCTATTCAACGAAGCTGCTCAACAGCGTCTCCTATTCAACGAGGCTTGCCGTCTCGATGACGAGGATGAGGAGGATTGGGAGATGACAAAGGACAAGGTGCATATCTCTAGCCCACAAAGTACCGCACATGTCCACTCTCTGCCCTTATCTTGCCTATCTACCTTAAAACCGTCGGATAATCTTTTAATGAGGGACGAACATCTTAGCACTATTCCGGAAATGGAACCATCTTGTGCTGAGAACCTCGTCTGAACCCCAAGTGAGTCCGAGGTTATCTCCGGTAATATGTTTGATGAGCCTCTTGATGATGATTCTTCTCCTCCTCTTGACATTCCAAACGATCATGTCGAGATGTTCTCCGATTCTGACAACGATTGTACTTCGTTTGACGATTCCTTATCTTATGGGGACATCGATTATGTCGAGGAGCTACCTTCTGAGCTAGTTAGCTTAGAGGAGGTGAGAGATTCTGATGATCTGGAAATTGAGGATGAGATACTTCGTGAAAAATTGTTCAATGTAAATCTCCTCGTTTCTAAGATCGAATCATTTTGTGCTAAACCAGCTTCAGCTCCTATCCCCATTGAGGATAGTGACTCTATCTTGGAAAAGCCCAAAACATTTCCTAAACTTGAGGCTTTTTCCAATAATTCTCTTCCGGAATATGAAGTATTCCGCTTTGATGACGATCATACTGAAAAAGAGAGTAGTGGCATTCCCACTTTTCATCTTTCTCTTCCTGAGTATGAGTCGTCCACATTTGAATTGCTTCCTCCTTCCGAAAGGAGTAGACCTTTTCATGAGGAGTTCGCCGGTGAACTCTCTCAGATCAATCCTCTTCCTCCGGGAATTGAGGATGAGCTTTTTGAGCAAAATGCTCCACATCCTCTTTCATCCATGAGTAACTCATCTACCCTTGAGGATTTTACCGTGGTTGATGCTTGCGTTTCATTCCTCTCCGACGACAAAATTTTCAAACCCGGTATCTTACCTTTCAAGGGAGTTCACACTCGGATATTTCTCAAGTCCAACACGGATGTTGTGACTTCTATAGTGGTGGATAAGATTTCTGAACATTCCGTTAATGTTCCTCAATCTAATCTTTTGCCCACTCATCCAACCCGTTGTCAAGTAATTGACACTTTGCTTTCTCATCCCGTTACTTCTCCATGTCTTATCTCCTACGGGAGTGAAGATACCATCTTCGACCCCGGCATTTCTCTTTCTCTTGAGCCGGTTGCATCTCATCGGAGTGGAACTTTCAGCACATTCAATGTTTATCCAAACCATTCGAATGAAAGTCCGATTGAGATTTTCTCTTCCACTTGCTTCCCCATGGACCAATGAATTCGGGGTCGAGTCAACCTAGCGACTCGGTTAACAAAAACAGTAGCATTTCATGGGTTTTCACCCATGTTTCTGACTTCTTTCTCTTTTCTAACAACTAAGTGTGGGGGGAAACCTCCACGGTGTTTTCTTCTTGTGTGTTTGCTCATGTTTGCAGGAATCCCCTTGATCGTGATGATTGATGCGCCTGTTTTCAATCCAGCCGCCCAATATCCGATCAATTTTACTAACGTTTATCTGGGGATATATTTTTGAAAATCCTTTTTGTGTTAAATAACAGATTTCGTCCACACACTTGGTTAGTGGTATTACCTTTTTCCGTTCGATAGTATCGGCTTTGGCCGGGACTTTGAATATTGAGGGCAATATTCAATTCTAAGTGTGGGGGGGAATTCTGTCGAATTTTGTCACATTTGTACCCTTTAGTCCCTAGTACCCCCGTTTTGACCCAAATTTAAATATTTGCACGAAAATAAAGTGTTAATGCTTCGGTGTTAATGGTAGTTTAGTCTTGATTAGGTTAGAACAAAGGGAATCCCGACTCTGCTAGAGTGTTGATCTAGCTGCTCTCTTAACATTTAGGCTAAGTTTTTACGAGTTGTGCAAATGAAAATGCTAAGCGTGGAGTAGTTGGTTCTCTTTAGAGCTTATATAAGTAATCTATGGCTTTTTCTCCCAGAAGCTAACTAATTGAACCTAAAATACGTGCTCGTTGTCAAACTTTTGAACATTCAAATCGTTTTGTTATGCAATAAAAAGTTTTTAAGCAAAATTGATATAGAGCTCAAGTTCAACTTTTTATTTAAATTTTTGGAAAAGCATACTTTCTTAAAATCGGAATAATGTTGCAAAGTGAAAGTATCGTAAAAGTGCTTGAATGATGCAAAAATAAATTGCAAGTTAAAGTAAAAAAAAAAAAAAAAAAAGTGAAAAGGTGTGAAAAAAATAAAGTGAAAAAAAAATGAAAAAAGTTGAAAAATGAAAAATGAAAAATATGAGTTCCTCGAATAAAAGTCTTAAATTGCTTATGAATAAATGTGCGAAACTTGCTTTTTCTTAAATTTAAATCGGAAGTTGAACTAGGATTCGTCAAAGTTGTTTAAAAATTTGACGGTAATTTAGAAATTCTTGAAGTCAAAGACCCCGAAAGCTCCGATACTATTCTCAAGGGTGAAAACCTAGCCTCCTTAAATGGACAAGCTGAGAAGAAAGTCGCTACATGGAGTGATCTCACCTTTGAATCTCGAATTTCTAAATTATCGTCGGTTGTTGTCCATTTAGGTTTAGTTTTAACTTAACGGTAGCCTCGTAAATCTTTGGAATCGAATTCCCGCTAATTCCGGTACTATTCTCCGTGAGGTGTCAAAAGCCCGGTCACCTAAAGCCAACTGGTTTGGGATGTGCCGAGAAGAAAGCCGCTACATGGAAGAGGCCCTTTCGATCTTTAGACTTTCGTAGTTTCCGGGAAGTTAAGATTTTAGTTAAGTGGATAACAACCATAAAAAGGTCAGTTTCAATGGTCAAACTTTTGAATATGAGCACACGAACTTAATTTGTATAAAATGCGGGAGTAAAAAGTTAAGTCTCGACTTACATAGATTATTGGTATAAGTAGTGTTAGCATTTTGCCAAAACATTTGCACAATAAGTTTAGACTTAGTTTGAGAGTATTAAAAAGAGGATGACGATTACAATTCCCTGGAGACACCCATTTTGTGTGAATCCCGTTCCATGATACCACTTTTTGTTAATCAAGCACGTTATTTACTTTCAGTCTAATTTAAATTTCTCGCATCAAATAAAAAAGCCAAAATGGGGTATACTCGTGAGTTTCATTCATTACTTCAAATGATTGATTGCTAGGGACTAGCAATTGCCTAGTGTGGGGGGATTTGATGAGTGCTTATTCACTCATCGTTTTTACCCACCTATGACAACAAAAATGACCAAAAACACCCAAATATGATCAAAATATGTTAAAAATATCCTCGGAGTGTGTTTTGTGTCTTGCAGGTACAAAAGGATTGAAAACGGACAAAAACGAGCCGAGATCAGAAAATGTGCTTTACGGACGGAGCCGGGAGTGAATTTTCTGCATTTTTGAATTCCGGGACGCGGTTTTGGAGTGAGAGTGGGAAAACAAACCTAAAAATCTAACCCGAAACCAAAATAAACCATTTTATTCCTTTACCCTATGAACCCCCTTGCCCTTTTGAACCCTCTATCCCGTGACCCCCATATATCTGACTTTCCCTTTCTCCTTTTCCCAAACCCAGAAAACAGAGATAAAAAACCTCCCAAACCCAAAAATGGCGCCAAGACTTTCCCTCTCATCTCTCCCCATCACTCTCAACTCCCAGATACCCAGGCAAGATCACATGTTACCCACTCTTCACATGTCTCATCTCCATGTCATCAATCCAAGGTGCAAAAGTTAATTTAATGGTTGTCATGAGGCCAAGTTGTAATCCAAGGGTTGTGATGCAAAGTGAGAAAGCACATTGATGTCTTAGCTGGTTTTCACTCACAAAACTAACACAGAAAGAAAAACACAAGAAGGGAGAAGACAGAAGTTACCTTTTTTTATCTTTGTATAAATAAGCTCTTAGTGATAGAATAGAACTTTGTCTAGAATCTCATGTTCTAGTCCAGCTTTTAATTTTATGTCATTTACATTTCAAAAACTTTAAATTTCCAATGCAATTCATGTTTTTTTAATTCCAGTTTACTCAAAATTTAAGCAGTTTGATTTTATTTTTTCTTGAATTTGTCATTTGTTATCTTAATTGGTTCAAGGTTATTTTGAAGATTTTGTTAAGAGTAAAATCAGATTTTTCTTTTAAGGTTCCTAACTATTTTCTGCTTCAAAAAGTTGAACTTTTCTGCCAAGGGCAGTGTTTGGATTAAGTTTTTCTTGTGGGTCATAAGCTACTTTCGACCCATGTTTGGTTCTAATTCAGTCATTGGTAGTGTAATGTCATGATTTCTACAAGTTAAAGCGAGCGTATACTGCCTGAAAGTAGATTTATCATTTCATTTTTACTGATTCAGCCTCACTGGTGCAGCACCCCAACAGGTTTGTTCACGAGCTTTTATAAGCTCCTCAATAGATGCTAGTTAGCTTTTTAGGATCTCTAGTATATGAGTTTTTATGGTTAAGCTTGTTTAGCAGTTAGAGTAGGTTTTGTAGCTTGTTTGTGCCTACAACAGCAGACCCCATAACAGCCTGCTGCTATTATTTTTTTACTCTCTCTAGTTTTCTTTCCAGCTTATTTGTTGCTTTTAGCTTATTTTAATAGATCCTTATTACTGTTTTGAGCTTATTTGGTGTTTATGCTTATTTTCCCATGTCGTAGCTTAGGTTTCTCCCTAGTTTAGGTGTGTGCCAACTGCTTAATTTGCTTAATCCTTGTTTTTAGTTCACCATTTTGCTTTTTTTTAGTATTATGATTGTGCATTTTGAGGTTGCTTAGTTAACTTATGTTGAGCTTGATTAACTTAAGCTATCTTTCAACCAAATAGCTCCCTTAGTAGCCTTTAACCAAACAGCCCCTTAGCTCTTATTTTAGCTTATGTTGCCCTCTTTTTTATTTCTTTCCAGCTTATTGTAGCTTTTCACGAAGTAAGTTTTTTATGCATTGCTTATTTTTAGTTCTGAGTTAGTTTGGTAAAAGAAAAATCAAAAGAGAAAAATAAAAAGTGAGAAATGGAGGAGGTGGGAATTGAACCCACGACCTCCAGCAGTCTTGCAGAAACTCAGAGCCATCACACTCCACCATCTGCTCTAGTACCTGTCACATGTTAGATTTGCCTTAGTTATTTATTTTACTTCATTTAGTAGTTTTAGCCTTTTAGCTTATGAGGGACTGTTTTGCTTATACTTGCTTATCTAGTACTGATTTTTCCAAGTTCTTATTTTTCCTAGCTTTTTGATACCATAAAGCAATTTTCTTAAAAATTTCATAATTTTTCGTTATTATTTAAAATTTTTAATAATTTAATTAGTATAAATTAGTTTTTAATTCGTAGAAAATAAAATAAAAGTCAAAAAAATACCCGGCTTTTTTCTAAAATTACTTTTAGTCATGTAGAATGTAGGAAAATTAGTTTTGCACTCCTAGGACTTAAATTGCATTTTTTTTTCACTTTCGGGGCTCGGGATTAGCTCGGGTTTTTGCGTTTTTGCATTTTAGCTCCCTAGGATGTAGTTTAGCTTAATTTTATTGTTCCTTAGGCTTAGTAGTAGTTTGTTTAGTGTTTACATTATTTTATGTGCTTAATTTTCATTCCAGTTCTTTAATTTGTAGAATAGCGTAATCAAAAATCCCAAAATTCTTTAAAACCAATTCAAGTCAATAATCACGAAACTCAACGACACCGTCAATTTCACACCTCGTTGGGACACGACCCGGGGAAATCACTTTCCCGGTATCACTTTTATCACATTCGTGAGGTTTGGCACGTTAACCCTTTTCCTAAAAGGTTGATTTGTCGGATTTTACGTTTAATTTGATATATTGATATTGTGTTTATTTTCACACTCACAACGATCGAGATCAAGGAACACTCCTCAACAGCCTGGATGAATTTTATGGTGATCAAATCCCCTTCGCCATACAACGGCATTATTGGAAGACCAGGGATATCAGCCTTGCGCGCAGTACCGTCTACAGCACATGGGATGCTCAAGTTCCCGGTGGAGGGAGGCATTGTTACTCTCTACAATACCACCGTACCACCTAGAGAATGTAACACGATTACATGTGAGATGGCACGCATTTGAACAACGCCGCAACTAAAGTATCAAACCCGAGGGTCGCATTCATCCTCGATTACCCGGATCAAGAAGTATCGATCGGGGATCATTTGTCACGATCACGCAGGCGTCGTGTGCACACTCCTGCAAAAGAATGTGGATATCTTTGTGTGGGAACCAAAGCACATGACCGGTGTACCACGCTCAATTACAGAACACAGGTTGAGAATCTGACAAGGATACTCCCTAGTACGTCAGAAGAAGCGGCCAGCTCCGAGGCGTGCACAAGCAATTCTTGCAGAAGTACATAAACTTGTGGACGCAGGTATCATGCGAGAAGTCTATTACCATGGCCGCTTTCCAACCCGGTGATGGTCAAGAATAGCAACGGTAGTTGGCGGATGTGCCTGGACTTCACGGATCTCAACAAAGCATGTCCACAAGACTGCTACCCATTACCAGAGATAGACTGGAAGATAGAATCTTTGTGCGGCTACCCACTCAAATGCTTCTTGGACGCATACAAAGGATACCACCAAATCCAGATGGCTAAAGAAGATGAGGAAAAAACGGCTTTCCATACAAGCCAAGGCGTCTATTGTTATACTAAGATGCCCTTCGGCTTGAAGAACGCAGGCGCCACCTACCAGCGATTGGTAGATAACGCATTTGAAAAACAGGTGGGCCGCAACCTAGAGGTTTACGTTGACGACCTTGTCATAAAAAGCCATACTGAGGACGAATTGGTGCGCGACATTGAGGAGACATTTAAGACGCTACGTGAGATCAACATGAAGTTAAATCCCAATAAATGTTCCTTTGGAGCTACAGAAGGCATGTTCCTGGGATACTTGATAGAGCCCGATGGCATTAAACCATGTCCAGAAAAAACAAAGGCTGTCATCCAACTCCCTTCACCGCGCACATTGAAGGAAGTCCAATCTCTGAACGGAAAACTTGCCGGTTTAAATAGATTCTTGTCCAAATCCGCAGACAAGTCACTCCCTCTCTTCAAAACACTCAAGAAGTGTATAAAAAAGGGAGACTTCCGCTGGACAATGGAAGCAGAAGAAGCTTTCATACAGCTTAAACAGCACCTAGCAGCGCTCCCCACGCTAGTCGCGCCTCGCCCAGGGGAAGAATTAATTATGTACTTATCTGCGACTAATGGAGCAGTCAGCGCGGTGCTACTGACAGACAGGAATTCAGTACAAACATCGGTATACTTTGTAAGCAAAGCACTCAAGAAAACGGAGATTAACTATAGTGCAATGGAGAAGTTGGTCTTGGCATTAGTATTCGCCGCCAAACGGCAGCGCAGGTACTTCCAGGCACACCCAATAGCAGTGATCACAGACCAACCTATCAAGCAAATCATCTCCAAACCCGATGCATCCGGACGACTACAGAAGTGGAGTGTGTTGCTAGGTGATCATAACATCTCCTACTGAGACCACGTCAGCGGTTAAGGGCGGAATACTAGCGAACTTCATCATCGAAAACCGGATATCGCGATGACACACCTTCACAAAGCAAGGTGGAACTACAAGAACCATGGATCTTATTCACGAACGGATCTTCATGCGTGGACGGGTCAGCGAGCCTTATCCTCACGAGTCCAGAGGGAATGGAATTCACTTACGCCGCGTTTTGAATTCACAAAGAACAAACAATGAAGCAGAGTATGAAGCCCTGATTGCTGGACTACGCATTGCAGCTCAAATGGGCATACGCAACCTAGAAGCAAATGTGGATTCCCGTCTGGTAGCCAACTATGTGTTGGGCGAGTATGTGGCTAAAGAGGAAAACATGATTCAGTACCTCGATAAGACCAAGTCCCTAATCCAGGGCTTTGACAGGTTTGCCATCAAACAAGTTCCTAGAGGGGAAACAGAAAGGCGGATGCACTGAGCAAGATTGCATCCACAAGCTTTGCGCACCTGTCAAAACAAGTATTGGTGGAAACTCGGAAGAGCAAGTCCATCTCGGAGATGGAGATATCCACGATGATAGAGGAACAAGGTCCTACATGGATGACTCCAATCGTCGAGTTTATAAGCAAGGGCATATTACCCCAAGAGCAGAAGGACGCCCGACGAGTACGGCGCACATCACAGTGGTTTGAACTTCGGGACGGTATACTATATCGGCTCATTTCCGCAACCATGGCTTCGATTTGTCCGGACCTCTTCAAGCAGATGCATCTCGAGATCCACGCCTGGTTCATGTAGTATGCACTCGGACCACGGTCCGTTGTGGCGCGCGCTTACGGTCGGGATACTATTGGCCTACGATGCACCGTGGCCTGGGACTTAATAAGAAAGTGTGGCGACTGCCAAGTTCACAGACCCATTCCACGCCAACCACAACAGGAGCTAACACCTATTACGTCGCCGTGGCCATTCTATAAATGGGGTATCGACATTGCAGGCCCCTTTCCTGTTGCAGCAGGGGGATTGAAATTCCTTATAGTGGCTATAGACTATTTCACTAAATGGATTGAGGCAAAGGCGGTCGCGACAATCACAGGTAACCAGGTAAAATGATTTGTTTGGGAAAATATCGTATGTCATTTCGGATTACCTAGAGAAATCATCTCGGACAATGGAAAACAATTATTTGACAACCCTTTCAAGGAATGGTGTGAGAAACTGAATATTGCACAACACTTCGCGTCAGTTAAACACCCGCAAACTAATGGTTTGGTCGAGCGTGCAAATCGAAGTCTATGTGAAGGAATTAAAGCACGCTTAGACAAACACAAAGGAAGGTGGGTAGAGGAACTATCGCATGTTTTGTGGGCGCACCGCACTTCAACCAAAATTAGCACGGGAGACACTCCCTTTTCTCTTGTCTATGGGACAGAAGCCGTCATACCAGCCGAAATTGGGATGCCAACTATTCCCACTGTCGAAGTTAATGTTACAACCAATGACGTTGAACGGCGTATTGACTTGGATCTGCTGGAAGAAAGGCGCGAACGCGCAGCTATATGCGAGGCGAGAGCTAAGTCAAAAATGAAAGGATACTATGACGCTAAAGTTCGAAGCACCTCATTCAGACCAGGCGACTTTGTATATCGCGCTAATGATGCGAGCCATGCAGAAGATACAGGTAAACTTGGACCGAAGTGGGAAGGACCTTATGAGGTCATTGAAGCATTAGGAAAGGGCGAAGCTAAGTGACATGGATGGTCGTGAGCTACTACGCACATGGAACATCTGCAATCTCAAACGATGTTATCTCTAGGAACGGCCACGGCCCAGCGCACGGACACCACTGCACTTTAGTATAGTGCTCAATAAATATCCGTGTATTTACATTCTGGTTTACTTAGGCAAACGTCTTTTTTTTTCTTTTTACAAAAACTTGCAAGTATTAATAAAACGTCGCGATTTCTAGCTAACTCCGCGACACATTTCAATTTGTTATTCGCATCTTATTTATGTCTTAACATTGTTGTTATCTTATCTTTTGCCTACATGGCGTGCATGCACTTAATAAACCCACGATGGTAACAGGATGAGTAAACCTACGAAATAACTCGTTGAGTAAGAGGGTTGCAAACCCATCAACATTGGATCATGCATCCTTGTTAAACACCTTATTTTCAAGACGTTGGAATGAGTTTAATGCGCATTCCACGATGGATGCGCAACAATGCATACTGTGCGCGTTTAACAAACTCTGAATCAAGACTCTTGACTCCTTAATATGATATTTACAGTACGATGCATATCATACAATACACGATTATTATACAAGTACTTAGAAATTATGTTTCAAGTATATTAGATCATGATTTTCATACAAGATTATGGACTTCATATATTATTCGCGCTTATACAACTGTTTGATTCTTAGACAACAAGAACGTTTTTTCACGCAAAGACGGATAACTAAGTACCAAAATTATAAGTCGCAACAACATTCAGATCAACATACCTTCAACAAAAGGAAAATCTTATTATGAACCACGGGTTCTTACAAAAGGATATTTACAAAAAGGCTACAACCTATATACTATTACTACGCCTAAGATGGGAGCTCTCAACACGGTTCGCAGCGACCCCAGCTTCTTTTAGCTTCTTCAACAAATCAGAATCTTGGCGTGATACCGTGGCAACACTAACAGGTACCCCGTCAGATCTAGGGAGATGCGTTGCACCAAGACCACACAGAATGGCCTTTCCCTTAACACCCTTCTTCTTGGCAAGCCTCGTAGCATGAGCTTCCAAGGATTCCTTCAAAGGAATTTCCTTCTCAAGAGCGAAAGGGTTTAAGATGTCGCGGGGGTGAGCAAAAATAGGCACCTGCAGCTGTGACTCATCAGGCTTCAAAAAGTAGTTAGGCTGTATCTGCATTATCAGCGATGGCGGGCTAAGGTCAATCCCTCTATAATCACACCTATGGGATAATCACGGTCGCGCTCCAACTCCGCAATCGAGGAAGCTCCAACGCTTCATCTTCTCCATTGCAGCAACCAGATCATCATAGGCATGTTCATTATACCCAGGCACCTGTGCGACAGGCACTTTCAAGAGGCCACCCTCGTGAAGCTCTTCTATAGCTTCTGCCTTGCCACGCGCTAGCGCGCGCTGCACAATCCTCCCAAATGTGTCTACCACCTCTCGAGATTCCAAGGTACTAAGGGCAGCAAGGCGCAAACCATGGCTGATAAGCCACCTGCGCTCGGCGATAGTGGAAACCAGCTGAGGATACAGCTCTTCATCATATTCACTACTGAGCTTGCGAAGCTTTATTTCCTGCTCCTCCTGCGAGCTTCCTACGTTTGCACCAAACTCACCCAACCGAGCGAAAAACACGTTCTTCCCATTCTCCAAATACTTAAGAGCCCAGGAGCAATTAGCCTTATAAACCTCTAAATCAGCGCACTCCTGGCTCACTTGGGTAAGCAACTGGATCTTTTCTTCAGCAAGTTTTTGGGCATACGAGCTCACTGCCTCTACTTCAGCCTGGGCACTCTGGCTACTTTCTCCAGAATACCTTGCCTTTAGCTGCACAACCAACGTCGCTTGGTGCGCAGCAGCCAACACCAGCTCCTCAACAAGTTAATCCATTGGCGCGTCCCCAAATGCCAATGGCTCAGCGCTTTGGCTCTTTGGTTCATAAGATTCAGCGCGAACGGGACTAGCCTTGGGGGGCGACTCCCCAGAGTGATCAATACTGCACGCAGAAAAGAGAATTAGCGATTGTCTTATAACATAAACAGAGAATGAGATAAGGGCTTTGAAAATAATACTTACTTGGGAGAAGCAGTATCAGGTGAAGGGGGGCGATGCATCATCTGAGGACGACTCCACATCAAGAATGACAGGTCGTTTTTTCCGGGATGAGCCTGTGCCATCACCACCAGGTGCTCTTTTGCGCTTTACTCCTTGGTCCGTCTCTTCCGGCTCTACCCCGAGGACCCCTACATTCTCTGCTACGTCTATGTGGGGCAGCTCCACTCCAGGGGAGGGTACTCTGGGGCTGGGAACGCTTTGCAGAGGGGTTGCCTCCATCGCAACGGGTGAACCACCCCCAAATTCCTCCAGATTCATTTCCACGGTGCGCCCCGCAGTAGCTTCCAAAATGGGGACTTCTCCATCTTTCAAAGGGTGCACCCCCACGGTAACCTGTCGAGGTTTCGCTAATTGCACCACGCTGAACAAATCCATCTCTGCGCAGCAAAAACAAACAAAAACAAGTTATATAAAGTACAAAAGTGAAAAGAAAGGCTCACATTAATAATGCAAAGGAGTACGAAGGACGAGCACCCACCCTGGTCATCCGCGTCTAAAAAGGTTGGCACCTCATCAGGACTATCAAAATAGTTGCGACTAATGCCCATGTGCACCAAAAATTCCTCGGGATAAGAACTGATGGGAATACGATTGGCGTTCATCGTTTCCGCATCATCTGCGATGTACGTTCCAGGGAGGGGGCGCTCATCCTTCGGTAGCGAACCCTGGGTATAGAAGCCGAAGTCCCAGGGGAACAACGCCTTATCCACCCAGAAAAATTTGTCTCTCCAGTTCCTAAGCGCGTCTAGTTTTTTCGTATAACATTGCAGCCGCCCTGCGCGCTTAGTGAAGGAAACCCACCCGTTTGACCACGTTGTATGGTTAAACGCGCGGAAGAGATAGATAGTGGTGTTAATCGCCAACAACCGGCAATTAACCTCGAAGTTTGTTATTTTCGCTGCACCTATGCAGTGCAGCTGGGATATGTGTAGGCGGTAGTAATTTAATACGTCGCATAAGAATAAGGAGATGGGCACACGCTGATTCACAAATTCGAAAAAACGCGTGTATACCCCTACTTTCCCTTCGGGGAAATCCGCTATTGACGCCTGTGCAGCCGGAACTACCGGATGCAGCGCAAACGGGATATAATATTCCGAGGTGAACTCACACAGTTCATCCTCGGTCATATCAGATGAAAAGTCAGCTAATCCACGAACCATGATTAGGTTTAGATTGCGCATGCGCGGTTACCTTTAAACGTTTGTGGTTTTCTTGGTGGATATTTCAAACTTTTCAACAATGGTAGAAATGAGTTTTTACTGTGATAAACACGGTAAAAGGGAGGCGGTTGTTTATATAGGGTTCCACATCCGTGCGATGCTCGACACATGGATCCCACTTTCTCTAAACGTGTGGATGGGAGTTGCTGATGTGACACATTTTCCAGTTACTTTCCCACGTTTTACGAGGAATGTCTTTGACCTAATTTGACTGGATTCATCGTATCTTTCTTAGGCGAAAAACCTCTGAAGCTTCTCCGCTACGCCTTGAAGAATATTAGGGCAACAGTTATTAGTCTAGCACCCGCGAGTTTCACCCAGCGCATACTAGTCTGGGGGGACTATTGATGACGTATAATCCGTATTCGGGTCACGAACCCGACCAATGACCGCTACTAGCGGGCCCAATACAAATGGGCTAACCCGGTAACGGTTTGGGCTCACGAAGGCCCAAACCCGAAGTTATTTATGGTTTTGATATCGGATATCTCTTATTTATGAGATATGTATTAATTGACCGACTTAAGCGGGATACGCCGAAGGTTGGGGAACACGAAACCAACAAGGATTTCGTGTGTATATCAAGGGCATCTCGGCCCTCATTAAAGGTACAATCTCAAACCCTAACTCTCCACAAAACCATAAAACCGATTACTTACTCTCACGCCGGAGGATAATCGTGGGAGACAATCCTACGGTAAGCCTAACGGTGTTTTCTGTTTTCTTAGTGCTCAGGTCTTAAGCATTAAGATCCAATTGATACGGGAACCGGAGTCCAAACAAGGAACGCCCAACTTTTGTATCAACAAGTGGCGCCATCCGTGGGTCCAAATCACTAAAAACTAGAATGACAAAGCAAGGAAACATAAGCCAGCGATCACATGGTGACCTACAAGGGAAGAAGCAGCAAAGTGGATCAGCTTCTAAGCATGCCTCGGAACAACCGGTGTGACTAAAACCAAGGGTCGGGCCCAAGTCCGGTCTTCACGATAGTAGAACCATGCAGGGGACAACCCATGCTGCTACAACAACTACCGGCAGAAGACCCACTGCGCAACCTTTTCACCACCCTCTCCAATCGGTGCCGAAGCGGGCCTCACAAACCGCCAGACGCGACTGACCGGAACAAGGGTCCAGTGGTAGAAACAGACACCTTCACTCTAGAAGGAGTCACGCCTGAATTGGCGCCAAGCGACTTCGTGTCTCAAAACTATGAGACCTTGGCTGCCCTCATGCAAGAGGAAGCGAAAAAAGGTCGAGTCGAGCCCGAAAGCCCGACTCAACTTTGACTCGGAGTATGAGACATCCCCACCGTCATCGAGGGAGAGGCACGGGAAGAATAAATGCCACCCCGGTGTTTACCGAATCGGGAAGAGAGTTGAGAACGATGAAGCGCTGACTGCGATATCCGGAAGAACATGAAGAGGACGGACGGCGTACCAATGTCCACGCTAGACTTGGTAGCCGCAGGGTCCACGATTGACTAGGACGGCGGCACTCCCCAGCGAGAGCTCTTCAAGCTCGGATTCGAGGGACAGTTAGCGCAAGCGCCGAAAGAAGGTAAGCTCGTCCTCCGGTGACTCCTCGGACAACGAGGACGAGAAACAGACACCGGAAGTCCAGGGGAAGATATCGCGACGGGAGGAGGAAGATATGTCTCTTCCTGGCGCCAAAAGGTGGGCGCTTTCACTTTCGGTGCATCGGCGATTTTTCAGAAACGAAGAAAAGGCGTGTAACACCCCCAATTTCGTGATACGCAGCAGAATTCAAACTGGGTGTTACTTCATGTCACAACAGTCATAACAATAGAAAGCGAACTCTAATGGAGTCGTTTTAAAAGATTTATCATTCAATTTATATAAATATCAGAGTTTACAAAGATGAGGTCCCAGATGGTTCCAAGTTTACGAAATACATTAAATTGGTTTTCGAATGATAATAAAATTTATAGCATTCTTGATCTAGTCCTTGCTCTTCCGTGCCAGCTTCCGACATTATGGACCTGAAATACATGCTTAAAACTGTCAACACAAAGGTTGAGTGAAATTCATAGAGTTTTTTTGATTGTTGAACACATTATGTTGGTAGTGTGAGCTATAGACTCACACCAATGGTTTGAAAACAAAACATATATTATTGTTTGGTACGGCTGCCTCAAGTATATGATACTTGAGCCCGCTTTTGTTTGATACGGTACGCCTCAATACGTGATAATTGAGCCCGCTTTTGTTTGATACGGCTGCCTCAATACGTGATACTTGAGCCCGCTTTTGTTTGATACGGCTGCCTCAATACGTTGTGATACTTGAGCCGCTTTTGTTTGATACGGCTGCCTCAATACGTTGTGATACTTGAGCCCGCTTTTGTTTGATACGGCTGCCTCAAGTATATGATAATCGAGCCTGCTTTTGTTTGATACAATTATATATGCACATAATTATATAAATGCAATTCACTTATAGCAATACTGTTACTTAGCATAAATAAACATTATTCAGACAAACATATAGTTTCAAAGCAATGTGTTCGGTTTAAAAATAAAGCATGTATCTCCCCCAAGGGTTTGTAAAACAATTAAGTAATAGAAAGTGGGGCTATGAACTCACGGTAATCCTTAAAAGTTTAGAGTACTTGTGAAAGTAAATGAAAATAGTTGAGCATGTATCTCCCCCAAAAGTTTCAAACGAGTATAAAAAAACGGGGCTAAGAACTCACCTTAAAAACTATATCACAATGTATAACGGGATCGATGGATAAGCCTGGAAGTCTCTACGCATAACCTAAAATATGATGTCAACTCTTAGGTTCAGAATAAATGCCTAAGAGAACATGAACGAGCCTATATATGCATTTATATAGATTATGATGTAGTATTTGTATGTTTGTATATAGAAATTGTTTTAGTTTGTATATCTCATACTACCGTTCGGGCCATCACAATTCAGAGGACATGCGATAGCGTTCGGTGAGCTAGGACACTTTAATTCGTAAATCCAGCAACTCGTCGATCCGTTTACCCTAATGAACCCCTTACATGAAGTTCCCTAGTGTTGTAGTGCTTAATACGTAAAACATGTATTTTAATTAATTGATTATATGATATATTAAGAGTTTATAAATACAATAAATAAACTAACAAAGTTTATAAGTATTTAAATAAGTTTGAGTTTTATAAAGGGTTTATGTCGTAGAATAGCAATGTACTTTTCAAAGTGTCCCGTTTTAGTACGTGTACTTTTTTTAAGTTGTAGAATAGCAATGTACTTTTATAAGTGTCCTGTTTTGTGCGTGTACTTTTTAACCGTAAAAGGCTGTAGAATAGCAATGAACTTTCCATAAGTGTTCCATTTTAGCGTCGATCGGCGTACTAAAATGGAACACTTATGGAAAGTTCATCTATTCTACTTTACGGTTAAAAAACTGCGTACTAGATTGGAACACTTATGAAAGTACATCGCTATTCTACAACTTAAAAAAAGTACACGTACTAAAACGGGACACTTTGAAAAGTACATTGCTATTCTACGACATAAACCCTTTTATAAAATACTTACCTTAATTTAGAATGCTTGAGTATTATGGAAAAATAAAATATTAACGAAGCTTCGACGTAGACTTTGCAATCTTCGAAAACCCACGGCTATTAGAAGATTATAACAACGCCTTCTTGAGAACCCGAAGAAGAAAAGAAGATTATAACGACGTCTTTTTGGAGACTTGAAGATATTTGAAGATTATAACGACTTTTTCTTGAAAACTTCCAAGAACGAAGATCAAACGCTAGTTTTCTTCAAGAACACATGAATGTTCTTACAAGATCTATAAGAAATGCCTTAGGTTTAGGACTTTAGATGTTAAAAAGGGGTGGTGCAAGAAAATATGAAGGTTTTGCTTGGTATTTATAGGCTAGAGATTTTGGTTAACTATATATTGGGTTAAAAACTAACCATGGTTAAATTTATACATGTAAATGATCTAAAGAAAGTATGCTTAGGATTTTGACACCAACATGATGAATCCCCCCCCCTAGAGGCTGTCACAATTGGTGACAAGGCTTAGATGATAAGTCTTGATCTTATCTTGGTTACGGAGTGAGTTTTGGTTCCGTTAATCGCTAATCGAAAGTTGTTAAGCCATAAAACGTAAAACCGGGTATAGTAAAAATATGAAACTTATAGGAGTGATTAAACTCATCATTATACTCTATCCAAAAATATAAAATGAGTGATAAGTCTTATTGGGTGCAAAAACACTGCTTAAAACTGGAAATACGGGTCAAAAACGCGTAATTCGCAGTTTATCGAAAAGAACGAAATTTTAGGAAAATGATTGTGAATTTATTTAGAGTAGACTAAAGTTAGTCTAAAAGTTATATGAGATGTCAAACTTTGGTTTTCGTCATACGTGGGATAACTTAACAGTTATACGTGAAGTTTAAAAGTTGCGCGATTTAAGCAAAAGCATTAGAGCGTACAAGCTTAATTTCTTTATGGTCAAAGGAGGAGGGAAATATGTTTGACTTTTCCAAAAATTTAAAAGTGTCAAAAACATATTAGAAACACAGTGCAGGAATCGTTAAGTCGGGATGTAAGTAGAATTGTTTAAAACGTAAGTTTAGTTTTGTATGCTATGGGCTTATTTGGTAACATTAAAATAAAATCCTAAAAATTCTCTAATTAATTATGAGAGATCTAAAATTTAATATGATGTGAGGAAAATTATCGAGTTGATTTTTAAGTTAAGCGTGATGACTAAATGGTGTTCGACCAAAATGAAACTTTAAGACGATGTTTTCTTAATAACTTTTACGAAAATGATCTAACGATGGTCGAACTCTCAGGTTATTACTAAAATAATTTATCTTACGAGAATGTGGAATAAAAATTTTACGGGATGAATAGTGAAAGTGAATAGTAACTTTTCAAAGATATGAAAAGTAACTCGAAAAATGCGGGTTGTTACAAGCCGCATGCCCTCCAATGTGAAAACTTATGATGGAACAGGCGATCCTGACGATCACCTAAAAAATTTCGAATCAGCCGCTACTATTGAGAACTGGCCACAACCTGTGTGGTGCCGCATGTTCAATTTCACATTGGTGGGAAATGCGCGAAATTGGTTCAAGATAAGCTTCCACGCGAAGCATTGATGGCTTTGAAGAGCTGCGGAAGGCGTTTCGCTGAACTTCACTCAAAGGAAGAAATCGCCAAAACCCTGTCGAACTTGCGAGGGTAAAAGCGGCCGGGGAATCTACAAGCACTTATGTGGAGCGCTATAAAGATGAGTGCATACATGTCAAGGCATGCCCCGAAATGCTAAAGATCTCGGGGTTCATGAGCGGGATCAATAACCCGAACTCATCAAAGGTTGAGCGACAAGGTCCCCAAACATTTGATGAACTTATGAAACGCACGAGGTCCTTTATCCCAGGAGAAGCCACCGCGACAGACGAAAAAGGCTACTCCAACTATAGGTCACAAGAACAACCTAGGAGACAATCCATTGACTAGAGTAGCAACCGCAACAAGAACTACCGCCGGGGAGCATACGAGATAATGACAAATACACCCCGCTAACCAAAACTCCAAAGGAGATATTCGCGGCGGATGGTGCAAACTTCCCAAGACCCCCACCAATGCGCACCCGGAAGATCGGCGTGTTGGGAGCGAATCTGCGACTATCACGGACAGAAGGGCCACACCACCAATGAGTGTGTCCAGTTGCGCCAACTAATTGATAAGCTAGTAAAAGAAGGCATATTGGACCATTTAGTTAAGAACATCAAGGAAGGGAAAGATAAGCAAAAGACTGGGAACAAGAAAGAAGCACCCAAAGATAAGGTTGATACCATTTACATGATACAATCATGGCAATGAATGACTAGGCGAAGATCGACCAAAATTTTCCGTGAAGTGAAATCTCTTTCCCCACCTTGGCTGCGGATAACGCAGTGGTAGAACCACTCACCATTGAAATCAACGCAGGAGGTCACGATATCCACCGCATGTATGTTGATGGAGAAGCTTCCGCAGACATAATGTATGAACATTGTTTTAAGCGACTGCGACCGAGATCTGAAGTCGGTTAAGCCCGTCATGACATCGTTGGACCGGTTTTACAGAGAAAAGATATGGCCCATGGGGAAAATACGCCTACTAGTCAATGTTGGTGATAAGGAACACTCCACAACAGCACGGATGAATTTTATGGTAATCAAATCCCCTTCGCCATACAATGGCATTATTGGAAGACCGGGGATATCGACCTTTAGCATCGATCTGACACATGGGATGCTCAAGTTCCCGGTGGAGGGAGGCATTGTTACTCTCTACAATACCACCGTAACACCTAGAGAATGTAACACGATTACATGTGAGGCGGCACGCATTTGAGCAGTAGCGCAACTAAAGTATCAAACACGAGGGTCGCAATTCATCCCGATTACCGGATCAAGAAGTATCGATCGGGGATAGGCGTCGATCACGGCAGGCGATCGTGTGCACACTCTGCAAAAGAATGTGGATATCTTTGCGTGGGAACCAAAGCACATGACCGGTGTACCACGCTCAATTAGAACACGGGTTGAGAATCGACAAGGATACTCCCTAGTACGTCGAAGAAGCGGCCGGGCTCCGGCGTGCACAAGCAATTCTAGCGAAGTACATAAACTTGTGGGCCGCGGGTATCATGCGAGAAGTCTATTACCATGACTGGCTTTCCAACCCAGTGATGGTCAAGAATAGCGACGGTAGTTGGCGGATGTGCCTGGACTTCACGGATCTCAACAAAGCATGTCCACAAGACTGCTACCCACTACCAGAGATAGACTGGAAGATAGAATCTTTGTGCGGCTACCCACTCAAATGCTTCTTGGACGCATACAAAGGATGCCACCAAATCCAGATGGCTAAAGAAGATGAGGAAAAAACGGCTTTCCATACAATCCAAGGCGTCTATTGTTATACTAAGATGCCCTTCGGCTTGAAGAACGCAGGCGCCACCTACCAGCGATTGGTAGATAACACATTTGAAAAACAAGTGGGCCACAACCTAGAGGTTTACGTTGACGACCTTGTCATAAAAAGCCATACTGAGGACGAATTGGTGCGCGACATTGAGGAGACATTTAAGACGCTACGTGAGATCAACATGAAGTTAAATCCCAAGAAATGTACCTTTGGAGCTACAGAAGGCATGTTCCTGGGATACTTGATAGAGCCCGATGGCATTAAACCATGTCCAAAAAAAACAAAGGCTATCATCCAACTCCCTTCACCGCGTACATTGAAGGAAGTCCAATCTCTGAACGGAAAACTGGCCGGTTTAAATAGATTCTTGTCCAAATCCATGAGACAAGTCACTCCCTCTCTTCAAAACACTCAAGAAGTGTATAAAAAGGAGACTTCCGTGGACAATGGAAGCGAAGAAGCTTTCATACGGCTTAAACGACACCTAGCGGCTCCCCACGCTAGTCGCGCCTGCGGGGAAGAATTAATTATGTACTTATTTGCGACTAATGGAGCGGCCGGTGTTACTGACAGACAGAATTGGTACAAACATCGGTATATTTTGTAAGCAAAGCACTCAAGAAAACGGAGGTTAACTATAGTGCAATGGAGAAGTTGGTCTTGGCATTAGTATTCGCCGCCAAACGGCGCAGTACTTCGAGCGCACCCAATAGCGGTGATCACGGACCAACCTATCAAGCAAATCATCTCCAAACCCGATGCATCCGGAAGACTACAGAAGTGGAGTGTGTTGCTAGGTGAGCATAACATCTCCTACGGACCACGTCTTTGCGGTTAAGGGGCGGATACTAGTAGACTTCATCATCGAAAAACCGGATCGCGATGACACACCTTAACAAAACAAGGTGGAACTACAAGAACCATGGATCTTATTCACAGACGGATCTTCATGCGTGGATGGGTCAGCGCAGCCTTATCCTCACGAGTCCGAGAGGAATGGAATTCACTTACGCCTGCGTTTTGAATTCCACGCAACAAACAATGAAGCGAGTATGAAGCCGATTCTTTGGACTACGCATTGCGGCTCAAATGGGCATACGCAACCTAGAAGCAAATGTGGATTCCGTCGGTAGCCAACCATGTGTTGGGCGGTATGTGGCTAAAGAGGAAAACATGATTGATTACCTCGACAAGATCAAGTCCCTAATCCAGGGCTTTGACAGGTTTACCATCAAACAAGTTCCTAGAGGGGAAAACGAAGCGGATGCACGAGCAAGATTGCATCCACAAGCTTTGCTGTCAAAAAGTATTGGTGGAAAATCTGAAGAGCAAGTCCATCTCGGAGATGGAGATATCCACGGTGATAGAGGAACAAGGTCCTACATGGATGACTCCAATCGTCGAGTTTATAAGCAAGGGAATATTACCCCAAGAGCGAAGGGCGCCCGACGAGTACGGCGCACATCACGAGGTTTAAACGGGATGGTATACTATATCGGCGCTCATTTCGCAACCATGGCTTCGATGTGTCCGGACCCTTCAAGCAGATTACGTACTCACGAGAGATCCACGGGTTCATGTAGTATGCACTCGGGACCACGGTCCGTTGTGGCGCGTGCTTTACGGTCAGTATACTATTGGCCTACGATGCACCGTGACGCGCGGGACTTAATAAGAAAGTGTAGCGACTGCCAAGTTCACAGACCCATTCCACGCCAACCACAACAGCAGCTAACACATATTACGTCGCCGTGGCCATTCTATAAATGGGGTATCGACATTGCAGGCCCCTTCCCTATTGCGTGGGGATTGAAATTCCTTATAGTGGTTATAGACTATTTCACTAAATGGATTGAGGCAAAGGCGGTCACGACAATCACAGGTAACCAGGTAAAACGATTTGTTTGGGAAAATATCGTATGCCATTTCGGATTACCTGGGGAAATCATCTCGGACAATGGAAAACAATTCTGTGACAACCCTTTCAAGGAATGGTGTGAGAAACTGAATATTGCACAACATTTCGCGTCAGTTAAACACCCACAAACTAATGGTTTGGTCAAGCGTGCAAATCAAAGTCTATGTGAAGGAATTAAAGCACGCTTAGACAAACACAAAGGAAGGTGGGTAGAGGAACTATCGCATGTTTTGTGGGCGCACCGCAATTCAACCAAATTAGCATGGGAGACACTCCCTTTTCTCTTGTCTATGGGACAGAAGCCGTCATACCAGCCGAAATTGGGATGCCAACTATTCGCACTGCCGAAGTTAATGTTACAACCAATGACGATGAGCGGCGTATTGACTTGGATCTGCTGGAAGAAAGCGCGAGCAGCGCTATATCTGAGGCGAGAGCTAAGTCAAAATGAAAGGATACTATGGCGCTAAAGTTGAAGCACCTCATTCGGACTAGGCGACTTTGTATATCGCGCTAATGATGCGAGCCATGTAGAAGATCTGGTAAACTTGGACCGAAGTGGGAAGGACCTTATGAGGTCATTGAAGAATTAGGAAAGCGGCGTGCAAGCTACGTGACATGGATGGTCGTGAGCTACCGCGCACATGGAACATCTGCAATCTCAAGCGATGTTATCTCTAGGAACGGCCACGGCCCGCACGGACACCACTTGCACTTTAGTATAGTGCTCAATAAATATCCGTGTATTTACATTCGGTTTACTTAGGCAAGCGTCTTTTTTCTTTTTACAAAAACTTGAAAGTATTAATAAAACGTCGCGATTTCTAGCTAACTCCGCGACACATTTCAATTTGTTATTCGCATCTTATTTATGTCTTAACATTGTTGTTATCTTATCTTTTGCCTACATGGCGTGCATGCACTTAATAAACCCACGATGGTAGCAGGGATGAGTAAACCTAATAAACAACTCGTTGAGTAAGAGGGTTGCAAACCCATCAACATTGGATCATGCATCCTTGTTAAACACCTTATTTTCAAGGCGTTGGAATGAGTTTAATCGCATTCCACGATGGATGCGCAACAATGCATCTTGCGCGTTTAACAAACTTCGGAATCAAGACTCTTGACTCCTTAATATGATATTCTGATGCAGTGCATATCACACAATACACGATTATTATACAAGTACTTAGAAATTATGTTTCAAGTATATTAGATCATGATTTTCATACAAGATTATGGACTTCATATATTATTCGCGCTTATACAACTGTTTAATTCTTAGACAACAAGAACGTTTTTTCACTCAAAGACGGATAACTAAGTACCAAAATTATAAGTCGCAACAACATTCAGATCAACATACCTTCAACAAAAGGAAAATCTTATTATGAACCACGGGTTCTTACAAAAGGATATTTACAAAAAAGCTCCTGCCTATATACTATTACTACGCCTAAGATGGGAGCTCTCAACACGGTTCGCTGACCCGGCTTCTTTTAGCTTCTTCAAAAATCGAATCTTGGCGTGATACCTTGGCAACACTAACGGTACCGTCGGATCTAGGAAGATGCGTTAGCGCCAAGACCACCGCGAATGGCCTTTCCCTTAACACCATTCTTCTTGGCAAGCCTCGTAGCATGAGCTTCCAAGGATTCCTTCAAAGGAATTTCCTTCTCAAGAGTGAAAGGGTTCAAGATGTCACGGGGTTAGCAAAATAGGCACCTACAGTGACTCATCGGGCTTCAAAAGTAGTCGGTGCATCTCGCATTATCGGCCGATGGCGGGCTAAGGTCAATCACTCCATAATCACACGTATGGGATAATCACGGTGGCGCTCAACTCCACAATCGAGAGGAAGCTCCAACGGCTTCATCTTCTCCATTGCGACAACGGATCATCATAGGCATGTTCGTTATACCCAGGCACCTGTGCGACAGGCACTTTCAAGAGGCCACCCTCGTGAAGCTCTTTTATAGCTTCTGCCTTGCCACGCACTAGCGCGCACTGCACAATCCTCCCAAATGCGTCTACCACCTCTCGAGATTCCAAGGTACTAAGGGCAGCAAGGTGCAAACCATGGTGATAAGCCACTGCGCTCGGCGATAGTGGAAACCGGTGAGGATACAACTCTTCATCATATTCACTCTCGAGCTTGCGAAGCTTTATTTCTGCTCCTCCGGCGAGCTTTCCACGCTTGCACCAAACTCACCCAACCGGCGAAACTTCGTTCTTCCCATTCTCCAAATACTTAAGAGCCGGGAGCAATTAGCCTTATAAACCTCTAAATCGGTAGCTCTGGCTCACTTGGGTAAGCAACCGGATCTTTTCTTCAAAGACGTTTTTGGGCATACGAGCTCACTTGCCTCTACTTGGCACGCCAAGCGTGCCTCCAACGCAATCTGTTTGTCCTTCGGGCTCGGCTACTTTCTCGAATACCTTGCCTTTAGTGCACAACTAACGCCGCTGTGCGCAGCAGCCAACACCAGCTCCTCAACAAGTTGATCCATTGGCGCTTCCCGGATGCCAATGGCTCGGCCTTTGGCTCTTTGGTTCATAAGATTGGCCTGAGCGGGACTAGCCTTGGGGCGACTCCCGAGTGATCAATCTGCACGAGAAAGAGAATTAGCGATTGTCTCATATCATAAACAGAGAATGAGATAAGGGCTTTGAAAATAATACTTACTTGGGAGAAGCGTGCTCGGTGAAGGGGCGATGCATCATCGAGTCACGACTCCACATCAAGAATGACAGGTCGTTTTTTCCGGGATGAGCCTGTGCCATAACCACCAGGCGCTCTTTTGCGCTTTACTCCTTGGTCCATCTCTTTCGGCTCTACCTCGAGGACCCTTACATTCTCTGCTCACGTCTATGTGGGGCGGCTCCACTCTAGGGGATGGTACTGGGTGGGCACGCTTTGAAGGGTTGCCTCCATCGCAATGGGTGAACCACCCCGATTCCTCGATTCATTTCCACGGTGCCGCAAGATAGCTTCAAAATGGGGACTTCTCCATCTTTCAAAGGGTGCACCCCACGGTAACTGTCGAGGTTTAGCTAATTGCACCACTGAACAAATCCATCTCTGCGCAAGCAAAACAAACAAAACAAGTTATATAAAGTACAAAAGTGAAAAGAAAGGCTCACATTAATAATGCAAAGGAGTACGAAGGACGAGCACCCACCCTGGTCATCCGGGTCTAAACAGGTTGGCACCTCATCAGGACTATCAAAATAGTTGCGACTAATGCCCATGTGCACCAAAAATTCCTCGGGATAAGAACTGATGGGAATACGATTGGCGTTTATCGTTTCCGCATCATCTGCGATGTACGTTCCAGGGAGGGGGCGCTCATCCTTCGGTAGCGAACCCTGGGTATAGAAGCCGAAGTCCCAGGGGAACAACGCCTTATCCACCCAGAAAAATTTGTCTCTCCAGTTCCTAAGCGCGTCTAGTTTTTCCATATAACATTGCGGCCGCCTGCGCGCTTAGCGAAGAAACCCACCCGTTTGACCACGTTGTATGGTAAAGCAGCGTAAGAGATAGATAGTGGGGTTAATCGCCAACAACCGGCAATTAACCTCGAAGTTTGTTATTTTCATTTGCACCTATGCGGTCGCGGTAGGATATGTGTAGGCGGTAGTAATTTAATACGTCGCACAAGAATAGCGAGATGGGCACACAGCGATTCGCAAATTCGAAAAAGCGGCGTGTATACCCTACTTTCCCCGGAAATCCGCTATTGGCAGCTTGTGCGGCGGAACTACGGATGCGGCGCAAACGGATATAATATTCGAGGTGAACTCACACAATTCATCCTCGGTCATATCGGATGAAAAGTCAGCTAATCCACGAACCATGATTAGGTTTAGATTGCGCACGCGCGGTTACCTTTAAACGTTTGTGGTTTTCTTGATGGATATTTCAAGCTTTTCAACAATGGTAGAAATGAGTTTTCTTGTGATAAACACGGTAAAGGGAGGCTGTTGTTTATATAGGGTTCCACATCCGTGCGATGCTCGACACATGGATCCCACTTTCTCTAAACGTGTGGATGGGAGTTGCTGATGTGACACATTTTCCAGTTACTTTCCCACGTTTTACGAGGAATGTATTTGACCTAATTTGACTGGATTCATTGTATCTTTCTTAGGCGAAAAACCTTTGAAGCTTCTCTGCTACGCCTTGAAGAATATTAGGGCAACATTTATTAGTCTAGCACCCGCGGGTTTCACCCAGCGCATACTAGACTGGGGGGACATGATGACGTATAGTCCGTATTCGGGTCACGAACCCGACCAATGACCGCTACTAGCGGGCCCAATACAAATGGGCTAACCCGGTAACGGTTTGGGCTCTCGAAGGCCCAAACCCGAAGTTATTTATGGTTTTGATATCGGATATCTCTTATTTATGAGATATGTATCAATTGACCGACTTAGGCGGGATACGCCGAAGGTTGGGGAACACGAAACCAACAAGGATTTCGTGTGTATATAAAGGGCATCTCGGCTCTCATTAAAGGTACGATCTCAAACCCTAACTCTCCACAAAACCCTAAAACCGATTACTTACTCTCACGCCGGAGGATAATCGTGGGAGACAATCCCACGGTAAGCCTAACGGTGTTTTCTATTTTCTTAGTGCGCAGGTCTCAAGCATTAAGATCCAATTGATACGGGAACCGGAGTCCAAACAAGGAACGCCCAACTTTTGTATCAACAACTATTTTACCCTCGTCTTTATCTCACCTCTCGTTTTATTTTGAATACGTTTAATTTAATCCCACCACATCACCCATCAATTTTAACCATTAGTTTCAACCAAAATAACTTAATTATGATAACAATAACATCAAGAACACAATTATCAAATAAATTTTCTTCCATTTGTTACCAATTCCACAAGCAGCAATCAAAATATTTCAAAATAAAAAATGGAGGGAACTAGTACAAACACTTCAACAAACGTAGTCAAAGAACAAGTTACATCGAATCACCCATTGTTTCTACAACAAACTAATGAAAACACATATATTTGAAATTCATATATGTTCTAAAACCATATTACATCAACATAGTAAAAACTGAAGTTAAAGCAAACTAAAAGTCAACAAAGCAAATTGAAAAAGAAACACAACCATATCTTGAAAGATAGATAGGAAAGCTTTCATGGTTTTTTGACTCGTTCCTCCATGAGTTGCATGATAAGGTTGTTAATCGATGTCCACATGTGGCGCGCCTCTTCCTTAAACACGCCTAGTTCCTCACCACCAACACATCGGCGAACTCCGCATCGACTGCGATGTTGGTTATTGGCCCCATAACACGCCAAATTCAATCCAATCATCAGACCGACACATGATCAAGCATCATCAGTGTTACCATCATAAAGCCTAAGACTTTTTGACTACGCAGTAGCATAGTACATGTTCAACTAACCTTGGTATAAATATAACTAAATACACATTTCTTCATAACAGTAAAATATTAAAACCCATAAGATCAAGCCTCAAGTATAGCATAGCTTGTGTAGACCAAAAATCGCTAGAAAAGCAAATTCATGCTTGGTTGTTTGTAATATATTTCAATCTAATAATATACTCAAGCTCAAACTTGTTAGAAGCTTGAATATTTTTACCACAATTAGCTCAATAAAACTAAAAAAACCTTTAAAACACTAAAACTAACACATAACAATCAAAATTCGTATCCTTAAAATCAAACTCACCATACTAAACTATCCCAATTATGAATTTAAGCTTCAAAATTTATATATGTTTTGAGCTCGTTGAAGCTCAAACTCAATAAAAGCTCAAATCTTATCGCCACAATTGGCTCCATAAAACCAAAAAAACTTTCAAACACTAAAACTAACACATACCCATCATAGTTCAAAACCACAATTAACACATAAACCATAAAAACTACAAATTCAAAATCACAATATCCAAAAAAACACATACACATCAAAATTCAAGAACACTAAACGCTCGAATATTTTACACACAATTAGCTTCAAAACAACAAAAACAACCACTTGAACATTAAAATCAACACATACCCATAAACCTTGGCACTTTTATATCTTTGGAGGCTGTTCAAGCTTAAATTCAATAAGAGCTCGGAACTTTTCGCCACAATGAGCTCAATAAAACCAAAACAACCTCTCAAACACTAAAATTAACACATGCCCATCACAATTTTAAAGTATTGCATCATCACAATACTAAAACATATCAACTACAAATTCTAGCTCAATTTGGATAAAAGCTAGAATCTTTTCGCCATGATTAGCTCCATAAAACCAAAACAACCTTCAAACACTAAAATCAGCTCATGGCCATCAAAATTCATATGAAATCCACCATACTAAACTACACCATCTATAAATTCAACCTTGAAAATCAAAATATAATGCAGCTCCTTCAAGCCCAAACTCGATAAAAAAGCTAGAATCTTTTCGCCACAATTAGCTCAATATAGCCAAAACATCCTAATAAATCCTAAAACTAACACACAATAATAACACCAACTATGAATTCATGATTGGATTTATTTTGAGCTCAAACGCAATAAAAGCTCAAAACTTTTAGCTACAGTTAGCTCTATAAAACCACTCAAACACTAAAACCAACACATACCCATTATCAAAACATCAAAGGATCCAATATATATATATATATATATATATATATATATATATATATATATATATATATATAGTTTTAAGCCCAATAGGCGGGCATGACTTATAATTATTTGTTTGTTGTTTTTTGTTAACTGAAATACATTTTTTAGAATTGTCAAACAATATTATAAAACAATTGTTTTTTTTTTTTTTTTTTTTTTAAGAATTATAAATAATTGTATGGTTTGCGTGGATGGTTAATAACACAACATATATAATTTTTACAACATTATGGAATTTATGTATGTTTGTAAAGTTGTAGATAATGAAAATGTATTAAAGTGATATAAAGTGATATAACAGTTAACTTAAATTCTAAACAAAGCTTCTTTGTAGACAACATTTGTTGTTGATTTTGCGTATTTCCCGTCTTCATCACAACATAAAATCTTTAATCCTTTTATGCTTTTCACCCTTGATACGGCTACGTATAGTTGCCCGGGAGAAAAAACCGGCCATTGTAGAAATAATCCTACTTGTGTTAAGGTTTGTCCTTGACTTTTGTTAATAGTCATTGCAAAACACAATGCAACTGGGAATTGTCAATGATTAAATTTAAACGACATCTTATTATCAGAAGGTCTTAAGTCCATCCTTGGTATTGCGCAAATTCTACCTACACTTTCGCCTGATATAATCTTTGATTCTATTATATTGACACCCATGTATAAATATTATCTTGGCTTCTATTATAAGCTTAAGAAAATTAGAGAATCATGTTACGGCCTACATGTTTAGAGCCTGTAATAACTTTCAAAGGAATATAGTCGATATACAAACACCCTCATAAATCAATTATTTAAAGCTTTTTAATGTAGAAATATGTATTATTGAACCATGTAATGGCTAGTATGAAACTAAACATCATTGTAAATTGTTATAACTAACACATTGTCTCCATGTTGTTCCAAGTACCATCTTGCCTCCATTTGAGAGCTAAAATTGTGTACCATGACACATTGAGTGTGTATCCTACCTGCTCACCAATTTCGAAATAATCTTAGTTTGTGGCGGTGGTAGTGAAAAGAGGGTAACACGGTTATAAAATATGAGGTGATAGATGAGTGTAGATCTTCACATCTGAGTCTCTCCCCAGAACAGAGATGACACCCTTGATTGAGATGGTGCGTGGCACACTAACATTCTGAGGCACAACCTGATGGGAAATAACACCTAATGGGAAATAACAACCTACTCCTTGTCTTTTCTATATGTCGTAGTTAGAATGTAAGATTTTGGTTTCAAAACTGTCAAAAATACACATACTCCATAAAAAAGCACATATAAAAGCAGTGACACTAATAATACAACAATATTTGGCATTATGATATGACCAAATACAAAACGATTATATATTTTTCTTATAAGCATGTTCGATTTTGAAGTCAAATAAAAGCTATGTTCGATTTTAGAGAGATAGGATACTAACCAGGAGTGTCAGTCATAGTGCCAGGAGCAGAAGTCTTCTCAGTATCTTGATTGTCATTCAAATTCCTCTCCAAAGCTGACACGGGTTTATGCCCAACATCCACACTTGGCTGAGAAGTAGATACCGAATCAGCCTCACCTTCACGTTTCTAAAAATGGAAAATTTATAAAGTATCTTTCATCGAAAATTTAGTGTCATGCACTCTAACGCCCATTCCTTTGATAGAGTCCCAAAAAACTATGCAAGAGACTATAAAATTGAAAGGTATTTGGATACCATTCATAATATATATTTAATGGTGTTCTTATTTTTCTAAGTTCTGTGATCTAACCCTTTTACTTGTTACAGATAAATCATGACCGGAATCAACCTATGATAGTTAAATGGGTAAAAAATTCCACCTATTATCTACTCTTATTTTAAAAAACAGAAATAAAATTTCTAATACCTTTGTGGCTATTTATGTATCAGGCATCTGCTAAACTGTATCAGCTAGGATGATAATTCAAGCACATTTGGCACTCATATCGGTTGAAACCTATGTACTCATGTGGCCTCTGTTCTCGAGACCTGTTAAGTCAGGTCTTGATGAACAGGGGATACCCTCACACACTTTATCGTACACACCATGGGTTTGTCAAAATGACACTTTTAAGCAAATAAAAAACACCCATAAGTAGGCAAAAGTTAGCAGTAGCATACGTTCACCCAAAAGTTAAGGATATATAAGTAAAGAAAACATGTAAAACACAATGGTAATAAAAAAATGTAGCTGCAACATGATATTCAAAACTCAAGATAATATATACATGGCTAAATAATATATGCATGAAGTACTGTTTATAACAAAGAATAACATTTTGCAGGTTGGTGATGATTTCATTTGAATGAAAAACGAAGCGAAACCAACTTCTTCTCTTATGAACACATAATGGCCATATTTACCTAATTTACATATGAACCATGCTTGCATAATTACATACAAAATATATTTATATAGAAATATAATTAGATGATTTATGTGCAACGCATGAGTATCTTAGGCAGATGATTGTTAGTCAAAGACTCAAATTAAACTGCTTACTCAAATGTGCTATGTTATTGGGATAAAGGATGTTCTTCGTAACAAATATCATATGTTGGAAAATGGCAGGAGGTTGTAATCTCATACAGTATTACATGCACCTAATGGCTTATATTATATTTAACGACTAAAAATGCTAAATAGACCCTTTAATAGCTCTCCAATAGTGTCCAGTGATTAAGTTTCCGAGTATATATATACAAACAACTCTGTTTGTGGTAGTAGTGACCTAGCTAACTAAATGAAAATGATAATATAATTCGATTATAACGCCAAGATAACACAATTTACTAAGAAACAATAACCACAATGACCAGGCATTATGTTTTGGTAAAAATAATCTAAATATATACAAATAATACTTTAATATATAATTACATTAATTGTTTCTACATGTTAACGGCGTGACCCCATAGGCTCACGTAATTTCCGGACAAATATTCATTTGTGATACGGACATATCCCAACAATGGTTACCTATTTAAACTCGATTTTTCCAGAAATCAAGATTAATGCTTAGCTACACATTGTAAAATATTCGACTCAAAACCCATTCTTATACTATGCGAATGTTGCATTTTTCATGACTCTGTAGTTGTCACAGCAAGTGTTTTCACTATAGACAGTTTTTAATCGGATGTCTAGCATATGTATTATCACATTAACAACAATGGTGTTGGGCCTGAATGTAAACGGAAATTGTAAAGAATCATTAGCATTGCTCAACCCAATTTGACTTGAAGGAACAAAACCAGATAATGTCATGTTTATTGTTGTTTTGTCAGCTTACAACCATTGAGGATGGATGGAAGAGGGTGAAAGTTTATATAACCAAATGGTAAATAAATTTGTTATGCAAATAATTATTTATTAGCTTCATAAATATGTGACATGTGTACCACTCTAGACATATAAGAAGCAAGTTCACCCTCATGTCGAAGAGTAGCTTCATATGCATTTGGTTTTTAATTTTTTAGATGATATGAACTCAAAGTAGCTAGGTTCTACGGGGTTTCACCTTTTTGACAAAATATGTGATGATTCCATAGATGTTTGCACGTAAAAACTTTCTTCCATCCTACTCAGATAGTTAGCACTCAAGAGTCTGCAAGTCAAATCTGCGCATGGAAAGTCGAAGTTAAAAAAATACGTATAAGATTGATGAGAAAAATTGTACAAATCAAGTATTAGTAGACACTTTACCATTCTCAAATGCAAACTTTGCTAAGTTATCGGATTCTATTCAGGAACAACAAAGATGAAGGCGAGCTGCTTTTTCTAATTCCAAATGTGCAGCTTTTTCACGTTCTACATCCTGTAATCACCAACATAATTAATTTTTTTATTAAATATGAAAAGATATGATTAGTTATGACAAAAACGGTACCTGTTGCAGAAGTTCACAGTGCGTCAATGCCTCGTGGAGCTCTTGCTTATACTTTTGTTTAAGTTCCCAAAACAAAACTGAATAGCCTCGATATGCCTCCGTATTCGAAGCGACGCTCAATTGCGTATAAACCAATGAAATATCAGATGGAATTAAACAAAGGAGATGAAAAAAATAAAATACTTTACAAAAATGCCAACTTGGTATCGTTTTTGGAGGTCCTAAGTGCCTCTCCTTACCATAGCTTCTCTAAGAAAAGTCTACAATCACAAAAAGTAATAAATTGAAGGAAATTCACCAAGCTAAATAAAAGGTTGCATATTTTTTCATATGTACCGCTCTGATAACACAAATGATGAGGGAAAACTGAATTAAATAAGTGCATAGGTTGGATATTTGGTGACTCGCTATCAACTATAACCTATTTTGGTATTCAACAAAAATTAAGCTTGATCTCAAGTAAATGTGACTTGAACATTACAAAATGGTTGAGAAGCTCTGGTCCTTATTTGTTTGTTTGATTATAGTATATATTATCCACTTACCCCAAAGTCTCACTTTTGTATATGTTATTGCATCTTAGTAGATGCACAAAGTTTGACACAGGTCAGGGGCTACATTTATGAAGAGATTGATAATAAAAAATAAAAATAATCAACAATCAAACAACGCAAGAATTTAGATACGATTTTTTGATTACTATCAAAACTCTAAAAGTATGTACTAAGTTTTTCGAACTAACATATACATGCCTGCTCAAAGTCGCATAAGCCATAACCAAAAACTTGTTATCAAGGTTGCTAATAACCCAAGGAAGTTGGTAACATGATGACTAAATCATATATGCATGTGCGTTCGGATTCAAGAGCTTGTTGCGTCATGAGATAGTCGCGCCTTTGGTATATCGAATATTGTCAAGCAGTATACCCTCTATACGTCTCAACTCATTAGAAAGTTCAGCACTAAACCATTATCTCAGTTTGCCATGACTGCAGCCAAACCGAATTATTAGCAGCCAGTTGCAATATATAAAAGGATTTGATCATGTTATTGGAGGTGAGAAGCTAACCAATCTAGTTGCATGAATAATGCAAATGTGGATCTTTTGTCCTGTTGCTTTCTCGCCTTTTGGTGCTTGCAAAGATAATAAAGAATTACATTGTTAAATGATATTATGGCATCTCATTTAAGAGGTACACATTCTTTTAGTAGTCGTGTGCTGTACTTATTTATGACATATGTTCCGTAACAACCTGGTGGAGGTTCATTGTCCTTGGCCATGTTCACATTTTCATTACACTTTTCTTTTTCAGGTGTTCCAAATTGGAGTTCCTGGTGCAGAATATATTGTCAAACATGAGTTTAGCATTTGATCACATTTAGTACAAAGGGTACGAAATTCAAAAAAAAAACATTAGGGGGAAGTTTAGGTAGGAGGTTTGTTAGTATCTGGAAGTCTAACCCTGTTGGAAAGTCTGAATCATGGTGGAATATCGATGTGTTGTTTCAAGATCAACAGGTTATTAAACATTCTTTGTTACAATTTTATAACCCTTGTTTTATCATTCATTATTTAGTATTATATTAATTTTTTTTACACAGATTAACAACCATTTTTTCTTATATCATTGTCAGGGTACCCGCATGATCCTCATCCATGCCACTATTAAGAGGGACTATAAAGTTTCAAGCTTTCCTTGTTGAAGGTTCCTGTTATAAGATTAGCAATTTTGAAGTTGGGGAAAATAGTGGGAAGTTCCCAATGCTAAGTCATCCATACAAAATTGCCTATATAAAAATACCACTGTCACCAGAGTTAAAAGCTTTGATACGAATACTCGTGGCTTTGTATTTGAACCATTTTAGAACCTTAGGGCTAGACACTATTCAGAGGCTGATACTGTCGGTAAAAATGCATTGCTTTTGACAAATATGATTAGTTATAATATTGATACAGTTGTAAAACTATTATGTCACATAATATTCTAATTAGTGTACATGTAAACGCATATATCATTGGTACTATACTTGAGATTTCAGAACTAATTCCTTATGAGAGTTATGGTGTCGAGAAACTCAGGAGAACCATACTCTTTAAAGATACTGAGTAAGCTTTTTCATAATTGTTATATTAAGCATTAATAACATTTATGTTCAATTGAACAATTATATGTGTTGACTTTATTTAAAACATAATATAGGGGTCAGCGCATAGAGTGTTGTTTTATGAGGCGTGGGCTGAAGGGTTTAACGATATTGCTAAACAAATGGAGACTTTAAGGGATGTTGTAATGGTTCGGCAATTTGCTAGGGTCAAATACTTTAACCGTAAGATGCCTTTTATGCGTAATAATTATATGTATAATCCCAATTACCATACTTATATATGTTTTTGACTACTGCATGTAGCCCTTCAGTTAGTGATGCAGTGTATGGTACTAAGCTGTACACCAATGAGAACATACCAGAAATTATTGCTTTTAGAAAAAGGTATTTACTTGCTTATTTCTACACTGTTTTGGTGCTTGCGTTGACACAGACCATCAATATTTAGGTAGGCATTTTTATCATTGTGTAAAAAATTAACCGCTAAACGACATTGTGTGCGTATAACAGCTTAATTAGAAATATAGCTTATGTGAAGTATGTTACAGCTTAATTAGACATTTAGTTATATTTTATAAGTGTATAAATATCAAATAAGAATTATTTTATCCCTCCCCATTATCATGGGTATCAAGAAGGGGATAAATATCAGGAAAAGAAGATGGTCTTAAGTGTGTTTTCACCAAACAAAAAAGTATATACCTCTGAAGAGTTTTTTGCTGGTAGCCAAGGTAGCAAAATGTTCCTTGTCTTGTGAAAGAATTTTAGAATCCAATGTAGTTTTTGCAATATTCTTCAAGTCTGATCTGAATTCCTCTGCGTGAACCATTGAACGTAATTAATTTGCAGAGTACACTTCCATTGGATAATAAACTAACTAAAACCAATATCTTAGGTGCCTCAGATGACACGCTAAGCTGAGTTGTGATGGAATAATTTTTGTAAGTAACATAAAATTAATGAACATCAAGTAACGTGATTTGTAACAAATGTGAACCGAATAATCTTACTCATTGCTTCATATGAAACATTGTAAACATGAAGGACTAAATATGTTAGTTAGAAAGATAATAACCGAAAGTTAGTTATGGTTAGTTAGTTTCGGTTGGACAACAAAATCGAAGGGTCATGATGTTTCAATCATGTCGATTAGAAGCATATATATATGTAAACATACAAACGATTTTAAAGTTAGACAATTAGATAAACTTTTACTTATTCATTTCACTTTGCAACTTATATAATATCAATCTAGTTTGGGACAACAATTGGTATCAGAGCAAGGATTATTACACGAAACAATTTCTGTTTCTACATAACGAAAACATTAGCAAGAAGCCATAGAAGAACACGCTGAAAAAGAGAAGAAACTTCCTTGTTTTTTCTGTGGTATACGGTTTGATTTCTTTTCTTCCAAAGAAACAAACAACTTGAATAAGGAGAGACGTAAAGGAGATAATGCATGATCTGTTTTGCGGAGAAGTTGCAAGCGTACACATCAAACGATATTGGTGGGATAAAACTTTGTTGGCAACAATGAAGGGAAGGAAGAGACTCTTGGCGCATACAAGGAGACGTGGAGAACAAGAGTAGGACTTTCTTGTGAGTTTGCGATTAACGCGACGCTGGAAACAAGAAAATGAGACACATCGTTTTGTATAAAGAACGAGTGGAAGGCTTTGTAAAAAAAACCGGTTGAAAACAAAGATACAAAGCATTATAAGACGTGGGTCTAGAGCGCAAGGAACGTTGTTGTGGAGAAGAAAAACGTATACGTGGAACAAAGAAGGAGTACTCAAGGAAAAGTGTGGGGAGAAAGTGTCGGTACGACACAAGAACAACAACAACGAGAGCAGAAACAAAAGGCTTATTTGTTTTGGTGCAACAGAATCAGAAGCGTAGGAATTTTGGTTCGGTGTGGTTACCAAGGAGTGGTAACAAGATTGTGTGTAGGAAGGTTTGTGATTTCGAGACAAGAAATCAAAAACAACGCACAAGGTTGTGTGTAGGAAGATTCTTAGATTTCAAAGGAACCGAAATCAAGAATAACACACAAGGAGAAAAACGTGTAAGTGTGGTATAGAAAAGAAGCAAGTTTTGTTTTGTTTGTGTCGAATACAAATAAATTCGATAATACAACAACAATCAGACTAGGAAGCCAATACCTTGGTTGAGATTCAAGGGTAGAATCCGAAAGCAACAAAGCAAGGAGGTTGTGGATTTTTTTAGACTCGTTGGGTACAAAAGCAACAACAACAATTCGACAAGGAGAAAAAGAGAAGGAACCGTGGTGTTAAAGTTTGGTTTGAATCAAAACAGCAACAAGGCAACAAAATCCAAAAGTTTTGTTGAAGGTTGAAGTCGAATTAGAAAGAAAAAGGACAACGAGGCAAGAAGAAACAAAAAAAAGGAACAAAGTAGGAATAACAACAAACGTTGGTGAAAGAATATTACTAACGATCACAAGGGAATACATTTCGGTGTTTAACACAAATAAACGAGGTCACAAGTTACATTTTCTGGATTTCAATTATATTAGAATAGTATAGATATATTAGTTTGTACTATTAGGAAATCCCGAGAACTATTTATTGATCCCGTATTACTAGGATTCCCGGAAGATTAGATATTCCCATATTTTATAGAAAAACCACACTAGGAAGGATAAATCCCATTAAATTAGAAAGTGAAGATACTAAGCACTTTCAAAATGACTGTCGACGATATAGCAAGCACATCAACTACAACAAAACCCGTAACACCTATTGTACAATATCAATGCCCTAAGTTGAAAACCACAAACTACACAGTTTGGGCTATACAAATTAAAGTTATACTAGAGGCACATGGCTTATGGGAAGCAATAGAACCAAAGATAGATACGCAAGTTGATGATAAGAAGGATAAGGCAACGTCTGCCTTCCTATATCAAGCATTGACGGAAGATGTAATCTTACAAGTAGCGGGTTGTAAGACGGCTAAGGAATTGTGGGATTCGCTAAAGAAAAGACACGTTGGATAAGATATAGTGTATAAAGCACAGTTACAATCCTTGATGATTGGGTTTAAGTCACTTCAAATGAAGGAAGATGAGACAGTGGATGCATTTACGGCTAAACTAAACGGCTATGCCACAAAGGCAAAAGAATTAGGGAAAACTTTGGATGAATCACTTTTAGTTGGAAAACTATTAGACTTCACACCAGATAGGTTCATTCAGATAGTAGCATCCATAGAACAGACAAGTGATCTCGACGACATCACTTTAGATGAGATCACTGGAAGACTCAAGGCATTTGAGGAAAGGATAAAACTCCAGAAATGGAGGACAAGTAGAAAGCCAGTAGAACTTACTATTTGCACACGACGAACACTCGGGAAAAGGAAAGCGATTTAATTAACGCGGAGGTAGATCAAATTATTCATGAGGAAACTGGCGGAATAATAAAAACAGAAATAACTCACAAGAAGAGAACTCAAATCATAAGGGAAACTCAAATAGGAATACAAGTAAGAGGGATTTGAGTAACATAAAATGTTACAAGTGTCACAAATTTAGACATTTTAAGAGTAATTGTAGAGAAACATCAACAACTCAGGAACAATCAAACCTATCTTAGAAGACGATGAACCATCACTATTAATGACTATGCACGAAACTGAACACGAGGAAGTGTTGTTGAATGAAGAACAAATTCAACCAGGGAAATATGCTACAGCGGACGCAAGCATATGGTATTTAGATAATGGTGCAAGTAACCATATGACGGGAATAAAGAGTCATTTTAGGGATATTGATGAAAGCGTAACAGGACAAGTTTGGAGACGGATCGTATGTACAGATAATGGGTAGAGGGTCTATACGATAAGGTTGTAAGAACCAGGAACATAAGGTAGTATCGGAAGTATACTTCATACCAAACCTCAAGAGCAACATACTTAATCTAGGAAAACTTACGGAAATAGGTTGTAAGGTCATTATGGACAGAAACAAGTTGACTTTGTATGATAAGAACAAGAAGTTGTTGATGAAAGTTGAAAGATCTAAGAATCGACTCTACAAGATTCAATTACAGATAGAAGCACCTATATGTCTCTTAGCAAATATAGATAACCAAGCATGGTTATGGCATGCTAGATTAGGTCATCTGAACTTTGACGATATCAACAAGATGACTAGGAAAGGTTTAGTAGAAGGAATTCCAAGAATAAATCATGCCGGGCAGATTTGTGACGCATGTTTATTAGGAAAACACGGTAGAACACCATTTCCAAACCAAGCTAAATTCAGATCAAAGAACCCGTTGGACTTGGTATATGGAGACCTTTGCGGTCCTATTAGTCCAGCAACACACTCAGGCAAGAAACTCATATTATTGTTAGTAGACGATTGTACACGTTTTATGTGGGCTTACTTTCTAACGTCGAAAGATCAAGCACTTAGTACTTTTAAGAAATTTAGACAGAAGATAGAAATGGAAATGAGAATGAAAGTGAGGATGCTAAGAACAGATAGAGGGGGTGAATTTACATCTAATGAATTCACCAAGTACTGTAAAGAGAATGGAATAGCACGACAGTTGACAGCACCTTACTCACCACAGCAGAATGGAGTAGTGGAGAGGAGAAATAGGACAATATTATCAACTACGAGGAGTATGATGAAAGCCATGAAGTTACCCTTAACTTTTTGGGCGGAAGCAGTTAAACATGCAATTTACATACTCAATAGGGTACCTACGAGGGCCCTGACAGATAAAACTCCATATGAGGCACTCTACAACAGAAAACCAAATCTGGAAAACCTAAGAATATTCTGATGCACAACTTATGCAAAGATAACGATACCTCACTTAAAGAAGCTGGACGACAGAAGCATACCATTGATTTACTTAGGAGTAGAGGAAGGATCAAAAGCATGTAGGTTATATGATCCAATAGCCAAGAAGAAACATGTTAGTAGGGACGTAAAGTTTATGGAAATAAAACCGTGGGATTGGAATAAAGATGAAGAAGATACGAGTACACAAGACACATTTTGGACTAGTTTTGTGGTAGAAGGAGTTGACAATGAAAATCATACACCAGTCAACACAGAGAACGATGAGAACACGTATCATGAACAAGATCAGATTCCTGATCCAGTTTCACCAATCACACCACCGACATACAATTACGACCCACACTCAGAAGAGGAAGAAGAAGCTACTACTAGTTCTGTAGAGAACTCAAGAGATAGATTTGATGATACACCCGTACGTGAATACAGAGATATGACGGAAATATATAAGTATGCACATAGAGTTGAACCACAAAGTTTATTATTTACGGAAGAAGAACCCGTAACTACAAGGAAGCATCAACAGATGAGAAATGGATTGAGGCCATGGAGATTGAATTGGATTCAATAAACAAAAAGAATACATGGACTCTTACTACATTTCCAGAAAATCAGAAGGCAATAGGACTCAAATGGGTTTACAAGACCAAGAGGGATGCAAAAGGAAATATCATCAAATATAAAGCACAGTTAGTAGCAAAAGGTTATGTACAAGAACAAGGAATAGACTTCGATGAATTATTTGCACCGGTTGCTCGGATAGAGACAGTACGGTTGATATTAGCATTAGCAGCATATCATGGTTGGCAAGTTCACCACTTAGATGTAAAATCGGCATTTTTACATGGAGATTTAAAGGAAGAAGTCTACGTTCACTACAAGAGAAGGGGGTTTTGGGACGAAACTTTTGGGAACGGCCAAAAAATGGTGCCAAATACACATATTTGGCACTTGTGGGGTCACCGTGACAAAAATCTTGGTATTTGAGACGGCTATTAAGAAATTGTTCCAAATACGTATGCATTTGGAACGTTTTCTAATAATGGTGCCAAATACATGTGTATTTGGAACGGTTTGAGTTACCAGTGCCAAATATTTATGTATTTGGGACGGTTGGTACCACTGCTGCCAAATTTGTATATGTATTTGGAACACTATCTACTGTTGGTGCCAAATAATCATGTATCGGGAACGATTGATACGAACGGTGCTAAATACCTATATGTATTTGGAACATCATTTAATGTTGGTGCCAAATACTGATGTATTTGGAATGGTTTTTTTATAGGTTGTGAAAAATGCAAATGTATTTGGAGCGATTTTTAGAAACTGACTTTAGTTCTTATGTATTTGGAACATCTTTAAAAAACCGACCCAATTTACTATAATATTAAATATCCCTTCGTCATTAACTTTTAATCTCTATAATTAATATATATATTGATTTAATATCTATCATATTACATAAAACGCGTTGCCTTCTAATTTTTGGTGAGTTAACTTTGTCGTTTCTTAAATAAACATTTTTTTCCTTTAAAGCCGAGTTAAAAATATTCATATTATATATATATACAAAATGGATAAACAAATGATTGATCAAGTTATCTATGTCAGATTACCTAGCAGGGCGTGTCTTTGACTCAGATATACATGTTAGAATGGTGTGAACTTCAATAATAGAAAACAAGGTTGTTGGAATCACTCCTAAACTAGAATTCAAGTGTTAGTAATTAATATGTAATAGTTAGCTTAATATGGCTTTTATATTAGTAATCATGGCAAGGCTTATGTAGAAAGCCCATGAGCCTTGGCCCAAGACCATAAAGGAAAGAAAGGGAACTTGCATGTTGCCCTCGTTCCTTCCTATAAATAATGCTTGTAAACCCTCACTTGAGGGTTGGTTTTTCAATTCACACATTTCACCTTTACGCATAACTCTTCTTTATTTCATATCGTGTGTGTGTGTGTTTGTTCATCCGATCACTTCTTATCTATTTCTTCTATTGATGCTTGTGTTACAAACATGGTGACCTAACAGTGGTATCAGAGACAAATAGTTGGGTGAAAAGGTTTTTGTTTTTGAAGTTGGTTTTTGCTCTTACGTGTAACACACGCGTTACAAACTTTGTCACGCTTAAAAACTCAATTTTTACACTTTTCAATCCAAGATTCTTGTACTTTCAACATTTTTAGGTGTTAAAATTTCTGTTTTAAGCAAAAAGTTTTCAACCTTTACGTGTTATTCTTTGTTTTTAAGATTGGTTTTATTCGTGGGAGCATTTCTACGCATAAGGTGTTTCTAAGTTTTGGATCATCAAGTTTTACACTTTTGTGCTATTTTGGTGATATTGAAGCCGTTTCATCACAAAAATCTGGTTTAGAATCATTTTGGGCTAAAAATCACTCTTGGTTAAATTTTACGCGTAACAAAACCCTATTTTTACGCATAACTTTTCCTTGGATCGATCTTCAGTTTTCGTGGTTTACTCAGTGTTTTCTTGCTTGGATAAGCCAGAAAACACTTCGACTTTGGATATCCTTTACACTGTGATAGTGTAAAAGATTTTTGGGTAAAACCCTATTTTTACGCATAAGCTCAAACTTATGCGTAGAACTCTTTACGCCTAAGATTTTTCTTACGCCTAAGCCTTGTCTTACGCATAAGCTAATCCTACGCATAATTTTTCTACGCCTAACTTTCAGTTTACGCCTAATCATAGTGTTTCTCAATTCTTACGCGTAAGCTAATCCTACGCGTAAATATCACTTTTACGCGTAAGTTTGGTATTTTTACGCCTAAATGTTGCTTTGCCTTAACGTGCTTTCTACGCCTAAGGATACTTCATCAACAACGTTTCATTCGACTACAAAGATCCATTTAACAACACAAGTTTTCAACATGTCTCAACCTCCATACTCTAACTACTTTCCTTATACTTATAATCAACAACAACAACAACAACTAAGTCCACAACATCAACAATTTAATCAAAAACAACAAATTTATCAACAACAATTTAATCAACAACATTATCCACAACAAGGAGCAATTCAACCTCAAATGGTTCAACCACCACCTAGTCTTCAAGTACAAATCAACATCCATCAAGGAATACTATGAAGGAACCGACTTGGTTTGCAAAGATGTGTGAAGCTTTAAGTAGCCAACAATCTATTCATGAGGCAGGATCACTTGATAGACCTCCAATGCTCACTCCCGGAAACTACGATCAATGGGTGATTAGGTTCTTTAGGTTTTGTGATCTAAAGAAGCCACATGGAAAGTTCTTAAAAAAGGTTATCTTGGAAGGTCCATTTCAGATGCCTATTGTCGTTACACCCGGTGATCCAAATGCTGTTCCACCAAGAGATGATCTCACAAACATTGCAACTGCTTGACCTTTCGGTGATGAACTTCTACACTCTGAAGCTACTGAGCTAGCAATGCAATATATCCTTTTAGGATTACCAAACCCAATTCTTAGAAGTGTTGATGCTCAAAAGACCGCAAAAGCAATGTGGGAACATATTCATCTTCTCATGGAAGGCACTGCACTCAATCAAGAGGATATGGAATCCAAAATTTACTTGGCTTATGAACACTTCATGATTGAACCGGGAGAGACACTAGAGTCTTATCATCATCGATTCTCAGACATCATCAATGATTTGGATAAACACAACATCATCATGCCAAGAATTGCAGTCAATACAAAGTTCCTAAGTAGTCTTGGTCCTGATTGGGATAAGTATGTCATTTTCCTCCGTCAAGCGAAGAATCTTCATCATGCTTCATACGGATTGTTGTACTACTATTTGAAGCCTCATCAAAAAGAAGTTGATTAGGAAAGGGTTATCCATGGCCAAACTGTTTCACCTTCACTTCCCGATAATCAACAACTTGCTTTGTGGGCTCAAACTAGTTATCCTCATCAACCAGCTCCTCAACCAACTGCCACAATCACACCATATGATCCGTCACAGCAACAATCTCAACAAACTCAATTGGTTCCATACAACAACAACAATGATCAAGCACTTTACAGTGAAGCTAGTGAGGACTCAGATGATTTCGATGCATTGCAACAAGGATTTGTTATGATTGCTAAAGCTTTTGGCCATTATACAAACAAATCCAACAATCGCATTCGTTCCTCATCAAACACAAGGAATCGGTACATTTGTGAACAATGGACGAGTTGAAGTTTAGAATCGTGGTTATGGTCGCCAGATGGGCGGTGGTCAAGGGTTTAATACTATGGGTAGGAATAACATGGGTGCTCCACAACAACAGAGAGCTCAAGTGGTTGAACAGGGTAATGCTCAGAATGGGATAAATGGTCTTATTTGCTATAAGCTGTAATGAGAAGGGACATATGGCTAATGCATGCCCAAAGCCGAGGACTAGGGGCAGTGCTTATCACAAGGAGGCTTTACTTTTGGCTCTTAAAGATGAAGTGGTGGAACTCTCACGACAAAGAACGAGCTTTATGGCGGATCGACTCGGATGATGATATGGAGGACTTGCAGGCCAATGCGGCAGATTATGTTGATGGCTAATATGCACGAACTACACATGAGTGACACAGCCCAGTGTATGACACCGATGGCTTGTCTCGTACCCCAAACAAACCATATTCATCTCTAATCTAATATCTCCGCCAACATCTGAATCCGTGAGGCTCGAGAATGTTCAAAATGAGTCATCCACATCTCATTCCGACGATTCTCAACTAGACCCCGTAGTTACATTTGACTATCAAGATGATCTTATGGTTACCTTTGATACTCAAATTGACTCCGTGGTTATACTTGAGGATCTGAATAGTGATCATGTTGTGACTCACGTTGAACACGCTGAACTTCTGCCTAGTCCGGATGTTGATCTCTTAATTAAAGATTATCTATCCCAAATGGATGAATGTCGTTCATTACATCAACAATTACACAGTAAAAATGCACTGTTAACCAGGGATATTGAATGCTTAAAACGGCAACTCAATTTTTTCAAAACTCAAGAAAACCGTGAAAAAGGTTTTGAAGCCGCTTTTGCTAAATCACATCAAAACAAAAAATCTTTAGAACGACAGATAGTGATCTAGCGCATCAAAGAATGCTTTGTTGTCTCAAATAGAACAACTGAAACATGAACATAAAAACAACTTAACGCTCTTACTTTGGAAACTCAAAAAGCCAAGGCTGAGTTGTTAACTTGTCAAAAACAGTTCTCTGGCGTACAAAAGCATTCAATGAAACGAATAGATGACCATCTTGAAGAAATTGTCGGCTTACAAAACAAACTCAAAGAGTTTCGAAATGTTGTTTACAAACATGGTGAGTCAATCACAACTATTCAAAAGTTTACTTTAAAACCCAATCCAAATGGATATGGACCGAATCTTGCTGATTACAAACCAAAGCTTTCAAACAAAGCATTCAAACCAAATCCTAAAGTTTCCAGTGCAGAATAAAAAATTGATGATTCTGTTATGAGTGTTGTTGAATATCATCATCAAGAGGAATTAGATGTAGAAGACGTGAGTCAATCAAAATTAGAAAATGTTGTTTATAACAAACCATTTAACTATTCAAAAGCCGTCATTTTCGTCACACAAAAGGATTCTTCTAACACACCTAGGATTATCACAAAAACGTCTGAGTCTTCTAATGTTGCTCCCCAACCAAATTCTGCACAAATTTATGGTCCTTTACCTTCACTCAGTGAAGTAAACTCAAAACCAGAAAATCGTCAAATTCTTAGATATTTTGACATTTTCACTTCTGACCTCAAACTTTTAGAACGTGAGATTGAATTTCATTCTGAAATAAAAGTTGAACATTTTCAATCGCCTCAGGCGCGAGAACAAAGAGATATTTTTCAGAAAAGACTCTTACCCCATGTTAAAAATTTGAAAAATTGTGCATTATATTGGGAAAGAGAATTTCATAAGGAACTTGGATTGATGAAAATCGTTTTCAAGAAAACAGAAACATCTATTTCGAATACAAAACGTAAAAAGAAAATGTTACGAAAAGATGTTGATCGACTCTTGGAAGATGTTATATGTGCTAATATCCATAATGTTGTGTTCTTGCATTTTTTGCCATATGCATCTGATTATATCTCTGCTGATTCTGTTGATTCTGTTGAAATTGTTCAGAATACTAATAATGTGCATCAGATCGAGTCTTTAAAAGTTGAAAATGAACGAATGTTAAACGAACTTTCAATTGCAAAACGTCGTCTTCAATGGTGTCAAAAAGATTGTCATTCTCGTGAACTCGCTTGGCAAAACAAAATCGCTCAGTTGCAAGCAAAAACCTTTAATTCAAAACCTGAGCAACTGGATGATCAAAACGCGTCTTTGACATGTCAAATCTCAAAATATGAACAAGAACTTGCAAAAATTAAAAAGGAATATGGTGTCATATTTGATTTACTCAAACAGACTCGTGATGAAGCATCAAACGAACTTGATCATTATCTTGCACACACTAAAGAAGTAATGAACTTTTAGGAAATCTTCGTTCGAAAATCAAGATTTGGTGCACACTATCATTAAGTTAAGAGAGATGTTAGGAAAGTATGAACAAGTTCAACCTAGCATCATTAAGAAACTTTCACCTGTAACACTTAGCAAACGTGACCCCAGAATGCCTACTGACAAACCACAAGATACTAATGTGCTTCCCTCTACTGAAACAGGAATAGTTGCCTCTTTTCCCAACGTCCGCACTTCACATCCTAGGAGCAATACAAGGAAGAATAGGAAGTTGCGACCTAAGAAAAGAACAACAAAGAATCTTTGAAGTAGAAGAACACCCTAGGAGTTTGAATAAGACCCAAGTTGCACCCACTTTTGATATTGCGTCTGACAAATGTAATGGAAAAAGTGTTGTAACGAATCTTTGCACCTTTAAGTACTTTTGATATTAAGTCCGAGCGTCTTGTGTTATATGTCGTAAAAGTATGCTTTCGATTGTCATGATAAATGTGTTGCTAAAGCTATCTTGTCTCGTTTACGGAATCCTAAGAAACGGAATACCTCTAGGCCCACTAATGCTTCTAAGTCTGTGCTTGGTAAACCACCCTCTTTAGATTCTAAGAAACGCATTGATGTCCCTGTAGTTCCGGTATCACCTCCAAGGAATGTAATACCACCTAGTGCATTCACTAAGACTAAAGCAAATACTAGTTGGAGATGGCAGAAATGGATACATAATACACTAGGATTTAAATGGATGCCTAAAATCATTGATGTGTGTATTTCGACTATAACTGCATCGGAACCCTCTAACTCTTCGGGTTCCACATCTACTTCTATTCCATCTGTGTGCGTGTGTAATGCAGGTGATACTGATCATCCTTTGGATTGTTGATAGCGGATGTTCTGACACATGACAGAAATCTTAAACTGTTATCAAACTTTGTTGCAAAGTTCATTGGCCTTGTCGATTCGGGAATGATCACTTCGCAGATATCATGGGCTACGGAGATTACATCAATGGAAACATCGAAATTAGCAGGGTTTATTATGTGGAGGGTCTCGGTCACAATCTGTTTTCTATTGGTCAGTTCTATGATGGAGATTTGGAAGTTGCTTTTCGGGAGAAAACTTGTTTCATTCGTGATCTACAAGGAAACGATCTTATGTCTGGCACTCGCAATTCAAGTCTGTACACAATCTCAATGCAAGACATGATTGCTTCATCTCCCATTTGTCTACTTTCAAAGGCAACATCAACAAAATCTTGGCTATGGCACGGACGTCTCTCACATTTAAAATTTCAAACCATAACCAACCTTGCTCGATACAAACTTGTTGAAGGTCTCCCGAGATTCCGGTATTCTAAAGATCACCTTTGCTCAGCTTGTGAACAAGGGAAAATCACTCGTGCTCATTTTCCTTCAAAGGTGGAACACAGCTCTCAACATGTTCTTCATCTTCTTCACATGGTCTACTTTCTTCGAAGCAAAGATCAAGCTCCACAAATGATCATCACCTTTCTCGCAAAAATTCAAGTTCAGCTCCGGAACACCGTCTGCCAAATAAGAACAGACAAAGGAACTGAATTTTTGAACCAAACTCTTCGAGAATTTTATGAGAAAGTGGGAATTGAGCATCGGACATCTATTGCACGTACACCAGAACAAAACGGAGTTGTTGAAAGACGAAACCGTACGTTAGTGGAAGCTGCAAGAACAATGTTAATCAATGCTAAACTTCCGGATTACTTGTGGGAAAAAGCTTTATCAACTGCATTCTACACTCAAAACCGATCAATGATTACAAAACGCCACAACAAAACACCTTTTGAGCTTATCCACAACAGAAAACTGAATCTCAAACACTTTCATGTATTTGGATCTCTTTGCTACCCAAATAATGATCGTGATGACTTTGGAAAGCTCAAAGCCAAAGCTGACATTGGAGTCTTTATTGGATACTGTGAGAACTCTAAAGGTTATCGAATCCGGAATCGTCATACAAAGCAGGTTATGGAAACGATTCATGCAAATTTTGATGAAATTATCGAAATGGCTTCGAGCATAACAGACTTGGAACCGGTCACAACCGTTTAAACTCCCCTCAAACCCCATCATCACTGAATCAAGCCCCAGACTTACTCGTCAACAAATGGAAAAGTTATTTGCTCTGTTGTTTAGTGAGGAGATTGATGAACGTGCTCCAGGTGTATCCGATGTTTCCGCTGCTCAACCTGATCATATTCCAATACCTGATACACCTGCTACAACAACTACTGTTGAGGAAGCACCACCAGTTGACTCTACAACAACAGTTGAACAAACCGCATCCAACGACGCTGAACCAGCTGATGATGTTCTTATTAATGAAGTACCCCCACCTGCAGATTTTGATCCAAATGCGTTTTTTAACCCGTTTGATAATGAAACTGCTGCACCTGATGTTGCGGAATCATCTACAAGCCATTTGAATTCTCAGAATCTGCACAATGTATACCAACATCAACCCTCGACACATCGTTGGACAAAAGACCATCCTCTAGAGAATATTATTGGTGGTTCGCTTCCAAACGGTCAAGTTTAATCACACAAGTCAACCACTTATGAATGGTCAACCGTAATAAACTTAAAACAGCTCAAAAAGCAAATGCAATTAAGATCAGAGGAATATAGTGGATTCCTGGGTCGTTAAGTCCCACGGAGGATGAATGGTGTTTAACACAGACAGATGTCGAATAATCACTAAGGATAGTGATCGGTAAGGATTTTGAGTTATTTATACCTAAAGAGAAAGTTTATAAATTACAGGGGCTTAAATGCAAATTAAAGAAAATTAAAAAGTTAAAATATATTAAATAAACGCTATCACTATTTTTACAATGATGTTTTTGTGATTTATAAAAAAAATAACTTAAATAAACTATTTTAACTAAAACGTAAACTTAAATTATCTAAAAACGTGATTTAAAATGAAAACATACGTTATTTATAAAAATTACGTGAGTGCGTAAGTAAAAACGTAAAATTTATGAAATAAAAGTCCTACGAGTGTAAAAACAATTTTCTTACCTACTATATGACAAAAGAAAATTTTAGAAAAAAGATTTATATTTTTTTGACTTTTATATTTTTTATTATGAATTAAATACTATTTTAGACTAATTAAATGATTAAAAATACTAAAACTATTTAGAAAAATCTGAAACTTTTTTTATAAATTACTTTATACTAATAAAAAGTTAAGAAAAATACAAAAGTTGAAAAAGCTAGATTAAATAAGCTAATAAGCTCGTATAAGCTTAAATGGAAAACAAGGGTTATGTATTAAATAGTGCAAGGTTTTAACGAGACAAGTCCCAAGGGCAAGTGGTAGTGTGTGTGTGTGGTGAGCTGGGTGGCCAGGGTTCGAATCCCAGCAACTCTCTTTTTGCAACTATTTTATTTTTGGAATTTTATTTTACAAACTTATTAAGAACACTGAAATAAGCAAATTATAAAACTACAACTTTTTACAAAAATCACTAATAAGCTCAGATTGAGCTTATTTTCTCAACAGTTAACAAAAAAAACAAGAATAAGCACAAGGTTTAGCTAAATGGTTATTAAGCTAATAAATAAGCTAATGTGGCGAGAATAAGCTAAACACCTTTAAATAAGCTAATATAATAACTAAGTACTTAAAATTAAGCACCAAATAAGCTTTAAGCTCAAGCTGTACTGTTTTTGAGTTACTGGGTACCTTTAAGCTAATTTTTAAGTATTAAGATAAGCTAGGAAATAGAATATAACACTGGAACTAATAAGTTGACCAACTAAACTATCCAAAAAGCTAAAATACTCACTGTTTTGTTCACTGATGAGCTTATAAGTAGCTTATGAAAAAGTTGAAAACACTGAATGCTCAGTTCACTAGATGAAATGGACAAATCTAAAAAACACTTGCAGGCTTATCAAATAAGCTACAAATTGAAAACTAAACACTGGAACTATGAGATGGCTAGGTGAGCTTCTCAAAAAGCTAATTTACACAAGCTAATACCCACTAATGAGCTTTGTGAGAGCTTGTGAAATGTGCTATCTCAACTGTGAACAGGGGAGATTTTTGAAAAAGGGTCTAAAGTAAGACTGAAAATAAGCAGTGAATAAGCTAGGCAGAGATTAACTATTATTTTTCTAATTTATTTTAGCAGCTAAATTTTAATATCCCAAAAGGATTTAAGCTAAAACTTTGTAATAAATACACACTAAAATTATTTATTTTATTCAAAATCGACCAAATTGAAATTTTGACTTTCTAAGATTAATTAAAAGTTTGACTAAGATGAACTTTGAATCAATACTACTTACTGATTATGTAATATTAAGTTATATTAAGACTAATTTAAGCTGGTTTAACAAGTTTTAAGCTAATATGATGAATTTGACAAACTAAAACCTTAACAGTTAACAACTAAGTGAGATTGAAACTGATTTTGACTTTTTAAGGAACAAGGACTGGTTTCAATGGTTTGACTGAGATATTATAACCTATTGTGACTTAGAACAACAATAAACAACAACACCACTGGTTTCTAGCACATTCAAATCAGCAAATACAAACACCCTTTTTAGCAACTGTTTTGAAGATTTTTATACTAAAACCAATTTTTTATACTAAGTAACCTATTTATTATCTTAAGTTAACTATAATAATACAATATTGAACTAGAATTAATAATATTTAGACACTTAAACTAAGAAATACAAATTTTCAAGAAATAGCTTACAATTTGAATTTATGCACAAGACAGAACCTGAGATCGATAACACCCTAATAGCTTACCACTAAGCTTCTAAACCATTGTCATCCAATAACTAACACCTTGACTTTCTTGATCATTCTCCATTGATTTTTTTTATTTTCTCTATATTTTCTTGGTATTTTTGTGAATTTTTGTTTTGATACTAAACAAAGTTTTAGAGTTACTAAAAGCTTGAATAAGCTTTCTAGGGAGCTTATATGTGCTTATAAGTCCTTAATATCAACTAAAAACAACATTTGATCTTTCATGAGATTTTTGAACTAGGAAAATTAGCATAAACTGAAAATTTGAGTTAAGACTGAAATTGAAAGCTGAAAAGATTTACATTCACTTGAAATAACTTAAACAGATTACTTGGAAGGCTTAAATTACACTGGAACTTTAAAATTAACTAAAACGACATTAAAAACTAAAATTATTCTAGATAGTCTTCTCTTTTGCACCAAGCTCCCTTTTATTGACCTCATTTGACTCTGTCGACATCTCTGAGTATATCCCACCAATCTCCAACCATTGGATCTTCACAGATCATCATTTTCGCCATTTGTCAAATTTGGTGGGAAAAGTCTTTGAGCAGGTTTATCTAATTAATGGTTCTTGGATAATAGTGGAGGTGGAATGGGGTTGTTAAACAGCTGTATAAGTGAGGTGGAGTGTTGAAAAAGTGGAAAAACCATCACTGGTATTGGATTTCAGGCTGTTGTGAAGAAGATGAACAGTGCTAGTGGATTGGGCGCGAGTTGACTGGTTTTGACTTTGGGATATTATAAAGGGGGGTCCAAAATTGGGGGGGTCACAGGTTATGACAGGGGGTTCTTTTGGGTTTTGGCAGGGGTAATAATACAAAAGGGGGTCATTTGGCTATTGTTTAATACAAGGACTAATTGTGTAATTCTTCCAAACATGAAGGACCAAACCTGCAATTCTCCAAAAGTTAACAAAAGGACCAAAACTGCCAATCTTTAATAGTACAAGGACCATATTTGATTATTTTCCATTTTTTAAATATCAAAGGACCATTTTTGACATTTTCAAAACTTGAGGGACCTAAGTTGTAATTTTGCAATTTTTGATTTTAAAGGACCAATTTTGACAACTCATGAATCCCTAAGGACTTAAAATGATATTTTTCTTTATTTTGATTTACCAGGGACTGTTTTGACAACTTTTTAAACTTGGGGGACTAAAAGCGCCAATTATGCAAACTTGATACGTTTTCACCGATTTTGATATATTTGAATTTAAAACACATAAAACACTTGTTTGTGATATTTTCATCATTTTGATGCATTTAGTGTTTTCAGATGTTTTTGGCATTCTAAACGATATAAAAATGATGAGTATTTAGACACTCATCAATCCCCCACACTAAGATATTGCTAGTCCCTAGCAATGATTTGAGAAAAATTAATGGATTTCATCTCTTTACCAAAAGCCATTACTTATGGAGTAGCCAATTGTTTTAGTTCAAGTAAGAACCTTGGTACAATGATAACCAAATGATTTTGAGCAAATCACCGGTGTAAGCTGTTTTGATTTGTCTTTACCGAAGCCGTTTATACGGACTAGCCAACTCTTAAGATAAATTATCAATATTATCTTTGGTGAGCCGATTACCAATTATGGCTTTCCAACTGCCTTTACCACAAGCCATAAACTGGCGGGCTAGCCAACTTTTCACTAATTAAAGATATGGTGAGCTGAACACCATACAATTTTGGGCAAATTGCAAGCCATCAACGGTTTGATAAATCTTTACCAAGAGCCGTTTGCTCCTGGATTAGCCAATCCTTATGTGGGTTAGAGATGGCGGATGATTACCATTTCTTGAGTAAGTGAAAAACACTTACTCCAAAAAAATTTTGGCCAAAAGCGGGAATGGGTGGAATAATTACATGATAAAATTCGTGAGAATTACCCCCCACACTTAGAAATGAATATTGCCCTCAATATTCAAAGTACCTGCGGTTATGCCGAAACATAGAACATAAAAGGGAAATACTACTACCATTATTTTGTTTTTGATATATACACATTTTTTTTATACAATAGCGGGGGGCAACTCCCCCACACTAGGGTGGTAGAAAGTAGAAAGAAGTCAGAAATATGGGTGAAAACCCATATGGTGTGTGCTAATGTTTTTGATTACCGAGTCACTAGCTTGACTCGATCCCCGCATTCATTGGTTCATGGGGAAAGTTTGTAGATCCGGGACAATCACAGGTGGAATGTCCTCTCCAAAGTAATGCTTTAATCGATGACCATTCACTTTAAAATTTGGACCATCAGGATGAGATAACTCAATGGTGCCATAAGGATAAACCTTAGCAATAGTAAATGGACCAGACCAACGGGACTTGAGCTTTCCCGAGAAAATCTTCAATCTTGAATTGAAAAGAAGGACTCGATCACCGACGTTGAAAACGCGGTTCTTGATTTTGGAGTCATGAATCTTCTTTGTCTTTTGTTTGTAGATCAAAGAGTTCTCGTATGCTTGATCACGGAGTTCATTTAATTCATTCATTTGAACTTTTCGTGATCACCATCTGAATATCGAAATTTGCATGTTTTAAAGCCCAGTAAGCCTTGTGTTCAAGCTCAATCGGAAGATGACATGCCTTTCCGTACACTAGCTTGTATGGAGTACACCGATGGGTGTTTTGTAAGTGTACGGAAGGCCCGAGTCGTCATCCGTTTATCCGACCGGGATGCACGATTTTTCCCTCTTGTCCTTTCTAAAATTCTTTTAATACCACGGTTGGAAACTTCCACCTGCCCACTTGTTTGGGGTGGTATGCGATAGAAAGACGATGGGTTACACCATACTTTTGCATGACACGATCAAATTGGTCATTACAGAAATGCGTACCATGATCACGATTATAGCGTGGAGTTCCAAACCTAGCAAAAAGAGATTTTAAAAATTTTACAACAACTCGGGCATCATTAGTAGGTAAAGCTTTCGCTTCAACCCATTTTGACAAATAGTCAACGGCCACGAGTATGTATTTGTTGCCTCGAGATGATGGAAATGGCCCCATAAAGTCAATGCCCCATATGTCAAAGATCTCACAAACTTGAATGGCATTTTGTGGCATTTCATTTCTTTGAGAGATATTTCCGTGACGTTGACAAGCGTCACAGGCTTTGACAAATTCATGGGCATCTTTGTAAATTGTGGGCCAATAAAACCCGGAATCAAACACCTTTTGGGCGGTGTAATTTGGACTATGATGGCCCCGGTGGGTCGGCATGGCAAGCTTTGATAATGTCAAGAGCTTCTTGTCCATAAACACACCGTCGGATGACTTGATCCGCATAGATTTTGAATAAGTAGGGTCGTCCCGAAGTAATGTTTAACCTCCTTGAAGAATTTGTTCTTCTGTTGGGTCGACATCCCTTTCACTATGAAGTTACCGGCATGGTAATTTGCGAAGTCAGCAAACCATGGGGTGGTAGAGTTTCCACGAAAAGAAACCGCATTGAGTGTTTCGAGAGGAAATGTTTCATTTATTTCCTTTTTCTCGAAAACATCTTGGTGAGGGTTTTCTAGACGGGATGATGATCCGTAGCGGGTTCTCGGCTCCTTTTTATCACGTATAATGATATCAAATTCTTGGAGGAGAACCCAACGGAGCAATCTCGGCTTTGCATCTTGTTTTGCAAAGAGATATTTGAGAGCCGAGTGATCCGTATACACCACGCATTTGGTCAAAATTAAGTACGGCCGAAACTTCTCAAATGCATACACCACGGCTAATAGCTCTTTTTCGTAGTGGTGTAATGAGTTTGAGCTTGATCATTGTTTTACTTGCGTAGTGGATAGGTGAAAATGCTTGCTTCTACGTTGCCCTAGGATTGCACCGATAGCAAAATCACTTGCATCGCACATGAGCTCAAAAGGCAAGTCCCGGTCGGGAGCAACGAGAATGGGTGCTTCAGTAAGCTTTTTCTTTAATGTTTCAAAAGCTTTGATGCACTCGGTGAGAAGATAAAAGGAGCATCTTTTTCAAGAAGATGGGTCATAGGCAGGGCGATTTTAGAAAAATCTTGTATGAATCTGCGATAAAAACCGGCATGACCTAAAAACTCCTAATACCTTTGACGGTAGTAGGATGAGGCAGTTTAGCAATAACATCAACTTTGCTCTATCAACCTCAATCCCATTTTTGGAAATCTTATGGCCAAGGACTATGCCTTCTTTGACCATAAAGTGACTCTTCTCCCAATTTAGACAAAGATTGGTGTCTTCACACCTTTGAAGCATTTTTCTAAATGGGAGAGACATGTTTGAAAAGAGTCCCCAATGACCGAGAAGTCATCCATAAACACCTCCATTGTTTCCCGATCATGTGGAATATGGCCATCATACATCGTTGGAGCGTGCGGGAGCATTACATAAGCCAAAAGGCATACGTCGTAGGCAAAAGTTCCGTATGGGCAGGTGAATGTAGTCTTCTCTTGATCCTGTGGATCAATGGGAATCTGAAAATAACCCGAGAAACCATCAAGGAAACAATAGTACTCATTCCCTGCTAATCTCTCAAGCATTTGGTCCATGAAGGGTAGAGGAAAATGGTCTTTACGGGTGTCGTCATTCAACTTACGATAGTCAATACACACACGCCATCCCGTAACCAGCCGAGTTGGAATTAACTCATTTTCTTCATTTGTGACAATTGAATGCCACCCTTTTAGGAACACAATGAATTGGGCTAACCCAAGGACTATCACGAGATTGGGTAAATCAATCCGCATCAAGAAGTTTGATAATGTTTGATAACATCATGGATTTTAGGATTCACCTTCTCTCGATGTTGAACTCGGCTTGAAGTCATCCTCCATCAAGATTTTGTGAGTACAAAACTCGGGGTTGATACCCTTAATGTCGGAGAGTTTCCAAGCAATTGCTTGCTTGTGTGACTTCAAGACCTTTATGAGCAGATCTTTTCATCTTTACTCAAATCTCTAGCAATAATGACGGGTAATTTATCATCACCCTCAAGAAATGCATACTCGAGATGAGGTGGTAAGTCCTTAAGTTCGACTTCAGAAATTCTTCGATTTTATCAACCGACTTGACTTCCTTGTTATGAAGTTCGACGGGAGGGAGTGGAGATGGATCATCATTAAGTAACTTCTCAATGAGAAGTATGTCCCCCTCGATGTCGATTGGAGCGTGATCAATTTCCCATGGAACTGAATCACTGGACAAGTATGCTTCAATCTCTTCCAAGATGAAGTCACTTTCCTCAAATGGAGTGAGAGAAGGAGTAGAATTGGCGATGATGGGTTGAGATGAATGAGTGAGATTATCACTCGAAGAATTATAATCATAACCAAGAACTTCTTGAGAGTACTCTTCAGAAACAACATCAATGATATCTATTCGGTTAACCGATTCGAATCATAGTTTCGGAGTACCTCGAAGTTTGATCAAGGTTAAAGGTGACAGCTTCATTACCAACATGTAATGTGATTTCTTGCTCAAATACATCAATGAGAGCACGGCCCGTTCTCGGGAATCCTCGTCCAACAATGACAGAACCCGTGAATCAAAGATCGAAATCAACAACTACAAAATCACCGGTGGAAAATGGAACTTTCCTAATTTCACGAATACGTCCTCGGCAATGCCAAGTGGACGGGATATTGTACGATCCGCAAGCTCGAGTCATGCATGTAGGAATAAGGTCCGAAGAGAAAGTTTCTTCCATCTTGAATAAGGCATCGATTGATGCTTGCACCAAGATCCTGCTAAGGCAAAGCATTCAACCATTCACGGAAATACACAAGGTAAGAGAAATTTTCCGGGATCTCCAAGCTTTTCGGAAGCTTCTTGGGATAACGCTTGAGCAGTTCTCGTTAAGCGGAGTTTTAGCCATTTCAAACAGCTTTTCCTTGTTGCTTAACATGTGTTTGAGAGTTGATGCAAACTTGGGCATCAGATGATAGCATCCGCAAAAGCTTATGTCAAAATGTAGTTCTTGGAAAATTTGAAAAAATTTGTCCATTTGATGACCGGCTTTTCGAGCTTTTGCTCATTCAAACGTGAAGGGTAAGGAATAGAAGATTTGGATTTGGGGTTCTCAACAGAGCTACGGAGGTTCAAAACAACTCCTGGATTTGAATTGGGTTTCGGACAACTTGAGGTTGGACTACCGGGGTGGGATCGCGTGTGTACTGGGCTAGAAAAATGCACCTTGTCCGTTGTATCCTTGGTAACTTGACTCATTGTTCCTAGTGGAGGAGGCATTGGAGTCGAAGGTCCATTGTGTGTCTTAGGTTCACTTTCTACTACCTTAGGGAGAGAAGAAGAAGAGGTAGTAGGAATAGCGGGTCCATTGTATGAAACACCACTTCGGGTTGTGATCGCCTTTGCATCGCCCCTCGGGTTAGCGATCGTGTTGCTCGAAAGTTTTCTTGAGCCCGAGGGTTGATCATTTAAAGACTTTTTAAGATCGCGATCGTGACCAACAACCTGTTCATTTCATCTTGGGATTTCATGAACTGCTTCAATAACTCATCGGATGATGGTACTGGAGGTACTGGAGGGAAATTTTGAGGTCGGATGTTTTGATTATGACCTTGTTGTTGAAAATTCCTTGGTTAGGATTTAAATTTCCCTGAAATTGATTCCCTCGATTGAAATTGTTTTGATTAAGGTTTCCTTGATGTTGGAAACCTTGATTGGGTCCATGATAGAAATTACCTTGGTTTTGATAACCTTGGTTCATTCTAGGTTGGTTTTGATTCTGGTTTTGTATGTTAGGATTACGGTTAAAACCGGTGGTGCACGATAAGTGTTAGCACGGTATTTTGGTTCATTTTGAGGACGGTATTGATTACCTCCTTGATTTGAAGTACCGGCTATAGCATTAGCTTCAAACGGACTACCATCGGTGGCGATACGATTGTAGTATGCATGAGGACAACCACAAGTAACACAAACTTCAACTTTCTTCACTTCACCATGTGATGGTGTGTGAGTGAAAGTGACTTTCTTTTGGTTAGCAAGAACCAAAGCCTGAACAATATCCGTGAGTTTGTCAATATTAGCATCGGTGCTAGATGTACTCACGGGTTTAGAAGTAGAAGGTCCACATTAGACCGAGTCCGATATGTCTTTGTGCGGAAAGGGCGGACACAGGACTTGTTTTCAATGATTTGCAAGGCTTCTTTTGTGGTCTTGCTCAAGAAATTACCTCCAGCGGAGGCATTTAAAGAGTCTTGGTCACCTTGGTGCGGTCGACCATTGTAGAAAGTATCCATTTACATTAACTCGGTAAAACCATGATGCGGACACTTGCGGAGCAATTCTTTGTAACGATCCCATGCCTCCCCGAATGATTCATCAAATCTTTGAGAAAATTTCATTATCTCATTCTTAAGACTTGTAGTTCGGGATGGAGGATAGAATTCGTTAACAAACTTGGTGACTAGATCCTCCATTGTCTCAATGGAACGAGGGGGTTGTTTCTCAAGCCAATTCCGGGCTTGTCCCTCTAGAGAAAATGGGAATAGAAGAAGCTTAATGGCTTCATGTGGGACATTCTTGTATTTGATGGTTGATGCAATCTTGTTAAACCATCAAATATGTGCATGAGGATCATCCCGCTCAAAACCATAGAATTGGCTTTGGGTCACCGATTAAGCAACCCGTTTTGAGCTCAAAGGTATCAACCACGATGGCTGGGACAACAATAGCATCTCCGTAACCCTCGATGGGTGCTTGGAGAAGCTCATTCATCGGTTTGTCTTATGCCATTTCGACAGGGGGTGGTGGTGTAAGACGCTTCCTGATCCGGTGAAGGAGCGAACGTCCTCTACGCCTACGAGGAATATTTGCAAGCTCATAAAGTGGACTTGTGGAGCTGGAAGAACGAGTGCGCATGCACTAAGTTTAAAAATCAATTTTCAAAACAAATGCGAGGCAAAACGACAAGTGAACTTAACCAATAATCACAAATGAAATGGCTTCTTTGAAAAAGGTACACCAAATCACAAGGACACAAAGGCAAGTTTTAAATCGATGTTCGAACTTATTATGGTCATACCCCGTTGGTAGGTGTCTCCTTGATTTGCGGTGGTTGATTTTTATGTATTTAAGTACCACTGAAAAGACGTAGGTATGGATATGTGCTAAGGGTTTTAAAAACTTTTGGACAATATTTTTGGTATCGTCTCGTTTAACCAAATCGTATTTCTTTAAGAATCACCTTAAAGGAAACACAAGCTAGAAAACGTTACAATTTTTTTTTGTTGTTTTATATTGTTTTTGGTGTTTTTAACACTTTAGGAAAAGTGTTAATGAACTTTTTGATTTATATAAACTTTACAAAAAAAAACTGCTTTTACAAAACGGTGGTATATATGCAAGTCAATGGTCTCAAAACTGCTTAAAACACGCTTAGCCTCCCGGCAGGCGCGCAAAATTTGGTTCGCTTCCAAACGGTCAAGTTTAATCACACAAGTCAACAACTTGTGAATGGTCAACCGTAATAAACTTAAAACAACTAAAAAGCAAATGCAATTAAGATCGAGGAATATAGTGGATTCTGGTCGTTAAGTCCCACGGAGGATGAATGGTGTTTAACAGAGACAGATGTCGAATAATCACTAAGGATAGTGATCAGTAAGGATTTTGAGTTATTTATACCTAAAGAGAAAGTTTATAAATTACAGGGGCTTAAATGCAAATTAAAGAAAATTAAAAGTTAAAATATATTAAATAAACGCTATCACTATTTTTACAATGATGTTTTTGTGATTTATAAAATAAAATAACTTAAATAAACTATTTTAACTAAAACGTAAACTTAAATTATCTAAAAACGTGATTTAAAATGAAAACATACGTTATTTATAAAAATTACGTGAGTCGCGTAGTAAAAACGTAAAATTTATGAAATAAAAGTCCTAAGAGTGTAAAAACAATTTTCTTACCTACTATATGACAAAAGAAAATTTTAGAAAAAAGATTTATATTTTTTGACTTTTATATTTTTTATTATGAATTAAATACTATTTTAGACTAATTAAATGATTAAAAATACTAAAACTATTTAGAAAAATCTGAAACTTTTTATAAATTACTTTATACTAATAAAAAGTTAAGAAAAATACAAAAGTTGAAAAAGCTAGATTAAATAAGCTGAAAATAAGCTAATAAGCTCGTATAAGCTTAAACGAAAAACAAGGGTTATGTATTAAATAGTGCAAGGTTTTAACGAGACAAGTCCCAAGGGCAAGTGGTAGTGTGTGTGTGTGTGGTGGGTGGGGGGTTGAATCCCAGAACTCTCTTTTGCAACTATTTTATTTTTGGAATTTTATTTTACAAACTTATTAAGAACACTGAAATAAGCAAATTATAAAACTACAACTTTTTACAAAAATCACTAATAAGCTCAGATTGAGCTTATTTTCTCAACTGTTAACAAAAAAAAAAACAAGAATAAGCACAAGGTTTAGCTAAATGGTTATTAAGCTAATAAATAAGCTAATGTAACTGAGAATAAGCTAAACACCTTTAAATAAGCTAATATAATAACTAAGAAAGCACAAATACTTAAAATTAAGCACCAAATAAGCTTCAAATAAGCTCAAGCTTCTCTGTATACAGGGTACTGTTTTGAGTTACTGGGTACCTTTAAGCTAATTTTTAAGTATTAAGATAAGCTAGGAAATAGAATATAACACTGGAACTAATAAGTTGACCAACTAAACTATCCAAAAAGCTAAAATACTCCGCTTTGTTCACTGATGAGCTTATAAGTAGCTTATGAAAAAGTTGAAAACACTGAATGCTCAGTTCACTAGATGAAATGGACAAATCTAAAAAACACTTGCAGGCTTATCAAATAAGCTACAAATTGAAAACTAAACACTGGAACTATGAGATGGCTAGGTGAGCTTCTCAAAAAGCTAATTTACACAAGCTAATACCCACTAATGAGCTTTGTGAGAGCTTGTGAAATGTGCTATCTCAACTGTGAACAGGGAGATTTTTGAAAAAGGGTCTAAAGTAAGACTGAAAATAAGCATTGAATAAGCTAGCGAGATTAACTATTATTTTTCTAATTTATTTTAGCAGCTAAATTTTAATATCCCAAAAGGATTTAAGCTAAAACTTTGTAATAAATACACACTAAAATTATTTATTTTATTCAAAATCGACCAAATTGAAATTTTGACTTTCTAAGATTAATTAAAAGTTTGACTAAGATGAACTTTGAATCAATACTACTTACTGATTATGTAATATTAAGTTATATTAAGACTAATTTAAGCTGGTTTAACAAGTTTTAAGCTAATATGATGAATTTGACAAACTAAAACCTTAACAACTAAGTGAGATTGAAACTGATTTTGACTTTTTAAGGAACAAGGAATGGTTTCAATGGTTTGGTGAGATATTATAACCTATTGTGACTTAGAACAACAATAAACAACAACACCACTGGTTTCTAGCACATTCAAATCGACAAATACAAACACCCTTTTTAGCAATTGTTTTGAAGATTTTTATACTAAAACCAATTTTTTATACTAAGTAACCTATTTATTATCTTAAGTTAACTATAATAATACAATATTGAACTAGAATTAATAATATTTAGACACTTAAACTAAGAAATACAAATTTTCAAGAAATAGCTTACAATTTGAATTTATGCACAAGACAGAGAACTGAGATCTGATAACACCCCTAATAGCTTACCACTAAGCTTCTAAACCATTGTCATCCAATAACTAACCTGCTTCAGCTTTCTTGATCATTCTCCATTGATTTTTTATTTTCTCACTATTTTCTTGGTATTTTTGTGAATTTTCTGTTTTTGATACTAAACAAAGTTTTAGAGTTACTAAAAGCTTTAATAAGCTTTCTGGGAGCTTATATGTGCTTATAAGTCCTTAATATCAACTAAAAACAACATTTGATCTTTCATGAGATTTTTGAACTAGGAAAATTAGCATAAACTAAAAATTTGAGTTAAGACTGAAATTGAAACTGAAAAAGATTTACATTCACTTGAAATAACTTAAACAGATTACTTGGAAGGCTTAAATTACACTGGAACTTTAAAATTAACTAAAACGACATTAAAAACTAAAATTATTCTAGATAGTCTTCTCTTTTGCACCAAGCTCCCTTTTATTGACCTCATTTGACTCGCGACATCTCTGAGTATATCCCACCAATCTCCAACCATTGGATCTTCACAGATCATCATTTTCGCCATTTGTCAAATTTGGCGGGAAAAGTCTTTGAAGGGTTTATCTAATTAATGGTTCTTGGATAATAGTGGAGGTGGAATGGGGTTGTTAAGTGTTTGTATAAGTGGAGTGAGTGTTAAAAGTGGAAAAACCATCACTGGTATTGGATTTCAGGCTGTTGTGAAGAAGATAAACATGGATGATGAAGCCGGGACTGGTTTTGACTTTGGGATATTATAAAATTGGGGTCACAGTTATGACAGGGGTTCTTTTGGGTTTTGGCAGGGTAATAATACAAAAGGGGGTCATTTGGCTTTTGTTTAATACAAGGACTAATTGTGTAATTCTGCCAAACATGAAGGACCAAACCTGCAATTCTCCAAAAGTTAACAAAAGGACCAAAACTGCCAATCTTTAATAGTACAAGGACCATATTTGATTATTTTCCATTTTTAAATATCAAAGGACCATGTTTGACATTTTCAAAACTTGAGGGACCTAAGTTGTAATTTTGCAATTTTTGATTTTAAAGGACCAATTTTGACAACTCATGAATCCCTAAGGACTTAAAATGATATTTTTCTTTATTTTGATTTACTAGGGACTGTTTTTGACAACTTTTAAACTTGGGGACTAAACGCGCCAATTATGCAAACTGGATACGTTTTTCACCAGATTTTGATATATTTGCATTTAAAACACATAAAACACTTGTTTGTGATATTTTCATCATTTTGATGCATTTCTGAGTGTTTTGATGTTTTTGGCATTCTAAACAGATATAAAATGATGAGTATTTAGACACTCATCAATGGTAACCGATCAATCAATGTAATGTAGCGCAAGCTTCTCTAATGGACGGTGAACATTGCATTTATGCACTCACTGTCTGCCAATCTGAACCTAAAACATTAAAGATGCCATGACCAAAGACAAATGGATTGAATCCATTCAAGAAGAACTCAATCAGTTTAAACGTCTTGAAGTACAGGGAATTGGTTGAAAGACCAACAGGGGTCTTCGTCATTGGTCTCAAATGGATTTGGAAAAACAAATTGGATGCTGGGAACCGTAATCGAAATAAGTCACGCCTCGGTGGCTAAGGGTTATAGGAAGAGGGTATTGACTTTGAAGAATCATTACGCCGGTTGCTCGTCTTGAGGTCGTTTCGGATCTTTCATTCAGCAGCTCATATGAATATAACGGTCTTTCGGATGGACGTCAAAAATGCTTTTCGAATGGTCAACTGAAAGAAACGGTTTATGTTTAAGCCAGAAGGATTCGTTGATCCCGAGTTCCAACCATGTCTACAAACCGAACAAAGCTCGTATGGACTCAAACAAGCTCTCTGCGTGGTATGATAAGTTATCATCCTTTCTTATCGCCAATAATTTTGTAAAAGGTTCTCGACCCTACATTTGTTCATACAATATCACGGGGCTCACATTTTAATCGTTCAAATTTATGTGGATGACATCATTTTGGGTCAACACATTTAAAATACTCAAACGCTTTTTCAAAACTAATGAAAAACATTTTGAAATGTCCATGATGGGTGAACTTACGTTCTTTCTAGGACCGCAAGTTCATCAATCACCCCGTGGTATTTTCTTGAGTCAGCCCAAATATGCCCTTGAACTTTTAAACAAATTTGGAATGCAAACCTATGACATCTATGCCACACCAATGGCACATACCAAGAAACTTGACAACGATTACATGGAATTGGTGGACCCTACCAAATACCAAGTATCATTGGGTCTCTCATGTATCTAACAACTAAGCGGGCTCGATATTGTTTTTGTCGTATATCTTTGCTCCGTTATCACGAGACCAAGCTGAAACCCACCTCTCTGAGGCTAAAACAATCCTCCGATACATAAAGGAAACCATTAACTTGGGGATCGGTATCCAAAGGATTCGGTTTTGAACTAATAGCTTTTCGGACGATGATCACGCACGATGCTTAGATTCACGGAAAAGTACTTCAGGAGCATTACAATTTCTTGGTGATAAACCGGTGTCATGGCAATCGAAGAAGCAGGATTGTACGCCGCTATCCTCAACAGAAGCAGAATATGTAGCCATGTCGGCGCGTTGTGCTCAAGTCATTTGGATGAGAACACAACTCAAAGACTATGGTTACGATTTGACAAAATTCGATGTATCTGCGACAATCGAGTGCTATTGCAATCTGCAACTTTTTTCAACATTCAAATCAAAGCACATCGATCTTGATATCATTTCATAAAGGACCACGTGGAACAGGTACTGTTGAATTAAACCCTGGGTACAGAATACCATTTGGCAGATCTCCTCACCAAAGCCTTAGCTCCTGCTAGGTTTAATGAGTTGGTCCACCGGATTGGTATGCGGTTTTGACTCAAGAGGAACTGGATGAAATCTTAAAACATTCTTAAAACCAGTCAAACACCAAAACCTCTTTTGTAAATATTTTTCAAAAACAAAATACAAAAATATAAAATCTGATAAAACAACAAAAATATTCTTCTATCTATATTTCTTTTAACATGGCAAGTACAACTCTTCCGTCAACACTCAAATCTTTCAAAATTCAGTATTTTTCTTGATCCAGTGTTGAGGGGGAGAAAGAAAATATTTTTCGGTTTCATAAAACCTTGTACTTGCATGTTCCCTCATCCTGGTTGTTTCTTTATTAATGGTGGTCACATTTCTGGTTTATTGACACTCCTCGGACTAAAATCTATAAAATTTCATTATTTCTTAAGTCGAGGGGGAGTGTCGTCAAATTTCTTTCCAAATATCCTTCGTTTGGTAACCAAAATGGAAGTTATGGACATGGGATGTAAAAGGTAAAGGTGGAGGGACTAATTGTATCAAAATTTAAAAGTGTTTTTAACAAAACACCTCCACCAAACTATTACTTCTCATTTATTACAACATTTATTACTTCACCAACCAAATCCTACGCATAATATTCATCCGACAAATCCGTGTTTTTGATCTCCAATTTGTAAGTGTTTTCACAATCTTTGGGTTAAAACAAACATGGGTTTTGATTTGTTTGAGAATCCAACGGTTCATTTTATTTTAAGGAAGATTTGTGTTCTACGCATAAGCTATGAACACAAGTTTCCTCGGTGTGTTTAGACCAATAGAAATGATGTTAAAATGATCATAAGTTCATATTATAAACGTTTTTAACATTCAAATCCACCCAGAAACATGAATTGAACAATTTTCAATCTAGGGTTCATACGCGTAAGTTTGGGGTTTTTCAATATTGAGTGTTTTTTTGGTTAAAAAGATTGTCATATGATGTTGTTTACAAGGTTAATTGACCATAATCATGCTTGGAATCAACCCAGAAACACGAATTGCCCTTAAATTGGAAATTAGGGTTTATGTTCTTAAGAATTAGGTATTTTTGATTGGCCTTGATTTTGATATTATAACTTGGATAGAACTAATCACTATGCTTCTTAGACCTTACAGAACAAGTTTGGTCCTATTCCTATGGCTAGATAACTTACACATAGAAATTAGGCCTTAGGGTTTAGGTTTACGCGTAACATATGTTCTACGCATAACTGCTTGAACGTGTTTCCATGATTAGAACCTGAAATGAATGTATGTAGATGATAATATTTATGTTATGGTGAATTCATTTCAGGTTTCAACGCGTGTATAACTCAGAATCAAGGTTACTTGCCATCTACTCATAAGGATCACCTTACGGCGTAGCATGTTATGCTAAGAGAAATCTACTGCGTAACGTTTATGCGCAGGTTCTACATTGCGACGCTATCCTATGAAGGATATGCGCGAACAGAACCTCTACGCATAAAGTTGACTCTTACGAGTAAGCCTTACGCCGCGTAGGTTCCATATACGCACGCGAAGCTCCCACGCATAAGGACCTCTTTTCCTACGCGAATATTTCACGCTGTAAGTCAGAACCTACGCATAAGCTTACGTTTACGCCGTATAATCACCTGTTTACGCATAAGCTTGCCATTTCTGCGCCTAAGCCTAGTTTTAACCTTAATTATGAATTGTTACGCGTGCAAACATGTAAATAAATAAATCATAACGCCACGAAACCAATAATGTCACTAATAAGCTTAAACGTTTAATAAGTTGTAAAAAATAAGTGAAAACTTGGACTTTAAAACTCAAAGTTAACCAACTCCGATAATTATCACGGCGTCTTTGGACTATTGGACAAATAAGTGACATTGGACTCGTAACAATCATCGACATATCACATTCAATAATTAGACAATAAAACCAACTGTTGACTAACGTAATGTCTTTAGATATGTTGGTTCTTTGGCTAAATATCTTCGCATCACGACATGGACGCTCAAATGCAAAATGTGGAAGCACCAAATGTTCTCACTGTTGAAGATGTCTTCCCTCATGGTTATCCAATGAAGATAGGAATGAATAACCTTCGTGTTGATTTTGATAGTCTCACACGCCGAGTCTTCTTGTCCGATTGCTGTGGACATTCTAAAGAATCACCCTTATCGTAACATGCTCACCAACTCTCATGGTTGCCGAGATCTACATTCACCAATTCTGGCATACAATGCAAAAGATCAAAGGTCAAAATGTTGTGACGGGTGGACGCCAACCACAAACAAGTCACCATCACACTAGCGGCCTTCGGGCTATTCTTCTCATTCCCACCATTGAGCCAACCAATACAATGCCACACCAACTCAGAGTGCCGCCGCAATTCATGATCGACATTACTGTTGGCGAAGCATCGTGAGTAATCACAAAGCATTCATATGTGGATCTTAAAAATATTCCTCACCATGGAGAACTCCTCTACATGACATCGCCCAAATCCATTTCGATTTTGATAGTGGTTATGAGCATCCCAAGCTCATGGAACTTTCTCGATTGGCCACAATATGAATACATTGAAGTTGGAAGTCATAGGAACATATGTCCCTCAAAAGCTTGGCTCCAAGATCCCATATATCGATATATACCAAACTGCTGGATCCAAAGAGCTTATAGGGAATAATCCTCGATATCCCCTCGGAGACTAATGACCGCAATCGCCCCATGTTGTAATGAGCCTACACCTCGGGCAAATGATTCCGCGAATCGACAACAAAGAAAACAAGGTGCGTTGCCGATCACCTTCTAACCGATGAAGTCAAAACAACTTTATTCATACAAAAGGTATCCGGCAGATGGGTTGATGAAGGCAAAGTGAGGTTTCTTGATGAAAAGTCCTCGTACACCTACTAGGAAAACTGAGGAGAGGCAGCAAGTGTGAGGCAAGCACCGGTAGTCAAAGAAAGTTTCCTAAGAGGTCACATACTCTCAAAAGGAAAG
>OU343220.1:70456398-70597203 GCA_910596185.1 Chrysanthemum makinoi | reverse complement strand
TTTATTGATTGTTGTTAGGTTGTCTCTTGTCTTAATTGATAGAAGCCTAGGAGTGCAACTAGTCTTTCGTTGTGTTTATTGCGTGAGTGTTGGGAATTACAAGTTTGAGTTGATAAAGACAAAAAGAATGAAACAAGAGGGACTTAATATGACAAGAAGGAAACCTACTAAAAGATGGAAGGGCTTGCTTGCAATGGAAGTTTTATTATTTAGTCCTTATCCTCCAGTATATAAAGAGGACATAGGTGTAGGTTTTAATTATGTCTTTCATAATGTAGTCGACTAAAGGTGTAGGTTTAGCCTAGACGCTAGGAGAGAACGCCTAGGTATTAGGGTTTTAGATTAGTGTCCTAGGCGTATAGTCTTGTAAACGCCTAGGTTATTAGTTTAGTTAGTAGACGTGTTCCTATAAACGTCTATATTAGAGTATTAGTTAATGGTGAAAAACCTTGTTCAATAACAAAGTATTGTTTTGATTATTCCACCGCTGTATTATGTTTATTATCTTTGTTATTGATCCCTAGTCGAGCTTATATCCATCTTATCAATTGGTATCAGAGCCGGGAGCTCTTGATATAGGGAATCACAAGGTTTTGTTTGTCGAAGAAGCAAGCAGATCGTAAAGCAGATTCGAAAAAGAATTCATGTTATGCAGAAAAAGTTATTGTCGTCGAAGAAGAGCAGATCGGATGATGCATGATTTATCTCGTACTAATTTGGGCTAAACGTCAAAATTTAATGATTCGTTTTTTATTGTGGCGTATGAGAATTAAATGGGTGATCACGTAGGAATGCTTCTTGTGACTATTTGATTGTTATAATAGTCAAAGGGACCTACGAGTTTATTTAAATTCGAATGAACGGTGGATAGCAACTGGAAATCAATATCCTATATCATGTGGGTTTTGATTCGGTGATATGAGGTATACGAAGGTTATGGTGGACGTCTCATCTGATTGGTTCATAAGGTCGGTGCTAATTAAATACTTGTGTTAGCTGTTGACTTTGGACCGATGGGCAAAGTACTGGTTTCTCATTGATATTAATTAATCAATATACACATGATGGTTGGCGCACATGGTACTATGATCACGTGGGATATAGCTTTTAATTGGCTTTGGGATCACAAGGGATCCACACAGCACGAGAGCTCTTATTTTAATATTGGTTCTGTTTGATTTATGATCATGCTCACGTGGGGAGTTAATGTGCATATTATTTTTGATCAAAGTACTGTCTATATTTTCAAAGTACTGCTACGTGAATTTTCAAGGTACTACAGCTTCTGTTCGAAAGTACTGCAGTTCATAAAAGTACTGTGCTTTAATGAAAGTACTGTTAATTCAAAGTACTGCTTGTTTGTGAAATACTGCTTGAACGAGATACAAGTACTGCTGATGCTTATTTATACGCAAGTACTGTTTATTAAAGTACTGCTCATGGTTTATTACGAGAAGATTTGAATTTAAGGGGAAGTCGACATACATACTTTGACAGATTTGGATTTTTAGTTGTCGGACGACACACACACAGGTTATTGTTCACACACACAAAGAGTTTGGTTATTTGTTCTTAAAAGGATTTAAAAAAAGCTCGTATTTGATTTATTGAAGAATTAATTACGAAGAGGATTATTTATCATTTATTTGAAGGTGAAGTGGAATTACTTGGTTTGTGTTCTTATTATATAAGACTTGCAAAATCTAGTTTTCATAGGTCAAGAGGGTGGATAGATGAAGACCTAGTAGACTATCACTTAAAGGAGTTACATTGTAGTGCTCAGCGTCTCATACTAGTTGAGGATTCTTGTCAAGGGATTGCGGTCTACTTATATTTGATGGGTATAAGTATGGAGTTCCGTGGATAGTACAGATTTAAGACACAAGTTTGAGAAATTTTACTTCTTCATCAAGTTCGTTATATTTGGTTTTCTTCACAAGTGATCATTACATAAAGCCTACAGATTTTAAAGAATCAAGAAGATGGTTAACATATGGTTTTTAGGAGAAGCTTATTGTTAAATGTTTAACCATCTACATGCATCACTCAAGGGGAAGTTTTTGATTTTTACTATTGTTGATCATTATTACTACTGCTAGTTGAAGTTTTCTACTGTTTTGGATCCATTTTTCCTATGATGTGTAATGGTGGGCGATTTGAAGCATTGGAAGTCTTAGATTGGAAGTATGATATTGGTTCGTGGTGGTCAAGATCATTATTTGCATACGCTCCCTATTTAGATAATAACAAAAAGGGGAAGAGATGTTTGAGTGACATGGCATGGATTAAAGGGAAGACAAAGGAAGACATACTTGTTTCATTCATGGTGAGATCCCTGATCTCAATTTCTCTACTTCGTCTAGGGAAGTTCGTTCAAGAATGGTTTTGTCATTATCAACTAGGGGAAGATTGAGTAATGCATGTACAGGAAATTTTTGATCGGGGGAGAATTTGTGATTTAATTATGAAATTTGATGAATGATGATCGTTTTGATTCAATTGTGCAGGCTGCTCTCTCATATGTGCTAAACACATTCGAATCTCGAAGCACATATTGAGGGGGAGCATAACTATCGAGGTACAAAAACCTTTTTAAAAGTTATTTATAAAGTACCTTGATTGAGTTTTCTAATGGTTTTCTTAATGGATTTTGTGATCGTGGATGTGCTTCAAAAGAACTCTTGCCTCTATGTGATAAAATGTATTCAAATATCCTATGCACATATTGAGGGGGAGAATTTTACCAAGAAAATCAAATGGCTTTTTCGTATGAAAATTGTGATCAAAGAAAATATTTCAAAGTCCTCTTGCCTCCATGTGATAAACAATTTCTAAATCATATGCACATGTTGAGGGGGAGGTTTTCTAAATGATCAAAACTATTAAGGTAAAAAATGCTTTGATCTTGTATCACAAGTACCTTGATTGGTTTTTCCAAATGATTTTTCAATTGGTTTCATGAAGGAAAGAACAATACCAAAAGACCGACCAAATTTACTTTATGCATGGTGTTATAAGGATGGTTAGGTTAGGTATTCGTTCCACGATCCGCCAGAACCGGAGGGATCTACCAGGGACAATCCACTAGATAGTGTAGAAGTCCTTAGGTATATTGAAAAAAGGAGAAAATGAGATATGGGAAGAGTGCGGACTGAGATAGAGCTAGAACTGGAATAAACCCAACAAGGTTCTAGTTATGAAGTCTCGTAAGCACTGAACGGGTTGAAGAATGAAAAAGAAATTAATGTGAAAAGGGTGAAAAGAAATAGCCTTCCAATAATTCAACCTTAGGGCAAACCGGTTCAATACATATGCTAATGGTGGTTACTAAGGTAACACTGGTATTGAAGACACGACGTCATGGACCCAAGGATCGCTGCACTAAACTTCCCAAGCTACTCAAGTTCCTCTTAAAAGGCTTGTTTCATTCTCACGGGGAACCTACATAATCTATCGACTTTCTTTTAGAGATTGTTGATATTGAAGAAGGAGACCCTCTCCCTAGTCTCCGGCATAGGAACCAAATGTGCACTATTGAGTCTAGAGCCAAGAGATTATCCACAATATCTCATTAGGACACAAAATTAATGAAGACTTGCTATTTCACACAATGTGGAAAGTAAATATATATTAAGAGTCCTACGCATTATCCTTGTGGTAATTGCCAGAACATCCGAGTGATATGTGACAATATTCACGATGAAGATGGAAAGCCTTCTAGAGCCAACATCAAACAAGCTCTTGGTAGGTGACATGTGAGATCTTTTCTAAAGATCTAACTTGTGACAAATGGACAGAACGATGGGCGATCTGCGTGAATCAACCTTGGTCCAAGAATGGAATTGACGAATACTTTTGGAAAAACCGTTCGATGTGCAAACCTTCTTTTTTCTAGCACGTCGAATGTGTATTCATTTCAAATTCAAAAAGTATCTCTGATTGAAAAATACTTTTAGAAAACCGTTCGATGTGCGAATCTCTTCTTTTCGCTAGCACGTCGAATGTGTACTCATTCTCTAATACAAAAAGTATTTTGATTGAAAATTGATCTTTCTCATAAAACTTTCTTCGTATTGCAAAACTCTTTCTTCAAGCAATACGCGATTGTTTTTCAAATCATTTTTCATCAATCAGTGAATCTTAATTTGCTGGTTCACTCACACCGTGTTGTCTTCTTTGAGACGTTCCGGTTTGAGAACAGCTAGAACAGCTGCGAAACTCTGTCAAGGAGATTCCTGAATCCTACTCGATCACAAAGTAGATTTGTATGATCAACGGGGAACCGTGGGCCGTGTAACTCAATTCAGCGAAAGTGATCAAAGACACTTTCGTGTGTTTTATTGCTAATGTTGTTTGCGGTATATTTGACTACGGTACCTGATCGAATTGAGGAGTCAATCCAAAGCCGCATGCTCACTGCATCCACACTTAATCTGAAGAAATCATGACTGGTGCATATCTACATAACCTGGCTCATATTTCTATACTAAGATTCTCGCTACGCCGAAATATCATGAGCCGAAAGCTTCCGCTAACTGATGGAAAGATGTCATGATTCAAAAGTGTGAGCATGTCGGTCCAAAAGTCACAACTTAACATGATGGCAACACAATAAAGGGTGATCCAAAGATTTACTGTGGCTGATGATCTCAAAGAAAGCTCAAGATCATCAAAGATGTGGATCCTTAAAGGCCTCCACTAAAAGTACAAATCAAGTGACTTTGAAGAATTGCTACTTAAGCACAAAGATTGCGGAATTGAAGAATTGAAGTCTACGAGCTCAAGAACAAAGTCAAGAATAGAATGCTAGGATTCAAAATGTAAAACATGGGGTGACCTCCCTTAGGGGAGATTGTTAGGAATTAGAAAATTCCATAGTGAAGAGTTGGTCACCCCAAATGTTATCTAGCTTAAGTTAGCTCGTAGACTTGTCATTAGTTACGTTATTTAGTAGTTTATTTATTAGTTTGTAGCGTAGTTTAGCAAAATATAAATTTTTTTTCCAATTGATAAGATCGTTTATAAGCTCAGCTAGGGATCAATAACAAAGATAATAAACATAATACGCAGTGGAATAATCAAAACAATACTTTGTTATTGAACAAGGTTTTTATTCACCATTAACTAATACTCTAATATAGACGTTTATAGGAACACGTCTACTAACTAAACTAATAACCTAGGCGTTTACAAGACTATACGCCTAGGACACACTAATCTAAAACCCTAATACCCTAGACGTTCTCTCCTAACGTCTAGGCTAAACACACACCTTTAGTCGACTACATTATGGAAGACTTAATTAAAAACTTACACCTATGTCCTCTTTATATACTAGAGGATAAGGACTAAATAATAAAACTTCCATTGCAAGCAAGCCCTTCCATATTTTAGTAGGTTTCCTTCTTGTCATATTAAGTCCCTCTTGTTTCATTCTTTTTGTCTTTATCAACTCAAACTTGTAATTCCCAACAATCTTCCCCTAGTTGATAATGACAAAACCATTCTTGAACGAACTTCCCTAGACGATGTAGAGAAATTGAGATCAGGGATCTCACCATGAATGAAACAAGTATGTCTTCCTTTGTCTTCCCCTTAATCCATGCCATGTCACTCAAACATCTCTTCCCTTTTTGTTATTATCCAAATAGGGAACGTATGCAAATAATGATCTTGACCACTACAAACCAATACTACACATCCAATTCATCCTTCCAATGTCTCAAATTACCCCTCCATGAAGTTTTCCTCGCAATAAAAATGAACTTGAAACAATAGAAATCTAAACCATCAGTAGTAATACTAATCAATAGTAATAAGAATCAAACACTTCCCCTTTAGTAATGCATGTACATCAATGATTCTTCAAAATCAGAGGCTTTATGTAATGATCACTTGTGAAGAAAAGCAAATATAACAAACTTGATGAAGAAGTAAAATTTCTCAAACTTGTGTCTTAAATCTGTACTATCCACGGAACTCCATACTTATACGTATCACCAAATATAAGTAGACCGCAATCCCTTGACAAGAATCCTCAACTAGTATGAGACACTGAGCACTACAACGTAACTCCTTCAAGTGATAGACAATGTGTGCATAGAGCATCATAAGAAAAATCACACATTGCTAGATTCAACAAGCTAGATGATAAGAACACAAACCAAGCCATTCCACTTGATCTTCAAATAAGTGATTAATAATCCTCTTCGTAATCAATTCTTCAATAAATCTCCAAAACGAGCCTTTTTTTTAAATCCTTTTAAGAACACTTAACCAAACTCCTTGTGTGTGTGAAGAATAACCTGTGTGTATGTCGTCCAAATATCATGCTCGACTTCCCCTTAAATCAAAATCGCCTCGTAATAACCAAATTAGCAGTACTTTGGAGAAGGCAAGTACTTTCGTAGTACTTTGAAAACGAAGCAGAGACGTTTCAAAGAAGATTTTGAATTAACATTGAAGCCAGTACTTTAAAATTCTACCGCCAGATTTCTCTCATCTTCACGGCAAGACCTTAATAAGAACTCGAGCAGCAGCAGCAGTACTTTGAATAAATCAACAGTACTTTCAAAATTTGTAGCAGTACTTTAAAAATTAATGACAGTACTTTGATCAAAAATAATATGCACATTAACTCCCCACGTGAGCATGATCATAAATCAAACAGAACCAATATTAAAATAAGAGCTCACGTGCTGTGTGGATCCCTCGTGATCCCAAAGCCAATTAAAAGCTATATCCCACGTGATCATAGTACCATGTGCGCCAACCATCATGTGTATATTGATTAATTAATATCAATGAGAAACCAGTACTTTGCCCATCGGTCCAAAGTCAACAGCCAACACAAGTATTTAATTAGCACCGACCTTATGAACCAATCAGAAGAGCACGACTATCATATTAACCATGTACCGCATACCATCGAATCGAAACCCACATGACTTTGAATAACTTGTTTTAACTCTTTATGTATCTTGGCCATACATACCAGATTCCCATGCGTGAAGTCAACATCCCATAATAATTCATAGTACGAGATTAAAATTACCAATCATTAAAACGAATTATAAAAATCATCGACCAATTAATAACTTGTTTGTAGCAGCAGCAGATAATAACGATTATCTCAACACCACTTTTCACAGCTGCTTCTGTTCGACTTTTATTTTTAAGCTGCTTTCTTCGACATCTTTTACTGCTTCAATAAAACCTTGAATAAACCCTATATCAAGAGCTCCTCGCTCGGATACCAATTGATAAGATCGTTTATAAGCTCAGCTAGGGATCAATAACAAAGATAATAAACATAATACGCAGCGGAATAATCAAAACAATACTTTGTTATTGAACAAGGTTTTCATTCACCATTAACTAATACTCTAATATAGACGTTTATAGGAACACGTCTACTAACTAAACTAATAACCTAGGCGTTTACAAGACTATACGCCTAGGACACACTAATCTAAAACCCTAATACCCTAGACGTTCTCTCCTAACGTCTAGGCTAAACACACACCTTTTAGTCGACTACATGGAAGACTTAATTAAAAACCTACACCTATGTCCTCTTTATATACTAGAGGATAAGGACTAAATAATAAAACTTCCATTGCAAGCAAGCCCTTCCATCTTTTAGTAGGTTTCCTTCTTGTCATATTAAGTCCCTCTTGTTTCATTCTTTTTGTCTTTATCAACTCAAACTTGTAATTCCCAAAGAACAGGACTGCCAACCAGACACCTAGAGAGTACAAACCAGTTTGGAATAATTCAAATAAGGTCAATCACAGAAACTTCTCACCAGATCATAAATACCCACACCAGCGAAAACCTTTTTCAAAACCTTCAAGATCTCACAGTATTTCCAAAGTATGTTAACTCTGGCCCAAGATTTCATAAAGTACTGCTAAAACAACAAAAATCGTACATCACAATACTTGGTATAGAAATCTAGCAATCTCACTATCAACCTAGAAGGTATTCCAATTCACATAGGAGATTTAGATCGAGGAACCAAGTGTAAAAAAGAATGGTTAAAAGGAAAGTATCGCAGAGGGACGACAATACTTCAACTAAAAGTGAATCAGATGTTTTTGTGATGACATAAAAAGAGATTTGTGTTGAAAAACCAGAAAGTTTTGAAAATCCACATGCTAAAGATCAAAAGATAATTCTGGATCATCATTTGAAACATAGTGGTAATTACATACTCAAAGAATTTGAGTTTGTAACTCCACAAGGGGAACACAAGTCAATAATGGCTTGGGTTCCTAAGAGTTTCTAACTCTTTATTTATGTGCAGGGCAATCCGTAAGAGGAGCTTAAAGATCATCTTATTGTGGATAGTGGTTGCTCCGAAGTATGACAGAGACAAAGAGATCCTGTCTGATTTTAGGAAGATTAGTGGAGGAAAGTTGCATTTGGGAATGATCCCAATGGAGGAAGGATTACTGGGAAAGGAACAATTAAAGCCGGAAGAATCGATTTTGAGAATGTCAGATATGTGAAGGAGCTTAAGTTCAACTTGTTGTCAGTCTCTAAAATTTGTGATAAAAAGCATCTGTTATTCACCCACGAATGTCTCATCCTTTCCTCCGACTTTAAACCTGTTGATGATGACTTGGTAGTACTTAGAGTACCAAGGACAAATGATGTGTATAGTTTAGACAAGAAGAGTCTACATTCTATGGCGAGCCACATGTTTGGTGGCTAAGGCAACATCCGGAGGCACATCAATGGCATAGAAGATTGGGCCATGTTAATTTCAAGAACATCAACAAACCGTGAAAGGCAATTTAGTTAGAGGTTTACCTTCAAAGACTTACAAGAATGAACAATCATGCTTGGCATGCAAAAAGGGTAAACAACACAAAGCAAGAAGCTTGAGGAGAGAACTATTAGAGAACCATTAGAGCTGTTACATATGGATTTATTTGGACCCTCTCTCGTGGCAAGTTTAAATAAGAAAAAGTACTCTGTTTGGTTGTTACTGATGATTGTAGTAGATTCTGGGTTTTCTTTTGGGTTTTAAAGATGATACTTTTGATGCTATTCGACAATCGATTATTGCTCTTGAAAACCAATTGAGACTCAAGGTTAGAGGTATTAGATGTGACAATGGGACTGAATTCAAGAACAAACTTATGGATGAATTTTGTGCAAACAAAGGCATAAAAGGGAGTTTAGTATTGCAAGAACACCACAAATGTAATGGTGTTGCGAAAGGAAGAATAGGACTTTGATTGAAGCAGGAAGAACAATGTTAGCAGATTCTCATCTACCTATTCAGTTCTCAAGGTAATGTAGTACGCTTGTTATGTACTTAACAGAGTCTCATCACTAAACCACGATGAAGACACCCTATGAATTGCTGATGGGCACTAACCCAACATTCGTTTTATGAAACCTTTTGGATGCCCTCTTACTATTTTAAACACTATTGATAATCTGGGAAGTTTGATGGCAAGTCAGAAGAAGGATATTTATTGGTTTATTGCACTAACAGTAAGGGCTTTAGAGTATACAACAAAGTTACTAAGAAGGTTCAAGATTGTCTTCATGTTGAGTTTTTAGAAGATCAAGACAATGAGAAAGGTAAAGGTCCTGATTGGATATTTGATCTTGAGGTTTTAACTCCATCTATGAACTATGTACCTGTTAGAGAAGAAAATCAACCAAGGCACAGTGGAGAAGATTTACAATATGTGGTTCATGGAGTTCATATTAGACCCGATGCCGCCTCGATGAAGATCCTGTTAGTCCAAAACAAAGTAATGAAGTTCCAAAACAAAGTACTGTTGTTCCGAATCTTCTTTATCCTGCCGAGGATCAATCTATTCAAGAGGAACTTAATCAGATGCTTCTTCAAGATGTTTTAGCACATTCTTACACCGATGAACAAAGGAGAGCTTATGAAGAGGCAAAGAAGAAGAACAAGACCGCAGAGTACTCTCACAGTACTTTGGACAAGACTTTTGTACAAAGTACCGCTTCTCCTGTTGACATACTTTAGCTGATCTGGATGATGATCATACCATGCCTGGATTAGAAGATACTGATGATGAATTTGAAGATGCAGGTATTTTCCCAAATCCAATGAAGGTGTGGTGTTACTAATTTAGAGGATAATTATGAAGTTCAACAGTCTCCAAACTTAAGAGCTCATAAGGATCATCTTTCGATCAAATCATTGGTCCTTCTACTTCTGGAGTAATGACTAGACACAGAGCTAAGACTTTCTCTACATCTCACAATGCTTTACTTAGCTTTGTGTATAAACAAAACAGGATGAATCATAAGGATCATCAAACCTGTCTATTTACTTGTTTTATCTCTCAAGAGGAACCCAAGAATATTGCTCAAGCTTTGACTAAAGAAAGATGGGTTGAAGCTATGCAAGAAGAACTTCTTCAATTTAAACTTCAAGAAGTTTAGGTTTTATGTGATCTTCTAGATGGGAAGAGAGTTATTGGAACCAGGTGGGTTTTTAGAGTTAAAAAAGATGAAAGAGGCAATGTTATCAAAAACAAGGCAAGGTTAGTTCTGTGGTTATAGACGGAGGAAGGGTAGATTATGATGAGGTATTTGCTCCTGTAACAAGAATAGAAGCTATTAGAATATTTCTTGCCTTTGCTTCTTATATGGGCTTTCAAGTTTACCAAATGGATGTTAAAAGTGCCTTTTATATGGCAAGATTACAGAGGAAGTTTATGTCAAACAACCTCCTGGTTTTGAAGATCCTAAACATCCAAACAAAGTCTACAAGGTTGTTAAGGCTCTTTATGGCCTTCATCAGGAACCTAGAGCTTGGTATGAAAGACTCTCCACATTCTTATTGCAACATGGATATAGAAGGGAGCTATTGACAAGACTTTGTTTATCAAGAGAGACAAGAAAGATATCATGTTAGTTCAAGTTTATGTTGATGATATCATCTTTGGGGCTACCAAACATTCCATGGTTAAGGAGTTTGAGGCACTGATGCGAAAGAATTTCAAATGAGTTCAATGGGAGAGTTGACTTTCTTTTTAGGACTCGTGTTAAGCAATCAAAGGAAGGTATTTTTATCAGCCAAGACAAGTATGTTACTGACATACTTAAGAAATTCAATTTTGATGATATGAAGTCTGTTACTACACCTATTAAATCTATCAATTCATTGGGCAAAGATGAAGATGGACACCCTCTTGAAGTCAAGCTTTATAGATCAATGATTGGCTCTCTTATGTATCTTACGATCCGTGCCCGATATCATGTTTGAAGTTTGTCTATGTGCTAGATATCAAGTCTCACCAAAGATCTCTCACATGAATGCAAGAAAAAGAATTTTCTATTATTTGAAACAACAACCTAAGTTGGGGTTGTGGTATCCTAAAGAGTCACCTTTTCACTTGGAAGCTTTTTCAGATAGTGACTATGTTGGTGATAATTATGATAGAAGATCCACCACTGGTGGATGCCAATATCTTGGAAGAAGGCTAGTCTCCTGGCAATGCAAAAAGCATGCGTTAGCAACATCATCTACTGAAGCTGAATATGTAGCTGCAGTAGTTGTTGTGGTCAAGTTTTGTGGATGCAAAATCAACTCTTGGACTATGGGTTCAATTTCAAAAATACTCCTATCAAGATTGATAATGAGAGTACAATTTGTATTGTGAAGAATCCTCGTATCATTCCAAGACAAAGCATATTCATTAGGCATCACTTTATCGAGAGTTATGAGCATAGGCTCATCAATGTAGTTAAGGTTCACACGGATGACAATGTAGCTGATTTACTCACAAAGGTTTTGATGTCACGATTCAATCACTTGGTCGTGAGCATTGGAATGATTAACTACTAAGCTATGTTTGAGGGAAGGACTATAAGGTATTAGTATAGTCCTGTATTTGAGGGAGGATGCTTGTTTATACTTAGTTTATATGAAGGAATTTGGCAAAGTAATTTTTCGAAAGTACCGCTTGGAAAGTACCGCTTAGAAAGTACTGCTTATGTGGAAAGTCGTTTGTCGATAAAGTAATCGTCCAACGGTAATATTGATGGGTAATTGATAATAACGGTAACTTTGTTATTATAAGTTGTGATTTTTCAAATCCTACCTATAAATAACTACTTCCCTATTTTCCCTCTCATATTATTACTTTACATCTTTTCCATACTTATCTCCCAATCACCATCTCTTTATTCTTCGATAAAATCTTTATTGTGCTCACTTATTCAACAATGGCTAATCGTTAACTATTTCCACAATATGGTGGCTAATTTGGACAATCTGAGGTAATATGGCTTTTATGATATTGTTGATTATCTTACTGGGTCGCCTATTAGTTATGCTATTTTAGTTGAACCGGATATTATTGAACCATGGATTCAAGAATTTTGGGCTAATGCTAGAGATAACATGGAGGAGGATGAATCTTATATTAGATCTATTGCATCTGGACGGACTATCAAGATTACCGAAGCCTCTATTCGAGAAGATTTATTATTTGGAGATGAAGATGGGGCTATTCGATTTGACAAGCAACTTATTTGGGATACTTTTAGGAATCTTGGTTATGAAGGATCTTTAACAGAACAAACATTCAAGAAAGCATTATTCCGTCCTCAATGGAAGTTCTTGATTCATGTACTGCTTCATTGCATAAGTTCTAAAAGTACTTCTTGGGAGCAGTTTGGGTCCAATATAGCATCCAGTGGTTGGACTAGCTAATGGCCAGAGTGTTTAATTTTTCAAAGCTTATTTTGGATGGATGCTATCATATATCCTCCGGGTCCAAATGGTGATGTACCCAAGGTTTGTACTGTGTTTTCTTAAACAAGCACTTGGCTGATGTTCCAAACCTCGCTGCTGTTACACTGTCATTGTGCAACAAGCCAAAATCTTTACATTTATGGCTAGGCGAAGTGATTTGTTCAGAGGTGGAGATATTCCATTAGGTTGAACAAGACTGTTGAGTTTCAAGCTAAAGCGCTTAGGAAATTGAAGCGTAAGTATATCTGGTTGAGGAATTTTATTAAACCATATATTCAAGGTTTCAACTTATGGGTTAAAAAGGAAAACAAACGTCAGAAACAACTTCAAAGGAATTAAAACGAAAAGAAGGTTCCTAAATCATCTTCTGTCAACTTGGGGAGGAATTTAGAAAAGGAAAATTTGAAAGAAGATGTTGAAAAAAGAAAGAATCTGTAGTACCGCAGAAAAGATTATTTCGCATTGAGGAAGTGCAAGTTCAAGGTACCATGATCAAGGTACTGAACATCAAAGTAATATTTTTCATGATACATCTAGGCAAGAAGTGATAACACCAATGGTATTGAATTTTGAAGAAATGCTGGTCCTTCTACAATTGTTATAGAAGAAGAGGAGGAAGCTACATTCAAACCTATTCATTCTGCAAGTGATGATGAATTAATTGCTACAATATTATATTTGTCACAACCAAGAGGAGGAGTTACTATTAGAGATGTACAAGAAGAAGAACAACCAAGAACATCTCAACCTGCAATTGATCCAAAAGATAAAGGGAAAGGTATTCTGGTTGAAACAAAGAAAAAGAAACTCACTTTGGCAGAACTTAGAGCAATTGAAGTTGCTAGGAATGAAGTTGCAGCTAGAAAAGTTCAAGAAGAGTTAGATGCTAAAGATAGAGAAGAACAGGAAGCTCAAGAAGCTCAATAGAGAAGCGTCAAAAGGTGCAAGATAAATTAGATGTCAGCTACGAACCTTTATAGTCCCCTACACCTGTTAGATATATGCCAAGAAGACCTAATTTAGCTAAGGACAAGAATGCTATGATGGCTTATTTAAAAGGTCGAGGATATAAGGGTTTGCAGAAATTAAACTATGTTGATATGAAAAGACTCTATGATGTCAAACAGCAGCTTATAAGAAGAGTGTTGCCGATATTAAAGACTTTAGAGAAGAAGCTCATTGGACTGAATCTGAAAGGAAGGATAGCTTAAAGAGAAAAAAGAAAACCGGTTACAGATGTTCAGTTTTGAAAGAAAGAAAAGGTTGAATTAAGATCTGAGACTAGAGATGAATTGAAGAATTATCTCAGAGTGGTAGATTTTGATTATACAAAGGAAGATGATGACATGTAGATGAACAGATCAAACATCGTTGTTTTTAAAGTTGTGAAATCCAAGAATGGAGATTACATGATTTTTCATAAACAAGATGAAAGCTTCAAAGTTTTCAAAAGGCTATGGGATTTACTGCATATTATAGATAGAGTAGACCTATTCTATTTATATCATGTTTTGAAGGCTTACTTTGAAAATAATCCATTGGAAGGGATTGGTTTGGTTTTACATGGTGATCTCTTAACTATATGGGAAACTCAAGAAGAGAGCAATGATGATATCCGGAAGAATCAAGAAAGCTGAAATAGTTTCGCTGGAGATTCTTTGAAGAATCTGGAGTTCATGTTTTGGAGTTGGAAAATGGAACAATGATACATATGTTTGCAGAAAGAAGATACCCTCTCACAGTTGAGCTCATGTGAAGAATGCTAGAGCATGGATTGGAAGTAGAAGAGGATAATGAAACTGCTTGCATGGTTATCAACTTGTTTATAAACTAGACTACCATTGCTGAGAATGATCAATAACTGGTATGAATTTTATTTGAATATTTTTGATATATCGTACTTTTATTCAAAGTATGCTGATCGACAAGACTTTCATCAAAGTAATCGCTTCTTTAACTAAACCGCTTAAATAAATTTTAGAAGAAACCTTTTTTCTAAGTAATAAATATTTTGAACTAAAGGTTGAATAAATGGTTTTTGTGATGATAACATCAATAGGTTATCAATCCACCATGGTTACAAAAGGATTGACTAATCCATGAGCAAACGGCTCTGGTAAAGATATATCAAATCCGTTTTTTTAGTTGACAACTTGCTAATAAGTTGGATGGTATTCAACTCACCATATCCGTAATGTGAAGAGTTGGCTAGCCCACAAGAAAATGGCTTGTGGTAAAGGGTGTGGAAAAACCATTATTGGTAATTAGTTCACCATTAGATAGAAGAACTAACTAGTCCTGAAGGGTACAGCTTTTGGTAAAGACAAAACAAATCTGTTGATAGCCGGTGGTTTGCTAAAAATCATATGGTTATCAATGTACCATGGTCTTACACACCAAAACATTTGGCTACTCCGGAGATAATGGCTTTGGTAAAGAGATCTAAATCCATTAATTTTTCAATGATTCACTTGGAAGTGATGAGAATAGTATGCAACTTAAACTGAATTAAATGTACAAATTGTCATATGTTGCTGTGTTGCTGAAAAGATGGAGCTTGCTGGATGCTGCTGTAAAGAGAACAATTCTAAGAGATACTTTGACAAGAACAGATGTTACAGAGATAAAAGCTTAAAGACTAAGAAACAATCCGTTTTTAAAAGATGAAGCTATTAAAGATATATTCACAAAGGAACTTGAAGTCAAGCAAGTAGAATTTAAGTCAAGGGGAAGATTGTTTCATTCATGGTGAGATTTAATGATCTCAACTTCTGCTACTTCGTCTAGGGAAGTTCGTACAAGAATCGTGTTTGTTTTGTCATCATCAAATAGGGGAAGATTGTTGGGAATTATAAGTTTGAGTTGATAAAGACAAAAAGAATGAAACAAGAGGGACTTAATATGACAAGAAGGAAACCTACAAAAAGATGGAAGGACTTGCTTGCAAAAGAAGTTTTATTTATTAGTCCTTATCCTCTAGTATATAAAGAGGACATAGGTGTAGGTTTTAATTAAGTCTTCCATAATGTAGACGTCTAGTAAAGGTGTGTGTGTGTCCTAGGCGTAATGTCTTGTAAACGCCTAGGTTATTAGTTTAGTTAGTAGACGTGTTCCTATAAACGTCTAAGATTAGTTAGTGTTAGTGATTGAAAACCTTGTTCAATAACAAAGTATTGTTTTGATTATTCCGCTGCGTATTATGTTTATTATCTTTGTTATTGATCCCTATCTGAGCTTATAAACGATCTTATCAGTGAGTGTGCTTTATGACGATAGGGTGCTCGGGGGAGATAGTATTATACTTGTCGATCCTGTGAATTCTATAGGAGAGATACATTCATAGAACTAGGGAATACGCACCCCCTCCGACTATTAGGAATACAACGCGTTAAGATAAAGGACGTGACAATTCAACCGACCAATAAAAGATAACTAAGGAGTAATAGTATCTAAGTGAACACATCTTTAATCACCATACGAGCACACCTCAATTGGCATAAACTATCCGTAGTAATTAGTTAAATTAGATAATTAGTAGAAGTAGAGAAATCGGTAGAAATACCACCCCCCAATCATATACCCTGAGATTTTACCCTTGGTTTCTAAAAAAAACCATAAAAAGAATAAAAAGAATCATCCTCAACCCCACCTTCTCGTCATAAATCTTTCTAGCATTCCTATTCCTATAGAGAATGATATTAATCCCCGAGGCTTACCCCATACTACACTACAACGATTAGGTTCACTGCCTAGAGGGTTGAAAAACTTGCTCGTAGAAAAGGAGGTTTTCTCGACCCCGAACGCTAATGCATCACGTGACATGCCCAACAAACTTGAACCAAGATCTATTAAGTGTATCTTTGTAGGATACCCAACAGAAACGATGGGTTACTACTTCTACTACCTACCCGAGCACAAAGTTTTTGTTGCTCGATTTGCTGAGTTTTTTTTAGAGTAGTCTCATATCACAAAAAGCAAGTGGGAGTAATGTAGAACTTGAAGAAATTCAAGAAGATATGCATCCTTCTAAAAATACTAGCCAACTTCCTTATATGGTTGAAGATGAAAGTGTTGAATCAGAAAGTTAAGTTATTCCCACTCGTAGGTCCGCAAGGACACATTGTGTACCTAAAAGTATGTGTTTATACATCGATTCAGAGTTGCATGAGTTAGGGGATCATGGACCCGCTAACTATAAAGTTGCATTATCAGATTACGAATATGAAAAATGGCTTGAAGCTATGAATTCAAAAATGCAATCCATGAGAGACAATGAAGCCTGAAATGAAGTTGAAATCCATCCTAACGCTAAAACCGTTGTTAGCAAGTGGCTCTTCAAAAAGAAAACTGACATGGATGGAAAGGTACACACCTATAAAGCTCGTCTTGTGGCAAAAGGCTATACTTAAACCTACGGTGTAGATTATGAGGAAACCTTCTCTCCTGTTGCAGACATTAAAGCTATTAGGATTCTTATAGCCATATCAGCATATTATAATTATAAGATTTGGAAAATGGATGTCAAAATTGTCTTCTTTGAATGGACATCTAACCGAAGAGGTATATATGGTGCAACCTGAGGGGTTTGTCAATCGAAAATATCTCAATCGTGTATGCAAGCTACAATGATCCATTTATGGATTAAAGCAAGCATCATGGAGTTGGAATAAAAGGTTTGATGAGGAGACCAAGAAACATGGTTTCACTCAAAACCTTGATGACCCATGTGTATACCAAAAGGCTAGTGGGAGTAATGTCGCATTCTTAATCTTATATGTTGATGTCATATTAATCATGGGAAATAATATTCCAATGTTACAAGCTGTTAAAGCCTATATTGAAAATTATTTTGCTATAAAAGATTTGGGAGAAGCTGCATATATCCTTGGAATCAAGATCTACAAAGATAGATTTAAGTGGTTAATTGGACTTTGTCAAAGTACATACATTGAGAAAATATTTAAAGATTTAATATAGAGAATTCCAAGTTGGGAAGTATCCTAATGCAAGTAAAATTAGAATTGAGCATGTCTCAAGGACCCTCTACATCTGCAAAGGTGGAACATATGCAGAGAATTCCTTATGCCTCTATCATGTATGCGGTGAGGTCAGCTACACCTGACGTTTCTTTCGCTCAGAACCTGACAAGTCGATTTTAAGTCAATCCAGGTGAAAGTCACTGGATTTTTGTGAAGAACATTCTAAAGTATCTAAAAAATACTAAGGACATGTTTCTTGTTTATGGAGAAAATCTTGATGGTGAGCTCAGAGTTACCTGTTACACTGACGCTGGATACCACACTAATAAAGATGACGTAAGTCTCAGACCAGATACGGTTTCATTTTAAACAGAGGTGTTGTAGACTTGAAGAGCTCCAAGCAGAGCACTACTGCAATGTCTTCTACAGAAGATCAATACATAGCTACAATGAAAGCAATTTGGATAAGGAATTTTATTGATGGGATTCAAGTTATCCCCACTACTAAAGAACCTTTGGAGATGAAATGCGATAATATTAGCGCAATAATCCTCGCCAACGAGCCTGGAGCTCAGAAAGGTGCTAAACACTATCGAAGAAAAGTTCATTATACTTCTCAGAGTTCACATAGATGATGACGTAGTTGATCCGTTTACTAAGGCATTGCCTTTGACTAAGCATATTGAATTGGACTTCGTTCAGCTAAAAGTTTCATGTAAATATGTTTTTTCAGTATTTGGATAATGGGATATTTCAAACAATTTTTATTTTGATGAATTAGTATACATGGTGTTGGAGTTTTTCATTCATATATTAACTGTGTCCTATATCTGCATGTTTAATCCTTGAGTAATTTATTACTCTAAATTTGTCCATTGTCACTTAACGATACGTGAGTATTGTTGAACTAAGACAAATGTGAGATATTGTTTATATTCCTTGAATACTAAGGATGTGTCCGCCAAACTCACATGTTATCTACGTGTTATGGATATTGAACTTCCCCAAACCTATGAGTTATCACTTTATGGATCGATGTCATTAAGTGATATCTTGCAAGTGATTATTTTTACTCGTCCTCAAACTCGAGATGCAAGTAGGTCTTGCATGTGTGGATATCTCTTTTTAACTATAGTTAAACATTGTCCTGAATAAGGTAGTTATAAAGGCTATTCTCGGAAGTGATGTAAAGCATGTGAATGACTCGTGCAGTCAAGATATAATTTGTTCCTCCACTTATCTTCTGAAGTATGATAATACTTGGCCCCTCATTGAATTAATCAGATGTTTTCATGGTCTTGCCCAAAGTGTAAGTCATGATGATGCTTGATCACATTTGGTAATCTTGATTAATATCTAAAACGAGAAACATAATAGTTAAACAATATGGAATGACTTTGATCTATAACCATAGCTTAACAATTATATGAAACAAAAGGATGTATCCTTATAAACCATTTAACTGAGCTGTTCCACACTCAAGTATTTCTGGGAGCAATGAAGTGTTACTAGAAGTTTACCATTTTTAGTATGAGTTACTATGATTGTGACAATCGCAAGTGGGAGCTATTGGTTTTGCTCTAGTCAAATCCGTAACTATACGGTCGGAAATACATGAGTTTATTGGGGGGGGGGGGCATACACGTATTATAACACCCCAAAATTTATCGCAGCGGAAGATTGGGTCACTGAGGTATTACCTACTAGCACGCAGTACAAGTTACAGAAAATGACTCTAAATGAGACGTTTTGAAATAATTATCATTCGATTATTATAATATATCAGAGTTTACAAAAGAGGTTCCTAGTAGTTTCACAGTACATAATACATAAACATAAAAGTTTTTAAAGTCTTATAAAATGATAATGAGATGCATAGTCTTCAAAATATCAATGCGCCTTCACATGCCAGTTTATACCTTAAGGACCTGAGATAAAACATGCAAGATAAATCAATACAATGGTTGAGTGAATTTATAGGTTTATAGTTGTAGAAATGGACAAACAGTTTCAGAGTTTATAATAGTAATTGTTACATTTACAATTATTGATAAAATAGTTATTATTGCATTAAGCTCATGACAAGCAAAGCTTAACTGGGGTACCATAAAAATGATAATAGTAATAATGGCCTTTTTGTAGGTAATTGCCACTTACCTATTGAATCTCAAATATAGTGCGTTTGGTCGAACAACACAAACGGGATTCATCAATCCCGATAGGCCTATCCATAATATTTGCGATTACTAACGTATTAGTAATTAATGGTTCATGATAGAAGGACTTTCTGGAAACAAAGTACTTAGGCAAATAATACATTCAGATAGCATACAGTTTGTAAATAATTGTCCATAGTAAAACAATTTAGGACGTATCTCCTTCAAGGAGTTTGTAAAACAGTTAATGTAAAACTGGGGCTATGAACTCACTGTGAGTAGATGATATTAAATATATAACGAAAATCGATGGATAATCCTTGAAAACCTCACGTGAAACCTAGAATAAGATGTATCGTATTAGGTTTTGGAATAATGATATGAAAATATAACAAATCTATATAAGTTATTGATCATGATGTTGTATCTTGTAAATTATAGTAATAGTGTATGTCGTTTATGGAAATGTTTTACTAGTTTATAAAATGTGTTTAGTTATTATTGTACCACTGTCTGGGCTATCATAATTCAGAGGTCATGTAGTAAACGTATGAGGATCTAGGACACTTTAAATCGTAAATCTATCAACTCGTCAATATGTTCACCCCGAAGAGGCCCCTCACATGAAACTCCCTAGTAACGTAGAACTTAATATGTAAAACGTATATTTTGCTTGTTTGATTATATGACATAAGTGTTAAAATGGTCACATAGTTTGTAAAATTAGTTTAGTCCTATTCCATTAACGGGTTTTGGTTGATTTTGGTGTTTCACACAAGTTATAAAAAGTATAAGTTATGATAATGGATTAAAAACCGGTTTTTGGTCATATTTCTTGTCAATTGTGAAATCCACTAATCTGATGGTCAAATAAACTTAGAAAAGTTTATTAGTATGTTGTATGTTACATTTTCATAAGGTATGTTAAGTTTTGTAAGTTACTAAGCTTTGGAAAGTTAATGTTTATCACAACTAAACTTTTGGTACAACAAATTTGAGTAAAAAAATGTTCGTTTTGGTTTTGGTAGTCAACAACTCTTGTTTTGCATTTTCTGGCTAAAAATCTAGTGTTATCTTATGTATACCATCATTTTGGACAGCTTTTGTGTTTTACACTTTTGCTAATTCAGACCAGAAAGGGGTCAAAATCGCTACTTAAGTTCGGATCTGAAACATGTTATCAAGTTTTCTTTTAGTAGCTTAATTTTAGTCACAATTTTTAATCTATAAGTCCTTTTTACATGATTCCAAAGGCTAGGTTTTTGTTTTATTTTTATATTAAACTATAAATATATTCAAGGTCTTGTGTTTATAATTTTTGTGACAATAACTAACATAACTTACTTATTATAATTGTTTACAAATCAGGTTTCACATAAAATTATATACAAGTTTTACTTACATGTTTACTTGTTTTAAATTTTTGTAATACATCATCAATATAACTAACATATATAACATAAACTAACAAGCATGAAATCATAGGAATGAGGATGTTGATCATGAGTTTAGCTTACAACTTTAGGCCTTAATAAAAAAGGAAATTAAGAACAAGAACTAAGAACTAGAACAAATTCCACCCTTGGAATTCTTCAACACCTCTTGTGCACTCTTGATCTTGTGTTAGAACTTATGTTAGAATTTGATCACTAGTGTAGCATGCAAACTAAAAAATGAATGAAGAAACTAGAACTAGATTCATGTAAAGCTCGAAAAGAGCTTTAACAATGAAATGTAACTTGTAACTTGGAAATTAAAAATGATGAGGCTAGGGATTATATGTTGGGGCGTTTGTATGGAGAGGAAGATGAAAATGAATGAGTTTGTTTTATAAAAAGATGAGGAGGTTAAGTTTTTAGGATATTTTCTTAGTTAAGCCTAGTCATGTTACAATTGTAACCATCTTGATCAAGACTTATCACCAAGACACCAAGTGTCTTGGTGACTCTTCAAAATGTCGACCAAGTAAAAAAATAAGATGACTTGGTTAGGTTTGATAATATCTTGGTTTTACAGAGAGTCATTTGGTCCCGGTAATTACTATCGTTAAGTATTTAAATCGCGAAACTAAAATCGGATATCTTAAAAATTTAAAACTTCTAAGAAATGTTAAAACTTATCAATATAATCTATAAGAATATATTAAATGAGTGATAAGTTTAACGGAGTGCGTAAATGTTGTTAAAACCTAAAACGTAGGTTAAATACGCGTAAAACGTATGAAGTTTACGTGAAAATAGAAAAAGTGAAATGTGACTTTTCAAATATGATAATTATGAACCTAAAAGGCTTATAAAGTGTACTAGGTCTAGTCTAGTGTCGGCTGGTGTTTAAATGTACGTTAAGTCTAAAACCGTAAATGTTAAATCCTTAAGTCACGAATCTTAAAATCGAGTAAAGTAATAATCTAGATATTTTTAGGCTTGACATAATAGACTAATGAGGAGGATTGTTGGAATTTTGTAGCTTTACAATATGGACTAGAATGGTTAAACTTAGTTAGTTAGGTTTTGTAGAATATTATGTGATATTTAGTATAAGTAAACAAGTGTTGATTTTATGGTCAGGCGGGGGGAATAATTTGAATTTTACAAAAATGTAAAAGTGTTTCAATGTCTTAGAAAACAGCGGTGTAGGTATAGGTTAAGTTCGCGTATAAGTAAAAATGCTTAAAAAGCAAGTTTAGACTCGTAAAACACAGGGTCTATTTGGTAACATCAAACTTTGAATGAGAAATTCCATATAGTGATTATAAGTAGACTAGAATTTAATCTAATGTGATGAAAAATATTCAGACTTGGTTTTCGTTACGCGCGGGATAACCTAATGGTTATATTTAAAGTTCAAAATTGTACGCGATTTTGGATAAAATGTTATGTTTTTAATAAATATTAACGTGAAATTTTTCGAGTTGTTACACGTATACACTTAGAGAATGTTTTAGTTAATGTTATTAATATATTAGATGTATTATTTATATTAAGTAATGTTTCACGGAATGATTTAACGGTCGTTAGTTAACCGTTAGACGCGTATTTAATTATCGAGCTAAACTAATTACTATGTAATTGACTTAGTTAATTAGCAAAAGTCCAAAACATCCCATGAAACCCATGGTGTATTGGTTCAGCCGAATAGGTGAAAAGGGGTGGTGTTTGTGTTTGTGATTAAAATCGATCGTCAACCCCTAGATCCTTAGGGTTTCGATCACCATCCAAGAACAAAGCCAAGTAGCTTCGTTTGTTCAATCGTGAAGCAAGTACTAGCATCCAAACGTTCTTGGTTAACGTATAGTGTGTGCCACAATTGAGAACAACTCATAAAAATATGAGGTTAGTAATTACGTGTTAATTATTTTTTAATACATATTCATCAAACTAGATCCATATGCTACGTACTTGTGGTAATAATGGTTATTTGTTTGCTAAATCCCAACATCAACCTAGAGCAAAAAAAATGTATTTTTCTAGTTGATCTTGCAAGGGGTGAAAAGATGTCGGTTGTGGTATCCAGACCCCAAATCACCTATCAAAATCAGTAGAGACAAAACATTTGACGATTCTTATATGGTAATTTCTGGAAAAGAGTCTGCTAATCCATGCAATCTTGAAAAAGAGATTGATACCCACGAGATGTGAAGCTTTCGATTGATAACACAAACCCTTCAAATTATCTAATCCAAACAGATCAAGTTGATGAACAAATTCCAAATCTTATTCAAGAGGAAGAGGAAGAATAATATCCCATTGATAGAAACAAACCAAGAAGGAAGACTCGACAACCACAAAGATATGCAATTTAGCTATCGAGGTTGAAAATGAAGTCGATGAAACTTCCACTTATATTGAATCAATCTAAATAATTAATTCAGAAAAGTGGGTTTTAGCCATAAATGGAGAGATGAAATCTCTAAATAAGATTCCTACTTGGGATCTTGTTGCTCCACCGAAAGGAAATAAAATAGTTGGCTGTGAATGGGTCTTTAAAAAAAGACAATACTTTGGGTTTTGGATGTGCAAGGTTTAAAGAACAGTTGGTTTCAAAGGGCTATAATCATGTATCGCGTGCTAATTTGAATGATGTTGTCTCACCTATTGTAAAACATAGTTCTATTCGTATATTACTTGCATTGGTTGCCATGTTTGATCTAGAACTAAAACAAATTGATGTCAAGACAAATTTTCTAAATTGTGAGTTAGATGAGAAAATCTATATGAAACAACCTAAAGGTTTTGAAGTCAAAGGAAAGAAATACTGGTATGTATGAAAACACAAACCTTTTCTTTATCAAATCAGGCCTAAAATAACCGGAAACGAGCCGTTAATGTCTAATATTTGTTTGTTTCTTGATTTTATGCATGTGCATGTCCGGATATGACAAAACAGACAAAAGAAAGCCAAAACCGAATAAAAAAACGCAGAAAACGAGAATGAGAAGAAAGCAAAAGCCGATGCCGGGATGCTATTTTATGGACTTTGATGCTCAAAAGTGACATTTTACGGAGTTCTGGATCATGATTGGGAGTTTTTTCACATCTCACCCCTCAACTTTCCACAATTTACAATTTCTACCCTCAAGTTTCCTTATTTACGCAAAATACCTTTCACCCCTCATTACATCAATTATCCATTTACACCTCCTTCATTTCACAAATCACAACTTTGGTCCTTTGAAAAAAATCAGAAACTACATAAATGGACCTTAATGTTTTATTTGGATACCAAATAAGAAATCACAACTTAAAACCATTTACCCATTTATACCCCATCAGCCAAGCCCAAATACACAAATAAAATCCCACACCCGGTCCATATCCTTAACCAATCTGACCCCTTCCTTTATCCCTATTGAACCCTCCATTTCTACCATATCATGACCCTTAGCCAAATAATTCTACGTGACCCCCACCATTTTATCCTTAAACCAGTCAAACTTTTCCCTTCCTCCCAAGTCAAATAAAAAAAAACCCCCCAATACCCAGAAAACATGCCCAAAACCCATGTTTTACTGTTTCACCTTCACTTTCACTCTTACCCTGCTCATCCTCCAAATTACCCACGTTTATTGCTTCCAGAAGGTCCTAACTCACGTGTCAAAGGTATGACAGCCTTAGGATTGCCAACATGGATGAATAGCGTAATTTCATTTGTGCAAACACCTCATGGGAATGATCTAAGAGCTGTGGATTGAGAGGATTACACAAAAGGATGATCAATGGATGAGATTAAGGCTTCTTGAAGCTTTCTCAGAAGACCCTAAGCCCCCACTCAGCTTATAAATACCCTTCCTTCTCCACAGAGCAAAATGTCCAATTTCTCAAGTCTTAGAGGAATTTTGGCCATTTAATTTCATGTCATTTTAAAGCTTTCGTAGTGTAATCAATTTATTTTCATTGTAATTTTAGATTTTTGTCTTGTAGTTTACCACTTATTAATGCAATTTAAGTTCATTTTAAATCTTTGGCAATTTTCATTTTAAAGCAATCTTTGTTTAAAACCTCTTTCGAGTTTTGTAGTTGTTCTCTGAAGCTCACATAAGCGCATAAAGCTTATTGTGAGCTGATTCTCTCTTTACTTCTAGCTTAATCTCAGGTTTTCAAAAAGTTTCATTACGGTCAACAAAAGTCAAAATTAAACTCAAAGTCATTTTTATAAGTAATTTCATATTCCAATTTGTTATTTTTTTAGTTCAATGATCATTTGAATATTTAGAATCAATTTAGTTCAATTACATTTTGTATTAGTAGTTAAGTTGCAATTTGATCATATGTAGGAGTGTTTGGATGTAGCAAGGTTTTTGAGTTCTTATGATTTGTGTTAGTTGAATTTAAGTTTCCTGAGTTCTAAAACTGTTTTGAAAGTTAGTTCAATTAAATTTTTAAGTTTTCAAGTCCAGATTTAAGATTTCATTTGTTTATTCAAAATTTTCCAACTGTCCTAGATAGTGGTTTTCTTTGGTTTTCATAAGCATTTTTAGTCCATTTCAGTTTGTTATAAAATTTTTTAAAAAGTAAAAACATCAATTTCACCTCATTGTTTAACTCTTCTCAAAAAGAAAAAAATCTCTTGGTTGGTCTGCTTGTTGCTCAAAGTTGGCTGTCTGGCCTATTTCTGCCCTACTACACATCTGTTGTTCTGTCCCAAGCTGTCACTTGCATAAGTGGATTTAAGGTATCAATTATGTTAATTGTTAGTTAAATTTGCTTTTATCTTGTTCTTAGTTTGTCCATGTTTATCTATTATTAGTTTATTTGCCAATTAGAGTTCTTTAGATAGCTTAATTTTAGCTTAAAAGTGCTTCAGGTCTACCCTTAGTTTCTGTTTACTATCAGCATTTACTGTCCTTAATAAGCATTTTTTAAGGGAAAATTAGTTAAATAGACCGCGCGCCCTGAGGCTTATCAGTTTATGGACCACGCCCTTTTAAAATTTGAAAATAGACCGGTTGCCCACCGATTTTCTTGGACCCAACCAGGGGCTGCCATGTGTCCGAAAACTTATGACACAAGTACGTATTTTGAAGGTATATGTCATGTATTGTAACTTATTGTTTTTTGGGCAACTTGTATTGTTATTTGGGAATCTTTATGTTTTTTGGGCAACTTGTATTTATACACGAGGATAGTTTTGTCATTTCCCATTTAAAAAAAAATCAAACGGCCACACAAAACACAGATTCACACAGTCACACACCTCTTGTCCTCCACATAAACCATCACAACTAACACCACTACAACCACCCAACAACCCGACGCCACCACCATCTAGCCGCACCTCCACACACGCCACCACCATCCGGCGGCACCACCACACAACTGAACCTTCTACTGCAGTGGCCTGTTCTTGTTACTGATAATTCAAATCACCTGAAGAAATCTTTTGTTATTATCTACTTAAGTGTCAAAAAAGGAATCCTCTCAAAATTGCTTGTATCCAAACACAATCTTTTATTATGATCTACTTAATGTGTTTTATCTTCGATTTAATCTGTAATTTTAGTTAAATTTGCATTTGTAGTTGTTCCCTTGATGAAAGTCAAAATTAGGGTTATCACCCCTAAACCGAAAATCAGGTTTTGTAAATTTCTTAATTTGATACAATTATGTTCTGCTAAAAAACATGTGAATCAGGCTCGGTATTGATTATTGTATCTAAATTATTATATCTTCTTTTATACTCTAGATTCAGGCTCGGTATTGATTATTTTATATTATATCTTCTTTTATACTCTAGATATATTTAGGAGGAATGGTGTTCTGAATGTGTGACATTGATTTGCAAATGGAGCAACTATAGCTTGTTAGGACTTATTTTCTATGATATTTAAGGTATTGTTTGAATTGATTTTCTCTAGCATACAAGTACTTCTAACCTTTAAGCTTTTATATCTTATCTTAAGCTTTTCAAGTAGTTGTTGAAGTTTATATCTATTATTTTCAGTCTAAAAGGGCCGTTTGGACGTACTTTTTATATGTCCGCATCACTTGGATGTATGGGTTGATTTGATGTGGCTGTTTAGACCAGCCGATGCAGATTGGGCTTTAGCTTACCGTGAACGGATGCTTGAATACTTCTGGAATGTAGGATCGTTATATTATTGTGTTTGATGATTCGGGTGGTCTTGGATGATCACAATACATGTTTGCCATTAGAGAGAGAAAGTTAGAGAGTTGGGTGTTCAAGCTAGAGACTTGGTTCACAAATTATGGAATATTAGATTGAAAGCACCACCCCTTCCATGGATGGAAGGGGTATTTATAGTTACAACTTACACGACCTCCTAACGGCCTGTGGATCAGGCATACAGTGGGTAAAGACCCGTCCTTCCTCCACGGTGTTACACTAAACTATTCTACGCTACAAATTAACTAATTAACTACTACATAACGTAAATAACTACAAATCTACGAGCTAACATATGCTAGACTATAATTGGGGTGACCGACACTTTAACATGGAATTTCCAATTCCTAACAATCTCCTCCTAAGGGAGGTCACCCCATGAAATACATTTTGCATCCTAGCATTCTTTCTTTGACATTGTTCTTGAGCTCGTAGACTTGAATTCTTCAATTCCGCAATCTTTGTGCTTTAGTAGTGATTCTTCAAAGTCCGCACTGATTTGTACTTTTAGTGGAGGCCTTTAACTGATCCACATCTTGGATGATCTTCGAGCTTTCTTTGAGATCATCAGCCACAGTAAATCTCTGGATCACCCTTTATTGTGTTGCCATGATGTGATGTTGTGACTTTCGGACCGACATGCTCACACTTTTGAATCATGACATCTTTCCATCAGAGTAGCGGAAGCCTTGTTGGTTCATGATATTTGCAAAGCGAAGCGAAGCATAGTATGAAATATCAGAGCCGGGTTATGTAGATATGCACCAGTCATGATTTCTTCAAATTAAGTGTGGTTGCTGTGAGCATGCGGCTTTGGATTGACTCCTCAATTCGATCACCGCACAAGCTGTCCAAATGTACCTGCAAACAACAGTTAGCAATAAAACACACGAAAGTGTCTTTGATCACTTTCGTGAATTGAGATACACGGCCCACGGTTCCCCGTTGATCAGTACAAGTACTGCCTGTGATCAGGTAGGATTCCGAGGAATCTCCTTGATAGGGTTTCGCAGCTGTTCTAGCCGTTCTCAAACCGGAACGTCTCAAAGAAGACAACACGGAGTGAGTGAACCAGCGAATTGAGATTCACTGATTGATGAAAAATTGATTTGAAAAACAATCGCGTATTCCTTGAAGAAAGAGTTTTGCAATACGACGAAGGTTTTATGAGAAAGATCAATTTTCAATCAAAATACTTTTTGTATTAGAGAACATAAGTACACATTCGATGTGCTAGAGAAAAGAAGGTTTGCACATCGAATGGTTTTTCCAAAAGTATTTGTCAATACATTTCCTGGACCAAGGTTGATTCAAGATTGAATCGCCCCATTGTTTCTATCCAGTTGTCACAAGCTTGATCTTTAGAAAAGATCTCACATGTCACCCACCAAGAGCTTGTTTGATGTTTGCTCTAGAAGGATTTCCATCTTCATTGTGAATATTTTTACATATCACTCGGATGTTCTGGCAATACCACAAGGATAATGCGTAGGACTCTTAATATATACTTACTTTCCACATTGTGTGAAACAGCAAGTCTTCATTAATTTAGTGTCCTAATGAGATATTGTGGATGATCTCTTGGCTCTAGACTCAATAGTGCACATTTGGTTCCTATGCCGGAGACTAGGGAGAGGGTCTCTGATGCGGATACCATACTCACGTGCAGGAAGATATGTTTCAAATTGGAGTTTATCCTTTCTTGCTTAATTTTAGTAATTGAATAATACCCAATTGGTATTTGATTAGGACTTATTTGTTTTCCTTATTTTGAGGAGTTTGCACCTTTATTTATTTGTTTTGTTTGTGGATATTGGAGGCAGTGGACGTTTTTTATTATTGAATAAGAAAACCTTTTAAGGTTCTTGTTTGAAGCTTTTTGATTAATCCTTAGTATTTTGAGCCATTTGATTGTAATTCTACATCAGTTGTAATTCTACATCAGTTGGTATCAAGAGCCAGGTTAATTCAAATGGCTCTGCGTGATGAGAACTACCTTTTTACTCGCCGAATCGCCGACCGAGGCAGCGATAAAACCGTGTTCGATTCACAAGATCGCACGATCAGGAACGACCCAAAGGATGTCATCATGGGATGAGATCGTTGGGAAAGAGGAGCATAACCCCTGAAGAAGGCGATGGTTGCAAGTTTCGTGAAACCGACTCGAGGCTTTCATCCGGGATGAGAACTATGGGAAGGAGGAGTATCCTGGGAGTTGTAGCACCCTATATTCATCACATCCTTGTTTCGATTGTTATGGAGACAAAGAGGTGAGTAACGAAGAAGATGGTCCCGACTCACGTGCTCGTGGAAAGGATCAATTCATTGTTTGTAGAACCGCAATCGAGGCAACAACAAAAGCTGATCCCACCCATGGGATCTTAAGATCTGTTAGCGACTCCAAAAAACGGATCCACGATCTTGAGGCATCTTCGATGTCGGAGGAAACGGAACTGAAGCCGTCAGGAGCGATTTATCCGGGGATGAGGAGCATCCTACCCATATCGACACTATCTTTGATTCTTCTCCCGTATATGATGAATACGAGGATGAAGAATGGTATTATGGGATGACCTGTGCGGGAGCAAAATGGTTGCAAGAAGTTGATGGCGGAAGTGGGGATGCGAAAAAGACGATTGTGGAACTAAAGGAAGATCAGAATGTGAAGATTGAAACCGGTATTGGACATGCTTTGCAATTAGTAGAATTTTGTGAAACATGTGGAGAGAAAACAGGTGATGAAGCTTTGATGAAGCCTCATGCAAATAATAATATAGTGGGTTTGACTTTACATGTGAAGGATGATTTATTTAAAGATGATGTAGCGAGGTTGATGATAGATCCAGATTCACCTATTATTGATTTCTATTCAACAAATTTTTATCCATACATCTTTGAGCTTGATGAACACACTCGGAAATTCTCATCAAAAGAGTGGGCTAACATCAAGGAACAAATTAGTGCATACTACGTGTTCGATCCGGGTGGTTGTTTTTTTTTATCAAAACTCGAGGACGAGTTTTTTCGAAGAGGGAGAGAATGATGCGGATACCATACTCACGTGCAGGAAGATATGTTTCAAATTGGAGTTTATCCTTTCTTGCTTAATTTTAGTAATTGAATAATACCCAATTGGTATTTGATTAGGACTTATTTGTTTTCCTTATTTTGAGGAGTTTGCACCTTTATTTATTTGTTTTGTTTGTGGATATTGGAGGCAGTGGACGTTTTTTATTATTGAATAAGAAAACCTTTTAAGGTTCTTGTTTGAAGCTTTTTGATTAATCCTTAGTATTTTGAGCCATTTGATTGTAATTCTACATCAGTTGTAATTCTACATCAGTCTCCTTCTTCAATATCAACAATCTCTAAGAGAAAGTCGATAGATTATGTCGGTTCCCCGTGAGAATGAAACAAGTCCTTTTAAGAGGAACTTGAGTAGGTTGGGAAGTTAGGTGCAGTGCGTCACTGGGTCCATGACGTCTTGTCTTCAATACCAGTGTTACCGTAGTAGACACCAGTAGCATATGTATTGAACCCGGTTTCTGCCCTAAGGTTGAATTATTGGAGGGCTATTTCTTTTCACCCTTTTCTCATTTCATTTCTTTTTCATTCTTCAACCCCTTCAGTGCTTACCGAGACTTCATAACTAGAACTTTGTTGGGTTTATTCCAGTACTAGCTCTGTCTCAGTCCGCACTCTTCCCATTTCTCACTTTTCTCCTTTTTTCAATATACCTAAGGACTCTACACTATCTAGTGGATTGTCCCTGGGTAGATCCCTCCGGTTCTGGCTGATCGTGGGAACTAATACATAACCTAACCATCCTTATAACATCGTAAAGTAAATTTGGTCGGTCTTTTGGTACAGTTCATTCCTTCTCGAAACCAATTGAACAATCATTTGGAAAAACAATCAAGGTACTTGTGATACAAAATCAAAGCATTTTGTACCTTAATAGTTTTGATCATTTAGAAATGCTCCCCCTCAACATGTGCAAATGATTTAAATTGTTTAGCACATGGAAGCAAGAGTTCTTTGAAACAAATTCTTGATCACAATTTCGTACGAAAAAGCCATTTGATTTTCTTGGTAAATTCTCCCCCTCAATATGTGCATAGGATAAGAGAAATCATTTTATCACATAGAGGCAAGAGTTCTTTTGAAGCACATCCACGAACACACAAGCCATTAAGAAACCATTTAAACTCAATCAAGGTACTTTATGTTAAAACATAAAAGCATTTGCACCTCGATAGTTTATTTGCTCCCCCTCAATATGTGCTTCGAGATTCGAAAGCGTTTAGCACATATGAGAGAGCAGCCTGCACAATTAAATCAAAACGATCATCATTTATCAAATTTCATTATTAAATCACAAATTCTCCCCCGATCAAAAATATCAAACCCTTTGAGATTTTGGATCCCAAGTGATTTAATACGGTTTAGAAAACATGGGAGAATATGTGGCCTGGTTTAAATACTCATCATGTTTTTGGATAAATTCTCCTCCTCAACATGTGCATTGTGTATGAAATCGTTTGGCACATGGAGGCAGGAGTGCCTTTAAGGATTAAAACCAATTCCATTTAAACAGATAAGAGATTTAACTCACGATCTCTACCCCGATCAAAATTTCAAACCTTTTGAGATTTGTGATCCCAATTGACTTAAATCATTTAAAAGATTTTAGGGAAAGACGTGGCTTGATTTAACTTTCAAAAATGACAGATAAAGACCATTTTAAGACATTAAAGATTGTTAGTGTCAGGTATGATTGTTTTAAGAGATCTTTTAGGTAAAATAAAACCATTTCACAATCAAACAAGAACAGAAAAAATTTCATTTTGAAAGATCTTGATTCTAAAGAAAAAATCATACCATGACATAACATTAAATCTTTAGATCACCACTTATTATCGTACAAGACGGAACTTTTGTGAAGAAACATCGTTTGAAAAATATTTTAAATTAAATCACTCTCCCCCTCAATCGATGACCGAAGTCGATAATTGAGTGACTTAAATTTTGATAAAATGAAGTCCGGTGATTTTCAAAGATATGAATCTGATTTATTTTCAAAACAACATTTTTCCATTTTCAAAAACAATAATTTTCAAAGTTTTAGAAAAATGGTATCATCACAATTATCCTGCACAAAGATATGTTAGGTGGTTGAGAAGCTTCTGTTGATGCTGTAGGGCTTGGAAGAAAAGTCGTCTGCGATGCAAAGGAGACTTCTTCTTACGTTGCATTTTGAATGCCAACTGAGGTCAAATTAAGCTATGTTTCTTCAATCAACTAGAAGAAAACCATCTGCGATGCAGGAGACCTCTTACGTTGCATTTATGCCAACTCTCCATTGAAGTCAAATTAAGCTCCGCTTTCTTCATTTGTCGACTCAAGAAATCGTTACCCTTTCCTTTCGGCATCCAATCATATTCATATGTGGGATCCGGATCGGGAACATTCTTATAACCAATATACCTGCATACGTTAGTGAACATACATACAGATATATGGTAGTCGACATCACCCAAACAGTAATCGACTAATAAAAGTCAATGCAACATATCAATCAGATCATTTAAATGTATGGGAAAAATGTGTTCATCAAACTCTAATTATCTAATCCTAGCAATCATATCCTTGGCACCTAGTCCTTCAACATAGGTTAACATCATTTTTAATTAAGCATATTAGGATAATAAAGAAAGCTCGTTAGAAGATATAGATTTGAAAACATTCTCCCCCTCAACCAATAACTCATTTTATAAAAGATTTTAAAAGTGCTGAAGTCATTGATTGAGTTTCCAAATTTTATAAAAACTCTGAATCTGATTGTTTTTAAAGCAGCTCATTTTACCACCATTTTTTAATACAACAAATATTTTTCTGAAGAATTTTAGACGGAAAAACATTTGTGTAGGAACAGCAGTCCGTCGACATACTTCCCTTGTTTTGTTTTAGGATAAGTGCATGAAATATTTGAAAAATTGGTTTAGCGCAACACTTTCCTTTCATGAAGAACGGGTTGCTATCAGAAATAATAGCAAGCCATAGTTTTAGCATGGGTTACAGTCTGAAATAACTGCAAGCCATATTTTGAGACATGTATAGAAAAAGAATATTTACACCTTCTGCTCGAACTTCATCTATGGTCTCGTGCCATTATTGAATGACATTTCTATGACCGTAGATGTTATCGATACCAGAAGACATGTCATGAGAAAACATATTTTTGGTATTTTTGAAATTTTCTGATTTTTATGGGTTTTTGTTGAATTTATATTTTTCTATTTTGTTTTTGTTGGTTTTATATTTTTGTATTTTGTTTTTGATAAATATCTACAAAGATAGAGAAGATGATATAGTTAAAGAAGATGATGATACGAGTACCGAGATAAGGATATCGAGCAGCACGTCATTGAAGATAGAAGTCATCAACTCTTAAACATTCACAACCAAAGCTTCCAGGGCTCTTGAATCGAAGAAAGAAATTGAACCATCTGAAAGTGAGACTTTGGCAGCTTCCCCCCAAACCGAAAATCCTATAGCAGAGCAGATTCAAAGCTTTCTTTCAAGCTTTCATTAGCCAGGTGCACAAAGACGCACACCATTATCATCGATCTTGCTGCTCTCTTTAAGAATAATCACCGTGATTCTTCGTTCGAGGTTATATCATCCAATAGAACAACAGCAACGTATCATCCCACACAGAAAACAATCTTCTCAAATTTTTTTCTACGACGTCCGGCGATCCATTCCAAAAGGTGTCAAGAGAATAATTCCCCAAGTAGTTGAATTGATGTAGTCGCCTCTTTGTATAATGCTCAAGAACTCTTCCGAATACACATCATGAGGGGAATGAAAACACCTTCCCATGTTCACATTTTTCTTCCCGGATGATCGTGTATGAAGCTCAAGAACCCGAAGTACACCAATACCCAAGAGCTCTCCCGAATACACATCATGAGGGAATGAAAACACCTCCCCATGTTCACATTTTTCTTCCCCGATGATCGTGTATGAAGCTCAAGTATCCGAAGTATACCAATACCCAAGGAAGGAATAAATGATAACATTGAAGAGGCAGGCCAAGTCATCGATTATCTCTCGGATGACAATCTCTGCGGATGTCAACTCCGAATAAGTGATTATATCTCTGAATCATGATTAAGCCCTCAAGTGAAACAAATGAGCGCCCCAATGTACACACTCTCTCCTCCGATGATTGTGATAACAACGAGATCATCATGCACTTGTGTACCTCTTTATCTTCGAAACTAACACTTTCATCGCTTCCCCACATAGTTGGAATAAGAATACTAAACGCCTTGATGAGTAAAACCTTGAGTTTCTCTGCGGTCATGACATTTGTTTTCTCGGGATATCTTCAATTACTTAGAAGAATTAAGTTCATCAAGTTTACTCGCCATGAGTCAAACCTTGAGTTTCTCTGCTGTAATAACATTTGTCTTCTCGGGATATCTTCAATTACTTAGAAGTATTAAGTTCATGAAGTTTACTCGCGTTTAGGTGCTCGTCTCCTTACCCCTTGCTGGTTTTTGACACTTTAGACTCAGCAACTCTTTGTAAGTCCGTATACTAGAAATATTTTTGAGAAGAACATCATTAGCTCAAATGTATCTGTGAGAATCAACTTGCTGAAGAATAACGTGAGCAAGTCTAATTAGGGATTAAATTTGGCTTTACACTATTCCCTAATTAGTGCTCTCCCCTAAACCGACAATCTTTATGATGAATGCTTGAATTGAGAAAAAGTCTTTAAATAATCAAATGCAACTCGTCTTAAGTCTTCTAACATGTAGCGTAAAAATGCGAACTGACTGTAGACTCGACCTTCTTCAAGATTGTCCGAATGGGGAATACAATGTTAACATCTTCAACTCACACCAAAAAGCATCCCACAAAAAGCATCCCAATTAACTTACATCTTGCAAATCCCCTTAACTAAAATCCCTCCCAATCAAACAAGAACAGAAAATGTTCATCAAGGAAATCAATCGTGCCGCAACGAACACACAAGATGGTAACACCAAACTACCAATCACATCAAACAAGAACATAGATATTGTTCGGAATCATCATGTTGATGTATACGTGAAGCATTAACCGGAAGCACTTTGTTGATAAACTCGTCAATCCGAGTGAAGATGTCAACCAACGGCTCTTAGAAAAGAAAAACTCCGTGTGAAGATGACCCGATAAGAAGAAGCTCGGTTCTTACATGAGTTTAGAGCCGTATGACCATTTATATTCTCAAATATCAATCAACAATGCAAAAAATTCACACTTCTTCTCCCCCTCAAGAATTGCATACGGAGTTGCCATTCTTGATTAAATAAGTGAAAATCATCCAAATGTTCTATTCACACTTTTCTCCCGCAAAATCAGCACATGATGTCGCCATCTTCATTATAATCGAGCAAGTAAAATGAGAAAACAATCGTGGTAGCCGGTTCACTTTATGACCAAGCGCATGGAAAAAGCATGAAGCATGTTGATGAGAATGGTCATTAATTAGAAGATTTCTCTTCTTCAGAAGATAAAGCGCACTGAATCGTACACTTTTCTTTTCTTTAGAGAACGAGGCATGAACTGTTGTGTTCATACGTCATAATGTTGAAGTACGAGGCCTGAACTGATGTGAACAGACGTCATTATCTCTCTCTTTTCTGCTCTCTTAGCAAAACATGTAATCAGCCCCATTATCATTCAGTAGGCTCTTTGTCGTGACAACTGATGGAGAAAACTCAATATGATGAATTTGACCCTGAAGTAAACTGCCCCGAACTTGTGACTTAAACTTGCACATATGTAACAAAGAGCGGTGCCGATTTCCATTAGCATCTCTAAGTACTCTCTATGTACTCTATACTCTTCAACCAACCAACCATCAAGTATAAGACGTACATTACCTCTTGAAAATCCACAATTGAATGTGACACTGAGCACTACAACGTAACTCCTTAAAGTGATAGTTATTTTTGTGGAAAACAGAGCCCAATTCCCCCACGTGGTAAAAGGAAAAGACTCCCAGAAATAACTAGATTTCCAAGTCTTCATTTTTGGAAAAAAGCTCGAACAAGGATCTAATTTTACACTTCTAATTTTACAATGTTAAATATATGTGCAACTGTAACGATATTTAATCTTTGAAACTAACCCAAAAGTCGACCTGTAGTAGTTGATGCGTGATGGTAATTCTAGGATGAATGTCCCTTTGCCGTTTGTATCCCTCGTTTATCTGAATCTAAAAGGAGTTGATTTTGGCGAGACTGTTATCGTGTCACTCATCGTCCAAATGATTCGCGGATCTCCAAACTTGAAAATGCTAGAAACCAGAGTAAGTGTAATACTTTATTACTTTATTTCATACGTATCAAATAAACATCCGTAAACTGCCATGTTTTTGTATCTCAATACTATTTGATTTTCCAGGCTTCACACACGCTTAGTGTTTTACCTTTGGAAAAACGTTCATTAGTGATGGATCTAAACACACACCTTGTGTTAGTGATATTTTGAGTTATATTAATAAGCACGCGGAATATACTTAGTAATACTTAAAAGATGGATTGTATGATGTAATGTAAGTGAGAACAATGTAACACAAAGCTTCAATATTATTAAGAATAATATAAGTGATCTTGTTTATCACTAGGGTTACACCTTGAAGCATACGTGAGTATTTCATGTACCTTAAACAATGGCCTAGGATCTCCTTTAATAGCACAAGGAGTCCTTTAAAAGATAAGTATAATGCTAACTATATAGAATATACACAAGATCTTTTCTATACATATCAATAGAAGGATACATAAAAATTATCCTAATAGCAGTGGTAATATATGTACTGGCAGTGGTAATGTGTTTCCACTGCTAGTGCAATCTTTAGCAGTGTCTTCCACAAGCCTATCAGTGGTAACTGTTAGCTTTATTCCCAAAAATCCTCCCCTAAACTTATAATTTCTCTGTAAATCAATAAGTTTCTTCAATCTGCATCATCTCTAAGGATTTTGGGAATTCTTTTAAACACTTCACTTTCTTTTTATATCCTGAATAGCTCTTGAACATTGATCTTGAAGCCTAAGCAGCAAAGCTCTGACCTTCTCATTATCATCATGAACTCTTATTGTTGTACACAACATCACAGTGAGAGTTCCAACTCTGAGTGGGTATTCTTTCTCAGCAAACATAAATGCATCCACTCCATCTGTTGTAGAAACATGATGAACTTTACAAGAATCATAATAATACCATTTAGTACAAGGACATGAACATGCAAACTTCCAGAATTCATCATTAACATCTGGTTCATAGAGCCTTCTTAGATTAACCTATAACTACATTTCCTTCATATCTTTAAGATTTTCAACATCAAACCTTTCTTGAACTAATCTCCACAAAGTATCCAGATCATGTCTGTCAAATGCTTTGATAAGATCTTCAAACATAACGAATGATGAAGTTTCACCACCTAGCCTTGTGATCTTCCATGTTGGAGCAAAATTGCTAGTAGTAAACACTTCTCAATCAATAATAGGATGTCTGACTTGCAGTGGGTCAGGATAAAAATCTTCTTCTTTGATCAAAATCATGTCAGTCAGCTGTTCTTCAGTGAATTTCTCAGATTGAACTTCTTGTTCTTCAAAGAAATTTTGTCTTCTTAAATGTCTGAGGTTCACTATCTTTGGCCTTTCTCTTTAGATGAGGATATCTTCTTTCTTCTTCTTCAGAGTCCATTGGAATAAAGTCTTGATATTGCCTTTTAAATCTGTAGTAGATACCTTCAACTTTATCAACAAGCATTCCTTTGAACTGATGTCTTTTCCAGCCACCAACCTTGCAACAATAATCTTTCATCATTGAAATAACTTGTTCCTTGGTTGGTTGTCTTGGTTTCTTTTGATCCTTTTTGACTGAAACAATTGCATCTTTAAGTGCTTGATTATTCTTCATTTGAATGAAATCCTTCAACTATGTTGTTCTTTGTTCTTCAGTTAAGGATTTATCTGCATCTAGGTCAATTGCCTTCTTCTTGACTACTGGATTATTAGCAATCAAGAAATCAATTTCTTCTTCTGTAGGTGCATAGCTAAACTCTGGAGTATTTTCTCTAAATATTGTTGGTGGAACAATAGAAAGTGGATTTACATTCATTTGATCAGTGTTTTCCATTTTGCCCAGCATCTTAGCCTCCATAAAGTTTGCAACTTCATCTTCTTTGATCTTTCTAGCAAATTCAACATCATGAGCAATCTGAGCTTGTTCTTTCTTTGAAACCTTCCTTCTTGATTGCTCTTCACTCTACGTAACTTCTTTACCTTTTTCTTTCTTCTGCTTTTCAATTTCTTCCTCTGCAGTGGCAATATTTTGTCTATCAGTGGGAACCATTTTCTCTGCAGTGGGAAAAATTTTATTGGAAATATTTGCAGTTGCAGTTGCAGCAGTGAAAGATACTTGCTCTGGTTGCTTTAGAGGAACTTCTTCTTGAGTATCAACTTCCTCAGTACCTTTACTTGCACCTGGAACACCTTCATCTCCAAATTCAATTCTCCTCCCCTTGGTTTCAGCATCTGTTTTCCTCCCCTGTTTGGGAGAATTTCCCAAATCTTTATTGAATTCCTCTGAATCACCATCATCAGGTGAGGATGGAGATGATAGCACTATCTTTGCAGTTTTCCTTTGCTTCAACCCCTGCAAGTCTTTCTTCAAAGTCTGAATCTCTTCTTTGAATTGTGTAACATCCTTGGCATGTTGCTCCTTTACTTGTGCCAAGTCTTTCTCCAGAGATTCAACCTGCTTAGCTAATTTGGTACATAGTTCCATCAATTCCATAGGTTGCCCACTGCCCTCAACACTTCCAACTGTGTAACCTGTTAGGAGAGGTGAATCATAGGGCATTGGCTCAGAGTCCTCCCTAGTTGGACTAGGTTGAAGCCTGGAACCACCACTGCTTGTTCCTAAACCAAAAGGATCAGGGGCATGCTGTGTTGTAATGGGAGGAGTTGGCTGTTTTTGCCTCCTCTCATAGATGTGAGAAACTGGTGGAGTGTAGTTGATGTTTGGAACTGTGATTGTGGGTGTATTTTGTACCTGAGAAATCTTTGCAAGCATTTGAGGAAAAAGTGGTGTAACAACCCTATTGCCATCCTTATTCATGTTTTGAAAAACTTTAGGCTTAAGGCAACGGATTTTATAAACTCTTGTATGGGGTTGCAGTTGAAATTCATTTAACACTGCTTGCACAAACCTTGGATACATCAAAATTTTTGTTGAACTCTTTACATTGCCTTGCATACTTGTAAAAATATATTTAGACCAATTAAAAATCCTATCAGTGGCTAGACAAACCAAAGGGTAAGCCATTGTTGAACTGAATTGTTCATAAGAAGTTTTCTTAGGACTTAGGCAATGTAGAAGAGTATGTATGAAAAATCTCCAATGAGGACAGACGCCACTCTTTTTGAAAGTTGCCTTTTTGTCAATGGTATCATATCCCATGGATGAAAGATGTTCATGAATTTCTGGCATGGGTAATGTGATGATACCATTGAGATCATCCAATTGAAGAATTCTCCTCAAGGATGCCTCAGTAACATCAATAGTTACTCCATCCACAGTGGCTCTAAGAGCATCCACTGTTTCATGTGTATCTCTATTTTCAATGGTTATGGACTGAACAGAGTTCCAAAACTATTTGATTTAAGAGATATAGATTGTGGGATTAAGAAGTAAAGCATACCTAATATGGGTAGTGTTTAGAAAGTCCACAATCTGATGAAAAATAGGGCCACTCTTGTCGTTTGACTTTTCCAAATAGGCCACTTGGTTGTGCTCATCTGCAAAGGTGATTGGTGCCAAAGTATCTTTTGATGAAAAATATATTGTATCAGTATGAATTGAATAAAGAATACGCCAATTGGGAGAGAAAGATATATACAGTTAGGGTTTAGAGTTTTGCGCAAGAAAGATTATCTAAGGAAAAGATTTATCTTAAGAGGATAAAGTGCAAATAGAAAAGTAGATAATCTTCTAAAAATTTTACCCTATAAATATGGAAAGCAATTTCTCTCAAAGGCTAGTGAAAAGTTTGTTACTGACACAACAATTGTAACGGCTAGATCAACAGTGGTAAAAATAACACTGTCAGTGGAAACTGTGAACTAGCAGCGGTAATTTTTCACAAAAATTTTCAAAGAGCAGTGGTAAGAAAAACATATGAAAATTTGACTGCTCTCATCATAGTTTTTAGCAAACTATCAGCTATCAACGGATTTGATATTTATTTACCATGAGCCGTTTGGTATGGACTAGCCAACTCTTAATCATAAAGAATATGCTGAGTTGATGACCATATAGTTTTTGGTAAACTATCAACCATAAACGGATTTGTTAAGTCTTTACCAGTAGCCGTTTGCTCTGGACTAGTTGATTCTTCTGTGGATTAGACATGGTGAATCAATAACCATTTGTTGTGTGTCATAGTTACACACCTTTTATGATCAACTCCCATCCAAGATAGGTTACGTACCTGCATGTGTTAGCATAATACAAAGACTATGAATAACCAACTTGTTTTAACCAAAATTACATTTAACCAACCACTATCTAAAAATATCTTCCCAAAGTCAACCCGATAATATCTATATTTACTCTTCAACCTACCAAAATAGGGAAAAATAAATATATCCTTTAATGAACTCTTTTGACCGACTTTGCCTATAAAAATGGGCTCCGATCTTCATAATCTTTATCAAAAACACGTTCTAACTCACAAAATCCCTAAACATCACCATGAGCAATCCTTCCAACATAATTTACATCTCCTCTGATACAGAGACAGTGGTTGTGATCGCTTCTGAGTCATCTTCAGAGGCCTCAGGGTGGGCAGGTTACTTTCCACCCTGGGCTGCAAGCACTTCTTCCAAGAAGTCAACAAAGAAGACTGCCAATCCACTGTTTCCAGACCTGCACCTTCTCTTGAGTTCTACTCCAGTTCATCGGATAATGATGCTGATGATGATACATATTCCTTGTCCAAGGAGTTTCCAAGAGCTCTGATAAAAGCATTGAAAACAACTCTCTCAAATGAAGCAGATATCCATACCAGAGAAGCCTGCAAGACTGCCAAGACCTCCTCCACAAGTTCTTGGTCTTGCTTGTCCAAGAATGCAGTCAACCTTTGAAAACAAGAGGAAGAGAGCACAGAAGAACAAGCATGACTATGAGGGAAAGGGCAAGAAGCCAATGGAGTAGCTGGTGTAGGGTGTAGGGATGTAGGATGTGTTAGGTTGTTATCTTTTGTGTTTTAATTGTGGTTGTTAGCACTCTCTCTTTGAATGTAATGAATCTTCTTCATGAATGGAATAAAGTTTAAGTGTTTTACTTTTTCCACTGTGAGAGTAACTTTTACCACTGCTTGCATTATAGTTTCCACTGTTAGGCTTATTCTCTGCATAAAAGATAGTGGAAAAACAAAAATACAAGCACTAAAACAGCAACAGCTCCAATGTACACAAATAATCCTTCATACCTACATATCGCAAACATAAACCAAACACTGAAAGCATTGTTAAGGTTAGCAGTGCTTAGAAAATAACTAGAAGTAGATCCAAAAAGTTTGCTAGCAGTGGTTAGACCAGTACTAAACCACCCAGTCAACAAGTCAACTCCAAGTTATTAATCCGGCCACCAAAGTCAAAGACTTCATTTACTCCTCAACAACTTACACCTTCCCCTCATTAACTTACTGAATCCAACTTAACATGTATTTAAGAACCTATAACACACAAACCACTCATATCACATATACCACAAAAAGTTTCTCTCTCAAAAACTTATTTCTTTCCAAAAATCACCATGAGTCATTCAAACCCTATCAATCTCTCATCTGATAGCTCCTTTTCTGATAGTGTTTGGGATGATTTTGTTCTGAACAATCCAGGTAGAGTCGAGAAAGAGGAGTTTGAAGAGGTTTCTTCAAGAAAGAGAACTCATTTGGCCATGAGCACTACCCCTTCAGTTGCTGGTCCATCATCACTCCAACCAATGCCTCAGGATGCCATCATCAAAGAGGACAGCTCAAACATAAGTTCCTATTTGTCTCCTTATGAAGAGTCTGATGATGAAACAGCTTCTAGAGTCCTTGTTATTCCTCCCCTTGCTGCAATACTTCGACCAACAGAGCTACAAATACCACCTTCTCTACCATTGTTGACAGCACTACCACCAGAAGGTCCATCATCATCCTCACCACCTGTCAGAGGAAAGGTGATTGGGCTAGCATGCCCCAAAGTGTGGAGTGTGATTAAAGGTCGAAGGGCGCCCAAAGTGATGCCAGAGTGGGCCTTTCCTAAGAAGCCTTAGGTGGTAGTTGAGGGTTAGGTTGGGGTAGGGTTGGGGTAGAATGTGAAGCATGTGTCATCTGTTAGCGGTAGTATGATGTTTTCTGTTTTCCTTTTATGTACTGGTTGTTTGAAACAGATGGATGTAGCCTTTGCACTTTATGTGCAGCTTTGTTTAATAATAATAAGAATCCATGTCTTTTGCTTTAAATTCCTTGCATCATACTGGTTGTGATTTACTTCTTTCATCTGCAAAAAGCTCTGTGTTGCTAAAAACATTGATGACCCCTTTACCAGTAACTTTTCCATTAAATCCACCTCCAAAACTAACAAACTGTCCATCATAATATTCAAAATTTGAGAGATAGGACTTGTTGCCAATCATGTGCCTTGAACATCCACTGTTTGTGTAGCCTTGATCTGATCTTTTTGTCCTTGGATGTTCTGCACATATAGTAAATGAGTTAGTTTCCTTTGGAGACCCAAGCCATGATTGACTTGGATCTGTCTCGTGTATCAATATAGTTAAATCTATCAAAGGTCATTGATACACTATTGGGATTGGTTGATGAGGTAATTCCTTTAGGTTTCCATTCCCAACGTGCTGAGGCCTTCACAACATTTCCCATGTTACCCATGTTCTTGTTTACAACCCTTGCAGTGGGAACTTTTGCCTGAGCAGTGGTAACTGCTGGTTTAGTTTTTGGTACCCACTGTTGGTTATATTGAACCCTTTTATCAGAAAAAGACCTTTTCCCTGTTTGTGCAGATTTTGCAAAAGTTTTAGCAGTGTTAACAGTTTTAGCAGTGGCAAAAGTTTTAAGACCACTTCTTAGTTGAACTGATCTTGGGACCAATTTGATGTGTGAATTAGGGTGTATATTGTTTTGAAACCTGTTTGACTCTACCCTTTTATTCCCATGTACTTCCCTTGTCCCAAAATGATAGTCACAACTAGCATGTAAATGATTAAAGCTACTACAGATATGACATGCTTTATTGTTCATGACAAACTCACTACCTAGTTGTTGAGATTTAACATGATTCCAACTCCTCTGGTTACCCCTAGGAGCTGATGACTTGTTTCTACACATCTCAGCATACCTTTACTTGATCTAGGTTTATTAACTTGTTTCCTAGGTTCCTCTGTAATAGTATTTAAAACTTTTGCGATAGAAGCCTCTACATTCTTTTTAACATTCTCATCAACAATAGATGAGTCACTTGCACTTTCAAAAACATCAGGTTCATGCTTAACCTCTTCCTCACTTTTCACAAATTTTGGAGGACCATATTCAAGATTTAGATCCTGAAATTCTTCTAGGCCTGTATGAGCTAAATCTATGCCAGGAGGTGATGGAACACCCCTTAGTTGTGGAGGAACAGTATTGTATCCCATTCCAGACTTGACTTTACTAGTAATTTGAGCATTCCAAATTTTATCAATTGACTTAGACTGATAATAACAGGTGTCAACAGATAAATTGACATTCTCATTAATCTTTTTAAGTTTTTCAAGCTCTTCTTTTAGTGCCTCATTCACTGCTGTCTTATGATCTAACACGTTTCTAAGAACAACCATATCATCATTATATTTTGACTCATTTGTTCTATAATGCTCTAGTTGTTTTTCTAATACTGATATGCCTCTTCTATGGTTTGACACATTATAAATTGCAGCATACAACTCTGTTCTTTCATTTGCATATAATTCATTAAGCCTTTTACATTCTCTAGAACCCCTACATGTTTTAGAACAACTTTCAAAGTTTTGTACCTCAGAGTCAGAGAAAGCCATGAGGGCATGTTCTGTAGCAATAAAGGCAACATCTGAAGATTGTTCCTCTTGTCCATCAGCCATGAAACTCCAATCATAGCTCAGACCATCAATTGCCAGCATTGCCTTTAGTTCTTCCACAATTGGTTCTTTCCTTTGCTTGTACCAAGTAGACCTATTATCCAGCTTCTTAGGTCTTCTGCATTCTCTAGCAAAATGCCCCAACTTGTGACAGTTGAAACACTCTACTTTCTTTTTATCGAATCCTGTAGTTTCACTACCATTTATGTTAATTGGCTTGCCAGTCTTTTTGTAGAATTTCCTAGCCCTCATGCTAAGAAGAGCTATTTTCCATTTTATGTCCATCTCCTCCATGTCGTCTTCATCAATTTGCTCTATGTCTTCATGAGTTAATATAGAGCCATTGACTTGAGTGGAGATAAAAGCATAAAAGGTAGGATCTCCAATACCAGCAACCTTCTTCTTTGAACCTGCAGCGGTAACACTAGCATTACTAGTGGAAACTGTAGAACCAGCAGTGGAAAAATTATCATCATATCATCACTGTCATCTTCAGAATCATCACTGTCAACAGAGGTTGACAACAATGCCAAGCTGCTGGAGCTTGTACCAAGTTTTCCCGCCTTCTTCAGTCTTTGTTCAATGAGTTTGAAGTTATTGTAAAGATCATTGAGCTTCATAGTTTCAATCTCTGGTTTATTTTCCCAGACTGTAACATTAGTATGAAACTCAGGAGGCAAACTTCTTAGAAACTTCAAATTGAGGTCTTCCTTTTCTACCTCAATTCCAAACACAGTCAATTGTGTGACAATCTTCTGGAGTTTGGTGAAGATGCTGTCAAGTGATTCATTGCTTGAAGCAGAGAAGTTTTCATTACTTTGCTTCAACAATGTCTTTTGAGTCTTCTTAGTAGCATCATTGCCACCAAACACTGAGCAAATCTCTTCAAAAAGTTCTTTTACTGTCTTGAACTTGCTAAAAGCAATGATCTGGTCTTTAGGAAGAGTCATTAGTAACAAACTTCTGGCCTTCAGGTCATTCTTCTTCTTTGCTCTTTCATCATTAGTCTCAGGTACAGAAACTGTTACTACTTCTGTGTCACCAACTTTCTCAGTCTTCTTCTTAGCGTTTAAAGAATCACCAATTAAGATGATCTCCCATAGAGCATAGTCTTGTATGAGAAAGTATTGCTCAATCATTATCCTCCACATCTCAAACTCATTGAGTTTGAGCTTAGGAAGCCTTGGAGCAGAGTTTGACTGGTTTTCCATCTCTATTAAATTGAGTGAGTTGGTTAAGCTTATTCCTTGGATCTTCTAAATCAAAATATCAGAACCTTCGCTCTGATACCACTTGATGGATCTAAACACACGTCTTGTGTTAGTGATATTTTGAGTTTTATTAATAAGCACGCGGAATATACTTAGTAATACTTAGAAGATGGATTGTATGATGTAATGTAAGTGAGAACAATGTAACACAAAGCTTCAATATTATTAAGAATAATACGAGTGATCTTGCTTATCACTAGGGTTACACCTTAAAGCATACGTGAGTTTCTCATGTACCTTAAACAATGACCTAGGATCTCCTTTTATAGCACAAGGAGTCCTTTACAAGATAAGTATAATGCTAACTATATAGAATATACACAAGATCTTTTCTATACTTATCAATACACGGACACATAACAATTATCCTAATAGCAGTGGTAATATATGTACTGGCAGTGGTAATGTGTTTCCACTGCTAGTGCAATCTTTAGCAGTATCTTCCACAAGCCTATCAGTGGTAACTGTTAGCTTTATTCCCAACAATTAGATTTAGACACAACCACATTCAGCCATGGGCAGATTCAGACTGTGATTTTTCGATCCTTTCCTAGATCACAGAATGAACTACACATAATAAAGTTTATACTTGCTTGTTCCACGTCGTTAAAGAAAATGTATATCAGGGCCAGCGATTTGATGGACGATGGTTATGATAATTTCAAGAAGAATTTGGAGTTCGCTAGGAAGCTGTTGAAACTCCCCCAATCTTCCATCACATCCGTTGTAAAATTGTTCTAGTGGTTGTAGTTTTATGTATGGTTTGAATACCTTGTGTCAATTAAATTTGTGTACAAAAAGTTTAGTGTGTGTGTTTATCAAGGGGTTATATAATATGTAACCATTAAACTTATAATTATGTAGTAATCGTAATATGTAGTAGGTTGTCGTCTGTATGAAACATTGTATGTCAACGTATTTAATATTTCTCTGTTGCCATTATCCATTTTTATTTCATCTCGCCAACTAGCAGTTGTTTCCAAATATCAATTTGGCAACCAACTGTTGTACGTAGGGCAACTTCTATCACTTGCAGTTGTTATAATAACTAGCAGTTGTGCGTATAATAGTAGCAGTTGTAAGTATACAACCTATTCAGTTTACTAGCAAGTAGTCAAGTATAACTAGCAGTAGTTAAAATTAACTAGCAGTTGTAAGTATACAACCAATTCATTTTATAATTACAGATATTTAATTTAAGTAATCAAGCATAAAAGCATTGTACCATTTTTTGACGTTTAGAAATGTCGCATAAACCTCAAAATAATCAACTCACTCTACACATCTAATAACATGAAGCGTTATGTGCTTACGTCAAAGTGAAGATGTTGATGTTTTTACAATGGGTACTACTATGTACACCAAAAAGGTAAATCTAAACCTTGGTAGTTGCGCTACTTTCTTTTCTCGGATTTTGCAGATGTAATTAAGTGGGACTTTAATTGGTCAAAGGCTAAAGCTGTTTGGCACCGCATGATAAATATTTTCGTCTTTCCTTTCATTACCTTGTATTTTTTTATAAGTTCTATACACTAATATTATCAACAATTTATTTCTGTTTCATGTTTAACGTTTTCATTTCTAATTTCCCAAGAAGCTTATATTAAAATAATAATCAACCAATTGGGGGCATATACTCTTTAAATATGATCTCGTAACAAAAAAATAAAATAAATAATAATGAAAAAATTAGATGAAATAAATAAATAAATAAGTAAACAAGGTAATATTTATTTTGTGTTACTCTTTATAACAATTTTGTGGTATTTTTAAAATCCGTGACCTAACAAAAATTATGTAACATTTTTTTAATCTAACTAGTTATAATAAGTCTACATTTCCGTTTCATCAGTGTTCACTTGAATAGTATGTTTGAAAACAAATATTAATGTTAACAAATTAAATTCACATTAATTACTCGACTTCCCAGTTACCAATTTTATATTTAAGAAGAGATAAAGCTAATTAATAGCTATGGTCTATAAAACACCAATAAGTTATGGTGTATAAAGACCTACATATATTATTAATACACGAATACTCTGAATAGTATTAGCGATTACAACCTTGAAGTGTATCGAATCTAAATATGACGAAAAGTTATATCAAACTCTAGCCTAGGACCTCCTTTTATAGGCTAAGGAGTCCTTTACAATATACAATATGTACTCTACAGGATAATTATACTTAGCATACTTATCTAATACGGAGTACAAAACATCCTACCCAAAAAATTCTAGAATGTTACATATTAAACCGATACAATCATACTAGCAATGAAAAATGATGAGTGTCTAAATACTCATCATTTTTATACTGTCTAGACTGCAAAAACATCTGAAAACACTCAGAAATACATCAAAATGATGAAAATATCACAAACAAGTGTTTTATATGTTTTAAATGCAAAAACATCAAAATCTGGTGAAAAACGTATCAAGTTTGCATAATTGGCAGTTTTAGTCCCCCAAGTTACAAAAGTTGTCAAAACTAGTCCCTGGTAATTCAAAAACTTGTAAAATGTCATTTAAGGTCCATGAGATTCAAAAGTTGTCAAAACAAAACCTTTAAAGTTTAAAATTTACAAAATGACAATTTTAGTCCTTAAACTTTGAAAAATGTCAAAATCAGTCCTTGGTGAGTTTAAAAATAGAAATTATTCAAACTACACCTTGTACTATTCAATTGTGGCATAATTGGTCCTTTATGATAAGTTTAGAGAAAAATTGCAAGTTTGGTCCCTGGAGTTTGAATTTTTGTCAAAAATGGTCCTTGGACATTTTAAAAATGGAAAATAATCAACCTTGGTCCTTGAACTATTTATTTATGGCAGGAATGGCCTTGTGATAACTTTTGGAAGATTGGCAAGATTGTTCTTCAACTTTGGCAATTACGTTTGGTCCTTATTACTTAACCAAACCAAACGGACCTCTCTATTATTAAAACCAAATCCAATCCATTATCCACCCAGCCCAAATACAAACCCGGCCCAAATATTTAAAATGAAAACCGCCCTATCTGTAGCACCCTCTCCCCATGTGTTAAGCCAAAACCGTGGTTTTCACCACTTGTTTTTCACTCCACCTCACCATCTCCACCTGATATACATCATCCCTTTCCACCTATACACCAGCCCTTTACAACCATTAATGCATCCCCACCATAGCAGTTTACTGTAGCACTCACAAACCTCTGTTTTTGCTTTCCAAATCACTCCTACTCCATGACTACTTCACATATTGTCCCCTCCACCTCACATAACATCACAAACTTCTTTAATTACTCTGAAACTGTCTCAAGCAACCATTTGCACTTTTGGTGCCAAAAGTAAGTTTAAAGGCTAGGATGAGTTTGACTCAATCAATGGACAATATTGTTGATGGGATATGTTCGTAATCAGTGGAGTCTCAAAATGCTATAAAGAAAGAGGGAGAAGCAGAGAAGAAATATATCTAGTGTAATCTTAAATTTTCATGTCGTTATAGCTTAATTTTGAATTTCAGTGTATATTTTAATTTCCAAGCTTTGTATTTCACGTTTTGCAATAAAACTTTTGTAACCTTCAATTTAGGTCTTAAGTCAAGTTCTCAGTTTATGCAAAATTTTCCATGTTCAAAATCTCATGAATGTTAAAATGTTGTTACTAGTTGTTATCTTTGACCGATAAGCCCACATAAGCTCCTATATAGCTTATCCAAGCTATTAGAAACCAATAAAATTCAGTTAGAAGCAAAAATCAAAAAATACAAAAAATACCAAATAAATTAGATAAAAATAAAAATCTATGATGAAACATGCAAGAAAGCCGAGCAAGGTAGATTCTCGATGGCCTTGGTATAGAGCTTATTGGTAAGCTTTAGGAAGTGTTTACAAAGTTCTCGGGCCAGTCTTGTGCTTGAATCACTTGTAAGCATTTTAATCCATTTTGCATTTTACTTTGTAAGACATCATAAGCTCAAGTCTCTGTGGATTTTGTGTTTCTTAGTTATAGTTAATCATAATTAATCAATAAAACCAGTAACTTGTTCTTTTTAATTTATAGTTTATAAAATTTTCATTTTGACAGTTAAATTAACATAAGTAGGATTTCTTAGTTTCATGTTGTTATCATTATTGTTTAATGTTTATTTAGCTTCAGTTTATGATAATATATGGTTATTAATTTAGTACATGGTCTGAATCTGTGGTTTGCTTTGAAAAACACCAACACAGTCTCATAAAGGCTTGTTTGTTGTGATTTGTTACAGTTAGAGTGTGTTCAGTCCTTTGGTTTTGATTGTTCTGTGTCATACTTGGTCTATTTAGCTCATAAAAACAAGAAAAACCAGTCTTGGTTCATCAAAAGTCAAAATCAAGTTTAATCTCTTGTTGACAGTTAACTGTTAAGATTTCAAATTGCTATTCTCATCAAAATAGCTTAAAAGTTGTTAGCATAGCTTAGTATAGTCTTATTACACCTTAACATAACATAATCAGTGCATAAGATTGATTTAAAGTTTATTAAAGTCAACTTTGCTTCATTTTCTTAAAAAGTCAAAAGATTCCCCTGTGCACAGTTTTAAACCCATCTTCACAAGCTTGTCAAAAGCTCTTTATTGAGAATTAGCTTGTGATTTTTGGCTTTTTGAGAAGCTAACCTAAAATGTCTCAAGGTTTCAGCTTTTATTTTCACTTCTTAGCTTATTTAACTAGCCTGCTAAGTACTTTTTATTTTGTCCATTTCATACAGTATCCATGAGCATTCAAGTGTTTAGCCTATTTTTCAAAAGCTCATTACAAGCTCATCAGTGAACTTTATAGTGAGATCTTTAGCTTTTTAGAGAGTTCAGTTGGTCTACTTGTTAGTTCCATTATTAATTTTCATTTCCTAGCTTATTTATGTGCTTAAAAATAAGTTAGAAGTTGCCTAGAAAATAAATAGTTCACTAGTAAACAGGTGGCTTTTGCTTATTTGAAGCTTAATCAGTGCTTATTTCTTAGTTTATTTGCTTTTCCAGTTGTCATTTTAGCCTATAATCAGTTCCCTAGCTTAATTCTAGTTTAACTTGTGCTTATTTTTAGCTTTTTAGCCATCTTAGCTTAATCTTGTGCTAATTCCATTTTTTTTACTAACTGTTAAGTATCTTTAGCTTATTCAAGGCTTATTAGTACTTTTCATAAAAAGTCAGTAGTTGTAAAATTGCTTATTTTCATGTGTTTGATAAGTTTGTAAAATAAAAATCAAAAATAAAATGTTTTGCAAAAAGGTGGGAGGCAGGCTCGAACCTGAGACCTCCACCTTACGAGAGTGATAGGAAAGTACCTGGATACCAGTTGCCCTTGGGACTTGTCTCTGCTCATTTCTACACAATCAAATATTTAAGTATGTTTGGTAGTTTTGCTTTAAGCACTTCTTTAGCTTATTTTGAGCTTATTTTACAAAACAATCACCAAGTTTTTTAATTTTCCTAGATTCAGCATTGTTCAAAATAGTTTCGTTGAATTTTTCATATTTTTCTAAAAACGTTTAGTATTTTTAATCATTTAATTAGTGTAAAAACTTATTTAATTCATAATAAAAAATATAAAAGTCTAAAAAATATAACTCTTTTTTCTAAAATTTTCTTTTGTCATATAGTACGTAATAAAAATTGTTTTTACACTTGTAGGACTTTTATTTCATAAATTTTACTTTTTACTTGACTCGCTCGTAATTTTATTCTTAACGTACGTTTTCATTTTAAGTCACGTTTTTAGATAATTTAAGTTTACGTTTTAATTAAAATAGTTTATTCAAGTTATTTTGTTTTATAAATTATAGAAAAACATCAATTTAAATATAGTGATAGCGCTTATTTAATATATTTTAACTTTTTAATTTTCTTTAATTTGCATTTAAGTCAGTAATTCATAAACTTTTTCTTTAGGTATAGTTATCCATCAAAATCCTTATTGATCACTATCCTTAGTGATTATTCTATCATCTGATCAAGTGTTTATACACCAATTCATCCTCCGTGGGACTTAACGACCTGGGAATCCATTATATTCTCCTCGATCTTAATTGCATTAGTGTTTGAGTGCTTAAGTTTGTTACGGTTGGCCATTCACAAGTGGCTAGCTTGAGTGATTAAACTTGACGGTTTAGCACCAATCAAAAAACTACATTAGCAGTGGTTTGCTCTTTATTTTATCCAGGCGCCCGCAAGCTCGTCATTTTTACCTTTACCTCAGTGTATCCAACCCGATCTGCCAGGATTGGTATACGTACACTTTCTTCGAAACAGCTGCAATCAACAGAGGACTGAGACCATAATTGTCAGCCGTGTTGTTTGCCTCTCTTTGCACATTCTATCACTCCTCCCGACCCAATACCCATTATATACTTCCTTCTTCCGCTCGGGGAGAGCAAGGTTAAGAAGTAACTGCCTGAAACTTGAACATCCCAAATGGCTAATGAGAGGCTAATCGGTTTAAACTCCCACCTTTGGTATGCCATATGGTCTGGGCATGCTTCCACAAACTTCAAAGGACACGGGTTTTGGGTGAAGGAATGTTGTGAATGGTCGTGGAGATGGGTTATTAGTCGTCATTTTTGCCATTTTAGATACGACTAATTGTTATTAGTAGTCATTTAAGAACATGTTTCAGTTGTCGCAAAGATCTGCTTTGCGTTTATGTTTTTGTTTTGGGGGGTAAAGGTTTAGGCTATGTATGGGCTTTTTGGAAACGACCGTGCGTGGGCAACGGGTTGCTGTTGACGGACGGATGTATTCTTTTTGTACTGTGTACCATCGTGATCTTTTTCTTTTTAACATCTCCAACTTCTCTTTGGTGTTTCTAAAATTTTGTCTGTCGAACTATTTTTGTTGGTGGAGGGATGGTTGTTTTTGTTTTTTTTAATGTGTCCCTTTATTTACCTCGCGTATTAATAGCGAGGATTTTACTGTTCTTGCACGCGGTATCATTAATCTCCATTTATCGCTTTGTGGGTAGGCACGTGCCTAGGCCTCGGGCATCTATTTTTCCTGCTGGATTTGTCATAAAATTTCTAGGGAATGAACGTGAATATTTACTTGCAGATTTTTTCTCCTTTTTTGGTATTTGGATAAGCCTTATCCGTAATTACCAACAGTTTGAATTTATCGGTTTATTATCCTTTTTGGTACTGAAAGTTTGCTATGTCTGTATATACTTTTTTTTGGTAAAATGTAGCTTCCATAGCTGTTGTTGGTTTTGGAAATGTTGCTTATGCACGTTTGACAAACTGAAGTAAATCATTCATATCGACGCTTTACATTTCACTTTTAGGGACTTTTTTTATTATAATAAATGATTTGGAAAACAGAAACAAAGTTGATATTTGTGTCGACACTAGCGGTGGTTTCAGCGACCCTTGCAATGGTTTGTTAAACTGTAGAAGTGGTTGCGTATTCACATATGCACATAATTGAGCATTTGTTCAAACCATGTAGCCTCCTTTGGTTTTTCCAAAAAACGCAACCATGTTGTGAGTTGCAGCAGAACAGTTGGGCACCATTGATGTTTATTTCAAAATTGATTGCAACAGATTGTTAGGTGTTGCGAATTATGAGGTGTGTGGATCTAAACTATGTTTTTCCCTAACAGTTGTAACTCCATTTTTTTTATCTCCAATTGAATAAAAATTAATCTGTACTTTCAAAACAACTGTGTTAACTCTTGTAGCAGTTGTTAGTATTTTGGGACGTATTTATCCCCAATTGTGCTATTCTAATCAAGAACGCAACCGTTATCGTCATCTACTATCTAGACACGATACCATTTTTTGACGTTTAGAAAAGTCGCATAAACCTCAAAATAATCAACTCACTCTGCACATCTAATAACCTCGGCGTTATGTGCTTACGTCAAAGTGAAGATGTTGATGTTTTTACAATAAGTTATGGTCTATAAAACACCAGGATATAATATTAATACACGAATACTCTGAATAGTATTAGCGATTAAAACCTTGAAGTGTATCGACTCTAAATATGCCGAAAAGTTATATCAAACTCTAGCCTAGGACCTCCTTTTATAGGCTAAGGAGTCCTTTACAGTATACGGTATGTACTCTACAGGATAGTTATACTTAGCATACTTATCTAATACAAAACATCCTACCCAAAAATTCTAGAATGTTACATATTAAACGAGAGAATCATACTAGCAGTGAAAAACTACATTAGTAGTGGTACGCGACTTCACGGTGAGGGTGGATTCCTTCTTGTTTGCTATCATTTTCTTGAAGGATTTCCCGTGGCTTGCTTCCTCGTGGGCCGGCTGTATTTTCCTATGGGATTCCCTGAGAAGTTCGATAGGCTTCTCAAAGGGTTTCCCGTAATCCGCCTTCGCTGGGATGGAAGAGCTTTTAGTGGTGTTGCTTTTCCATCCGCGCAGATTTTATTTTAGAGCAATGGTAGAACCACATAAAGAATTCACAAAACACATCCACATCACGACGTGATAGGTTTGAATTGGAGTGAGGAGAGAGAATCACACAAAATACACCAATCATCCCCTACACGATAGCATGGGATTTTTTGTGAATTCTTTATGTAGTTTGCTCTAAATTTAATCCCGGCACCTTAAGGCTCGTCATTATTTTACCTTTAACCCGTCCTATCCAACCCGATCTTCCGAGATTGGTAGACGTATACTGCTTCGAGGGGGCCGCAATCAACAAGGACCAAGACCGAAATTTCAGCCGTGTTGTTTGCCTCTCTTTGCACATTCGATCACTCCTTAGACCCAATACCCATGATATACATCCTTCTTCCACTCGGGAAGAGCGAGGTTAAGAAGGAACTGCCTAAACTTTGAACATCCCAAATGGCTAATGAGAGTCTAATCGGTTTAAACTCCCACCTTTGGTACGCCATATGGTCAGGGCAGGCTTCCACAAACCTCAAAGGACACGGGTTTTGGTTGAAGGAATGTTGTGAATGGTCGCGGAGATGGGTCAATTTAGTCGTCTTAGAAACGACTAATTGTTATTAGTAGTCATTTAAGAAGATGTTTCAGTTGTCGCAAAGATCGCTTTGGCGCTTATGTTTTTGTTTTGGGGCGTAATGGTTTAGGCTATGTATGGGCTTTTTGGAACCGACGGTGCGTGGGCAACGGGTTGTTAACATCTCCAAATTCTCTTTGGTGTTTTTTGTTGGTGGAGGAATGGTTGTTTTTTTTATGTGCTTTCCCTTTATTTACCTCGGTATCATTAATTTTCCATTTACTGTTCTTGCACGCGGTATCATTAATTTTCCATTTACTGTTTTGTGGGTAGGCACGTGCCTAGGCTCCTGGGCATCTATTTTTCCTGCTGGATTTGTCATAAAATTTCTAGGGAAGGAACGTGAATATTTACTTGCATAATTTTTTCTCCTTTTTTGGTATTCTTTGGATAAGCCTTATCCGTAATTACAAACCGTTTGAATTTATCGGTTTATTATCCTTTTTTGTACTGAAAGTTTTTTATGTCTGTATATACTTATTTTTTGGTAAAATGTAGCTTCCACATCTGTTGCTAGTTTTGGAACTGTTGCTTATGCACGTTTGACAAACTGAAGTAAATCATTCGTATCGGCGCTTTAAATTTCACTTTTAAAATTTGAACTTTAACTAGTCATTTGGAAAACAGAAACAAAGTTGATATTTGCGTCGACACTAGCGGTGGTTTCACGACACTAGCAAGTGGTTGGGTACATTGTAGCAGTGATTGCGTATTCACATATGCACATAATTGAGCATTTGTTCAAACCCTGTAGCCTCCTTTGGTTTTTCCAAAATCGCAACCATGTTGTGAGTTGCAGCAGAAGAGTTGGGCACTATTGATGTTTATTTCGAAATTGATTGCAACAGATTGTTAGGTGTTGCGAATTATGATGTGTGTGGGTCTAAACTATGTTGTGCCCTTGCATTTGTAACTCTTTATTTTTTTATCCCCAATAGAATCAAAATTAATCTGTACTTTCAAAATAACTGTTTTAACTCTTGTAGCACTTGTTAGTACTTTAGGGCGTATTTATCCCCAATTGTGCTATTCTAATGAGCAAACACAACCGTTATCGTCATCTACTATCTAGACACGAAAATTCTGACAATCAAGTTTATCCGTCCAATTTGCAATCTGGGCAACTTAATGCCATAATTGGGCAATACTTGTTGTACGATCGGGCAACCATAATTCTTAACCATATGATCATAAAGGATAGACTTAATAGCATAAACCTAACAGCGCTAAGTTTGGCATAGAAGCACTATCGCATGGTTGGCAGCATAAACTCATAATTATTTTTTAAAGGCAACAAACATTCATAGCAGGTGGAACCATTCCTTGTGCACTAGCCCTTTTTTTCTATGATCTCAAACCCTCTTTTAGTTTTCGTGATAGAAACACGCTTTGTTAGCTTCCTTCTTTTGAAAGGTGTTGCACTACCGCATCGCATGTCAGCGTCCTCTTCCTGCCATACCATGTTTTTGAAATAAAATTGTGACAAACCCTGTAGCTTGTGCACAATGTAGACGTCCATAGATCCATTCTCATCCGCAAGGTCATACATTCGTCGAACGTCATTGTCTGGGTGCAACAATGTTAAACCATCTTCTAGTGCCTTATTTGGTGCAAAGATAAAATAAAGCCCATTTTCCCCCTCCAATATCATTCAAAACATGATCAAGCACCCTGGTAAATGCAACCCTGTTGGAGCAAAAACACCAGACATCAGCAAGGCGACCACCCCATAGCGGAGTGGCTGAAATTCAAATTTTCCGTTGTGGTGAACTTTAAATATTACTTCTTTGGTTTCCGCCATGTCCTATAAAACATAAACCCTAATAACAATTAGAGTCAACCACTAGCCTTTAAGGGGTGTAGTGACCATACCTATAAAACATAAACCCTAATAACAATTTCAATAACTTTTAATTAAATAAATATTTAATAATAGAATATAAAATATAAAGCTGCACAGTTATTTATATTCATGTACTCTATAAATATATGAACGAATAAGGTAACAAAGTACATACGGGGAGTACAACAAACCTGGATTTGTTTATAAAAAAGAAGAAAAGGACAACGATTTTTTATTTGAATTCTTCGATGAAAGTCGCCAGGTAAGCATCCGCAATGGCAACGTGATGAAAGACTTTTTACTATTCTAATAAGATATTCAAATGACTTGTTCCATTGTGGCAATAACTTTGAAGAAGACTTTTTACAAAAACACTTGTAAGACTTCAAGCGTTTGAAGCTATCGTCAAAAAGCTTTTGTATTTATTAAATTTCATTTTTCACCCAACATTAAATATGCAGTGGAGTAGTTGGTTTTGCAAAAGCTTTTTACCTTAACCATTTAATTGTATACAATGCATCAAGTCTTTTATGACTTGATGCATTGGTAATGCTCGAGGAATGTATGGATGTTGATTGTTGAAGATTATTAAATTGATTTAAAAATACAAAAACCATTTCCCAAAAAGTAACTGACATCCTTACCTGAACAGTGAAAACAAAATAGCCAAATGCTAGAGTTCACAAAAAGTCAAAAAGTAAAATGTGTGAGGCCATGATACTCTAAATATTAGTGACCACAAAAAACCCATTTGCAAACACCATTTCTTACAGTTACTTTGGATTATTCACACTATACACCAATTCAAATTGTCAATAAATAATACAATTGTCTACACAAAAACTAAAAACACCTTTTCATTTGTGAAGTTTACCTTTCACTTCTACTGTGATATTTTAGTCAATTAACATTTAGATCAATTAGATTATCAATCATCACAATCATTTACGAAATGCCGTGTTCTTTGTGTCAAGATGGTACATGCACTCCGAATTGTACCAATTTGCACGATTCTTTATTTAAAGACATGATAGACCGTTTCAAGAGAATGGTAATTGCTTGTGAGCCGGGAAAGACTTTCCCAATAGAAGGAAATTTTAGAGAGAAACAAGAGCTGATTGATAAGAGGAAGAGATTGATTGAACAACTTCCGTGAGTATAAATGTGAGTATGAAGATATGAAAGCGCGTTTCAAGAGGATCCAAGATGATAATGCTAATTTGGAAGCAACGCGTGAAGAGGCGATAGCTGATTTTAAGATTTACAAAGATTATAATGTGATGCGGGTTTAAGTATGAAGAGATGAAAACCAGTTTTAAGAATTTGAAAGATCATAATGCTATTGTCAAAGCTAAGTATCAAGAGATGGTTGAATGTGCCAAAAAGCTTATCAACATACTCAAAGAAGTTGCAACTGATGCTGATTATTTTTAGGATTATGAATGTGTTATGTATATGTTTAAGAATGTGCTATTTTGGACTTATTTGGTATGTAAGGTAATAAGTATTTATCTAATTAACAAGGTACTAGATTATTGCATCAAATTTTATGTTATGGTTTTATGATATCATTTGTGAAAACATAAATAATCAAAATAATAGCTAATCTCGATATTCTTCACATGCGAATATACTCTAACTAGAGTTAATTACAATACTAAACTCAAAATTGCATTAGTTATTGATATTATTCACTAGGAAACATAAATTTTCCAAACCTCAAGAGGATTCTTTAAAGGCTGCAGTTGAAGAAAAGGAGAATGAAGGATGCGGCAACCACCCATGTAAAGATAAGCATCCACTGCTAGTATTGGAGTAACCACAACCGCTATTATTATACCCCCAGCCAGACGCTTACACCGCATTGAGCAACCTTTGCTACAATTATAACCACAACAATAACACCAACACCAAAACCAAAAGAGGTTGACAATGAGATTGCCATACAATTGGTCAACCAAAAGCAATTCACCCTATCCCTCGCACCAAGACCTATTGCTAAGAGTCTAAACATTGGTGAACATGTGCGAAAAGATGTAGTTACTAAACCGATATTGGAAAGGGTAAAGGGATTGCAGATCCAACTTTTGTGTTTTAAAGTATAGAGGAGCAGATAGCTTTTGATGAAAAAATTGCTAAAAGATTACATATGGAAGTAAATGCTAAAGAAATTGCTACAAAAAAGGAAAGGGCAAAGCAGAAGAAGCCTCTAAACAAGCTGTAGAAGAGCGGTAAACGGAACAGATGTATTTTACCCTACATAATTACGAAAAGTAGTTCAGTTTACTCGTAATGATTAACTTAGCTTCATAGTCCAAAAAAGGGTCAACAAAACCATAAAAATTCAGGCCATAGAAGGAATCTATACCAACGTCGTAAATAATTGCATAGATGATGCATATAAACCACTCCTTATTAGTCTACAAACTGCCACTAAATTTTTAATGAACCAAGTAATGTTACATACTTAACTAACGACATCTAAGGTATCATACCAAACATAATTACTAATCGATACACATAAAAAAGAGCAATGGATTATAAAATGGAATTAACACTGCTTAACATAGGTATTAATCGAATAACAAAAACGATTTATTATAATAGAGAACCAATTGGAAATAATCATATGTAATAAACAACGAGAAGAATATTTACGTACCATATTTGGGAATATTTTTTTAAAACTTGATCAATCGAATGTGGTTTGCAATAGACACTGTAGCTTTAAAGATGGTGACATAACTGACGTTACAAGGAAGACAGGGGGCTGACGAAGAAGACGGTTTGATTTGTGAAAATAGTACTGTAAGTAAGAATGCTTTTGTGCGAGAAACAAAAACAGAGAAAAACGATAACCATGGATGCTTTTTTGGTAAGTGACTTTTGGATTTTGAATATAAATCCACTGTACTATTACTATTCAAATGTGTACTTTTTTGTCTAACGTAAAATAACGATAAAACTCTTTTTAAAATTATATGGTTGCCCAGCGCTTTTTAGTTGCCCAAAAAACAATACCTTACACATACGGGACACTTGTCACAATGTCGATGAGTTTCCCAATGACAGCGGTTGCCCTCGGTCCATTCTCAAATTAAAAATAAAAGTGGTCCGGAAAGTGATAAGCCTCAGGGCGCACGGTCTATTTGCATCATTTTCCCTTTTTTTAAACCAATTTTTCTACTTATTCAGTTGATGATTTGAGTTGAATTTTGATTGATTTTGTAGATTTGGGTATGGGATAGATCTATTTTGCCTTGAATAAGTCTTGGTGCTTATTTAGACAACTTTTTAGGCCTGAAATTAAGCTCCCATTTCTGCCCTTTAGGCTGCTGTATCAGCCGCCTGTATTAGTGCTAATCCCGTTAAATTTTAGCTTATTTTGTTATTGGTAGGTTGGATGTAGTTGTTTGCTTAAGTTACTCATCATCCCTTTTAGCTTATTAGGATCTTTTAGCTTCCATTAAGCTTAGCATTTCATTTGTTCCCCATTTAGGATTGTTTGTTTTTGGCTTATTTTTATTTGTTTCCAATGTGTCTTAAAACTTATTCTTAATATGCTTTTAGTATCTTTTTTATAAGTTAGTTTTCATAAAAATAAATTAGTATTAGCTTGTTTTTAGTTGCAAATGCAAAAAGTTTAGAAAAATAAGAAATAGCAAAACTGACTAGACTGGGATTCGAACCCAGGTCTGCCAACCCACCTTCCCACGCCCCAACACACAACACTCCAAACCATTTCACCCTTGGGATTTTTCTTGTTATCCATTGCAACATTTAATTTCTTATATACAATTTTATCTTTAAAGCTAAATAAGGTGTTGTGCTTATTAATTGCTTATTCTAAGCAGCTTTTTCAGTTCTTGCATTTTTCTTAGGATTAGATTTAATCAAAGTAATTTTCTGCAAAATTTCATATTTTTCTCATATGTTTTACTATTTTTAAATAATTAATCTTTACTTTTTAGTTTTTAAATCATAATAAATAAATAAAAACTCGAAATCCGCTTTTTCCTAAAATCATATTATGTCGTATTCTTCGTAGGAAAAATAAATTTTCATTTATAAGGTTAATTTTTCAAGTACTTTACGTTTTAGGCTCGGGTTTTTACCCCGAAGCGCCGCACTATTTTATGCTTTTCTCACGTTTTGAGTTTTAAAAATTTCTTTTTGTCAAATTACATTTCTTATTAGTTAAATTTAGTTTAATTTTCATAAAATTAGATTAATTCTCCGTTATTTAGTTTTAATTCGTCTTTTTAGAATTCTCGCAGTTGCGTTTTAGGCTTAAAATTGCTTTTTAAGATAATTGTTCTTTATGTTATTTCTTTATATGCTTATTTAGTTTATTTTAGTTTATGTTCATTATCATAGAGTATAATTCCATTATTCTCCCTATTTTCCCATTCAAAAACTCGTAAAACGCGACGTGAGTTATAAACTCCATTCATACTTCGCTGGGAGAACGACCCGGGAAATACATTGCTTTTGTATTTCTTCGAAAAATATTTGTACTACGAATCCGAACTATCAAAAAATGGCGCCGCTGCCGGGGAGGGCATGAAGTGATTTTTTGATTCCGTCTCGATTCACGTGTTTTTGAAGATCCTTCCCCGAGAAGTCACCGTTTTGTTTTTGTAAATATTTCTTTTATAAAAACCCAAACAAATCTAAAAAACCAAAACACTTTTCCTAAAGTGTTTAAAAAACCAAAAAAAATTAAAAAAACAACAAAAGAAATCGAAACGTTATTTGTTACGTCGGCTCACCTATAGAGTACAACCTATACACGGGGTTTAAGGAGGTCTTGACATTAAATTTTAGACCGAAGAGGGATCCACTCTTCTTTCCCGCCACGCTGCGAGTACTTTAGAGAGCTACAGAGCACCGGTTGACGGGAAGGTTACCAAAAATATTGTTTTTTCAAAGTTTTCTTAAATATAAAAACCCAAAAAGATTTTCCTTTTCAAAATTTGTTTTCCTTTTATGTTTTCTATTTATCAAAACCCAAAAATAATCGTTTTTATCCTCTAAATAGATAATTCTATCTTCTTATCCCTCTATATGTTTAATTCTAATGGCGGACACGCGTACGATGTCAGAATTGCTCCAAGTACCCACCGAGGGTTACGAAGATGCTATCGTTTTACCGGAGATTCTTTCCAAATATTTTGAGATACAAACCGGTTTAATTGAACTAATTATGTCAAATCAATTCTATGGTTTCAAGAGGGACGATCCCTATGCTCACATCCGATGGTTTGATAAGTTAATTTCGACTATAAAATATAAGGATGTTCCTCAGGACACAATTAACTTGATGTTATTATCATTTTCTCTCGAGGGGGCAGCCCGAAATTGGCTCGATAAAGAACCCCCTCGATCGATCACTGCTTGGGAAATTCTCGTTTCAAAATTTGTAAATCGTTTCTTTCCTTATTCTAAAACAAAAAATCTTAAGAACGAAATTACAAACTTCCAGCAGCGTTTTGATGAAAGTTTTGGTGAGGCATGGGAAAGATTAAAAGATCTCCTACTTAAAATTCCACATCATGGTTTTTCGAATTACTTCGATCGATATGTTCTACAATGCTTTAACGCAAACCAATCAAGATTCACTTAATACAGCCGTCGGTGGCAATATCTTGTATCGTACCCCAAGGGATATATTGATGATCATCGAGAACAAATCGAAAGTTCCGACATCAAGAAATAAACCGGTTGAGATGGCTGAGCTTACTGATGATATTCGATGCATGAAGCAAAAATCAAATCCCGTTGATACCGTTACCAAAAGATGTGATTATTGTGGTGGTCTCCATCCTTTTTACGATTGTCAAGCCACCAATGACGACGTCTATAATGCTACAACAACCCAATATCGCAAGACTTTCGTTTTTGATGATGATGAGGATTCCATTCAAATGAAAGAATATTATGAGAATTTGTCTACTGAAATCACATCCGAAGAGCCCATTGACTCTCTCATTATGGGGGATGAGCATCTTAGCAATATTTCAGAAACGAAATCGTCTAGTGTTGAGGTCCTTGTCCAAATCCCAAGAGAGTCCGAGGTTGTTTTTGACGATATGTGTGATAAGCCTTCTCTTGTTATCTCGAACGATCATGTTGAGATTTTCTCCGATTCCGATGACGATTCTTATGGAGACATCGATTACGTCGACGATTTACCTTCTAAGCCCATCAACATAGAAGAAGAAAATGATTTTGAGCTAGAAGATGTAGAGATTGAGCCAGATGATATACAGATCGAGGATGAAGCACTACGTCAAACATTGTTGAATGTTCATCTTCTCATTTCCAAGATTGAAGCCCTTAAAGATAATTCAAGTTCGCTTCCTATCTCCGTTAAAGATAGTGATTTCTCGCCAGAGCTTGAAACTTTCCGATTTGAAGAAGAGATTAGTGGCAGTCCCACTATTACAGATGTTTATCCTCCGATTTTTAAGCGGTTCTATCTTGAGGTTGATGTGAGCAAAACTATGAATGAGATTTCTGATATTCCGACAAATGACCTTATCTTAGAAGATGCTGACTCATTTATCACTATTGATGACTTGATACCACCGGGTATTGAGGATGCTGTTAATGACCCTTTAGGGGGATATGTTGTTTCTTGATGGTTCTCTTGACTCTCCTCTCTCTGATGAGTCCACCATCACTTATCCTGATGAGCTCTCATGTGAAGATAAAGTTTTTAATCCCGGGATATTCGTCATTGATAAGCTTTTTGTGAAAAACGTTGTTCGAGAAAAGGATCCTCCGATGGATGCCTTCATTACAGATGTTTATCCTCCGATTTTTAAGCGGTTCTATCTTGAGGTTGATGTGAGCAAAACTATGAATGAGATTTCTGATATTCCGACAAATGACCTTATCTTAGAAGATGCTGACTCATTTATCACTATTGATGACTTGATACCACCGGGTATTGAGGATGCTGTTAATGACCCTTTAGGGGGATATGTTGTTTCTTGATGGTTCTCTTGACTCTCCTCTCTCTGATGAGTCCACCATCACTTATCCCGATGAGCCCACATGTGAAGATAAAGTTTTAATCCGGGATATTCGCATTGATAAGCTTTTTGTGAAAAACGTTGTTCGAGAAAAGGATCCTCCGATGGATGCCTTCATTGTTGAGGTTTCAATTCTGACCCCTTACCATGGACTCCTGTATTCTTTGGAGTATTCTCATTTTGATCCATCATCCCTTCGTCCGCCCGCTAAACCACCGGATGATGGATCGTTCTTTCATTATGTCCAGAATTAGTTTGGGGGGATTTATCCCTTGTATGCTGATGCCCGGCATTCCCATCGCACCCATTCTCATTCCTTCGGGAATGAGGAAACCATATTTGACCCTGGTATCTTTACCATTTTCTTCCCCAAGGACAAATGAATTCGGGGACGAGTCAGGCTAGCGACTCTATGATAAAAAAAAGTAGCACTTCGTGGGAGGCACCCCATGCTTATCTTCTATTTTCTCTAATAAGTGACGTGAAGGGGTTAGCTTCTTCGATTTCTCGTGTTTGGTTGTTTGTGATGTTTTTGACTAGGATCTCACCGATATGAAGACTCTCGTGCTCGAAGTTTGTCTTTTCTCCACTCGAGTTTCATGATCGATGCTGATGGAAATCCGATATCCTAATCTTATCGACTAACGTTTATCTTCTAGCATACATAATAAACGGCTTTTAGATTTCCGTTATTACCCTTGCCTTTAAACATTGAGGACAATGTTTCATTTTAGTTTTTGGGGGAGGGGGTAATCTTCAATTTGATTTGAATGCACTTGCTTGTTTTTTTTGCCTTACACTCTCGCAACCCCGTTTTTTCCTTCGAAAATGAAAAAAAAAATTGTGTAAAAATGTGAAAAATTCAAAATTTTTGTAAGCTTTTGCTAGTTTTATGATTGAAAAGTCTTTGCGAGTCTCTTAGAAGTTAATTTAAATATGCATTTTCTTGAAAAAGTCTTTGCTAATTGCTTAGACAAGAGGCTATAAAATACGATTCTAGCTCACAAGGCCAAGAATTTTCAAGCTTCCCTGAGTGATTTTAAATATGCGAAGCTTTGAAAGATTTGTTAGTTTCTAATAAGTGACTTTAAAAATACGAGACTTGAGATTATTTGACGAAACATTTGCTAAGTTAATTATATGTTTTGACACCTTGCTGACTTTCCGCTGGTGAGAGTAGGAATAGAATTCTGACTTGACCGGGCGTGTTGAGCCCTAGCTTGTTCCTTTAACCATAGATAATTTAATTATCGGCTAAGCATTCATGGATCTCATTATTTGAGATTTTAAATTTGCGAAGATCGAGGAATGATAGAGTTACTTATGAGTTTAGATGCTAATCGCGGAGTAGTTGGTTCTCTTTAGAGCTCATCGAAGGTACTTGTCGCTTTTTGCTCCCACAAAATTGTCTCACCCCATATTTGTCTTATAATAATTAAAGATGTTAGGTTTTGGTGATAGTTAGTTCTTTATCCTCTTTAGAGAATCGTTGCTTATGAGAGTTGGGTACACATCAAGGTATTGTCAGTGTTGCGGTATAAAAGCCGTGGGACTCGGAGTTTGGCAAAAATTAACGTGAAATAAAGCTCAAATGTATTAAAGTGAAAATCCAAAGCTATAAAAGTTTTCCATGTCTGACGGTACCCCCGTTGTCATGGACTTCAGAAAGGTTGAGGAAAATTCCAGAGTCATAATAAGACTTCTGATAAAACGGTAATCCCGTTGAGTTAATGGTTGAAAACACCGAGGGCTTAAGTTGTAAAAATGACAATGTGCTAAAATAGTGTTAAGCCAAACTTTGACTCCAGGAGATATCTAAATAAAGCTTCTGTCTCTGGACCCGTAGATGAGTTGTTTCGGTCGAAATAAAAAGGATATCTCCCTAAATCGTGTTAAATTAGGACCTTGATGTGGACTTCATTCTTGTTTGCAACGGTTTTCAAGGGAAGATGGAAAACTAATTAGCATCTTAGCTTCATATCTTTATCGGACTAAAACTTATCGAAACGAGAAAATATGAAGAAATTCATTTCTCACCAAAAATAAAATAAATAGAGGAAATAGGAAAATGGGAGCAAGAGGTATCGCACAAGTAACTTCCATGGGTAGTGTTAGCATCTAAAGTCATATTTAATAATGATTTCGATTTTACGCTTAGTTTGGGAACTCGTGAAAAATTAGGGACGATGTATTCTATCTGTATGGTCACTTCTCGCTGAGTTGTGTTTCCTACTCCGTGATCCTAAAAATGTCTTTTGAAAAATGTGGGAGTTATCGATTGACATGAAAGTTCAACAAACCGTCACTCATAATAAGTTCTTAATCGGAATATCTATATGTGAAATAAAAGGTAAACGGGGCGTTTTTAGAATTATGGTTTCTTGATCTCTTTTGAGGAATCTTTGCTACTTTTCATAGATTTAGTAAAAAAAGGTTGGAATCCTTGGTTTTAGAAGCGTGAGTTGATGACATTGCATGAGGACATGGAAATACGTTAGTTTGGGGGATTTTGGTATGTGTGAAAACACATACATTTTCTTTATCTAATCAGGCCCAAAATAATCAAAAACGAGCCGTTAATGTCTAATATTTGTTTGTTTCTTGAGTTTATGCATGTGCAGGTCCGGATATGACAAAACGGACAAAAGAAAGCCAAAACCGAAGAAAACCGAGCACGAGAATGAGAAGAAAGCAAAAGCCGATGCCGGGATGCTATTTTATGGACTTTGATGCTCAAAAGTGACATTTTACGGAGTTCTGGATCATGATTGGGAGTTTTTTCACATCTCACCCCTCAACTTTCCATAATTTACAATTTCTACCCTAAAGTTTCCATATTTACCCAAAATACCCTTTCACCCGTCATTACATCAATTATCCATTTACACCTCCATCATTTCACAAATCACAACTTTGGTCCTTTGAAGAAACCAAAAATTACATAAATGGACCTTAGTGTTTTATTTGGATACAAAATAAGAAATCACAACTTAAAACCATTTACCCATTTATACCCCATCAGCCAAGCCCAAATACACAAATAAAATCCCACACCCGGTCCATATCTTTAACCAATCTGACCCCTTCCTTTATCCCTATTGAACCCTCCATTTCTACCATATCATGACCCTTAGCCATATAATCCTACGTGACCCCCACCATTTTAGCCTTAGACCAGTCAAACTTTTACCTTCCTCCCAAGTAAAAAAAAAATAAAAAAAAAATAAAATAAAATAAAACCCAATACCCAGAAAACGCGCCCAAAACCCATGTTTTACTGTTTCACCTTCACTTTCACTTTCACTCTTACCCTGCGCATCCTCCAAATTACCCACGTTTAATGCTTCCAGAAGGTCATGACTCACGTGTCAAAGGTATGACAGCCTTAGGATTGCCAACATGGACGAATAGAGTAATTTCATTGGTGCAAACACCTCATGGGAATGATCTAAGGGCTGTGGATTGAGAGGATGACACAAAAGGATGATCAATGGATGAGATCAAGGCTTCTTGAAGCTTCTTCAGAAGACCCCAAGCCCCTACTCAGCTTATAAATACCCATCCTTCTCCACAGAGCAAAATGTCCAATTTCTCAAGTCTTAGAGGAATGTAACATATTGGATTTCACAAACACACTAAACCAATGATCAAAGAGGCGTATACAAGAGGTTTTAGATAGAGAAAGAGTTAGAGGTTTGGGAACTTAGTGAGAGAAAATAAAAGTATTATTATGAGCTCCAACTCTCTACCTTGGGAGGTAGAGAGTATTTATAGTTCTTACATAAATCGCCACCTAAGGTCTGGATCGGCATACTGGTGGGTAAAGACCCGTCCGTCCTCCACGGTGTTACTTAACTAAATACTACTTAACATTAAATAATCTACGACTACTAGCTTTCTAACGATTACATATACTTGAGGTGACCGACTCTTTAATGACTGGATTTTCTAAATCCTAACATTCTCCCCCTAAGGGAGGTCACCTCAAAATACATTGAATACAAACAGATATTACATTAAAATTGTTCTTGGATTCTTGTTAAAGTTCTTTGCTCTAAAGCTCGTAGTCATCGATTCTTCATTATTGCATGTTTGGTTAATCCAAGTGGAGGTCTTTATCCGATCCACGTGATAATGAGTTTTGAGCCAGCTTTGAGATCATCAGCTATCATAAATCTTCGACTCATCCTTTGTGGTGTTGGTATTATGTGATGTTGTGACTTTTGGACCGACATGCTCACATTCTGGATCATGATTTCTTCTCATCAGAGTAGCGGAAGCTTTCGTTGATTCATGACATTGTCAGCAGCTTAGTAGAAGCATGGAGTGAAAACATCAGAGTCATTGATGCACTAATCATGATTTCTTTAGAAATGAATGCGTTGTGTGAGCATGCGGCTATGGATTGACCGCTTCATTCTGATTAGCTGCAAACGTCGGGCGTACCTGCATACAACAGTTAGCAATAAAGCGCACGAAAAGTGTCTTTGATCACTTTCGTTGAATTGAGGTACACGACCCACGGTTCCTCGTTGATCGCACGCACGTGATCGGTATAATTCCAAAGAATTTCCTTGACAGGGTTTCGCAGCTGCTCTAGCTGTTCTTAAACCGGAGCATCTCAAAGAAGACAACACGGAGTGAGTGAACCAGTGAATTGAGATTCACTGATTGATGAAAAGATATTTGAAAAACAATCGTGTACCGCACAATAGAAATTGTTTTTGCAATACAACGTAGGTTTTAAAGAAAAATTAATTATCAATCATAAACACCTTTTATTTTGAAATATGAGTACACAGTCGATGTGATAAAGAAAAGAGTTTTTAAGCACAACGACCTATTTTTTAAAGGTATCCGTCAATCCATAACCTGAACCAGAATTGATTCAATAGATTGAATCGCTCCATTGATTCTGTTCAGTTGTCACATGGTTGATCTATTGGATAGATCTCACATGCCACCCACCAGGAGCTTGTTTGATGTTGGCTCCAGAAGGCTTTCCATCTTCATTTTGAATATGTTTGCATATCACTCAGATGTTCTGGCGGTACCACTAGGATAATGCGTAGGACTTATAAGATAAAATCTCTCTTTCCACATTGTGTGAAACAGAGAGTCTTCAATGACAGTGCCCTAAAGAGATTTATTTGATGATCTCGTGGCTCTAGACTCAATTGTGCATATTTTGGTTCCTATGCTGGAGACTAGGGAGAGGGTCTCCTTCTTCAATATCAACAAACTCTAAGAGAAAGTCGATAGATAATGTCGGTTCCCTGTGAGAATGAAACAAGTCCTTTTAAGAGGAACTTTAGTAGCTTGGGAAGTTGTAGTGCAGTGCGTCACTGGGTCCATGACATCTTGTCTTCAATACCGATGTTACTTTGGTAACTACCAGTAGCATATGAATTGAACCCGGTTTCTGCCTTAAGGTCGAATTAATGGAGGGCTAATTCTTTTCACCCTTTTTCTCATTTCATTTCTTTTCATTCTTCAACCCCTTCAGTGCTTACCAAGACTTCATAACTAGAACCATTTTGGGTTTATTCCAAAGACTAGCTCAGTCTCACCGACTCTTCCTATATCTCACTTTTCTCCTCTTTTTTTTCATCAAACCTAAGGACTTCTACACTATCTAGTGGATTGTCCCTGGGTAGATCCCTCCGGTTCTGGCGGATCATGGGAACAAATACCTAACCTTATCATCCTTATATCATCATACATAACGTAAATTTGGTCGGTCTATTTGGTATAGTTCATCTGCCATTGGAACCAATCGAAAACCATTTGAAAATCAATCCAGATACTTGTGATATAATATCAAAGCATTTTGTACCTGAATTGTTTTTGATAATTTTTAGAAAAAGAGCTCCCCCTCAACATGTGCCTCATGTATTTGAAATCATTTTGGCACACGGAGGCAAGAGAAAGAATTAACTTCTTTGATTACCATTTTCAAAAAATATCAACATCACTTCCCCGATCAAATCAATTAGATAAAGCATATTAAGGAAGGATGAGGCTTTCATAAATTTTCTCCCCCTCAATATGTGCCTCGAGGTTTGAAAGAGTTTTGCACATATTAGAAGGAATCTGCACTTAGATACAAATCAATCACGTTTCAATTCTTTGTGGTTTAAAATAGATGCTCCCCCTCAACATGTGCAAGGAAAATTTGAAATCGTTTGGCACATGTGGGGAGGAAAGCTTGCTAAACACTTACGAAGCCATTTATCAAATTATCAGTTTAAATCCAATTTAAATTACAAATTCTCCCCCGATCACAATTTTCAAATTATTTGAGATTTGTGATTTCTGTAGATTTAAATTGATTTTGAAAGCTTTTGAGGAGAATTGTGACTTGATTATGAAAACATTTTAACCGATAAGGATCGGATTTTGAAACTTTACACTCCATTGATTAAACATGCATGAATATCTTTTGAAAACAATTGTATGTCGAACAACCTTTTGATTTAATTGAAATCATTCTCCCCCTCAATTAATGACATAAGTTGTTGATTGAGAGATAGATATTTTGACAAAAGTTAAGTCCGGATGATTTTCAAAAATAGAGTTCAAGTTATTTAACAAAGCAATTAGTTTTCATTAGATGGTAAGTAATTATTTTTAAGAATCAGAGCATGAGTTTTGAAAAGCAAGATAAAGCATGGCTCTGTACTTTCTTTGAAAAACGGGTTACTGCCTGAAATAACAATAAACCATAGTTTCACTTTCTCTCAAAATATTTTTTGATTTTTTTTTAAGAAACAAACTTACGTACATTCGAAGAACATCTAAGACCGCGTGACATTCTTTGAATGTCAACACAAAGTCCGTAGATGATATCGAACAAGGAAAAACATGACAAAATAACAATATTTTTGGAATTTTTCAAGATTTTCTAATTTTTATGGGTTTTTGAAAGTTTTATATTTTTTTTTCTCTTTGCTTTTTGTTGGTTTTATAATTTTGTATTTTGGTTTTGAATAAAAATATATACAAAGATATGGATGAAGAAAGACCTTTACTCCTCTTCTTCTTCTTGAAGACGTTTAAGTGTTGCCGGTTGAAGACTCTTTAGACCAAGTCGCGGGAGGATAAACTCAAAACGTTCTCTAGGAAGAGCTTTGGTGAAGATGTCTCGCTAACCGGTATTCGCCTCACAAAATAAAGTTCCACTACACCATTTTCTATTTGTTCCCTGATGAAATGATGTCGAATGTCGATGTGTTTAGCTCTTGAATGTTGAACGTTGTTGCATGAGAGAGCAATAGCACTTTTATTATCACAAAGAGAGAGGATTTTGTTGAATTCAAAGCCATAGTCGATAATTGAGATCTCATCCATAGGATTTGAGCACAACAAGATGACATGGCTATGTATTCAGCCTCTGTAGAGGAAATAGAAGTACTCATTTGCTTCTTTGAAGACCAGCTCACAAGCTTATCACCGAAATGAGCACCTCGGGCGTGTACTTCGACGTGTACCTTGACATCTGCATGATCATCGCATAGGCGTTAGTGACATACCGGTGTCCTTCGGGTACCAAAGTCCCATATTGATGGTTCCTTGGAGATACCGAAGACCCGCTTTAACCGCTTCAAGGTGCTTTTGGTAGGCTTAGCCGATATCTAGCACACATGCAAACAAATAACAAGATGTCGGTCTCTAGCGTGAGGTACATCGGGATCCAATCATACTACGATATTTCGTTTGGTCTACCATGATCCCTGAGTGGTTCTCATCCAGTTTAGTACGCTCAATCATGGGAGTGTCAACAGGTCACTAGAATCAAATCCAAATTTCTTTAAAATCTCATTTGCATATTTAGATTGATTTATGAAAATGCCTCCGGACTTTGTGAAATTTGTAATCCCAAGAAAAATGACATTTGTCCCATCATTGACATTTGAAATTTGGAACCCATTTCATTTGAAAACGATCACATTCATTGGGGTCGGTCGAGGCAAAAATAATATCATCAACATATATTTGAAAATGAATTAAATGTTTCACGACTTTTTGTGAACAATGTCGGATCAATGCTCCTTTGCTGAATCCGGTAGATAGAAGAAACTTTGATAGCGTATCATACCATGCCTTTGGAGCTTGCTTCAAACCGTAAAGAGCTTTCTTTAAATGATAGACGTGAGTAGGATGCTCTGGATTCACAAAGCCTTTAGGTTGGCTGACGTATATGACTTCTTTCAGATCTCCGTTAAGAAAAGCCGTCTTTACATCCATCTAATAGACTACCATGTTCTTACTTGCGCATTAGCCAAAAGATTCGATTGCCTCGTCACGTAGCACGGAGCAAATGATTCTTCAAAGTCAATACCATCCTCTTGACGACATCCTTTTGCAACTAATCGAGCCTTGTTCTTTAACACATCACCATGCTCATCAAGTTTTACTTTGAAGATCCACTTTAGAGCAATGATCATGGCATAGTCAGGAGCAGGTAGTAATTCCCATACATCTAGTCGATCAAACTCATGAATTTCTTCTTGCATGGCATTGAACCAGCTGTCTTCATTCATAGCGGTTTTAACGTCTTTTGGTTCGATCTTAGAGAGTACGGAGTTGAAGAAGCACCATAAGGCATCGGTTGCAAGTTTTCGACGAGTGGATACTTGAACGAGGGTTTCCAATGATGTTGTCCAATGGGTGATCATGTGTCCACTTTATAAGGTGTTCATGTGGTTGTTGTTGAGGCAAGTAGCAGAGTCGATTTCTCTGATGAAGATGGTTATGATGATGATTCAGAGCAAATATGTTTTCAAAAGGTTCATCTTCGGGTAGCAAAGGATTTTCATCATCTGTAATAGCAGCAACATTTCCATTGTGTACACTTGATGATTGAGGCATTGATGATGAGACTGAGTGATCAGCAGAAGTCGCTTCTTGACTTAGTGACATGGACCGGGGTTAACTTCATTGCGAGATAGGAGCACCGCTGGATGGGGTAACAGATCATTATGCCTTGGTTCATAGTGTTAATCAAACATAGGATCAAATAATTTCTTAAATCATCTTCGAAGGAGGTACATAATGAGTTCGTGAGGTGAAACAAGAGTGAACCGATAAGACTACTTGATGAAAGTTGAGATGCGGGTCCAGAATCGAATTGTCCTACCGGAGCCATTGGACCGGTCACTCATCAACGTAACGTGAATTGTTTCCATTATACTTCGGTTCTTTTGTTGTAGATTCGGTATCCTTTGTTTGGTGCATATCCTACAAAACTCAATGTCCTTTAGCTCTTAATTTACCTAAATCTTGACCATCATTTGTTGGATATCACAAAGCACCAAACACACAAGGTGGAGAGATCGGTTTTAGTTTATGGACAAGTTCATATGGAGTTTTTCCATGAGAGGTATGTATAAGGAGCGATTTTGGGTGTAGCGGGCCTTCAACTACAGCGGTGGCAATGACCAATGCTTTCAAAATTCACTAAGTTGTTTGTTTCACATAGAAACATTGGAACCTTTGAATAAATTAGCATAGTTCTTGCGGCTTGAAGAACCACAAGAGTTCGATTTGTCTTTCAACTACACCGTTCGTTGAGGTTAGTGGAACACTTCTTTGATGTTCCTCTTAAACTTATCCCAACACTTTCATAAAACCAATTAAGTCTTTGTTAACAAACTGTGCCATTGCGTTCGAACAATTATAGCGGTATTGTTGAGTCGACGAAGTAGAAGCTGTTTGATAAGTTTGATGATGATCATCTGGAGTTTCATCCTTTGTCCTCAAAAAAACAAAAGGTATCCATTACCCAAGTAAATCGAGAGTAGTCATCAACAATGCCTAGAATGTATTTCTTCCCATTTATTGTTTGCACTCTCATTGGTCCCCACAAATCCATATGAAGGGTATGAAGAACTTCCATTACTGAGTTTGTGGGTTTTGGTTTGTGGGCATATTTCGAGCTTTTTCCCAATTGGCAAGCTGACAAAGATGATCTTTTCATATTTTAATCGGGTAAGCCTCACGACAAGGTCCTTTCTGAGAGTTATTCATGGTGGTTCAAGTGATTGAGACGACGATGCCATAACCATGACTTTGTTTTCGAAGCCTTTGACAACAAGCAGATTGGAGAGGATTTCATCATGTCTTCGATAGAGATGGTGTATAGATTTGAACCACGGGTTCCTCTTAATAGTTCCACACCATCGAGTTCTCTAACGAAACAAGTATGTTTTCTAATTGCCACTTCTAGATCGAATCACGAATTGACCAACGAGAAAACAAGTTATGACCAAGACCTTCAACATAATATACCATGGAGATTACACTTTTGCCAACTACATAGTCACCATAAACCATAATTTCTCCAAAATGGTCGTTCCCGAATCTAATAGTCCCGATGAATTTACTCACGAAGTTCATGAGCCGCGACCGGTCTCCAAATATATGCTTGGAACGACTGAGTCCAAGTACCACGTAACGATTTGAACGATCTTCAGTTGAACACAGACAAGAATGGATAACTGGATAATTGGGATCCCCATGCAAGAATGGATTCCATTTGGTTAGTAACAGTGATTGGAACACCCACATCGGTAGAAACAATGGAATCATTAGAAATAGATGCGGTGCTAGTGTCCATATTTGACCTATTCAAAGTATGTTCACTTCTTAAGGGAATAGTTCTACAAGTAGGCATCCATTTTCTAGTGGGCATTGATTTAGCAACTTTAAGGCAAAGCTCATTAATCATATACTACCAGTGGTATCCATTGATAACCTATATTACTAAATTTCCTTCCTGTGGGTTTCCACTGTTTGCTGACTTTCTTTCGCCTTTGTCTTTTAGCCATATTAGCTTGAATTTTTGCATTAACAGTTTTCACAGGGCATTTGACAGCATTAGACAAAACATTCACACCACATTCATGATTAGTATCAATCGGTCATCATTACATGGTTTGCGAATAGTAGCAGAATTTGAATTAATTACAGTACGCTTATAGCTAATACAAGAATCAACACGATTCATTTTATTCAACTCAAACTTAATATTCCTAGGGTGACCTTCTACTCTCTTCCAATGCACATTCTTCGCTTGCGAGGTCCTATCATGCTTGGTATTGCCCGGACTTTGACCAGCTTGCTTTAATGTCACGATTACTCCTGTAGGGAATTATGGGAACATTAGTTGGTTGATCTACTTTTTGCATTCCTGAACTAGACATGCAGGGATCCAAACTACTTGAAGGCACATTAGTGTTCACTTTCTTAAACCGGAAATAGAATGGTTTGTATGCTTGCACTAGGCATAGAACAAGGCATCCCAGCTTTACCTTTCGCACCTAAGGATTTAGGACATGTTGCAATTAAACAATCTAAAGCTCTTGAGATCGATTTGGCGAATGCAAGCAAACCTAATTTTTCTATCAAGAGGTTTATTAATGGAATCCTCTTCCACAATCTCACAGAGACATTCTAGACTATCCTTAAGGTGAGCACAATAGTTATGAAACACAGGTTCTGTAGGACCTAAGATATATCAACCTTATCACACAAATACCCACGTTTTGCTTAGAACATGTTAAGACACAAACAAACTATGCGTGAAACCAAAGAAATAAAGATGAGAAAGATGGTGACTTGAATATGAATTCGTGTATGTGAGAGGATAAGATAAACACAATAAAGTTGTATTACTTCAAAGGAAAACACACACACACACACTTTCAAGCACACCCCTCAAATGACAATTTGAGGGGTATTTATAATCCAAGGACTTGATGCCCTAAAGGCTTTCTTATGAGCCGTGGGCTTGGACATGGGTTTGATTGGATAAAAGGCAAGCCTTACATAACTAGTACCCATTTAGCTTAGTCCAATCCACGGCGTTGACTATTCTATCGATATCTAACACGTTACAAAGTTCCTAAAGCGTGAATGACCATCACTTCTAATATAAACTATTAAGGCTACAGTTCATTATTCCTAAGATGGGAGGAATGTATTTAACATCATAGTATATTTGCACGAGGATGACTTTGATGCAACATTCTCATTAAAACAAGTGGCGGTTCCCTTTTTCACGACTCCTCAGATTCTCAATTTCTTTTTGTAAAGACGTTATTTTTGGTTGTTTTTGTCACGGTGACTTTCATTGAATCATATAACTCTTTAAAGTGTCGTTTAACTTTTTCATTTTCTTCTAGAAAACTCTCGTTTTCCTTTGGTAAAGCATTAACCAAGTTTTGAAGATGAAAAGTTTTAGAATACTAAGAATCTAAAGTTGTTCTTTTCACCCTTTAATTGAGAGATTTGGGCTTTCAACTTTCTGATCGTGTTACAATGAGCTCAAATCTGTTCATCACGTTTGCTAATTTCAAAAACCGCATCAAATTCTGGAGCATCCAAGGATGTCTTGATATTTGAGGTTTTAACATTTTCTTTCGGATGTTGATATTTTAATTGCAAAGCAAGATGCTCAACTTCAATTTAGAAAACTGTTTCACCAGGTTATCATGATCATCCTGTTCAACTTTATCATGCAATTTAGAGTTAGTTTTTTCAAGCTCAATGACACGATCATGGGAGTCTTTTTAGAGCAACAAATAATTCATGAAATTGAGAAGCATTAATGGAATAATTTATAGCAGTGTAAAACACATCTTGAGTAATACATTCAGAAATAAGATTCTCATTCAAGGTATGCAAGTTCTTCCTCTCAATCTCATTATATTTTAATTCTTGCTCATAGTCATTAACCTCAACTATCATTGCATCAAATTCCTTTTCCATTTCTTTAATATCTGAATCCATCCCCTTTATAAGACTCTCAAATTGATCTTTTAGTTGTTTAAAGAAAGGTATAACCTCAGTTAAATAGCATTCTTTAGTTTGCTCAAAACCCCTTTCCCCTTCAGTTATCCCAGTTGGTGTGATCCTTTTCTTACAAGTTTTCTCAAAATCAACAAATAATTGAAAAATAACATATTGACTGATTAAGGTCTTGCTTTTAGTGGCAATAGTTCTAGGAACTAAATGCATTGGTTTATTCGGAGGATACACAGTTGCTAAAGGCATTTTCCTAAGGGGAGGGTTTGTTACAACAAGATTCTCTGCTTTTTTCTTATCTAAATCTTTTTTCCAGAACACTTGTTCGGGTGTTAACAACGTTTGAGGCTTAAACTTGTTCAAGGAAATCCAATTTTCCTTTTTGTAATTATGGGGTTTGATCGTTATGTTATTCTCTTTACATTCAGGATCTTCTAGCTTCTTATTCATTTTCTCCCTAGATGCATAATCTAATTTTCTATCTTCCTCAGTGCACTCAACGCAACTAGGTTTCTGTCTAGGTTTAAAATCTCATTGCCATCATAGATTACATTATGAGCAATTCTAGCCTTTTTAACAACCTCAAGATTAGGTTCTACAACAAGAGGAATGCTATGCTTATCGCTTAAGACTCTATGCTTAGTGATCAAGTGGCGATGAATGGTATTCCCTTGTACGTACAACTTATTTTCGAGCTTGTTTTTCAAAGTTTTTAGATTGGAAAAATCATTCAAAAGTTTTGATTCCTTAGCATTGAATTCTTGCTTAAGCAATTTAACATTTTCTTGAAGTTCTTGTTTTTGCTTAGAAGTTTTAGAAAGCTTTTCTTGTAAGGAGTTTAACTCTTGTTTTAATACTTCTTCTCTAAAATTACTTTTTCTAATAATTGTACGCATTTGGTCATCCATTTCCTCCTCACGGGTGGTTAACTCAAACTTAGCACGTTGTTCATAAATAGCAACTCATTCTTTATAGGCATTAGTTCGAGATAACAGAGTCATCAGGGGCACATGCAGTGTATTCATCAAAAACATATTCATCATTGACTGCAGAAGATGCATTACTTGGTACAATCTCACTTTCACTTTGCTTCATATATTGATCATATGGGACAATATTACTATTACCCACATCTTCAATATCTAATTCATTAGTTTCAAGAGACTGTACTTTATTATGCATCTTTTGCACATCAACATCATCATATAGTTTTAATACCTCTGAAATGATTTTGTCTTTGGATGGACCAGGTTGTGGTGGAGAGACCTTTGGAGAGACCATAGGTGAGATGCTAGCCATGAAGATTGTTTGGGCATTAGGTTCATCATCGACATCAGAGTCAAATGCATCACATCACTACTTGAAATTCATTTTGATGATTATGACCTATCTCCGAATTGGTCGTTCATCAACATCAGCATCATAGGTTCGGCATTTCCTCAAAGCAAGGAACAACAACTCCTCTTCATCCAAAGCTGCTCCATTATCCTGAGCTTGCACAAGCAAGCATCTTGTCTCTCGAAGTATTCGCATTCGTGGGCGTTTTGGAGATGTGCGGTTCCTAGCAATATGTCCCTCACCACCACAGTTGTAGCACTTAATTGGCTTTTCTTGACCTTGATTCCCATTCCTTCCCTATTCGATTTACCACATATCCTCTACCTCCTCCTCTTCCCTTTCATCGCCTTTCTTGAACTGGTTGCACCATAAACTTTCCATCTTTGACAGTTGCTTGATTGTGTGGATTGGATGTCGTTCGAGGTTATTGTTGGTGTGTGGAAGAGTTCATGTTTTGACTGACCATGATAGACAGTTGATTGATGAAGTTTTCCATGAATGTGTTTGGGTCGGAGGCTTAAAATTTGGATCGGGGATAAGTTTGTAATTACCATCACACATGGGAATGACTTGAGAAGCTTTGGTAGTAATACCAACATTTGTGTAAAAGGCCGTTGAGTCATTTGACGAACTTGTTTCTCCCTCGGTTGGTTTTGAACTGTTCTAGAATCCTTTTCTCAAACATAGCATGTCTCTCATTACGGAGAAGGAAGGCATACAGTTGCTCATAGTTGGTGTTCTTCAATCCTTTGGTTAGCTTCACGGAGGTGACAAACTTGTGCCATTCGGGATTCATGTTGTTCACAAAATTTGAGTTGGTGAATGTTTGGCATGGTCATTTTGATGTTCCTCATGTCATTCACAAGCTTGTGGAATCTCACGTAGTATTCATAGATGCTCTCATATGGTTTCATCTTGAAGTGCTCAAACTTATCATACAGTTGTGATTCTCTGTCTTCCTTAGTTAACTCAGAGCCCGAGAGAAGCATCTTGACATTATCCCAAACCGCCTTGGCTCGCTGTGTTGTGATTGATCGCCTTGTAGATGTCTTTTGGAAGACCCGTAGTATGATGTTTGAGGCCACGATATCGATCGAATCTCTTTTTCTCCTTATCACTGAGCTCATCATACATCTTTGGTCTGTCCATTCCAAAGATCATGGTTCCATCTGCAGCAGTATCAATTATGTCTCTTATAGTCTCAATCTGATACGGCCTTCATCAATGGATTTGAGAATGTTGACCCCATTTTCCTTTCCAAGACAAGATAATCGATTCGTTGAGCCCAGAGTCGTAGTCAGTTCTGTCAAGCATGGGTTGGATGAGTATCAGAACCATTTGCTTGAACATCCTCAAGAACAGTGGAGATGATTGTAGATACGTTGCTAGACATGTTAACAGATTACACGGGATTTTATAACTCTATGATTAAACCGGGAAATAGATTCTTTCACGGGATTTTACTAAATCAAGAGAAAACCGTATTACAAGCAGAAATCAACCAAGTTGCTAAGAGTTATTGAACCAAGTCGCTAAGACCAAGTTGCTAGATACAAGTCGCTACACAGTCAAGTCACTAAAGAGCAACTCACTAAGGTCCAAGTCGCTAACACCAAGTCGCTAAGAATTATGACAGTAAGTCACTAAGCACCAAGTCGCTAGACACAGTTAAGTTGCTAAAGAACAACTCGCTAAGATCCAAGTCGCTAGTATCAAGTCGCTAACAATTTGCACTACAACTCTCTAACAATTCCTGAAGCAAGTCGCTACCCTCACCAAGTCGCTAGCCGTAGTGGAGAATCCACTAACTTGTACTATTTGTCGGCTTGTCTCAATAGACAAGTCGCCAGGCTCAAGTCGCTAACAACTAACACTGTAACTCGCTAACTTTTACTGAAGCAAGTCGCTACGATGAATATCACAACGAGAACCAAGTCGCTAGCAAGAAAAAACATCAAAAACACACTTTTCAATCCAAAACAAGCTCAACCACAGTGATTCAAGCTTACCAAATCAAAACCCAAGCACTTACAATGATTCTAAACACAAAAGTACACCCAAAATTCAAACTTTAACACTAGAAATGATCCAAATGATGCAAAAATCACTAAACTTTTTCAAACTCAAAAACCACCTAAAACCACTAGAAATCCAAGGATATGTAAAGAGATGATCAAACCATGACTCTTGATACCAATTGTAACATATTGGATTTCACAAACACAGTAAACCAATGATCAAAGAGGCGTATACAAGAGGTTTTAGAGAGAGAAAGAGTTAGAGGTTTGGGAACTTAGTGAGAGAAAATGAAAGTATTATTATGAGCTCCAACTCTCTACCTTGGGAGGTAGAGAGTATTTATAGTTCTTACCTAAATCGCCACCTACGGGCTGTGGATCAGGCATACAGTGGGTAAAGACCCGTCCGTTCTCCACAGTGTTACTTAACTAAATACTACTTAACATTAAATAATCTACGACTACGAGCTTTCTAACGATTACATATACTTGAGGTGACCGACTCTTTAATGACTGGATTTTCTAAATCCTAACAAGGAATTTTGGCCATTTAATTTCTTGTCATTTTAAAGCTTTCGTAGTGTAATCAATTTATTTTCATTGTAATTTCAGATTCTAGTCTTGTAATTTACCACTTATTAATGCAATTTGAGTTCATTTTAAATCCTTGGCAATTTTCATTTTAAAGCAATCTTTGTTTAAAACCTCTTTCAAGTTTTGTAGTTGTTCTCTGAAGCTCACATAAGCTCATAAAGCTTATTGTGAGCTGATTCTCTCTTTACTTCTAGCTTAATCTCAGGTTTTCAAAAAGTTTCATTACGGTAAAAAAAAGTCAAAATTAAAATCAAAGTCAGTTTTATAAGTAATTTCAGATTCCAAGTTGTTATTTGTTGAGTTCAATGATCATTTGAATATTTAGAATCAGTTTAGTTCAATTACATTTTGTTTTAGTAGTTAAGTTGCAATTTGATCATATGTAGGAGTGTTTGGATGTAGCAAGGTTTTTGAGTTCTTTTGATTTGTGTTAGTCGAATTTAAGTTTCTTGAGTTCTAAAGCTGTTTTCAAAGTTAGTTCAATTAATCTTTTAAGTTTTCAAGTCCAGATTTTAGATTTCATTTGTTTATTCAAAATTTTCAAACTGTCCTAGATAGTGGTTTACCTTGGTTTTCATAAGCATTTTTAGTCCATTTCAGTTTGTTATAAAAAAAATTAAAAATAAAAACATCAATTTCACCTCATTGTTTAACTCTTCTCAAAAAGAAAAAAATCAAAAAAATCTCTTGGTTGGGCTGCTTGTTTCTCAAAGTTGGCTGTCTGGCCTATTTCTGCCCTGCTGCACATCTGCTGTTCTGTCCCACGCTGTCACTTGAATCAGTGGATTTAAGGTCTCAATTATGTTAATTGTTAGTTAAATTTGCTTTTATCTTGTTCTTAGTTTGTCCATGTTTATGTATTATTAGTTTATTTTCCAATTAGAGTTCTATAGATAGCTTAATTTTATCTTAAAAGTGCTTCAGGTCTACCCTTAGTTTCTATTTACTATCAACATTTACTGTCCTTAATAAGCATTTTTTTAAACAAATTTTTCTACTTATTCAGTTGATGATTTGAGTTGAATTTTGATTGCTTATTCAGTTGATCGACACAGGCTAATTGGTCCTCCGGTCGTCAGTCGGACCGTGGCCTTGTTTGACCGGACCGGCGGACCGACGACGAGACGGACCGAATTTTGACTGTCGGTCGGTCCGGTTTTGGCCGGTCCGGTCCGGTTTTCAAACCGTGCACACCCCTAGATTTGGGTATGGGATAGATATATTTTGCCTTGAATAAGTCTTAGTGCTTATTTAGACATCTTTTTAGGCCTGAAATTAAGCTCCCATTTCTGCCCTTTAGGCTGTTGTATCAGCCGCCTGTATTAGTGCTAATCCCATTAAATTTTAGCTTATTTTGTTATTAATAGGTTGGATGTAGTTATTTGCATAAGTTACTCATCATCCCTTTTAACTTATTAGGATCTTTTAGCTTCCATTAAGCTTAGCATTTCATTTGTTCCCCATTTAGGATTGTTTGTTTTTGGCTTATTTTTATCTGTTTTCAATGTGTCTTAAAACTGCTTCTTAATCTACTTTTAGTATCTTTTTTAAAAGTTAGTTTTCATAAAAATAAATTAGTATTAGCTTGTTTTTAGTTGCAAATGCAAAAAGTTTAGAAAAACAAGAAAATAGCAAAACTGACAAGACTAGGATTCGAACCCAGGTCTGCCAGCCCACCTTCCCACGCCCCAACACACAACACTCCAAACCATTGCACCCTTGGGATTTTTCTTGCCATCCATTGAACCATTTAATTTCTTATATACAGTTTTATCTTTAAAGCTAAATAAGGTGTTGTGCTTATTAACTGCTTATTCTAAACAGATTTTTTAGTTCTTGCATTTTTCTTAGGATTAGATTTAGTCAAAGTAGTTTTCTGCAAAATTTCATATTTTTCTCATATGTTTTACTATTTTTAAATAATTAATCTTTACTTTTTAGTTTTTAAATCATAATAAATAAATAAAAAATCAAAAAAATATTCCGCTTTTTCCTAAAATCATATTATGTCGTATTCTTCGTAGGAAAAATAAATTTTCATTTATAAGGTTAATTTTTCAAGTACTTTACGTTTTAGGCTCGGGTTTTTACCCGAGCGCACTCATTTTGCGTTTTTCTCACGTTTTGAGTTTTAAAAATTTCTTTTTGTCAAATTACATTTCTTATTAGTTAAATTTAGTTTAATTTTCATAAAATTAGATTAATTCTCCGTTATTTAATTTTAATTCGTCTTTTTAGAATTCCCGCAGTTGCGTTTTAGGCTTAAAATTGCGTTTTAGGATAATTGTTCTTTATGTTATTTCTTTATATGCTTATTTAGTTTATTTTAGTTTATTTTTCATTATCGTAGAGTAGAATCCCATTATTCTCCCTATTTTCCCATTCAAAAACTCGTAAAACGCGACGTGAGTTATAAACTCCATTCATACTTCGGTGGGAGAACGACCCAAGAAATACATTGCCTTTGTATTTCTTCGGAAAATATTTGTACTACGAATCCGAACTATCAAAGACCAAGTTTTTTTTTGAAGAAATCCTTGTAATGACTAAAACACTCTCCTAGAGAGTGGTATAAGAGGTTTGATTAATTTATGTTGGGTCATGCGTTCACCAGAAGCCTATATGATAGGTTGTGCTTACTATTAGATGATGTTATTTTCATTTGTCTATTATTATATGTTGATGATATGCTCATCGCAACAAAATATTTAAGATATATTCACTGACTGAAGAAATTGTTGAGCAGTGAATTTGAAATGAAAGATTTAGGATCAACTAAAAGATTCTAGGCATGGAGATAAAAAAAAGGCGAGATAGAAAATATAGTCGGTTATATCTCACTCAAGAAAGTTTTAGTGAAATTTAATTTTTAGGATGTGAAACCTGTAAATACTCTTCCTGTACAAACCATAGCATACATTATCTACTACTGAAGCTGAATACATGGTAATCAATGAAGCTATTAAAGAAGCTTTATGATTGAGTTTTAGTTGGTGAATTAACTCTGCAACAAAGAGTTACTACCATTCATTGTGATAGTCAAAATGCAATTCATTTGACTAAATACCAAATGTATCATGAGCGAACAAAACTCATTGATTTACGATATCATTTCATTTGAGATACCATTGCGAAGATGATAGTCCTTGTTCAGAAAATCAATACTAAGGGAATTAACCTTAATATGTCCACGAAGGCTCTTCTAGTTTACAAGTTCAAACAATTCTTGGACTTGATTGGTCTTCATCGATTTTGATTCCCCTAAAGTGGGCATTGTCAATAGAGGAGGTGGAGCAAGTCATTATCTTGAGAATTAAGTCCAAGGTGGAGATTTTTTAGGTTTGGAATTGTGTTCCCACATGGTTTAAATAGATACTGTTGAGAACTAAATGTTCAAACACTTAGTACTGTCAACTTAATACTTTGTACTGCTGCAGGTTTACACTAACAATACTAACTGGGTTAGTACTGCCAGAAGGAACTTAGTACTGCTGAGTCTGAAGGTTAAGTATTTGTACTACTATGATAGAAAACGTGTAATGTGATATGTATAGAAGATATTCAGAAGATATCTTATATAGTTAGAATTATACGAATATTGTGCATGTTTAGAATATTCATAGTTATCTTGTAAAGGACTCCTTGTGCCTATAAAAGGAGATCTTAGGTTAAGGTTAAAGATATCTTTTCATACGTTTAGCTTCAAGGTTGTAAACCCTAGTGATAGTCAGACCACTCGTATTATTTACTTAATAATATTGAAGCGTTTGGTTACAAAAGTGTGTTCTTATATTACTGTTACATTGTTCATATATTGTGATATTCTTCTAAGTATCAAGTAGTAGATTTCACATACTATTTGATATATACTTAAAGTATCTTAAGCACAAGGCTCGAGTGTGTTTTAGATCCTCATAAGTGGCATCAGAGCCAAGGTCTGGTACTTTGATTTAGAGGATTTAAAACTAGAAGAATTCTTTATTTCTTATAAAGAACATGGACATGGAGACAACTCAAACCACTACCACAACCAAGTTGCCTATGCTAAAGCAAAATGAGTATGAGAAGTGGAGGCTCAAGATAGAGCAATACTTTCAAGTGCAGGATTATGCACTCAGGGAAAACATTGAAAGTGGCAACTCTTTCAAACCTACTATCACTGAATCAACTATTGATGGTGTTAAAATACAAACCACCAACAATATTCTTGTTACTGTGGAAGAGAAGCTTTAGAGGAAGAATGATCTAAAAGCTAGACAACTATTTCAAACCTATTGTCACTGAATAAACTATTGATGGTGTTAAAATACAAACCACCAACAATATTCTTGTTACTGTGGAAGATAAGCTTCAGAGGAAGAATGATCTAAAAGCTAGGAGTATGTTGCTAATAGCTATTCCTAATGAGCATCTGTTGACCTTCAACAAGTGCAAGGATGTTAAATCCTTATTTGAAGCCATTACTGCAAGGTTTCGTGGTAATGAAGCCACCAAAAAGACTCAGAAGACACTGCTGAAGCAGAGCTATGAAAACTCTAGTGCTCAAAGTTCAGAGTCTCTGGATTCCATCTACAACATACTCCAGAAGATCATCAGTAAATTGGTTGTTTTGGATGTCAATATTGAGCAGGAAGATCTGAATTCCAAGTTCTTAAGGAGTTTTCCTGCTGAATGGAACACTCATGTAGTTCTCTGAAAGAACAAGCCAGATATTGACACCATGGGTCTTGATGATCTGTACAACAACTTCAGGATCATTGAACAGGAGTTAAAGAAGACTGGAAGTTCTGGGAACATAGAGTTTTTATCCTCTCCCAGCATTAGCAGTCCATATGAGGTTTGTACTACTTCAGGAGTTAGTACTGCTAACCCAAAAGTTAGTAATGCTGGCTCACAATCCAGTGCTGCTAGCTTAGGAGATGATACTGTCTATGATTTCTTGGCTAGTCAAGCTAGTGGGTTTGAAGTGCATCATGAAGACCTAGTTCAAATCCATGAAGATGATCTTGAGGAGATGGACTTGAAGTGGCAATTAGCTTTGCTAAGCATGAGGGTCAAGAAGTACTATCAAAGGACTGGGAGGAAAATCACCATCAGTGGAGGTGATGTTGTTCGGTTTGATAAGTCAAAAGTGGAGTGTTATAATTGCCGTAAGATGGGGCACTTCGCTAGGGAATGCAGAGGGCCTAGAAACCAGGATAGTAGAGGCAAAGGGCAAGATTGTGGAAAACTAGAAAGGGGGGTTGAATAGTTTTCCCGATTTTAAGTTAGTTTCAAAAACTTTAGATTCGATGTCATGTGAAATCGTATGGATAGATAGAATGTATAGATCAATAAGTAATGTAAGTAAAGAAAGAAAGTAAAGTAAAGGATAGAAATGACACAACCGATTTATAGTGGTTCGGCTACAAGGACACCTTCCTTTCCCTACTCCACTCCCCAAGTCACCTACTCGAGAGTTCAAGCACTATGTCAACAAACTCATTCAACTTGGCGGAGAAGCCTTCACAACGTCGCTTACACTTTTTTGGGTACAAAGCTAAATATCGAGTCCTTTAACAAGAAGGACCAAACCAACACAACTATAACATAACAACTATGTGAAATATGAAATACAAGATCTTGCTACAGAAATCTTGTGGAGGAACAAATCAATCAAGGACCCCTTGCTTGGATGACTTGTAGTAACTCGTGATCTCGCCTTTGAGAAGGACCTATATGAGAATCACAACAAAAGAAAGAAGATCTACTAGAATGATCAAGAGATATGAGATTAGAAGAATGAAAGAATATATGAGAGAGTTTGTAAGAAGAGGGGTGAGTTACAATGAAGAAATGGCTCACTATTTATAGGCAAAAAATCACTACTGTTGCCCGGATCCCACGGATCCCTTACATGAGGGATCCGTCCAGTGTAAACTGGGGGATCCGTAGGACGCTCCCCCTAAATGGGTTATGGGTCATGGATCATGGGTCATAGACTTTGGACCATGGGTATCCAAATAGATACAATGTATCTAGAAGATGCAATGCAATAGGTTAGCTCCATGGGTTATGGATATGCTCCATGGGTATGGGTATGGGTCATGGGTTATGGTTTTTACCCATCTGTCACACCCCGCCAGAGGCGGAAATGCGAGGTGCGACGAAATCAATATACATCGCAAAAGAGATATAGTACAATACCATATTTAAATTTAAGGAAATAGAAAAATGTTACATTATTGTTCAAGCCGACTTTGGCAATAAAATCTTAAAGCTCTATTTCCAAAAGATATCTTCTTATACTTTATGACCAAAGACGACACGTGAAGACTTCTTTATGCAAAAGACTTCATAAATCATGCTTATTGACGATCACCTGAAATGCATGAGAAAACGAGTCAACTATGAAAATAGTTGGTAAGTACACAGGTTTTATGTATTACGAAAAGCCATTTTGAGAAAAGTCCTTTTATATAGTATGAAAAATCTATTTTTGATAAAGTCTACCTGGCAAATGTCATCAACTCACCATGTTACAAGTCTCGCCCATACAAGACTTGTAACATATAAGGTCACATACATTTCTGTTAGTGCAAATATTACGATATTTAATCTATACAGTCTCGTTTGTTTTGATTGATGACAAACATGTAACTTGTAATACATAATGTAAAATGTACAAGTTACTTGTAATCACACTTTGTCTCAACATACATTCAACACCTCTTGATGTCTCAAGTCCTCATATGTTACAACACAGGTTCATACATGTTTGTTATGTGGAATTATGATCAAACCCATTAACAAATCATTTAGAATGTTTAAAATACGTTTAGAGTCACTAAGTATTTTAATAGGTTAACCATTATATTTCGAACCTCATTTTACATTTTGCATTCACAAGTATTTCATACAAATACTAAAGTTTACTTACACTTGACAAAATATATTTTATTTGGACAAGCACTCAACTAGATATTTTTACAAAAGGTAACTAGACATTTTTGTTAACTAGTTACATAATACATTTTACAAGTTTACTTTGATAAACTTTTTAATCTAAAAAAGAAATACGTATTACATCATCATCTTTGAAATCCTTGGAAGATCTCTTGAGTATTTTGGTTTGATTGACACTCAATATACCAAATGTGGTCTTAGTAAGATTTGGTAATATCTTGGAAAGATTTGAAGAAATATTTTTTAGATGTTCTGTCAGGCACCTATGGAACCAAAATGTATAAAGGATGGAACCCTTTATTTGGTTCCTTGGTCCGTGGACGCTCCTGACCACTTTTTCCTATAAATACAAGCCCATTGTTTTCCCATTTCTTCAACACTTTAAAACACATCTTCTCCACCTTCTTGCATACATTTATATCAATCATTAACAATGTAATAACATACATTAAACACCCTAATGATCATGATCATAATGCTTCTAACATTCATCTTTGTTGTAAGCATACTCTACATTTTGATCAACCAAAGAAAGCTTAGAGATCTAGCCATCCCCACTCACCACAAGCTGAAGATCTATCACAACAAGATTAGGGAACTTGTGATCTTCATCATGCAGGCTTCCTATCAAATGGAAGTTCATTTAGAAGTAGTTATTCATATCCATTAGACATTTTTGTCATGGATCATTAGTGTAAACATCATTGCATCATAACAACACTTTCACCAAACTAGATTAGATGGTTTATGTGTTCATGCCATAAAAGAAAAGGTTTGTTATATTGGACCATAAAACATATTGGGAGTTGTTGTACCCTTGTAAAAGAACTCGACATCTAGGTTAGTGTCGGAAATATTGTATAGGCGACGTTAGGTTGGTTCTACCTCGAACTAGAACCTGGTATTTAGCTTTGTACCGGAAAAAGTGTAAGCGATGATTGTAAGGGTTTCTCCGCCGAGAAGGGAGCTTGTTGATTTAGGGAAGTAACTCTCGAGTTGGGTACTCGGGGAGTGGAGTAGGGCGGAGAGGAGATCCGTGACCGAACCACTATAAATCATCGTGTTTGGTTTGCACTTTCCTTTCTTTATCTCTTTACTTTTATAGTTGCACTATACTATTGCTTGTGATGTGGTTTGATGTTAATGCTTGTGTGACAACTTGGTTTAATATGATTTACATTAGTCATAAACAATAATTGATACTTTCATATTATAACAAGTTTCATAAACGATTTGATACAAAAGATCTAACGATTTTAAACGGTAACGTATTCACCCCCCCCCCCTCTACGTTTCCACAATTAGCATCAGATCCTCGTAGCTCTTATTTTCAAATCAAATGGTTTTTAAAATAGAGTACGATTCATGTATCAAAATACCATTGAAGCGAAAAATAATATGAAAAATGCTTTGCTAATTATACTTAGAAATTTTATTTTTAACTGTAACTTTGTATACAAGCTTGAAGATTTTCTTGAAAAGTAAAACAAAACTTTCTTGAAAGAACTTGTAAGTATTGTATTGTGTGCTTATAGAAAATTTACGAAGAAATATGATTTTAAAGGAGTGTTTGGGATAACTATAAATTTAGTTGAAAAATCACCTCCGTAAATGTTTAAGATAAGTTACATAAGTAGATATGTTGTTAAATATGTGTATTATATGTTTACTATCAAATCTAGTAAGTCACACACGTTTTCTCTATGTCAAATACTAGTTTTGGTGAATCTGTCTCAGAGGACCACGACACCAAATTTTATAAAGGGCGGATCCCTAAATTTGGTTCCTTGGAATCCGTCTGCACAGTATGCAGTTTTTTGGGCAACTTCAAAAAATCATAACTAATTAACCGTAAGTCCGTACAAGTCGAGCCACCTATCATTTTAAAGGGAATTGAGTCTACTTTCATTTAAAAATACTCTCATGGCCTGAGTCTAATTTTAAATAAGTGAAATAGACCAAATACTACAGTATGTCTAAGATATTAAGTTTCGCTTTAACATAAAAACTCAAATTTTTGAATCAAACAATTTAAGTTGGTATTCTTAGAACTTTGATACAACTTATTTTGAAACTAATTAATTTGGTAATATTTTTAAAGGAAACTAATCAAGCTTGGTTTACATCGTCATATTTAAACGCGAAATGACGAAAAGTGTTTTTCTTGTTATACTATGCTAAATGACCACTTGTTTATGTTGTTTGCATATATGTTGCTCGCTTATTTTCAAATTTTTGTTTTCACTTGTTGTGTGCATAATATAAGTGTCAATCTTGCCATGTTATTTATTCGCTTGCTTGACGATTTCTTGTTTATGCACAATAGGACATTTGCTAGATTTTGTGCACTAAGTTGGAAAATTGTTTTACCATCACTTATAGACTTAGATCACTTCTTTTGCATAGGTTATACTAACATCTCGCATAACTTATGAAATGTCATAACTCACTTAGCAATGAGTACTAAGTAAATTAGTCAAGTACTTTGAAAAATGGAAGTTTTAAGAGAGTGTTTGGTACAAGGACAAAAACAATGATGTATGCTGTAATTTATTTGTATTTTATTTGTAGGATGATAATATGACTTAAAACAATGTTGTATGCTAACCGGTTTATGCAGGGGGATAGCACAAGTGTGTTATCAAATTTTACCCATTTTCACTTTCATGTGAAAATCGTTAGCCCTTGGTCAAAGTCTATGCTCCACTATGTTTGTATATGTGTTATCGACTTTTCCTAACTAGAAATAATTAATGTCACATGTTTTAAGCAAAATTTCATGTTTTGGTAAAGTTCTCGACACCTAAAAAACTGTTCTGTGGTGATTTCTGGTGTCCACGGATCAGACGGCACCAAAGATTTGGTACCGTCTGTTATAGAAATTAGTACCGCCATACCTGTACAGGCGAACCAGGCGGCACCAATTTAAGGGTTCCGCCTGTGTAAAGAAATGGTGCCGTGGATGTTAGGAATTAGAAATTCCATTATGAAGTGTCGGTCACCCCAACTATAGACTAGCACAAGTTAGCTCGTATACATACCGTTATTTACGTGTTTATTAGTTTAGTTATTAGTTTAGAGTAACATCATGGAGGAAGGACGGGTCTTTACCCACTGTATGCCTGATCCACAGTCCGAAGGAGGACGTGTAGTATGTAACTATAACTACCCTCTACCTCCCAAGGTAGAGGGTTGGACCTTACACATTCTTAATCTAACCTTTTATGTTTTCTTTCACTTTCTCTCTCTAGAAAGGATCCGACTTTCTCTCTCTAAACTCTATCTCATTCGATCCATTTTTGAGCTTATTTGTGTGTTTATGAAATCCAATATATTACAATTGGTATCAAGATCCATGGTTTGATCATCTCTCTTACATGTTCTTGGATTTCTAGTGGTATTTGCATCATTTGGATCATTTTTAGTGTTAAAGTTTGGATTTTGATACTACTTTTGTGTTTAGAATCATTATATGTGTTTAGGTTTTGAGTTGGAAGGCTTGATTCATCGTGGTTGGGTTGTTTTTGGATTGAAAAGTGGTGTTTTTTGGATATTTCTAGGAAGCGATTTGTCTCCTCAGAGATTGCTTATTGAAGCGATTTGTCAGATTCAATGAAGTGGTTTGTCCAGATTCGATGTATCTTAAGCGATTTGTCACTAGCGATTTGTCACTTTAAGCGATTTGTCACTTTAAGCGATTTGTCACTTTAAGCGATTTGTCCCTTAAGCGATTTGTCATCAAAGCGATTTTTCAAGGACTGAGATTTGTCTATTCCTGCGATTTGTCTCTAAACCTAACGTACAAAACCCTTGTTTTCAAACCCTAATTCTCTGAAAAATCACAAACTCAACCATTACACCAATTTATCCTCACTCCTTAATTATCTTCTAGTTCATTTACTACATTCTACTTCTCACTCTCTTACGGGTTGGTCTTGATTTTAGTAAAATCCCGCGAAAAATTCTATTTCTCGGTTTAAATTACAAACTTGTAAAATCTCGTGTACACAGCAACGTCATGTCTTACACTCCTGATTCAGTGATTTCGGAAGTACTTAAATTATATGATGATGTGGACAACAATGATAATGTATGCTACACTGAACGGTTAAAGATGATTGAATCAATCAATGAGGATGTGAGATCTTCGTGTTCAGAGTCTGAAGAGAGAGAATTGCACCTGTTTAGAATACAAAATGCCATGCAAAAGGAATGTAGCATTGAACCTTATCAACAACTTCACTCACATCTCATGTTACTCACGATAGGAATGGAACGAACATGCAATGCCCGTTTCCGTCAAGATTTATCCACATTAACGGGAACATTACTATTGAACTTAGAAAAATTGGAACAAGAACTTGATAAAGAAAAGGTTAAAAAGGATAGTTCCAGTGCTGCACTTCAAGTGATTCACAACCAATTTCCATTCATCGTGGGGAATTTACATTTGATTATGATCAAGACATGACTGAAATGTCTTTCAAGAGATACACTGGAATGGAAATTAGCGTGTTCATAGAGACACTTATCCATCTCATGGATAATGTGGAGAACTATATTGAGGAAGTTACTCTGAAAGATGGAAAGATGAATGAATGTCAGGCACAATCAAAAGATTGTAGTGTTGAGTCTGGTAAATCATCAGATGATGGATCAGTTGGCACTGAATACAGAGAATCTAGGATAGAAAAGCTAGACACAACCAGCAGTTCAGTGACTTTTGTTGCACAAGGTGCAGATATCAGACAAGCTACTGAACAGGTGTCATGTGTTGAGGTACCCTTAACCGTAGAACAAAATGTATCTGCTAATGTACCTAAACAAACTGATCATGATGCTGAACATGACTTTGATAAATGTTCTGTGACTGAGGTTGAGTCTGAAATTAAGTGGTTCAAAACAAATGAAATGGTTGATAAAAAGACTTTTGATGAACTTTCAAACAAATTCTCAAAACTTGAAAAACATTGCATTTCACTTGAAATTGCAATACAACGTAAAGAAGAAAGTTTTCAACTTAACAAACCATGTAAAAACCCGGAACTTCCTGAATTCCGTGAAATTTTTGAAATTAACACTTTGAAAGCTCAGCTTCAGGAAAATGACACGACCATTTACAATCTGAAGAAACATATTTCTGTCCTGAATGAGAAAAGTAATTTAGTCAAGGTAAAACATGATATCGAAGTTGTTAAATCTAGAAATATTGAATTGGAACTTTGTGTGGCTAAATTACTTAAGGAAAATGAGACTTTGAAAAGGCATCAAAAGGACCTAGGTGACTCAATCAAAGAAACCAGGACTAAAACTGTAGAACAAACAACTTCTTGATAGCCAAAAATGATGATCTAAAAGCTCAACTTCAGGAAAAGGGTTTCACTATTGTAGCATTAAAGAACGAGCTTAGAAAAGCAACAGCGAAAAGTGTGAACACTAAGTTTACAAAACCATCAACTTTGGGGAAGCTAGTTTCTCATTCCATTAGAGTCCGGTCTGTTGCTAGGCAGCCTACTGCATTTATATCTGAAAGAACAAAATTTTCAAAAACACGGTTTGCCTCCCAAGTTGATGTGAAACATGTTTTGTCAAAACCAGTCACTTCACCTTATTTTCCTAAGAATTCATATAATATGAATGACTTGTTCAAAAACTATGATCTATAAGAAGCTAGAAAAAAGGCAGAGATTCGAAAAGATGGAATTTTAGGTGCTAGACCTAGGGTGATGAATTCTACCAGATTTCAAGGCACTGCTAGTAGTTTTAAACCATTACCTAGGAACACTCAACTAAAGACTAGGGATTGGCTTGGATCTAAGAGTAGTTGCATTTCGAATAAAGCTATTCCCATAGCAGATCACTCTAAGAACTCTAGATCATTTTCTGAATCCAAACAAGCTGTTTGCTCGAACTGTCTGAAATGCATCTTTAGGGAAAATCATGATAATTGTTTTACAAAATCCATGAAGAAAGTAAATGCTCATGCAAAGGTTCAACCTGTTATGTCTAGGATTTACACTAAGTCATCTATAGTGCATATGAAGCAAGACAAATTGAAAACTTTGCCTAGATGGATACCAACTGCTAAATCTTTGGAAACTAGGAATAAGGATAAGTCTTCCACTATGCATAAGAAGCCTAACAATCCTAGACCTTTCCATAAGTGGATACCGTCTGGTAGAATGTTTAAGGATGCTGGACTTAGGTGGATACCTACCGGAAAGCTGTTTACCGATAGCAAAATCAAGGTTGACCGTGAAACTACAAAGGGTTTGGATAATAATGTCACTAACCAATATATATGCAATCAAGCTTGTAATTTTAGTGCAGGTAATCCTTACTTAGTTGCAGATACTTCGATCCTTCACTACATGGACTGGCTAAAAGTATGGATAACTAATGGATTGATATCTCATAACTCACGGGTTCAAGTAACTCAACCTTGATATTCAACACTATGACGTCTGTTCACATCAGTTCAGGCCTCGTACTTCATCATTATGGCGTCTGTAGATAACTCTTCAGGCCCCGTTCCTCAAAGAAAAGAAAGGTGTACGCTTCAATGTGCTTTATCTTCAGAAGAAGAGAAATCTTCATGTTTATGACCATTCTCATCGACATTCTTCATCAACAAACTTCATGTTTCTCCCATGCTCATTTAGTCATAAAGTGGATCAACGTTCATTGGAGTATAGTCTTATTCACTTGCTCAATCAAAAATGGCAAATTTCATCTGCAATTTTTGAGGGGGAGAAGAGTGAATATACTACATGATGATGGATGTTTGAATAATGGTCATACGACTTAATGTTTGATGACTCTCCTCCAACGCCTAATTTTTAACTCACTAAGGATAAATGGGATTTATTGTTTGGGATTCATTGTTTAAAGATATGTTTGTTGAGTATTTCCAACCGCTAGCGAATGTTGATCATCTAAGAAGTACATCTCAGACTACTCAAGAAGCCCAATCTCCAGTTTATTCCTCAAAGCGTTGTTAATGACTATCATTGTAGTTGCACTCATGAAGAGTGAATATACTACATGATGATGGATGTTTGAATAATGTTCATACGACTTAATGTTTGATGACTCTCCTCCAACGCCTAATGTTTAACTCACTAAGGATAAATGGGATTTATTGTTTGGGATTCATTGTTTCAAGATATGTTTGATGAGTATTTCCAACCGCTAGCGAATGTTGATCATCTAAGAAGTACATCTCAGACTACTCAAGAAGCCCAATCTCCAGTTTATTCCTCAAAGTGTTGTTAATGACTATCATTGTAGTTGCACTCATGAATAATGATCCGCTCTTTGGTATTCCTTTGCCAAATCTTCACGGATTATTGTTCATGAATAATGATCCGCTCTTTGGTATCCCTTTACCAAATCTTCACGGATTATTGTGCACTATGTAAATCAACCACATGAACACTAAGGAAAATGACTACCTCATCCGCTTGAAGACATTATTGGTGAATCTTCCCGATCAGTCTCTATATGTATATCTTTAGGAAGATGGCATTGATGTTGAGGTATCATTTAATCCAGTTCATTTAATGGATCGATGTACATCCGATTGTATGTTTAGTTACGTGTTGGGCATTTGACACAAGTTGATCACTTCGGAGTTAATCATTTATCACTTATTTGAGATTGAAGTTGACTTTCACAAAGGCTTGTTCTTATTTGATAACTTGCTCGGGCCTAAGAATTTGAGTTGAAGACTTGGTTTATCTAGTTACCAGTAGTCGGGGTGGATGGTTGAAGACCTGGTTAACTATCACTATTAGGAGTTACGTTGTTTTACTCAGTGTCACACGCAGATGATGGTGTGGATAATCGCAAGAGGTGTTAATGTCTCATACTTTGTTTGAGTAGTGAGTACTTAGAGACTTGCTTGAAGCATAAATTCTCAACACCGTTCTTCCATCATCAAGTGCAAGCTTAAGATACAAATGTGGGTAATTCGGCTTTAGTTTCAAGTTTGGTATATCGGGTTTTTCTTTTTTTAGTGGTCACTTCAAGTTGTCTACATATGGGTTGATAAAGATAGTCAGAGAGAGTTTCTGTAGCAGTTGATTCTCACAGGATTCAGTTGAGCTAATTGTTTGTTCTTCTTTATTTCAAGAATTTTTTGGTATGTATAATGTGTTGCTGATTTTGAGGTATCAAAACCAGCAAGGGGGAAGGAGACATACATCTAAACACACAACGAGTACACGTGATGAACTTAATACTTCTTCTCTATTGAAGTCATCCCGGGAAAGACAAATGTCATAACCGTAGAGAAACTCAGTGTTTAACTCGTAGCCTTCGGTGTGTTATTCCAACTATTTGGGGGGAAGGATGTATTATTTCAACCATTTGGAGGGAAGTGGTCTCTGGATACTTTTGGTATGTGTTAACTCAGCTTTCAGTAAGAAGAAATATGAGAAGAATATGTGGAGCATGAGATAATATTGCTTATCGACATCTTCTATATGATTTATGGTAGTGCTTCCGGTTATTGCTTCATGTACACAATGCAATGATGATTCTGATGTGATCGCAACCATCTGGGGAGAGATATGTGCACATCAGGGTCGCACAACATGTTCACATGATCGAGCTTAATCAGTTATTCCGGAGTTGACATCCGCAGAGAAGATCAGTGATTCAAACCAGTTACTGTGATGTCGGTGTTTCTACTCTGGTTGGGTACTTGTGTACATTATGGGCTGATTGGTTATATGGAAGATAACTGGAATGCACTTGGTAAAATGAAGATGGTGATATATTGTTCCCCAGAATTGACAACTGCTGAAACTCGAAGAGTAATGTGTACATCGGGGACGCACAACATGATCATGTGATTGGGCTTAATCATTTATTCTGGGTTTGATAAATGCAAATATGATCCGTGTTATCTTGTTACTTCGGTGTTCTCGTCTTCTTCGGGGTGTTGAGCTTCATTCAATGAGACTGTTTGCTTCACTTCTTCTTCTTGAGGGAAATGGTCTTTGTTCGAGGATTGTCGGTTTGGGGGGAAGCTGCCAAAGATTCACTTTTAGAAGGCTCAAGTTCTTGCGACGATTCAAGAGCCTCGAATGCTTTGGTGGTGAAAGTTTAAGAGATGATGACTTCTATCTTCTACAAAGTGCTGAACGATTTCCTTATCTCGGTACTTGTATCATCATCTTCTTAAACTATTACTCTATCTGTAAATATTTTTCAAAAAGAAAATAGAAAAATATAAAACCAACAAAAATCCATAAAAATCAGAAAATTTGAAAATATATGTATATATATATATATATATATATATATATATATATATATATATATATATATATATATATATATATATATATATATATATATATATATATATTGTTTTTCAAAGACATGTCTTCTGGTATCGATAACATCTACGGTCTTAGAAATGTCATTCAATAATGGCACGGGACCATAGATAAAGTTCGAGCAGGAGGTGTAAATATTCTTTTTCAAAACATGTCTCAAAACTATGGCTTGCAGTTACTTTAGACTGTAACCCGTGCTTAAACCATGGTTTGCTATTATTTCAGATAGCAACCCGCTCTTCAAAAGAAGGAAAGTGCTGCGCTAAACCAATTTTCAAAAATTTTGTGCACTTATCCTAAAACAAAAACAAGGAAAGCATGTCGTCAAAAAGACTGCTGTTCCTACACAAATGTTTTTCCTTCTAAAATTCTTCAGAAAAATATTTGTTGTTTTTACAAAATGGTGGTAAATGAGTTGCTTGAAAATCAATCAGAATCAAGTTTTCATAAAATTGAAAAAACTCAATCAATGACTTCAGCGCTTTTAAAACTTTTCAAGAGAAAGAGTCATTGATTGAGGGGGAGAATGTTTTTCAAATTTATATCATCTATCGGGCTTTTCTAATTATCCTCGTACTTAACTAAAAATGATACTTGCCTATGTCGAAGGACTAGGTATTTAGGATATGAGTGTTAGAATTAGATGACTATAGTTTGATAAACATATAATTCCCATGCCCTTGTATGATCTGATTGATATGTTGGAATGACTTTTATTAGTCGATTGTTGTTTGGGTGATGTCGACCACCATATATCTGTATGTGTGTTCACTAACGTATGCAGGTATATTGGTATATAAGAATGTTCCCGATCCGGATCCCACAATAGAAGATGATTGGATGCCGAAAGGAAAGGGTAACTATTTTTTGGGTCGACAAATGAAGAAACGGAGCTTAATTAGATCTCTCCATGGATAGTTGGCACGATAGATGCAACTTCAGAGGTCTCACTGCTTCAGCAGACGGTTTTCTTCCAGCCTTACAGCAACAACAAAAGCAGCTTCTACACCACCTTACGTATCTTGTGCAGGAAAAGTAGTGAATGATACCATTTAAAAACAATTTTTAAATAATATTGTTTTAAAAAATGGAAAAATATTGTTTTTTGAAAATATATTGGACTTAATTTTGAAAATCACCAGACTTCATTTTATCAAAACTTTAGTCACTCAATCGACGACTACGTCATCGATTTGAGGGGGAGAGTGATTTAATATAAAATATTTTCAAACGATATTTCTTCACAAAAGTCCGGTTTGTACAATAATAAGTGGTGATCTAAAGATTTAATGTTATGTCATGGTATGATTTTCTTTAAAACCCAAAGATCTTTCAAAATGAAATTTTTTCTGTTCTTGTTTGATTGTGAAATTGTTTTATTTTACTTAAAGATCTCTTAAAAAATGTCATACCTGACACTAACAATCTTTAATGTCTATAATTGGTCCTCATCAATCAATTTCAATAATTAAATCTTGCCACGTCTTTCCCCTAAAATTTTAAATTATTTAAATCAATTGGGATCACAAATCTCAAAAGGTTTGAAATTTTTGATCGGGGGAGAGATCATGATTTAAATCTCAAATCGGTTTTAAAGGGTGATTGTTTCAAAAGCACACCTTCCTTCAAGTGCCAAACAATTTTGAAATACATAATGCACATGATTGTGGAGGAGCATTTAACCAAAAACCAGAAGAGTATTTAAGCAAGGCCACATTTTCTCCCATGTTTTCTAAACCTTATTAAATCACTTGGGATCCAAAATCTCAAAGGGTTTGATATTTTTGATCAAGGGAGAATTTGTGATTTAATTATAAAATCTGATAAATGATGATCGATTTGATTCAAAATGTGCATGCTTGTCACACCCCCAAATTACGTGTTTTGCAGCGGAATGGAATACCTTGGGGAGGACTGTCATAGCATCAAAGTTACAGTTATATCGAACGACCTAAAGTGTCGTTTAGAAAATACATCGTTTGATTAAGTAAAATAATCAGAGTTTACAAAATGTAGGTCCCAAATGAAAATCAATGTATGAGGTAATAGGTTTGATACAAGCCAAACGATGTTTTTAAAGTGTATAAATCCCACGTGAGACGCGTCGTCACCACGACTCTATGATATGTCCATATGCATGCCATGAAGTGAATGCCTTAGATACCTGAGATAAAACATGCTAAAAAGTGTCAACACAAAGGTTGGTGAGTTCATAGAGGTTGGTTAACAAGTAAAGCCTTAAAAGAGTGTTTATGTAACAAAGGCAAAGTTTTTGGTCAAATAGAATAGTTCGCAAAGCAAAGGCATCGTAAATCCACTCAGTGCCAAGTCCCGCCCATACAAAATTTGCAACCTGTGTGTTTACAACCCACTGCTAAAAATAGTATGTCAATCATGTATGCATGTATCATAGTAGTTAAAAGTATAAATGTCACCACAAGGGTCTTCCAACAACTCGTGTTGGGATGTTCCTCCAACGCTCACGTTGGGCTGTATCCATATAAATGGCCTTCCAACATATAAATGCTGGGATGTTCCTCCAACGACGCATGTTGGGGTATCCAATTAATGGCCTTCCAAATATAAATGCGGGATGTTTGTTTAAGTCTAGTCAATAACACACCAAGTCTAGAGTATAAGTAAGTTGTTTGGCAAAAGAGTTTAAAATGTTGGATAAAATAAGCATATATCTCGCCCCAAATAGTTTATAGGAACTTAAATGAGTAAAAGCGGGGTATGAACTCACAATAGTATGTAAAAGTTTAGAGTACTTGTGAAAGTAAATGAAAATAGTTTGAGCATGTATCTCCCCCAAAAGTGATTGAAAATGAATAAAAGTAGGGGCTATGAAACTCACAGTAATATGTCAAAGTTTAGAATATTTGTGATAGTGAAAGTAAGTAGTTGAGCATGTATCTCCCCCAAAGAGTTTGTAAGACAAATACGTAATAGAAAGTGGGGCTACGAACTCACCTGATGTGATTGATATGCTAACAAAATGAAGTGCAAGAAAATGAGGCTCGGAAACAATCCGCGACCTAAAATGAATGATATGATACTCAATGAGTTATGATGTAATGTTATGCATGCATTTCGTATGTTATTTATACCACTTGTGAATTTTGAAAAATAATACTCTTCGTCGAAAAATACACTTTTGACGTCTTGACCATCCAAAAATCACTTTACAAGTATTTACGTCAAAATGTCATCCTACAACGGTTTTATAATGATTTATAGTGAAATTATCACTTTTCGTCGTAAAACAATGTCGTCGGAAATTTCATGAAAGTGACAAAAATGGCTTTGGAAAAATAGTCGTAAAATGGTGTACGTCGCACGTTAGGAAACGAACTCGACGGTTTTGGAAAGTTTGTATCAAAATCTAGAAGTTTCAGTTCATGAGTTTTCATCATAAAGGTCTCGAACATAAAGATAATAAAGGTTAAAGATGGTGATTTTGGCTAAAATGTTGGTTAAAAATGAGTTTCGGCCAAGTTTAAACATCCATAAATAATTTATTACAACTCCGCTATACAAACGGTTGATCGTTTTGAAAAACATGCTTGGTGATCTTGATTTTATTAGAAGATATTTCGTTCCAAAAAGTTCTACATCATGGTTAAAACAGCCTCCAACATGGTCGTTTTAGTTACCGTAACACTTTGTCTCGTAAAAGTAATATAGTTTTTTCAGAAAATAATAGTTACGGCAATTTTATGAAAACGTGCATATCTTTGTCGTTTCAAACCGCTTTTCTACGATAATACGTCCTTAGCTTCGTATCAAAGTATACTAATATATTTTTGATAAGTCGAAATAATTTATAAAACTTAGGACTCGTTTTATGAATCAATAAAGTAATAATAGTATGCTGAAATTTCAGAAAAATATATATTTCGTCGTCAAACTTGTAAAATCCATAACTTCTTCGTTATAACTCCGTTTTAATCCGCTCAAGCGGCCACGGATTCGTTTTAAAGTATATTTTCTAAATATCAAGGCCAAAATTTCGTGTCAACTGTCGGATTTTCCAGAAAAACAAAATAAGGACAGACCACTTTATATACTTGTCGAAAATAGTTTTTCTCGTACTAAACTTATTCCAATCCCTTCAAATCAACTCCAAAGCTAATCTATTCCTACCATACACCTTCTTAGGGTGTCATGGGTTCCTAAACATCATCAAGACCAAAATATACCAAGGGAATAATTATAGGATGACTTTATATATAGAACTCTTAAAATCAATGTAAAATGGTATAAACAACACAAGTCTTGCATGTTTTTGCTCAAAAATGATGAGATGAGTATGAAATGAATATGTAAGATGAAAAATAAATATGAGATGCTTACAAGTGATATGATGAGGTGATTAGAACCAAGGATTAAACCTAAACACCCTAGGTTTTTATTTCAAAACCTTAATAAGAGTGTAATCTAGATTGTTTAAAACACTTGAGCTTGAGAAAAATTTTGTGATCCCTTGTACCCCTTGATGATGAACCGGTTTTGAGGATGAAAAACCAAGAGAGAAGAAAAATTTTATCAACTTTGAATTATGAGGATGTATGAAGTGAAATGAATGAAGTGAAGTTAGACCTTGGAGTATAAATCTATACAATCAAAGACAACAAGTACCAACCAAATAAATGCATACACTCCCCCCCTAGAACCGGTTTTGGGGGGATTGTGTCAACAAATATATATATATTTTTTTTATTTTATATTGTATAAGAATTTGTAATAAATGTAAGTATAATGTACATGTAACATTATTTGTAAGATTTAATATACATTTGTGTATTTAAGGAAATTTTAGGTGAAAGTAATTTTTAATAGATCAAAGTAGAGTATAATGATATCATAAAAATTGTAAAAATACATTCCTTGTGAAATTTGAGTGATAAAATAATTATCGAGTAATTTTTAAGAAAAGCGTCGTAATAATATAACTTTAACGATTTATATACGAAATAAATTTAGAACACTAGGTAAACTCAAAATATAGTTTTTATAAACTAAATGTAAATATAAAAATATGTCGGGATCATTTTTGGAAGTAACGGATTAAATATTCAAAATAATAACTCACGCGATAACGTTTATTTAATATAAAAATTACGCGTTAAATGTGAAATGAAATGTCATGAATGGATTAACATGATGCAAATGAGGTTAATGAAATGTAGACTAAACTTAGTCCACATGAAATGTTCGTGATGATATGATCATGATTCGCGCTAAACCATAAAGGTTACGCGAATTTGGAACACGCACAGCTAGTTTACGATAAATGATGAAATTGTGAAACGTGAATTGTTTTGAGAAATGACCAAAAATTGAGAATTGTGACATTCTTCCCATGTCAGAGGAATCACGTCCTCGTGATTCAATCGATGATACTATGGTTCAAACCTCGACAAGGGTTCTAAAAGTTTATGCTCGTGTATGGTCTAAATGATTATGTCAATGCTCATGCATATGAGTTACTCGGCCCACAAGATACGTTCCGTGCTATCGCGTGAGCAATTCCCATCCTAAATACATGATTTCTTATGATTAGGCTCGATGAGACAAGCTTTCCCATTCTCAAGCAAAATTTTTAAAAGACTTTTTGGTAACCGATTTTACTTAATCCCACAACTCATCAAACAAGAACTGTCATACGATTAGGCTAAATCGGTTTAGGTAACGACTTGTTTCTAGCTTGATCTTTGCAACTCATCAAACAAGAACTGCCACTCGGATCAAACTGGAAACAAGTGGTTTGAAGAAAATCTTTTGAAAATTTGGCTTGATTACGAATTGCTTACACATATGAGACTACTACTCCCTTCATTGCATGATTCTTCCTGAATTAGACATAGGTGATCACGCTATGTATAATTTAGGAGTAACTATGCAATGCTTGGACTAATCGACTCATATGATGTTTGGTGTTGAGTCATAAGTCCGCATGTATAAAGAATGTGCACTTATAATGATATGATGAGATGCTATGATGATGTGGTTATAGTCTAGGGTCAATGATGCAACCTAGTTATCTATAACCGATGCTCGATACCAACTGTCACACCCCCAAATTACGGGTTTTGCAGCGGAATGGAATACCTTGGGGAGGACTGTCATAGCATCAAAGTTACAGTTATATCGAACGACCTAAAGTGTCGTTTAGAAAATACATCGCTTGATTAAGTAAAATAATCAGAGTTTACAAAATGTAAGTCCCAAATGAAAATCAATGTATGAGGTAATAGGTTTGATACAAGCCAAACGATGTTTTTAAAGTGTATAAATCCCACGTGAGACGCGTCGTCACCACGACTCTATGATATGTCCATATGCATGCCATGAAGTGAATGCCTTAGATACCTGAGATAAAACATGCTAAAAAGTGTCAACACAAAGGTTGGTGAGTTCATAGAGTTTGGTTAACAAGTAAAGCCTTAAAAGAGTGTTTATGTAACAAAGGCAAAGTTTTTGGTCAAATAGAATAGTTCGCAAAGCAAAGGCATCGTAAATCCACGCAGTTCCAAGTCCCGCCCATACAAAACTTGCAACCTGTGTGTTTACAACCCACTGCTAAAAATAGTATGTCAATCATGTATGCATGTATCATAGTAGTTAAAAGTATAAATGTCACCACAAGGGTCTTCCAACAACTCGTGTTGGTATGTTCCTCCAACGCTCACGTTGGGTGATCCATATAAATGGCCTTCCAACATATAAATGCTGGGATGTTCCTCCAACGACGCACGTTGGGCAGTATCCAAATTAATGGCCTTCCAACATATAAATGCTGGGATGTTTGTTTAAGTCTAGTCAATACACCCACCAAGTCTAGAGTATAAGTAATGTTGTTTGGCAAAAGAGTTTAAATGTTTGGATAAATAAGCATATATCTCGCCCCAAATAGTTTATAGGAACTTAAATGAGTAAAAGCGGGGTATGAACTCACAATAGTATGTAAAAGTTTAGAGTACTTGTGAAAGTAAATGAAAATAGTTTGAGCATGTATCTCCCCCAAAAGTGATTGAAAGTGAATAAAAGTAGGGGCTATGAAACTCACAGTAATATGTCAAAGTTTAGAATATTTGTGATAGTGAAAGTAAGTAGTTGAGCATGTATCTCCCCAAAGAGTTTGTAAGACAAATACGTAATAGAAAGTGGGGCTACGAACTCACCCGATGTGATTGATATGCTAACAAAATGAAGTGCAAGAAAATGAGGCTCGGAAACTATCCGCGACCTAAAATGAATGATATGATACTCAATGAGTTATGATGTAATGTTATGCATGCATTTCGTATGTTATTTATACCACTTGTGAATTTGAAAATAATACTCTTCGTCGAAAAATACTCCTTTGACGTCTTGACCATCCAAAATCACTTTACAAGTATTTACGTCAAAATGTCATCCTACAACGGTTTTATAATGATTTATAGTGAAATTTCACTTTTCGTCGTAAAACAATGTCGTCGGAAATTTCATGAAAGTGACAAAAATGGCTTTGGAAAAATAGTTGTAAAATGGTGTACGCGACGTTAGGAAACGAACTCGACGGTTTTGGAAAGTTTGTATCAAAATCTAGAAGTTTCAGCTCATGAGTTTTCGTCATAAAGGTCTCGAACATAAAGATAATAAAGGTTAAAGATGGTGATTTGGCTAAAATGTTGGTTAAAAATGAGTTTCGGCCAAGTTTAAACATCCATAAATAATTTATTACAACTCCGCTATACAAACGGTTGATCGTTTTGAAAAATATGCTTGGTGATCTTGATTTTATTAGAAGACATTTCGCTCCAAAAAGTTCTACATCATGGTTAAAACAGCCTCCAACATGGTCGTTTTAGTTACCGTAACACTTGTCTCGTAAAAATAATATAGTTTTTCTAAAATAATAGTTACGGCAATTTTATGAAAACGTGCATATCTTAGTCGTTTCAAATCCGCTTTTACGTATTATACGTCCTTAGCTTTGCATCAAAGTATACTAATATATTTTTGATAAGTCGAAATAATTTGTAAAGCTTAGGACTCGTTTTTTATTCGAATAAAGTAATAATAGTATGCTGAAATTTCAGAAAAATATATATTTCGTCGTCAAACTTGTAAAATCCATAACTTCTTCGTTATAACTCCGCTTAATCCGCTCAAGCGCCACGGATTCGTTTTAAAGTATATTTTCTAAATATCAAGGCCAAAATTTCGTGTCAACTGTCGGATTTTCCAGAAAAACAAAATAAGGACAGACCACTTTATATACTTGTCGAAAATAGTTTTTCTCGTACTAAACTTATTCCAATCCCTTCAAATCAACTCCAAAGCTAATCTATTCCTACCATACACCTTCTTAGGGTGTCATGGGTTCCTAAACATCATCAAGACCAATATATAACAAGGGGATAATTATAGGATGACCTTTATATATAGAACTCTTAAAATCAATGTAAAAATGGTATAAACAACACAAGTCTTGCATGTTTTTGCTCAAAAATGATGAGATGAGTATGAAATGAATATGTAAGATGAAAAATAAATATGAGATGCTTACAAGTGATATGATGAGGTGATTAGAACCAAGGATTAAACCTAAACACCCTAGGTTTTTATTTCAAAACCTTAATAAGAGTATTATCTAGATTGTAAATACTTGAGCTTGAGAAAAATTTTGTGATCCCTTGTACCCCTTGATGATGAACCGGTTTTGAGGATGAAAAACCAAGAGAGAAGAAAAATTTTATCAACTTTGAATTATGAGGATGTATGAAGTGAAATGAATGAAGTGAAGTTAGACCTTGGAGTATAAATCTATACAATCAAAGACAACAAGTACCAACCAAATAAATGCATACACTCCCCCCCTAGAACCGGTTTTGGGGGGATTGTGTCAACAAATATATATATATATATTTTTTTTTTTTATATTGTATAAGAATTTGTAATAAATGTAAGTATAATGTACATGTAACATTATTTGTAAGATTTAATATACATTTGTGTATTTAAGGAAATTTTAGGTGAAAGTAATTTTTAATAGATCAAAGTAGAGTATAATGATATCATAAAAATTGTAAAAATACATTCCTTGTGAAATTTGAGTGATAAAATAATTATCGAGTAATTTTTAAGAAAAGCGTCGTAATAATATAACTTTAACGATTTATATACGAAATAAATTTAGAACACTAGGTAAACTCAAAATATAGTTTTTATAAACTAAATGTAAATATAAAAATATGTCGGGATCATTTTTGGAAGTAACGGATTAAATATTCAAAATAATAACTCACGCGATAACGTTTATTTAATATAAAAATTACGCGTTAAATGTGAAATGAAATGTCATGAATGGATTAACATGATGCAAATGAGGTTAATGAAATGTAGACTAAACTTAGTCCACATGAAATGTTCGTGATGATATGATCATGAATTTGCCGCTAAACCATAAAGGTTCACTTGGGATCCAAAATCTCAAAGGGTTTGATAAATTGAAATTGTGATCAACGGAGAATTGTTTTGAGAAATGAAAAAAATGATGATCGATTTGATTCAAAATGTGCATGCTGCTCTCCCATATGTGCTAAACGCTTTCAAATCTCGAAGCACATATTGAGGGGGAGCATTTCAAAAGAAAATAAACTTTCAAGGTACAAAGATTTCTATGCTTCAACATAATGTACCTTGATTGATTTTCTAAATGGTTTCTTATTGGCAAATGTGATCGTGAAAGTACTTCAAAGAACTCCTACCTCGATGTGTTAAATGATTTCAAACAACCAACGCACATTTTGAGGGGGAGAACTTACCTAGAAAATCAAATGGCTTTTTCGAAAGAAATTGTGATCAAGAAAATCATATGCACATGTTGAGGGGGAGTATTTCTAAATGATCAAAAAAATTAAGGCACAAAATGCTTTGATATTATATCACAAGTACCTTGATTTATTTTCCAAATGATTTTTCAATTGGTTTTATGGAAGAATGAACTGTACCAAAAGACCGACCATTTTACTTTATGCATGGAGTTATAAGGATGGTGAGGTTAGGTATTAGTTCCCACGATCCGCCAGAACCGGAGGGATCTACCCAGGGATAATCCACTAGATAGTGTAGAGTCCTTAGGTATATTGAAAAAAGGAGAAAAGTGAAATGGGAAGACTGTGGACTGAGATAGAGCTAGAACTAGAATAAACCCAACAAGGTTCTAGTAATGAAGTCTCGGTAAGCACTGAAGGGGTTGAAGAATGAAAAAGAATTGAATGTGAAAAGGGTAAAAAGAAATAGCCCTCCATTTATTCAACCTTAGGGCAGAAACCGGGTTCAATACATATGCTACTGGTGGTTACTAAGGTAACACTGGTATTGAAGACAAGACATCATGGACCCAGTGACGCACTGCACTACAACTTCCCAAGCTACTCAAGTTCCTCTTAAAAAGGCTTGTTTCATTCTCACGGGGAACCTACATAATCTATCGAATTTCTTTTAGAGATAGTTGATATTGAAGAAGGAGACCCTCTCCCTAGTCTCCGGCATAGGAACCAAATGTGCACAATTGAGTCTAGAGCCACGAGATCATCAATAAATCTCATTAGGACACTGTCAATGAAGACTCTCTATTTCACACAATGTGGAAAGAGAGATTATATCTTAAGAGTCCTACGCATTATCCTTGTGGTATTGCCAGATCATCTGAGTGACTTGCAAACATGTTCACAATGAAGATGGAAAGCCTTCTAGAGCCAACATCAAGCAAGCTCTTGGTAGGTGGCATGCGAGATCTATCCAATAGATCAACCATGTGACAACTGAACAGAAACAATGGGGCGATTCAAAATTATGAATCAATCCTGGTTCATGTTATGGATTGACGGATACCTTTGAAAAACCGGTCTTTGTGCGTAAAATACTTTTCTCTAGCACATCGACTGTGTATTAATATTTCAAAATAAAAGGTGTTTATGATTGATAATTGATTTTTCTTAAAACCTTTGTTTTATTGAAGAAACAATTTATTAAGCAGTACACAATTGTTTTTCAAATCATTTTTCATCAATCAGTGAATCCTAATTTGCTGGTTCACTCACTCCGTGTTGTCTTCTTTGAGACGTTCCGGTTTGAGAACAGCTAGAACAGCTGCGAAACCCTGTCAAGGAGATTCTTAGGAATCATACCTGATCACAGGCAGTACTTGTACTGATCAACAGGGAACCGTGGGCCGTGTACCTCAATTCAACGAAAGTGATCAAAGACACTTTCGTGTGTTTTATTGCTAACTGTTGTTTGCAGGTATATTTGGACGATTGCAGCTGATCAGAATTGAGAAGTCAATCAAAAGCCGCATGCTCACAACATCCACACTTAATTGAAGAAATCATGACTTGTGCATATCTACAGAACCTGGCACTGATATTTTTATAATATGTTTCTGCTACGCTGCTGCAAATTTCTTGAACCAGTAAAAGCTTCCGCTACTCTGATGAAAAGATGTCATGATCCAGAAAGTGTGAGCATGTCGGTCCGTAAGTCACAACATCACATAAAGGCAACACAATAAAGGGTGATCCAGAGATTTACTGTGGCTGATGATCTCAATGAAAGCTTGAAGATCATCAAGATGTGGATCAGTTCAAAGACCTCCACTTAAAGTACAAAACTATGCGGACTTTGAAGAATCGCTACTAAAGCACAAAGATTGCGGAATTGAAGAATTGAAGTCTACGAGCTCAAGACTAAAGATTAAATATAATGCAAGGATTCAAAATGTAAAACATGGGGTGACCTCCCTTAGGGGGAGATTGTTAGGAATTGGAAATTTCATTGTGAAGTGTCGGTCACCCCAACTATAGACTAGCACAAGTTAGCTCGTAGACATATCGTTATTTACGTATTTATTAGTTTAGTTATTAGTTTAGAGTAACACGGTGGAGGAAGGATGGGTCTTTACCCACTGTATGCCTGATCCACAGTCCGAAGGAGGATGTGTAGTATGTAACTATAAATACCCTCTACCTCCCAAGGTAGAGGGTTGGACCTTACACATTCTTAATCTAACCTTCTATGTTTTCTTTCACTTTCTCTCTCTAGAAAGGATCCCACTGTCTCTCTCTAAACTCTATCTCATTCGATCCATTATTGAGCTTATTTATGTGTTTATGAAATCCAATATATTACAGTGGATTCTACAGGTAAGTTGTTTAATTTTACTAAATCCCGCAATCTAATTTGCCAAATTTCGTTTCTAGGATATTTGTTAATGCATATCTTTCATATCTCATTCTACACATCCTCAATGGATTAACTTAGGATGTTTGACATGATCTTAGACACTTCCATCTCATTAGAAACTACCATATTTGTATGGATTAACCTCAAATAAGCCACTTATGGAAACCACTAGGATTAGCATTCGATCTTGTTGCTTCATTAACTTGAACTCCTCATCCTCAGACTCGTTACCTCTTAACATCTCATCACCCATTCAAGATGTGAACTTTCTAAACTTAAGTACTCCAACTCCACCACCATTATGACTACTTTACAACCATCCAAAACACCTTTACTACCAAAGTCTCTACTCTGTGCAAACACCACCAACATCTCCTCACCCGTTTGCGGATGACTTAGATGACTTACCGAGACTAACAAATCTGGACTCATTATTTGCAAAGATATCATACACAAGTCTATCATATGACTATAGATATTGTTTTGTATCTACATGTATTGCCTCACTTGGTTAACATGAAAATAATGTGTCATCCTTTAAGACGATAAGTATTTACATAGATTCATGACTCACACGTATGTTGAAGACATACTATCAAGTCTTGTTATCCTTGAGTTCAATCTAAGCTTTATAATCTCAACAAATAATCAACCTAAGTACTCCCATAGCACAACAAACACCTACATCACCACATCCTTATTTAGACACACTAGAAGACCTACCACCTAGATCAACCAATCCACCATCCTTACCATCGTTTGAATTCGTAGAGTGTATTGCTCAAAAAGCCCTTGTGTCCAAGACTTGTACTGAATCAAATGCATGTTTGAACAAACTCAAACATCCTTTCCCACATATAAGGACTCAGATAATTCATTATGGCTAGAACCTCAACTATCAAATAAGCATGGTACTCTTGGTAATTGTTGTCAATTTCCACTAGGTATAAGTAGTACTACCTTCACAAATTATCAAAGTATTAGTAATACTTTGTCGTTAAACTTCTGCATAAATTTCGTTAAACCTCAAATCAACATTTTAACAACATATGTTAAAATGCAATCTCAAAGCCAACATCATACACCCCAAGCAACAATGACTCTTGAGGAGTATACATAAGAAACTCGAGTGAATTCATCTTGTCATCATCTAGTGAATATAATCTTGAGACCAAGTTTATTTAGATGGGACTATCCGAATCAAACACTTTGGCTTCATATCTTCATATAGGAAAACATGATGATTTGAAAAACATTATGCCTAAGAAATCATGCGTTAAGTATTCATTTTGTTAAAAGGATATTGTATATCCTAAGCATTATTCTCTCCTTGCGACATAAATGGTTGTGTTACAAGAGATTTCATTACACCTCATTGGCTAAATGATCTTGAAACGAACAAGTTCTATGAACTAGTGTATCCAATTCATCTTGTCATACTTATTTTTATAAGCATGATAACTTTATCCCATGCGATAATCTCATTTGTTGAAAGATACTATTTGTATCCATTTCCTTTCAAACGTACATCATAACCTAACCTTGCTCAAACCTTGTGCACATCCAAGGTTAAAACTACACATCTCTAGAACATACACATGATCAATTGAAGTTAGTAACCTTATTTAGATTCTTGTCAAATAAAGTTCCAAAGAATTTTCTTGAGAACATTATTAATTTAACATATTCCATTCCCTAGTCTTAGATAATCAAATCACTTTTAAAGTATACACTTCAAAATAAAAGATGTCATCCATTAGATCATACAATTAGCTATGCAATTTGAACAACCTTAGATTCTAAACACAATATTAAAACATATCGTTTATCAACACACCATTGTTAAAGTTCATGTGTATTTCATATTAGTTGTGTCACATTAAGCCAAGTATTGGTAAACTATCATCTTTTATTCACTTTGATAGGCAAAAGTAGGAGTTCCCATCTTTCTAACATGAGAATGACTACTAGAGAACCTATTGCACTAGAAACTCAATTTGACCTAACGGTTGAATTTCTTCCTGGAGAGAAGTTGGGTATGTGGAATCACCCGTAAAAATGGTCGTGTTTAGCCTTAATTGAGCATCGCTAGTAATAGTCTCATATTCATTCTCCAACTTGAAAAATCTATTTTCCTATACTTGCCTAAAGTAAGTGTTAAAACATTGATAGTTTGCCTCGCCTTAGGAATACTAATCAAACAAGTAGTATATATTACTTTTCTTTTAAAACCACTTGAATTGCACTTACATGTGTTGATTACATGTTCTTGTTTGATGCGATAAGTTGATTTGACATTATCTTAGTGTTTGATAACTAGTCAAATGTGTAAACCTTAGTACGATTTTATCTTCATAATGCTTGTACTCTTGTTTCATGCTACTAAACGTTTAAACCTAAACTTTATTTGCATGATACTTACTTTTGAATTATTTTTAGCATGATTAACATGTTACTTATGAACTCATAATATGCCATTCTGATACGTGATAATTTTGATATGATATATTTATGTTTGAAAGCTATTAGTTGGCATTCATTACATCTATGTGTAGTACGATCCAAATGATACATGCTTCAAATTGTTATGTCTTAAACATGGCTTGCATGAATCTTTCATCTTGTTTTTTTTGCTTCTTGTCACACTATTTGTTTGCTACGTGTGCACATATAATCTGTCAAAGTGCTTTTGGTATGACAAACTTTTAGAAGCCTTTTTATCTTACAAATTAATCACATAGATTATTGTATATCCAAGTATGCTTAAGTGTCTAAGTCTAACGACAAAACAATCTCATAATGAAATGTCTTGAATAAAGTCGTATTCTTGCATAATATGATTGTTTTGATGCTATCTTGTGTGGTGATTTCTTGTCTACTAAGTGCAATGTGTTGTTTTTGCTTATATAATATGTTATCTTTTGATTTCTATCATGTTAACATCTTTTATCACTAACAAATTTGTTTTGTAGGTTGATAACAAATTATTTGTTATCTCACTTGGTTCTAACTTTTATATGCTCATTTTGCATAATTCCCTTTATTGCTACGTAGATTAGTACTATGCTTTATGAGACCCCTACACTTGCATATAGTTTAGAAGCATATAGAATTAAGTTCTAGAGGGTTGGCTTTACATTTTTGTCTTTCAACCAACCTCTTTCCAAATCTCATTTTTGCTTCCGCTTTTCAAAAATCACCTCCATCATTATTTAATTATAACAATACTCTAATCCTCTTCACTTCCTATTAGGAAACCACATGCCTCATCATACAATCATCTCGTATAAATCGAGAAGAGGTACGTGACTTTAAGGATGAAGTTCATTGTATGCTAACCATCATCCAGAAAAACATCACTAAGCTCATCTCTTTCGTTAACCCGAATAACCTCCTAAACACTTTGTTGTCATTCCTTATTTGATACATTACACATTATGTTGGATGTCCACCAATTAAGGGGGAGAGAAATCCATTCACATAATTGTCTTTTGTCAAAATTTATGTCTCTTAGACTCTAAAATGCCAACACATAGGTAAAAACCACTTAGCTAAAACCGGTTCACGAAACCACAACTAGTTCAACCTTTTTAACTTTTTATCACAAGTTTGCACCAATACCTCATCAAGTGAAAAACGCATCATGTGTTTTTACAAAACATCTTCATCTCCACATATAGGATTTTCCTTAAACTAGCACCTTACAACTTCACTATCTAGAACACCATCATAGGATCTATCATTTTCTCGCTTATCATGTATGTCCTTGTCAGTGCAAACAATATATTAATCAAAACACGTTGGTCTATCCAACTCTCACTCATATGATGTCATTCTCATCCTCATATAGGTACTCATTATTATTATTAGTATTTTCCATATTGTCTTCACTTATTTTCAATGTGATAATCATCCATGACGATCAAAACCATGCTAAAACTACCTTTCCTATTGTCACCTAGAATAGGTCATTTTTATAATTCATGTCAATCAATGAACGAATTTATCTTCATGTTATCACTTTTATATTTTTTGGTATCTTCATTATAATATTCTTAGATAGAACGCATTATTGATTACTCTTGGGTTGAAGCATATGAGAACTTGCTCAAAACAATAGGTTGTTAGGATCAATAAATCATTCAAATCATAACCCTTATGCATCATTGAAATGCAATGTCCATTCATATTTTTTTCTTAGCTTTGGTCACTTGACATGACGAAAGGATTGCATGAGTCCATATTTTTATATTTGCTATACATACGAGTTTCTAACTCTTTAATAGCCTCTTACCTAATCACCACCACCTTCCATCACCACTTTCACTAATCATCACCACCATGGATTAGCAAAAACTAACTTTTGTAAAATCTCGAGTCATCTACCATCACCACATGAATCCTACTAGTAAACCGACACCAACACTAGCACCACTAGTGGCACACCCGATGGGAGACTTCATATCTTCTTTCTAGGAACTATTTTGTAGGATTTTATCATATTATATTCTCACTTTTCTTATGATTGTAATTAGAAGACTACACTTCATGAGATCTTTGATTATATCATTTTTCACATATATACATCTTATTTTTCTTTGTGAAAAAGATGAAATATATTGCACTAATGTTTTTCATTGTAGGTTCATCATCATATACACTCGATTGTATATAACTTACTCATCAAAGGATGAAGTTTGCATCAATTATTTTTCTTATTTTAGGTGCTTCTTGACACCCTCGAACAAGGAGGAATATCCTTTAAGCACTCATATTGCATCGTCTATAGACTTGGTTGTATATGACATATTTGTCTAAAGAAAAAGCTTCTATTATACTAATATTTATTTTGAAGGTTCATCTTGACGCCCTAGAGCAAGGGAGCTTCCGTCAAGAATTTACTGAATGCATCTTATACACACTTTGTTGTATATCACTTACTCGTCGAATGACGAATATAGTTTTGCACTAATATTTGTTTTGTAGGTTTTTAATCATACCTTGACGCCTTAAACAAGGGGAGCAACCGTCAAGGGGGAGCATGCACGCATTTAGCATCATTCTCACTTTTCAACAAGAATTTGTGCTTCGATAAAAAGTGGAGAAAATAGGCTAATATTGCTATGCATTTTTCTTTTTCATATATTTCTCATAATTTTTGTTGCATTAAACTAACCTTGATGTAGGTTAAGCCTCTTTATTTGATCCATGGATCCGCTACCAAACAAGGGACGGATTGAAGTGGACAATTTAACTTCACTAGAGATGATGCAAGCTCGCCTTTTTGGGGAGAAATAAGTTTAAACTCCAAGGACACGCCCTTTTTGTTTTGACAAAAGGGGGAGAAGAGTGTAAACGGAGAAGGTAATGTAAAGGTAGTAAAGATACAAGTAACTTTTTACATTTTACTTTCTATTACGTTTACATATCTTTGTCATTATCAAAAAGGGGGAGATTGTTAGTGCAAATATTACGATATTTAATCTATACAGTCTTGGTTGTTTTGATTGATGACAAACATGTAACTTGTAATACATAACGTAAAATGTACAAGTTACTCCTAATCACACTTTGCCTCAACATACATTCAACACCTCTTGATGTCTCAAGTCCTCATATGTTACAACACAGGTTCATACATGTTTGTTATGTGGCATTATGATCAAACCCATTAACAAATCATTTAGAATGTTTAAAATACATTTAGAGTCACTAAGTATTTTAATAGGTTAACCATTCTATTTTGAACCTCATTTTACATTTTGCATTCACAAGTATTTCATACAAATACTAAAGTTTACTTACACTTGACAAAATATATTTTATTTTGACAAGCACTCAACTAGATATTTTTACAAAAGGTAAATAGACATTTTATTAACTAGTTACATAATACATTTTACAAGTTTACTTTGATAAACTTTTTAATCTAAAAAAGAAATACATATTACATCATCATCTTTGAAATCCGTGGAAGATCTCTTGAATATTTTGGTTAGATTGACACTCAATATATCAAATGTGATCTTAGTAAGATTTGGTAATATCTTGGAAAGATTTGAAGAAAGATTTTTTAGATTTTCTGTCAAGCACCCACGGAACCAAAATGTATAAAGGACGGAACCCTTTATTTGGTTCCTTGGTCCGTGGACGCTCCTGACCACTTTTGCCTATAAATACAAGCCTATTGTTTTCCTATTTCTTCACCACTTTAAAACACATCTTCTCCACCTTCTTGCATACATTTAGATCAATCATTAACAATGTAGTAGCATACATTAAACACCCTAATGATCATGATCATAATGCTTCTAACATTCATCTTTGTTGTAAGCATACTCTACATTTTGATCAACCAAGGAAAGCTTGGAGATCTAGCCATCCCCACTCACCACAAGCTGAAAATCTATCACAACAAGATTAGGGAAATTGTGATCTTCATCATGAAGGCTTCCTATCAAATAGAAGTTCATTTAGAAGTAGTTATTCATATCCATTATACATTTGTGTCATGGATCATTAGTGTAAACATCATTGCATCATAACAACACTTTCACCAAACTAGATTAGATGGTTTATGTGTTTGTGCCATAAAACACAAGGTTTATTATGTTGGGCCATAAAACATATTGGGAGTGGTTGTACCCTTGTAAAAGAACTCGACATCTAGCTTAGTGTCGGAAATATTGTATAGGCGACGTTAGGTTGGTTCTACCTCGAACTAGAACCCGGTATTTAGCTTTGTACTGGAAAAAGTGTAAGCGACGATTGTAAGGTTTTCTCTGCCGAGAAGGGAGCTTGTTGATTTAGTGAAGTAACTCTCGAGTTGGGTACTCGGGGAGTGGAGTAGGGCGGAGAGGAGATCCGTGACCGAACCACTATAAATCACCGTGTTCGGTTTGCACTTTCCTTTCTTTATCTCTTTACTTTTATAGTTGCACTATACTATTGCTTGTGATGTGGTTTGATGTTGATGCTTGTGTGACAACTTGGTTTACTATGATTTACATTAGTCACAAACAATAATTGGTACTTTCATATTATAACAAGTTTCATAAACGATTTGATACAAAAGATCTAACGATTTTAAACGGTAACGTATTCACCCCCCCCCCCTCTACGTTTCCACAGTTTCCATATTTCAAGTAGTAAGTCTGGTAGTGAATACACATATGGTCATAATAACGCCTCATATATAGTAAAGTTATGCGACAAAGCCCTACAAATAAATAATATACGTTCCGTAGACAGGGGAACGAGAGGTTGGCCGACCTCTAATAGCGCTATCCATACTACCTACTGCTCCACACAAGGGAGCCGTACGTACGGTACGTATAATTGGAGTGCGAATGGCAAACCAATCGGGGACTAACAATGCGAATGTACTGTTTGTACGAACAGTCCATCATAACAACTATTATATACTATCAAATCATGACTGCTTCGAACATGGGAGACTCGGCATTGCTCCGAACATGGGAGAATTTAGGCTGCTCCGAACAGGGGAGACTTTAGGTCAAGGACGTACGATCCATTAGGTTCAAACAAGTCATAGGTTCATAATTAAGTTCAAGAGTCTAAGGGTTCAAAATATATCAATAGTTCAAATCAAGTCAAGAGAGTTCAATATAAGTCAAAGGTTCAAAATATATCAACAAGTTCAAAGAAAAAAATTTAAGTTTATGTTCATGGATTTCACCCCAAATAAGTAAAGCGGTAAAAAGGAGGTTGTGAATACTCACCTCAAGCAATAAGCAATATGGTATAAGCAAGTGTGCACGGAAATCGAAGTTCGGTGACTCTAACCACAACCTAAATAATTAATATTTCTTAGGTTCGAAAACAATGTCGTGCATGCAATGTTATATCACCCGTACATTTTTGCATAAAAGTTTAATTGTGAAAATGTAGTTACGTCGAAGTTTTCTATTAATAGTCGTTATTTACACTTTAAATGTCTTCAAAGTATTTCTCGTAATTAAGTTGTAGTGGTCTCATTAATATGTACCATGGAAAACCACCGACACACTTTATAACGCGTTACTATTGTCGTTTAAGTTATTTACGAGAAAATAGGGTTTTACGACGTCGTTAAGTTGTCAAAATGGATAAGTGACCTTTGAAAACTAGTCATAAAAACGGTTATTTAGTATTTTGGACTCAACTCAATTTAGGGAGTATGGAACAAGGTCTAGTCTAGAATGAACTCAAATATTTAAAAATAAGTTTTGGGCAAGTTCACGAGGTTGTAATTGGATCCATTTGACAAATGGTTGGACTTTTGACAAATTGGACCTTTGAAAACTAGTCATCACCCAAAAAGAGCGATTGTTTTTATTTAGTAACTTTAAATCAACGTATCTTTCGTTTTAAATTTAAGTATTTAATTATACTAACATATTTTTAGTACCTCGGATACTCTAGTAAACTTTTAGCACTCGATTTTACCTCTTGAAAGTCGTCTAACAGCTTTATTTGTTTCAGAAATTTAGTTTCCGACACTCAACTTAAAACTAACGCAATTTCTTCGTTATATGTCCATTTTAACCCATTCAAGCGACCACGTTCTCTTAATTGAGTCTATTTTCTATATTTCTACCCAAATCTTACTTCCAACTTACTGATTTTTCCAGATTTAACCAAATGGGACAACTTTATATAAACATGTTTCAAAATGTTTTTTTATTTTTTTATTTTTTTATTTTTAGTTTTTAAATCATTCCAATTTACTTTCAACCACTTCAAAACTACTCTAGCTCTATCACATTTTTGTCAAGAGTGTTATGAAACTTAGATATTCATAAAAATGAAAGTTTATGACATAGTAACTAGTTACCAACTTAATATGTTTATGAAAATTTACAAACATGTACAAAGGTGATACTCATGTTCATGCAAACTAAGTTCTAGAAAATGAGATATCTCATGATTAAGAAATGTAAGATTATGAAAGTTTAGTTTGATGACTTACTTGAGGTGATTAGTATGATGAAAGGGTGAAAACTCAAGCTTTACCCAAAACTAAAACTCCTAAAACCCCATTAAGCTTCAATAAGTTTCCAAACTAGTAAGATTACTTCTCTTTTTTTGTTCTTCTTGTCCTAGTCGAATTCTAAGAGAATGAATGAGTATATTTTTTAATTTTTGAAAGTGTAGGAATGAATCACATGACCTCCTTTTATGACCAACAAAGGCATGTATCTTAATATTTGTTTAATGAGCTAGTTTTTAGGCTAAGTAATAAAAAATCAAGAATGTGTGCTTGGTGTTTTGTGTTTAAACGTGTGTTTTTGTCAAGGGGACCAAAGGGTTTGTTGCTTTTCTTTTGTGTGTAAAAGTTACAAGTTTGCTTCTATGTATAAAGACCTAAGGTATGGTGTTTATTATTATTCAAACATGCTACAACTTTGGAAATGGGCAAAGGTGATGGTGTGAGGTGTGTGGCTCGGCTGAAAACAAGGCAAGGAGTCACATCTTGTTTTGTTTTCTTCTTTTTCATTTTTTTTTTTGAACAGAGACTTCATTTCACACCTCACAAATGGAGGAAATTTGAACACAACAAGTTACATCGAACATAATGGGCAAAATCGAAACCGACTTGCCAAAACAAAATACACGAGGTAACAAGTTAAGCCAAAACAAGACATACACCATAATAGTTGTGACAGACTACAGCAACACCATACAAGGGTGGGGGGAATCACCAAAGTGAGCTTTTGGTAGACACAACCATATGAAGATGTAGCTTGACAAAAGTACATAAAATACATAAAACTTACATAGAAGATAAAACTAAGCATCCTTAAAGGAGCCAGACCTAAACCAAACAGATCTAAAGTCAAAACCCAAGGCAGCAGCGAGTTATCGATGACGGACCACAACAGATCTGAGCAGAAGAGACCGGATGGTAACAGATCTGAGCAGAAGACAGCGGTGGCGGCAGCGGCACAGCGGCAGCGGTGAAGATGAGAGATGACGGATCTCTGAGTAAGGCTTTTATTGTGGGAAAAGAAAAGTACAAAAGATGAAAGAAGGAGGTCCAGGCGGCCGGCCAAAACCGACCGCCGGAAAAAGATGTTCGGTTGGGCTAATAAGTTTAGAGAGAGGTTGGAGAAAAATTTTTTAGAGAGAGAGGTTTTCTTCTTTTTCATATTCCATATTGGTTGCAAGTTCTATTTTGTGGTTTAATAAGTCTTGGTCATATTATTTAGTCAAAGTGTGGTCTAACTAATAAAATAAGTTAGTAGGAGCTTGTATAGGGCGGCTAGTAAATGAATAAATAGAAAAAAAAATGTATAAAACTTTGCAAAATGTATTTAGTTAGTGTATTAGTTTCGTGGTAAAAGTTAAATATGTATAATTAAGTGTTTTTAGTAATAGAAATATACGAAGTGTTAGAAAAATAATATTGGCACTTTTGTAGTAGTTTTTAAGGATGCGTCAAAATTAATTATTAGGATTGTCGGGTACATTATGTGTTCATGCAAGTGGTGAAATGTGTTTAATAAATTAATGACTTTACGTAAGTAAAAATGCAAATGCCATAGTATTTAAATTATGTATTGGAGGAGTGGAAATGTACTGAAATGTGGCAGGCTAAATTTAGTTTGAAGTCGTAGTGCACAAGATGGTTATTCTTAGTTTTACGTTTACTTAATTAGAAAGTTATGCGTAAATCATTCTCAGTTAATTTTCAAAATAATAAATTTGAGCTTAATAACAAAATTTTGACCTATAAAACACTATCTTAATAAACTATTACAATAAATGAATTATTACAACAATTAATGTCAAATGATTATATATGTAAATGCTTTACAGAAATAACATGTATCCTTATAATTTTACTTATGATAACTTTATATTTGTTATCAACAAAACACAAAGAGATCGCTAAATATGAATAAACGATTTTACTATTTATTTGTATTAACAATCGCCCCCTTTTTGTTGATGACAAAATATAATGTTATGATGAGTAAAACTTAAGATTAGATGTATGTTTTGAAAGCATATGAAATTTTACTTCTTCTCCCCCTTTTTGTCGAAACAAAAAGCGAACCTAACGAAGAAATAAATTGAGGAAAAAGAGTATAATCCACGAATCACTAACTCCCCCTTGACGGTAGCTCCCCCTAGAACAGGGCATCAAGTGAGAAAATATAATACCTACAAAGAAAAAGTTAGTAGTAACATGCAATATAATCTTGTGATTGACAAGAAACAAGATGGAGAGTCAAGGTATGTAAACATAGCCTTGTAATAAAAAGACAAAGTGTAGTGGTATATAGGCCACATACAAATATGTAAAAATAAGAACAAGGCTTGTTCTTTAAAATGACTCAAAAGAATAAAAATAGAGAAAATAGTAATATCATCCCTTTCATGCTTGCATAAGGTTAATGATGAAAGATTTGGTGAGTGATAGTGTTGATGCGATCAAGGATGTGGTTAAGTATGAATCACATATCGTCCCTAATTTCCATTGCAAGTTCCCTTTCACAATGTAAATGATGTGGTATTTTGTGAGGATGGTTTCCGGGTTAGTTTGATTTGGAGAAGGCGGAATATGTGGTGGAAAAGTTGGAAAATATGGATCAAAGTCCATTATGTTGGTAAGTGGTGGAATATATGAACCTAGATGTTTTTGTAAGATAATGGGAGCTAAAGGTGGTGAAGTTGCAAGATCTTCGTAAAGTGTGTTTGGAGATGTTGGTGGTGTTAAAAAGACTAGTTCTTTTGGGTTAGAAGTTTGTAGACTAGACACGGGTGGTATGGTTGTTTTCGGAGTTTGAAGAAGTTCCGATAGGGTGATCTTAGGTGGAGACTTGATAGGTGATGGTGGTGATGTACTTGTTGGAGATGATGGAGGTGCTACTATGGAATCATGTGGTGGTGAATGAGTAGTTGGTGATGAACTTCTTGACAATGGTTTGGCTAAACAACAAGGCTGAATGCTAATCCGTGCGGTTTTTCTAGATTTAGGTGGTGGTACTATGGAAGGTGGTAGGATAAAAATTTTGGATTTCTTGGAGAGGATTATTTGCACTAGGTGATTCATCAATGTTGGAAGATCTTTTGGATAACATGATGATGATTGTTTGTGACGCTGAGAGTGATGGATATACAAGCATTTTGGGAACCTTATTTATAGAAAAAATAGTGCATTGTAATGAATGCTTGACCCAAAATGTGGACTAAAATCTAATGATTAGATATGAATTTAAGGCATGTGATCATGAGAACACAAGCATTAAGTAACATACTCATTAGTGAAAAAGGTAAAATGATGAAAATATGAAGGTTTATAGCCAAAGTGAGAAAAATATAAGAGAAATGCAGCTTCTGTCCCACGGATCCTTCCCTTGAGGGAACCGTCCATCGTTAATGCTGGGATCCATGGTGCTGGTGACTCAGGCAACTCAAATTTTTCCTTTTGAAAACATTTGTGCCTAGTGTGTGCCTATATGAAAACCATTTGGAGTTGCCTTTATCTCGACTCCTAAAAAGGAAAAGAAAATAAACTAGAAGTGAAAAAGCATATTATTATGTGAGATAACCTAAGTGCTCCTAAATTCATTGTTGCTTAAATGAATGTACCCGGAAACACATATTAGTTATATGTTCCCTTTAGCATTCAAAAGATATGAGATGCAATGAAAACGGGTTTTTACTTTGTATTAATAATGAAAAAGGTTTGTCCTAGACGTGAGAAATAGCTTTTAGGAAAATGATACGGGAGGAAGTATCTTTTAGAAAGAATTTCAAAAAAATTTCTTGTTTAAAGGAAAAGTTTATCTTTTAGTTAAGAAAAATAGATATGAAATTACATGTTGTAAATAAAATTTACGTTGGGTTTTGAAAATTCCCGTAATGTTTGTGAGTTGTGTGTGAAATAGAGATCCTAGACTCAGAAAAGAAGGTAAGACTAATGTTTACATACCTTGTAGAATTGAGAAACAAATTACGATGATTGTTCCATGAGACCAAGACCAAGACGAAGCAATTTGAATTGTTCCCGCTTCAACGGTTTAGTGAGGAAGTCGGCTATGGTGTCTTCGGATGCTACCTTCTCAATAGAAATGTTCCCCTTTTGCACATTGTCTCTTAAGAAGTGATGATGAATCTCTATATGCTTGGTGCAAGAGTGCAACACCGGATTCTTGCTTAAGTCAATAGCACCTTTGTTGTCGCATAGAATGACTATGTCACTTAGATGAATGTCGTAGTCAACTAACGCTTGTTTCATCCATAGTGCTTGTTGGCATGCTTTGTCGGCGGAGACATATTCGGCTTCGGTTGTTGATATGTCCAATGCCGTTTGCTTCTTCGAGAACCAAGATGTTAAACAACATCCCATAAAAATACATACACCACTTGTACTCTTTCGGTCAACATAATCACCTGCATGGTCAGAATCCGCATATACAATAGTTTCTACCCCCGTTCCCTTAGGATACCATAATCCTAATTGAGTCGTACCCTTAATGTATCTAAATATCCTTTTGACCGCTTCTAGATGTGATGTTTTAGGGTCTTCTTGAAACCTAGCACATAGACAAACACTAAACACGATATCCGGCCGACTAGCCGTTAGATAGAGAAGACTACCAATCATGCCACGGTACCTTGTGTTATCAACGGATTCACCGTCTTCATCTTTTGTTAGTTTAGTATCGGATGACATTGGTGTTCTTATAGGTTTTGACTCTTCTAAACCAAATTTCTTTAACATTTCTTTTATGTATTTGGATTGATTAAAGATACCATCTTCTAGTTGTTTGATTTGTAGACCAAGAAAGAAACTAAGTTCTCCCATCATACTCATTTCAAACTCGTCATGCATGATTTTTGAGAAATCATCACACATGTCTTGACAAGTCGATCCGAATATAATATCGTCAACGTATATTTGAACAATAATTATATGTGATTCCTTTTTCTTAGAGAAAAGTGTATTATCAACTAACCCCATGGTGTAGTTGTTTTTGATTAAAAATGATTTGAGTCTATTATACCAAGCTTTTGGGGATTGTTTAAGACCATAAAGAGTTTTATTTAATGTATACACATGTTTAGGTTTTTCAAAATCGATAAAGCCCGGAGGTTGAGCTACATAAACTTCTTCATTGATAAAGTCATTTAGAAAAGAACTTTTAACATCCATCTGAAAAAGCTTAAGATCATTAGCACAAGCATAAGCAAGAAGTATTCTTATAGACTCTAATCTAGCCACAGGAGCATAGGTCTCATCAAAGTCTATGCCTTCTTGTTGATTATACCCTTAGGCAACGAGTCTAGCTTTGTTTCTAGACACTACATCGTTTGCATCTAACTTGTTTTTATATACCCATTTGGTTCCTATTATGGTTTGCTTATTAGGTGGAGGAACAAGTGTCCAAACATTGTTAGAAACAAATTGATTTAACTCTTCTTGCATAGCCATTACCCAACTTTCATCTTTTATGGCTTCTTGCGTATTTTTAGGTTCTATGGTTGAGACAAAACAAAATAAACTACTTTGGTTTTGGACTTGAGATCTTAAGGTTCTTTCATTTAACTTTCCTATGACCTTATCTACGGGGTGATCTTTAAACTCTTTAATATTGATGATTTCATTGTTTAACGGTTCATCTTCTTTGTTTGTATTTTTCTTTATTTCTATGGCTTCACTTTCGATTATCTCGTCATCGACAAGAGGTTGGGTAGGTTGAGGTGGACTTTCATCAAATTTTACGTTTAGTGATTCTTCAACCTTCATTGTTTCTTTATTTAATATAACATAAGCTTTACTATTATGAGAGTAACCTAAAAAGATACCTTCGGTTGATTTAGGATCAAATTTAGTTAGGTAATCTTTAGTGTTAAGTAGGAAACATTTGCTACCAAAGATTCTAAAATATTCTAACGTGGGCTTTTTGCCTCGAAGTAACTCGTATGGAGTTTTACCTAAGAATGGTCTAATTAAGACTCGGTTAAGTATATACGTTGATGTATCAACGGCATTGCACCAAAAATTTTGAGGAATAGATTGCTCATTAATCATGGTGCGACTCATTTCTTGTACGGTGCTATTTTTCCTTTCAACTACCCCATTTGATTGTGGAGTGCGAGGAGCAGAGAAATTGTGAGTGTGAGTAATACCATTAGCATCACAAAAAGCTCCAAATTGCACTTCATTATCAAACTCCCTACCATGATCCGTTCTAATAGACACTATAGGACTTCCTAATTGTCTTTGGATTTTCTTACTTAATATTTCAAAGTAATCGAACGTTTCAGTTTTATTCTTTAAGAATTTAGTCCATGTGTACCTAGAGTAATCATCCACTATGACTAAAGTATGGTAGTTACCTCCATAACTTTGAATAGCGGATGGACAAAAAAAATCCATGTGAAGTAGTTCTAGACACTTAGTAGTAGAGACCATATTTTTAGCCTTGTGACTAGCATGGACTTGCTTTCCTACGTTACAAGCATCACAAAAGTGATGTTCGTATTTTAATTTTGGTAGATCTCTTACTAGTTCTTTAGATGATAGCGATTGAAGAAGTCGCATATTGGTGTGACCCAATCTTCGATGCCATAAGGTCGAAGTATCATCCATAGAAGTAAGACAAAGTTTGTCTTTAGGTTCATTACCGATTTTAATGACATAGACTCCATGTTTTCTAATGCCTCTTCCTATAGTAATTCCGTTTTTCAATATTTTACTACCGGTTTCACTAAAAAGTACGTTACACTTTTTATCACATATTTGTCCTATACTTAGAAGGTTGAAGTTTAGGTTTTATACGTGACAAACATCGTTTATGGTTAAAGATTTGTGAGAAATTGTACCTTTACCGATGATTTTGCTCTTGCTATTACCAAATACCACATTTCCTCCATTGAAGGATTCATATGTGGAAAACAAGTCTTTATTACTGGTCATTTGCCTCGTGCACCCGCTATCCTTGATCCATTCATCCTGATCTAGGTTGACCTTTAAGCACACCTAAAAAAACAATTAACTCAAAAGTTTGGTCCCCGTTTATTCATGGGTCCATTAGTGTTATACATTTCATTCATGTTAGGCATATATGGAAAAGGTGAGAATGCATTCCATGGTGTAAAGTTTTGAAAAGGAAACCCGTTTTGTACATTAGGATTCCATCCCATTTGATGGTGGTTACTTCTCGAATAAACATTTTTAGGTCTCCTTATAAATGTGTTTGGTTTTGAAAACGATGGACCTTTGTTTCTCATAAAACTTAGATTATGTTTTAGTGGTGCTGGTGGTCTAACAGTAACGTGGGTTGGTTTCTTCTTGTTAACGATAACAAAGTTGGTTCTAGATGAAGTAGCTACATCATTTCTACTGTTTGCATCTACAGACCCACGGATCCCTGGTTTTACACTAGATGGTTCCCTTTTCAAGGGATCCATGGGATCTGTGACTATAGTAGCTTGTTTTTCAGTTGCTTTGACGAATTGTGTTTCTTTATTCTCACTAGTTGATGCATTATGTTCCTGAAAACCTAACCCCTTTTAATTGTTTCCTGTTTTAACACTATCTAATATTGTATTTAGATTATTAGTATTCATTCTAGCAATCTTGGAATCAAGATTGTCAACTAGTGTTTGAATTTGAACACAAAACTCACATTCCCCACTTGCTATCTTCCCTTTTTCTAAACGTTTTAATTTTCCTTTTAACTCAATGACTTCCTTTTCTAAGCGTTCATTTTTTTTTTCAAAATCTTATTTTTGTCAATTACTTTTAGACTAATTTTTCAAAGTTTATTGTAGGATCGATAAAAACAAGTGATTCATGTGGTTCGGGGGGTCGGGGAAGCTCAAAGAATGAATAAGACATGGTTATTGTATTAGATAGAAAAGGGGAAGATGTGTGTGTTTCTAGAGAGAAGAAGAAGAAACCACACACACCTTATTTTACAAAGTGAACTTCCTACCCTCCTAGTTGGGACTAGGAGGGGTATTTATACTTCAACAAGCCTAACTTAGCACTATTGACTAAACTAGTCCTTGTGAATGAGTAAAAGAAGAAACTAATGCAATTCCCGTAATGACTTCACTTTAGCGAGGCTAACAATGTCTCCCCAAGTGATGTCATACGGGAGTTGCTTACAATGTTCCCTACAAGCAAAATTAAACACAACAGATAAGCGCAGCAGCTTCAAGAGTGTCTTCACAGTCATCAAACTTCATGAATCTTCTCAACTGCCATCTCTTTACTTGCAGAAGAACAATGCGAGCAAATCTAATTAGGGATTAAATCGACCTTTTGCTCTCCCCTAATTAGTGCTTTCCCCAAACTGACAACCTTTCCGATGAATTTCCTGAATTCTAAGAAGTCTTTTGATAATTAAATTAGAACCGTCTTTAGTCTTCTAACACTAGCAGTGAGGAAAATGTAGAAAAAGATGCTGTCGACTCGACCTTCTTCAAGATTGTCCATTCGGGGAAACAAAATATCAACATCTTCATCTCACCAAATGCATTCCAGTTATCTTTTATATATGAAATCAGCCCATAATGTACACATTTCTCTCCCCTGAAGGTTACGATTTATCGAATCAGATATAATTGTGTACATGAAGCATTAACTGGAAGCATTCTATCATAAATCAAATCAGCCCGTGAGAAGATGTCGATGAACAATACCATTTGAAATTGTCAAACTCATCTCAACCCCCTGTATCAAAATTCAACGGTTGTCTGTAGTAACCACATGTGAGGATAACCCAATATGACGAACTTGAAGATGAAGTAAAATCTCCCGGCTGGTTACTTAAGCTTGTACTATCCTTGTGGAAAAGAACGGTGTACCCAATGTACAAAACCTCTTGGCGTATCCTCAACTACGTGAGACACCGAAGTGATAGCTACTTTGTGGGGTAAGAGAGAAAGAATCACAAAAGTAACTAGATAGCAAGTCTTCATCACACTCAACATATTTGCCCAGACAAGTCATCTTCGCGTAAGGGAAGAAAGAAAGAAGACGAAATAAGTAGACTCGCCCGTCAAACGTCACTTCACACCCAAATAAATAATAAAGAGTCATCTCCGTGGTCACGTTAAAATTCATCGAAAACTTTAGCCGTGAACATAGTATCCTCGTGAAAAATATACCATACCAAAATACTATTCTAAAAACAAATTTGTATCCAACATTTTGTACTAAGACATAATCGGATAACAAATTTTTGTGATAAAATTTGTCTCAAGTCTCAACCCACCATTTTAATCTAACATTTCGTCCATGGGTTAAAGTTTAAACCCTGTCTACATCAGCCCATAAGATAGTATACGGTGTAAAGCCCAGTCCAGTGCAAGAGTAGAAATACTCGATCCATCCTAGATGAGATAACAAACCGGTTAGAGAACTGACTTCATACCCTTTATATCACTTTAGCCAAACCTAATCTCACACTAAAAAAAAACGCCTACCACATATATTTTACTCCGCCTCCCACATAACGTTTTTCTCACTTATCTGTTTCTCTTCCCAAAGCAACTGAGAAAGAAAAAACGCTATCATCATTATACTCAAAAAACACTTATCTGTTTTTCTCACTTATTGTTAGCCTTAATAGTTTTTATTAGAAGTGATGGTCATTCACATTTAGGAACTTTGTAACGTATGTTAGATATCGTGATAGAATAGTCAACGGGCTCGTGGATTGGACTAAGCTAAATGGGTATTAGTTTAGTTAAGCTAGCCTTATATCAATCCATGTCCAATCCAATCCATACGAAGCCCATACAAGGCCCATGGCCAAGCCTTAGGGCATCATCTCTCTTACTATAAATACCCCTCAAGTATGTCATTTGAGGGGTGTGCTTGAGTGTGTGTGTGTGTGTTTTTCTTTGAAGCAATATACAACTTATTGTTTTCATCTTCTTTTCTCTACCTCTCTAAACATACATACGAATTTCATATTCAAGTCACCAAGTTCTTTCCTTTCTTCTTATTCATACGCATAACGTATTTGTGTTTGGTTCGTGTGGTACTTGTGATAAAGATAAGGTATAAGTGGTAAAGGTCATAACAATTGGTATCAATCGCCTAACAATGGTTTAGGAGTGTTTTGGTTGAAGTTTTTTTGTGGTGTTACGCGTAGTTCGTTCTCAAGAGTGTCACGCTTAAAGCTTTAATTTTTGCACTTAAAAATTCAAGATTCTTGTGGTTTAAGGTATATTTGGTGCTAAAGTTTCAGTTTTTTGCAAAAAGTTTGAAGCTTTACGTGTTTTTCTTCATTTTTAAACTCGTATTTGGTTCTTTGGTCATTTCTACTCGTAACTTTTCTAAGCACTTTGGGTGAAAAAGGTCAACATTTTTGTGTTATTGGAGTGTTTTTAAGGATATTTGTGCAAGCGAAATCATTTGAATCGTTGGAAATTTCTTACGAGTAGAAGTCAAAAAGTCAATACCCTAGTTTTCTACTGTAACTTTCTAAGCACTTTGGGTGAAAAAGGTTAACATTTTTGTGTTATTCGAGTGTTTTAAGGATATGCAATTGCAATTTGTTTGAATCGTTGGAAATTTTTACGAGTAAGTCAAAACCCTAGTTCTACTCGTAAGAAAGTCAACTACTCATAAGTTTTCTACTCGTAACTTTTTGGTGAAGAATCTTCGAGCTATAACGGTTACTCCGTGCTTCCCTCACTTGGATAAGTGTGTGGAACACTTCGACTTGTGGATATCCCTTATGCTGTGACAGTGTAAAGGATTTTTGGTTCTTAACCATAGTTTACGCATAAGCTAAAAGCTTATGAGTAACTCTACGCATAACTTCACAATTACGCGTAAGGTTTACGAGTAACTTTTGTCTACGCATAAGCTTAAGGTTACGCGTAAGATAAGCTTTTTACGCATAAGATCCTATGCCTAAGGAATCCTAGCCTAAGCTTCCACGCATAAGATCCTACTCGTAACTACATCCTACTCGTAACCATATCCTACTCGTGAACTTCTTTGGTCTCGCCTAAGCTCTTTTACTCCTAAGCTCTAAAAAAAAAAAAAAAAAAAAAAAAAAAATTAAATTTTTGAGTAAAATTTAAACTTGAGTAAAATTTAAATTTTTGAGGAGACTAAACGTTCAATTTTTACGCGAGATTCAAATTTTGGTTTAACTGTGAAAATTTTGGTCAAAAATTCAAATTTTTGGGCCTAAATTCAAAATTTTCGGGTCAAATTTGGCGTCAAAATTGTCATAACTCAAATTTTTCATACGACCTTAGAATTGATTTTTATAGTGAATTTCAAATTTTGGGCGAAATTTTTTTGAACCAAGGTTACGAGTACGACTTTCAGATACACCTCAACCGAGCTTAATCTTCATCAACCACAACTCCTTTATCGTTGAATCGATCCTACATCAACTTTATCATACATACCTTCATCAATGGCAACCCAGGAAGATCGTCTCATAACTGCTTTCTTAAAAGGATTCTTCAATGAAGTAAACATTACTCCCACTACACCAAATAACAACCAATGGATTTCATCGTATAATCCGCAGTTTGCTCAACCGAGTATGCATATGGGTCAAGAAGGACAAATGGTTGATGTTATTGGGAATCAGAATGGATTTGCTACGGGTAAACAAATGGGGAATCAGATGCAATATGCAGGGCAGTTTGTTGGACATCAAGGGGTCGATTATGAATCGAATATGGGATATCAACATGGGAATAACTGTTATATGACTGCTTCGAATGCTACCTCGAACTTCAAAGCCAAAATTCAGGTTATTTTAGTTCAGAATCTAGTGTCAAACAACTGACGAAGCTTGAAAGGCTCCAGTACATGTTGATGTTAGCACAGAAAGAAGAGTCGGGAATTGAATTGACTGATGCAGAATATGCATTCAGGTACCCAAAATGGGAAGATAAAGCAAACGATAATGCAACCTCCAGTCATACAATCAATCAACAGGACACAACATCAAGCGGTACTTATGACACAACTCCTGTCTACGACACATATTCACTCAATGAGGTACCAAATTAGTTTACTCATGAGAAGCCACATTCTGTGTCTCCCGAACCTTATTATGACACATATGTGGGAGAGCAAGTTAATAGCAATGTTAACTCTGAAACTCCATATATGGATCCTAATGGAGGTCAAGTGATACAGAATGGTGCTAATGATGAGGAAACACGTGCTTATTTTGAATCATTAATTAATCAATGTGGCATTGAAGTTGAGAAAGTAAGAACGGTCAATCGCGAAGTTAAGGCCGCGAATAAAAAATTGACCGCTGAGCTTGAGAGTTACAAGTAGCACGCCAAAGCCTATGAATTTCATACAAACAAAATGTCAGAATTAGAAATTGGTTATCGAGATTCTATTTTAAGAGAAAAAGATTTGCAACTCAAGTATGACACACTTGATGTGAATCTGAATTTGAAAATCAAATCTTTAAAGAAGGAAATTTTTGAACTAAATGACCAACTTTCAAAACAAAAGCACCGCTGTTTTCGATCTTGAAAAGAGAAGAAACAGTTAATTGCTGATTTTGCAAAACGAGAAGATTCTCTTCTTGATGAAATTCTTGATAAAACGGAAAAAATCAAAACTTTGGACAATTTGCTTCTTACAACGGGTCATTCAGCTAAATCAAACAAGATGCTTTCTAACCAAGTAAATCCACGTTTTCATACTTCACATAAGATGGCACTTGGTAACGACCCTTCTTCGTTCCTCAAGAAAGCTCAGAAATCTCAGAATGTGTTGAACAATGGACAACCTTTGCATGAACCCATAATTGTTCGTGATTCTCTTGAAACATTGGAACTATCGGAGGAGAGTAGATAAAAAATGAAACAAAAGAATCCAGATCTTAAACCGATTGATTATAACAAATGGAACAAAATTAATGGAATTACTTTTGTTAATCAAAAAGAACAATCAACGTTTTCCACCACACCAAGTGTTTCTAACAAAGTGTCAACACGGTTTCAAAACCGAAAACCGTTTTAGTTTCAAATCTCTTTCGAAAATCGAACAAATGTCTTCAAACAATCCTTTTAACACAAGTGATACTAGAAGCATTTTAGATGACGTTAAAACTAGAATTGGGTATCTTCAAGAGACTGTCAAGTCTAAAACCAATATTACAAGTAACATCTGGTTTACTGTCCATGATGACTAAACAAAAGAGTTTTTTAAAACCCAAATTGCCCCTCCGTTAAGCGCCATCAGTGCGAGGGTAATTCATGTTGAACAAGCACTTTTGAAAGAAACGAGTGACTTTGTCAAGGACCATAAATCCCTGGTAAAGCAAGCAAATGAAAGTATTGAACACATCAAAGTTTTGGAAAAACTCAATGATTCTCTCTTGGAAGATGTTATGACTCTCGATATTATGTCCATTATTTTGCAAACATATTTTGTTGAAGATCATGAAAGACTCCAGTCTGAGACCTCCGAAATTGTTTCAAAATATGAAAAAGCTCTTGAAAACTTGAAAAAGAAAACGTGTCCTATTTTAAACAACTTGATCGAAAATCTGAGGAATGCAAGTATGACAAACTGTCGTATGAGCGTGCTTACAAGGACATGAAAGAGCAAAATGATCTTTTGAGTGCTCAATTGGGAAGTCTAAAAGGAAAGGTTGTGGATACTAAGTTTGCAAAACCATTGACTGAGGAGAAAACAAATGTTCCCAAACCGGTTTTCAAACCAGAAATGTCTATTTCTCACCTCCTCCAATAGTCAATGATGAGAAAATGATTTGTCAAAAACAGTCACTCCACAGTCCCTACCCTTTAAAAAGAGAATTTTAAAAGTTTTTGAAAAATAAAAAACGGTTTTTGAAAAACCAAAAGTGATTACACCTGGAATTTCTAGGAATATTACACGGAATGTAACCAAAAATCCAGTTAAAGAATCTGTCGGTTCTAACAACATGGTCAACAATCACTATCTAGAAGAAGTTAGGAAAAAGGCACAGAACTGAAAAGACGGAATTCTAGGTACAACATCTAGGGTGATGAATTCTACAAGATTTCAAGGCACTGCTAGTAGTAGTAAACCATTACCTAGGAACACTCTACAAAAGACTAGGGATTGGCTTACATCTAAGAGTAGTTGCGCAAAAGAAAATGCTATGCCCTTAGAAAACATCACTAGGAATTCTAAGTCTTTTTCGAACAAGAATCAATTTCCAAAAGACTGTAGTGACAAAGTTAAAGCTGCTGTTTTAAACAAGAATATTGAATTTATATGTACTACATGTAAAAAATGTGTCTTTTCAGCTAATCATGATGCATGTGCCTTACAATATCTCAAGAAAGATAATTCTCGTGTCGAGGCACAATCCACTAAGACACCAAATAGAAACAAACCCGTTGACAAGATGAACATCCAAAGGAAACCTAATAGGTGGATCTCTTCAGGACGTAGTTTTTCTAAAAAAAGAGTCTTCCGCTCAAAGCATCGATAAGAAAACAACTCCTAGATCTTACCTTAGGTGGAAACCCACGGGAAAAGTTTTCAGCACAATAGGTCTTAGATGGATTCCCACATGAAAGATTTTTGATACTTGCTCCAACACAGATAATAGTGAAACTCATCAAGATAAGGAAGTCAAAACCACTACAACCGTTGATAGTGATCACCCTCACCGTGAGGAATCTTGTACTTCTAACACAGTTATTTGTGAAAACTCTTCTTCTTTGGTTGCAGGTGAATCAAATATCTAACCTGACTCATCAGAGGGTTCTAATTCTGTAAACTCTTCATTTTCTCTATCTTCTATTTTTGATTTTCCATTTCTTTTATAAAACCAACAAAAGCAAAATACAAAAATAGAAAATTTTCAAAAATTCAAAAACAATATAAAATCAAAAATTCAAAAATATTCTTCTACGACATGATGTCTCGTATAATCGATATTCTGTACGTTTCTAGAAATGTCATTCAACAATGATACGGGTATGTACAGATGCTTGAGCGAGAGTTCTTTAAATGTTTTCTAAAACATGTCGTCTCTCAAATATTTTATTTAAACATAATGGCTTTCGATACTTGCATGCGAAACCGGACTTCAATATAATGGCTTCGAACACATCAGTTAGGCCAGACGCGCTTCAAAGAAAGGAAAGTGCTTATCAAAATCTAAGGTTTTAAATATTCTTCAAGCACTTTTCCTAAAACATAATGGCTTGTAAGTATTTCAGCTTGCAACCCGATCTTTAAAGAAAGGAAAGTGCTACGCAAAATCGATTTTCATAAATATCGAGCACTTATCCTAAAACAAATGAAGATAATTCTTCTCTAATTATCTTCAAAAGATTTTCAAAATCTTCATCATCTTGCGTACCATTGATTCGAAATTTTTCAAAATCTCTCACATTTGGTACCAAGATAACTCCCTCTAAACCCTTAATTGATTCCAAATTTTCTGTAAGAAAAATATGCTTTCTTTAAGGGGGAGTATTAAAACAAAATTGTTCCAAAATTCATGCTAAATCAGTTTCTCTCCAAATGATTTTTGAAAAACATATCTTTTAATCATTTTGTTTCAAAAACATCATGGATATGCTATTTTTGAGGGGGAGAAACGTGATTAAAATGTGATCAAAAAAGTTTAATGATCGTTGTTTGAATCTCAAAATGAGCTCGACTCAGTTGAAACCAATGAATTGACGAGGAATCATGTACCATCTCGAGAAACTTTCTATGACTTGACCAGGACGGGTAATAATTTCAAGCTAGTTCTCTAGTGATGTAAACGTGTCTCGAATCGGTCTAGTTCATTTAAAGTCGATCAATTCAAAAGTGCGAACTCTACCCTCTCTGTGCAGATTTCAATTAAAACAATATAAGCACATGTGAAGGGGAGTGTTTCGAAAAACAAAACTCAAGGTGTTAACAAAATGTTTTGATAATCATAAACACTTTGAAAGATTTTCAAGAAAAATGGTTTTATGGCAACAATAGGACGGTCATGGAGTTATAAGGTGACTAAGGATAGGAAATCCGTCCTATGATCCGCCAGAGCGGAGGGATCTACCCAAGGACAATACCCATAGTTAGTATTAGAAGTCCTTAGGTATGATTGAAAAAGGAGTAATGTGAGAAAGGAGAAAGAAGGGGTTGAAGAATTAAAAGAAATGTAAAAGAAAGGGTGAAAAGAAATAGCCCTCCATATTCAACCTTAGGGAGAAACGGGTTCAATACATATGCTACTGGTTGTCACTAGATGACACCGGTATTGAAGACAAAGACGTCATGGACCCAGTGACGCACTGCACTAAACCTTCTAGCCACTCAATTCCTCTTAAAAGGATTTGTTTCATTCTCACTGGGAACCCTACATAATCTATCGACCTTCTCTTAGAGATCGTTGATATTGAAGAAGGAGACCCTCTCCCTAGTCTCCGCTCAGGAAAACCAAAATGCACTATTGAGTCTAGAACCACGAGATTCATAAAAAGATCTCATAGGAACACTTGACATGACATCGCTTGCTGTTCATCAATAAGGGCACAAGTGATATATTATAGAGTCCTACGCAGATCTTAGCAATCTGCCAGAACATTTATGAGAAGTTTTACAACTGTAATCTTCAGTGATTGAATGGAAACTCCTGCCAGGGTCAACATCAAGCAGCCCTGACAGCAGGTCACTTCGGTAACTCCTCGTGGATTACGCTTAGTGTGTCTCAAACGGTCTACAGTCGTGGGGTGATGCTTCGGTGTACCTCAGCGACTCATCTGAACTGTAGGTGTACTTCGGTACATCGCGTTATCTCACTTGTGGGACTCCAGTTCAGGAACAGCCCTTGTGAGAATTAGAGATGTGTTTTCACACTATGTTGTTAACACCCTCGAAGTTCAAACTTGTAAGTGCGGAATCCGCTTATTACTAACCGTTTTTTATGTTTTCTTCTTATGGAAGCTCCGGAGGATGGATCGTCAGACTCGCCACATGCTCATACCCACAACACATGAAAGTTCTCATCAAAATCAAAGGCTACACAAAGTTTAAAGACTCGAGAACTACATCATTGGTAAATCAAAGTCAAATAGAAGTGTGAGCATGGTGGAGAAAGGCGTGGAGACACCTAGCCAACGAAGTTGACAACGGGAGCAACCACATTCTGATCACAAAGCATGAAGGAACAAAGAATCAAGACTATTCTATATTTACACACAAAGTTTGAGCTCAAAGAAAGTAAAGATCTTATCAAGTGGAGCATCGTTTGAATGACCACCCCTTAGGGGGAGATTGTTAGCCTTAATAGTTTTTATTAGAAGTGATGGTCATTCACATTTAGGAACTTTGTAGCGTGTGTTAGATATCGTGATAGAATAGTCAACGGGCTCGTGGATTGGACTAAGCTAAATGGGTATTAGTTTAGTTAAGCTAGCCTTATATCAATCCATGTTCAATCCAATCCATACGAAGCCCATACAAGGCCCATGGCCAAGCCTTAGGGAATCATCTCTCTTACTATAAATACCCCTCAAGTATGTCATTTGAGGGGTGTGCTTGAGTGTGTGTGTGTGTGTTTTTCCTTTGAAGCAATATACAACTTATTGTTTTCATCTTTCTTCTCTCTACCTCTCTAAATACATACACGTCTTATACACATCTCTTGTCACCAACCTCTTAATCTTTTCTTCTTCATCTACGCATAACTGTTACGTGTTTGTGTTGGGTTTGCTTGGTAAAGTGATAAGGTATAAGTGATAAGGTTGATATATCTAAGGTATAACATTTATCATATTCACGATGCAATGAATCATCATCTAATGACGAGCTACCATAATAGAGAGTTTCGGAACATACCTCGTTTGAGTCATTTGCCATGAGAAAAATTTCTTCGTCCTCCTCCTCACTCATTCCCCGCGAACCACTCACGAACGCCTTTTGTTCGTCACCTTTGGGACACTCACTAATGAAGTGATTAGGGTCCCCACATTTGGCTTTATCTTGGCGTTCATCCCTTGCTTTCTTGTCGTCTTTGCCTTTAGGAACCCCTTTATGTCGTCATATGGTTGCTTGACATATCTTCCCTTTCTTCTAAAGAACTTCTTGAAATCCCTTACCGCCATGGCGTATTCTTCGTCATCACTATCGATGAAGAGTTTCTTCATCGCAGGACCTCTTGGCTTTCAAAGGCAAGATATTTGTGCTTCTCTTTCTTCTCTTTTGAGGCTTGAGGATCTTTAGCGAGAACAAGCTCATAGACCTTTAGATTGCCTATGAGTTCGTGGGGTGAGGATTGACAAGTCTTTTGATTCTTCGATGGTCGTCACCTTTGATCTCCACTTGGATGGAAGTGCCCTTAGATATCTCCTAACATGATTATGACTAGAGACAGACTCATCAAGTGCTTGTAATGATATAATTATAGTATTAAAGTTAGCAAAATAATTATCTATATTATCCTCATCCGATATTGAAAATTATTCATATTGTTGAACAAACAAATCTATTTTATTGTTTTTAACTTGTTGATTCCCTTGATGAGTTACAACTAAATAATTTCAAATTTCTTTAGAGGTTTTAAGCATAGAAATTCTTTTGAATTCCTTTTTGGGTAAAGCATTGCATAAAACCATTCTAGCTTCACTATTTTTGGAAAGCTTTTTCTTTTGATCATCGGAGAGTTGACCATGAGGTGTGTTTACTAAATTTCCGGTTTTATCATCTTTTGTAGTGGCTTCAAAGTCGCCTTCAACAATGACGTACCAAATATCAATATCTTTTGACTTCACATACGTTTCGAATCTATTTTTCCAATAAATAAAACCATTAGTTTCAAGTAGTGGAGGTCGTTGCATAGATTGCCCTTCTTTATAATTTTCAGAACCCGTTGTGATCGAAAAGCTTTTAAAATACTATTTACTTTAAAACTTTTGTAAACTTAGCTCTTGATGCCAATTGCGGAAAACTAGAAGGGGGGGGGGGTTGAATAGTTTTGCCGATTTTAAGTTAGTTTCAAAAACTTTAGATTCAATGTTATTTGAAATCGTATGGATGGATAGAAAGTATAGATCAATAAGTAATGAAAGTAAAGAAAGCAAGTAAAGTAAAGCATACAAATGACAAAACCGATTTATAGTGGTTCGGCTACAAGGACACCTTCCTTGCCCTGCTCCACTCCCCGAGTCACCTACTCGAGAGTTCAAGCATTATGTCAACAAACTCCTTCAACTTGGCAGAGAAGCCTTCACAACGTCGCTTACACTTTTTCAGGTACAAAGCTAAATACCGAGTCCTTTAACACAGAGGACCAAACCAACACAACTATAACATAACAACTATGTGAAATATGAAATACAAGATCTGGCTAGAGAAATCTTGTGGATGAACAAATCAATCAAGGACCCCTTGCTTGGATGACTTGTAGTAACTCGTGATCTCGCCTTTGAGAAGGACCTATATGAGAATCACAACAAAAGAAAGAAGATCTACTAGAATGATCAAGAGATATGAGATTAGAAGAATGAAAGAATATATGAGAGAGTTTGTAAGAAGAGGGGTGAGTTACAATGAAGAAATGACTCACTATTTATAGGCAAAAAATCATTAGTGTTGCCCGGATCCCACGGATCCCTTACATGAGGGATCCGTCTAGTGTAAACTGGGGGATCCGTAGGACGCTCCCCCTAAATGGGTTATGGGTCATGGATCATGGGTCATAGACTTTGGACCATGGGTATCCAAATAGATACAATGTATCTAGAAGATGCAATGCATCTAGTCAATGGGTCATGGGTTAGCTCCATGGGTTATGGATATGCTCCATGGGTATGGGTCATGGGTTATGATTTTTACCCATCCTAATAAACTATTAAAATAAATGAATTATTACAACAATTAATGTCAAATGATTATATATGTAAATGCTTTACAAAAATAACATGTCTCCTTATAATTTTACTTATGATAACTTTATATTTGTTATCAACAAAACACAAAGAGATCGCTAAATATGAATAAACTTTTTTACGATTTATTTGTATTAAAAAAGGCTACAGAGGTTACAGGAATAAGGAAAGAAACAGGAAGGCTATTGAAGTGGAAGAAAGTTCTTCAAAGGCAATGGTGGCCATTGATGGACTTAGTTTTGATTGGAGCTTCATGGCAGAGGAGGAAGCACCAATAGAGATGGCACTGATGGCTCTGAGGTACATACTGTAAAAGCTTGTTCGGCTTGAAAAGATTATGAAAAGCTTAATAAACAATATGATGACCTAAGAATAGAGCTTAACCAAACTATTTTTAATTTAGCAAATCATAAAAGAGGTTATGTAGTTTTAGAAGATCAAATTGTGTTTTAGATCCTCACAGATACAATCCAACTCATTCACTTTGCAATCATACCACTCACAAGAGTTATATCATTCTTCTCACCTTCAACCTTAAAAATTTGGAATGCTTGTATCTTGTATTAGTTTCTCTTTAGGATTATGAGCATGTCTATGATTCTTGCATTGAAATTTGTAAACATTTCTAGTGTTTTGAAAGTAATATATTCTTTACATTTTTATAAAAAAATGTTGGAATGCTTACAAATTAAGTTTGGTTCATTCTTGATATACTTTGAAGTTGGAATGGTCTCATGTTTGAATGCTTTGAATTGAAATGCTCTTGTTGGAGTGGTTTTTGCTAGCTTATAAATTGAGGCATCCATGAAGGGTTTCAAATACCACAAATCACAAGATTGTATTGTATATGTTATTCACATGCTTATAACTTTATCCATTTTGTTGTTTCATGTACTATCTCTGCATCTTAATAAAAATTTACTCCTCCTTTCGACCTTGGATGTAGGTCATTCATAACCGAACGGCTTAACCACATAAATACTTGTATCTATCATTTACCCGTCCCTTCATGGATGCCTCAGTTATAGGAAAGCAAAAGATCATTCCAACAAGAGCATTACAACATGAGAACACTCCAACTTCAAAGTATATCAAGAATGAACCATCCCTCACTTAAAATTGCGATAAGCGGTGTTTGGAGGTGGTGTTTGAGTTGTTGATAATGTAGTCATTGTATGGCATGTTGGTTGAGTGAGCTGTTGCAACATGTGGTCGCATTGTCCCTGTTTCTTTGTATTTGGTTTGTAATTCTTATGAATGTTTCTTTGTTTGGTTTGTAATTCTTTAACAATACTGTATGTTTCTTTGTATTTACATATTCTCAAGCGTCAATATAGGATTTAATAAGCAATCCTAAACAACCTTTTATACGTAGTTTCAATTAGCAGTGGCAGAAAAACCGAAAAAACCAAAGACCGAAGCGAAATAACCGACCAAAACTAAAACCGATGGTTCGGTTTTTAACTTTTTAAAAATCGAAAAATGCGGTTCAGTTTCGGGTTTCGTCCTAAAACCGAACTGTAAAAACCGATCTGAACTGGTTATCATATACTCCCCCCGTCTCAAAATAATAGTCCATATTTCCTTTTTTGGGTGTCTCAAATTAATTGTCCACTTTCCCTTTATAGTAAAAACTAGAGAATTTTGTGGGGGAATATTCCTTTTGAATGGTTGAAAATTAGAGTGGTCCCACTTTTATTAAATTGTATGTTTCTTGTCTCCTGCAATAATTTTGAGACGGAGGGAGTAATAATATATAATTAATCAAATTTATGTTAATGTTTTTATGCGTGTTTGTCGTGTCGTGTGTTTACTTGACAATATATCAATACATATGTGACAATGATCATACTACGTGTATGTTCACATGCATGTGTATCTCATCTATATGTGTGTACCTGTAGAAATACAGGATAAACATTATTAGGCTTAGATTGACAAAATGTAAAAAAGAATTAACCAATTTTCTATGTAAAACAAATTTGTTTGTATAAATGGTTAAAAATCGAAAACCGAACAGAAACCGACAATAAACCGAGAAAACCGAGCCTCCAAAAACCTGACGATTTCATTTTTGGGCTCTATAAAAACCGAATATTTCGGTTCGATTTCGGTTTTAGCAAAAAAACACGTAAACCAAACAACCCTTTTTATAAGCATTTTCCGTTAGAGAAATGCTTATAGAGAGGGTTGTTTGAGATTGCTTATTGAATATGCATATAAAGGGCTGTTTGGGATTGGTAGTTTGTTAAATAAAATCCACAAATAAACCGGCTATAATGATACCAATCGGTCTAAATAATGATCTTTTGGACCGGTGCTTCAACGAGTCTATATGACATATCAACCAGTTTGATTAATGATCATTTAGACCGGTTCTTTAACCGGTCTATATGACTTTTATCTTTTAGACCTCTCCTCATCTAGACCGGTTGGGTAACCTGTCTAAAAGGCCTTTTTCGTGTTCTTTGTATTTTCTATTTTCCACTTTGTGACTAATAAGTGACATCGGAGGTTTCATTATCATTACACTATTAGGCTCCACTAGATCATTTCCATAACAAACACGGTCATTTTGGAAGAACTTTGATTCACACATGTACATATTAGATGATAGACGGCCCAAGCCCGTTTGTGGGTTTAGGGTCCGTTAGGGTTTATATTATGTCTCTTGCATTCTTTATATATTGTGATGCAATAACAAATTATACCTACGGGGTTTTAATGTTCTCTAACATGTCC
>OU343220.1:70384563-70456298 GCA_910596185.1 Chrysanthemum makinoi | reverse complement strand
TGAAAATCTCATCCTTCCCAAAATGCTTTATCTACCAGATTGATTTGGGAAGTGATGTTGATATCTTTAGAAAATGGTAATCAAAGTTAATTCTTTCTCTTGCCTCCATGTGCAAAACATTTTCAAATACTTGATGCACATGTTGAGGGGAGTTCTCGTTCTAAAAATATCAAAAACAATTAGTGTACAAAATGCTTTGATAATATATCACAAGTATTCGAATTGATTTTCAAATGGTTTTCAATTGGTTCCAACGGCAGATGAACAATACCAAATGACCGACCAACTTTACTTTATATGCGGTGATATAAGGATGATAAGGTTAGTTTTTGTTCCCAAGATCCGCTGTAGGAGGGATCTACCGGGAACTATCCACTAGTTAGTGTAGAGTTCTTAGGTATGATAATAAAAGGAGAAAATGAGGAATGGGAAGAGTGCGGTGAGGCTGACTAGTATTTGGAATAAACCCAACAAGGTTCTAGCTATGAAGTCTCGGTAAGCCTTGAAGGGGATGAATTAAAAAGAATTGAATGAGAATAGAGTGAAAACAAATAGCCCTCCATTTATTCAACCTTAGGCGTTAGGGTTCAATTCATATGCTACTGATGGTAACATCGGTATTGAACAAAGGCGTCATTGACCCGGTGGCCTTAGCACTTCTTTCCAAACCACTCAAGTTCCTCTTAAAAGGACTTGTTTCATTCTCACGGGAACCGACATTATCTATCGACTTTCTCTTAGAGATTGTTGATATTGAAGAAGGAGACCCTCTCCCTAGTCTCCGACACGGGATCCAAATATGCAAAATTGAGTCTAGAGCCACGAGATCATCAATAAATCTCATTAGGACACTTTTCAATGAAGACTCTCTTTTTCACACAATGTGGAAAGAGAGATTATATCTTGAGTCCTACGCATTATCCTTGTGGTATTGCGAACATCGAGTGATGATATGCAAACATACTCACATGAAGATGGAAGCCTTACGGAGCCAACATCTAACAAGCTCACGGTAGGTGGCATGTGAGATCTATTATACTGTATCAACCATGTGACAAGCGAGCGAGAAACAATGGGGCGATTCAATCTTTTGAATCAATCCGGTTCAGGTTATGGATTGACGGATACCTTTGAAAAACCGGTCTTTGTGCTTTAAAAACTCTTTTCATTAAACGCGTCGACCGTAATACTAATTTTCAAATCAAAAGGTGTTTTATGATTGATAATTGATTTTCATTAAAACCGTTGTTATATTGCAAAAACAATTTCTATTGAGCAATACCGCGATTGTTTTCAAATCTCTTTCATCAATCAGATTGGACGAAAATTCATTTGGTTCACTCACTCCGTGTTGTCTTCTTTGAGGCGTTCGGTTTGAGAACGACTAGAGCATTCGCGAAACCACATCAAGGAAATTCCTCGAATTATACGATCCTGAGGCGTACTTGCGATCAGCGGGGAACCGTGGGCGTGTACCTCAATTCGAAAGTGTTCAAAGACACTTTGCGGCTTTATTGCTAAGCGTCTTATGCGGGTACACCCCGACGTTCGCGGTGATCGAGATGAAGCGATCAATCCATAGCTGCATGCTCACCTAACACATTCATCTCAAAAGAAATCATGATTAGTGCATCAATGACTCGATATTTTTACTCCATATGCTTCGCTGGCACTTGATATCATGAATCAACAAATGCTTCCTTACTCGATGAGAATATATCATGATCCAGAATGTGAGCATGTCGGTACGAATGTCACAACATCACATAATACCAACACCACAATGGATGTATCAGAGATTTTCTACTAGTCGATGATCCCAAAAGCGGCTCAAAATTATTATCACGTGGATCGATAATAGACCTCCACTTGAAGTACCCAAACATGCAATGTGAAGAATCAATGACTACGAGCTTAGGAACAAAGGACTACATCAAGAATGCAAGAACAATTGTTAATGTCATATCTTTTTGTATTCAATGTAATTTTAGTGCATGATTGAGGGTGACCTCCTTGGGAGGTGTTAGAATTAGAAATTCGTGTATTAAGAGTCGGTCACCTAAAGTATATGTAATCGTTAGAAAGCTCGTAGTCATAGTAATATTAAGTTAAGTATTATTTAGTTAAGTAACACCGTGGAGGGGACTGGGGTCTTTACCCATGTATGCACGATCCACACCCGATGTGTGGCGATTTATGTAAGACTATAAATACTCTCTACCTCCCAAGGTAGGGAGTTGGAGCTCATAATAATATCTTTCACTTTCTCTCACTAAGTTCCCTAAACCTCTAACTTTCTCTCTCTAGAATTCCATCTATATGCTACCTTGTGTTAATGTTATGATGTGTATGTGAAAAGTTATATCTTACATTCTTATTTGTATTTTTTTGGTGTGTGCTTATACGAAGTGTGGGGGAGATGTGATGTATATGAAAAAAAATGTGAAAAAAAAAGAATAAGTCATCAGAAAAAAAAATGAAAAAAAAATATATGTGATGACAAAGATGAAGTATGTTTGAGTTATCGATTAGCCAATGTGCTAAGATGATATATATATATTTGGTGATCAATATGTGAAGAAGAAAAGTTAGTAACTATAATCATTTTCGGGTTTGCGGATTGTTTGGTAACTAGCAACATGGGTACTAGACTTGACCTTATTTTTCCTTATTTTTCTTTTAACACTAATATTCTCATGCCTTATCCCTTCCCTTTTGGCTTTGTGAAAATATGAAGTGCATGAATATTTTTAGTGACCATCCGGTTCTTGAAGGATTGAATGACGCGCCAGCGATCTAGTGCATATTTTTGGTGACCATCCGTTATGCGAATAACGTGCCAGCGATCCGAGGTATACTCTAGTGACCATCCGTTGTTTGACTTAATCAAGAATTCGCGCCAACGATCTATTATATTCTTGTATGAAATGTTTGAACATAAGCCTAGTTAACCCTTAAGCCTAAAACCGAATAAAAGCCCTCTTTAGATGTTTATACTTGGTGCTTACATGCGTGGTGGAGTTTTGTTTCTTGTACAAGCCTATGGTAATATTTAGATCATGTGTGAGCAATATGAGTGTACTATTCATTAATACTATCCATCACTAAATAAATTGAGTGTTGAGTGAATTATACATCCGTTCTTTTCGTGAGGTGCTTAGCCATATTGCTCAAGAAAATCCATAGTGTATTGACAAACATCTCGATTTTTCACCTCTTAAAGCTTAAAACGATGAATCTTATCTTGTACTTGTACTTGGTAGATTTGCACCATACTTTTATTAATCATATTTCATGCACCATGTGGGATTTATTTTTTCTTAGTTTCTAGATTTGCTTGAGGGCAAGCAAAACCTTAAGTGTGGGGGAGTTTGCGCTCATTTTTCGCTTGTTTATATATATATTTAAAAGCCAAAAAACTCAAAAATATGCAAATTTTTAATTTTTCTTTTCATTTTGTCATTTTGTCATTTAGGTATGTAGTTTAATTTTTCTTTTCTTAAATTTTCTTGAGGGCAAGCAAAGTTTAAATGTGGGGGAATTTGATAACGCTCAAATTGTGCATGTTTTTAGTAGCGTTATCCGTGCTTTTATGTGTGTTATTTGGCTATAATCATATGCTTTTGTTGCTTAATCGTATCAAAGTGTGTTTGCTAGCTCATTTGTAGCCAAGTACAGGAAAGTGGAGAAAAAGACGGAAAAATAAGTAAAATATGAAGATTTCTCCAAATATGAAGAATTCCCGACAAAAGCAAGACTTGTGGAGTATATTCGAGAAGGTAAAGTCATCAAGTTAGTGGTCCAAAGACTCAAGAATAAAGTTCAAGAAGAAAAACGAGAAAGAAATGAAGAAAAGAAGCTTAAACGAAGAAATATTGAAAGCCTCGTTCTTCCCGACACACCTTCACCATTTTGGCCATAACTTTTGCATACGGACTACGTTTGACCCGGTTCCGCGACGCGGAAAGCTAAGAGAAAGATCAACAACTTTGGTGCTTATGATTTTCTGTCAAAAGGCCCCAACAGTTCGGTCGAGCCCCGCAACCGAATCCGGTTGCAGAATGGTCAAGAACACCAACCGAAACGGTTGGAGCTTAACCGATTCGGTTAGAGGGCCTGTTTCAGCCATTTCTTCATCACTAAGACTCCAAACTTGTCCCAAACGATTCTAGATCCTTCCCACTCAGTTTCTAGTCCCTTCCAAACTCCTTGGAGACCAAGTTGAGCATTTAAAACCCTAAGCCTTGGAAGTAGTATAAATAGAGGCCTTTGCAACCTCATTTCATCATCCCTTCTCCATCCTTCTCATCCCTTTCACCCACCACTCCATCTCTAGGTGTGAAATTGATCCTCACCCTTAGGAACGAATTTCCAACCTAAGAAACAAACATCCCTATCCTTCTCAACTTCACCCTTCACCAAAGGTGTGAGAAGTTCGGACGCCACCATTTCTACCTAAGGAACGAAATTTCACCCAACTTTCCACTAAAAACTATCTTCCCCAAAGACCACAAACTCTTAAGTTCCAGAAGTATGCTTGGTTAGAAGTTGTAATTGATTGGAGGCTTGAAGGAGTGCTATAATCCTTCCCTGCCTAATGTAATCTTACTTTGGGTAAACTCTTGTTACTTTTATAATGTTGAATGCTATTGTTCATGTTTGGTTCTTTGATTGTGTTGATTATGTGATTCTTGTGAATGTTGTCTTGATACTTGATTATTTCATATAGAGAACTTGGTGAAAAAGGATGTTTGGATAATTGTAGTGATTGTTTGGAATATGTTGATAACATCATATTTGGTTGAATTGGAACTTGTTCTTGTTTATTGTTTTGGTTGATCATTGTTGAGTCTAATGTCGAAATATTCTTAACAATGGTTAGTTCCAATTCATTAATCGACAAACGATTTTGGTCTTGTACTTTGTGACGATTGTGCAAGAGAATTAATAAACATAACAAGTAAAGGTTTAATTTGGATTAAGGCCGAAAGGAATCTTTTGAATATGTGTTCTCATTATCTTTCAAGTAAATAGAACTTCACAAATTAATAACATCAAAGTCTAAGGCCGAAAGGGATTCTTTGTTGTTGTTGGTATAAGGCTCATGACATGACCACTTGATTGAGGCTTATGCACATTTGATTTATAAAACACTAAACTATTATTATAGATTCTATCATTGATAATATGTTTTCCAAACTAAACATCCTAATATCCTTGTGATCATTTGTCTAAACATTTATGTTCTTTGTGTGCTTTTTCTTAGTGGTTTGATCCGTGACAATCATAACCACGACCTTGATACATGCTTGTTCTTATATCGCTTTTCTTGTTGGTTTGATATGTGACAATCATAAACATCAACTTGTTACTTGCTTAAACAAACAAACGACACTTGTAGTGCAACCAAGTCTCTTGGGACGACCTTGATTTACCATATATTATACTACAACTTGACTAGGGTATACTTGCCCGAATGTGTTCCTAGTTAACCGGTAATTCTTGTTACAAATTTAAAACCCCGATGGAACCCATCAGTTGTGAATGGGTCTTTAAACAAAAGACAATACTTTGGGTTTTGTATGTGCAAGGTTTAAAGAACAGCTGGTTGTAAAAGGCTATAATCATGTATCGGGTGTTGATTTGAATAATGTTGTCTCACTTGTTGTAAAACATAGTTCTATTCGTGTATTACTTGCATTGGTTGCCATGTTTGATCTAGAACAAAAACAGCTTGATGTCAAGACAACTTTTCTACATTGTGAGTTAGATGAGAAAATCTATATGAAACAACCTGAAGGTTTTGAAGTCGAAAGAAAGAAAGACCAAGTTTTTTTGTTGAAGAAATCCTTGTAGTGACTAAAAGACTCTTTGAGAGTGGTATAAGAGGTTTGCTTAATTTATGTCGGGTCATCTGTTCACCAGAAGCCTATATGATAGTTGTGATTACTATTAGATAATGTTATTTTCATTTATCTATTATTATATGTTGATGATATGCTCATTGCAACAAAATATTTAAGAGATATTCACCGACTGAAGAAATTGTTGAGCAGTGAATTTGAAATGAAAGATTTAGGACCAACTAAAATATTCTAGGAATTGAGATTGATTTGTCGGGAAAACCAATTATAGTATTTTAGTATTTGGTAACTCAAATGTATTAGATTTGAGCACCGAAATCGTTCCTAACGAGAGATGAATGGAATTTTCAACTCACGTCGCGTTATTCGGGATTTGAATGTGAAAAGGGAAGTTTTAATGATTTCTAAACTACGGGGAAAGGGAAAGTAAATGGGAAGCAATTAAAAGCACTAAATCTATGATTCAAACAAGAAATTATGACTAATTACGCAAGTTAAATCTAAAACGCAAATTACGATTAAACTAAAACGTGAATTAAATGCAAACTAATCTAATTTAACCCCTAAAAGTGATATAATAATTTTCTACAGCTAAAAATATGATTTAAAAATTATATAAAATTTAAAACTCATTTTTATGATTTTTCTTGATTTTATTTGAATTAAAAACTATTTTTGTATTTTTAAAACAGATGTAAAATGCTAAAAATTATGAAAACTTATGAGAAAATTACAAAAATATTTTTCAAAAATCGTAAATAACTAAAAATAATTTTCAAAACTAAATTTGTATTTTTCTGAACTTTTTTTTATTTTCTATGAATTTAAAACTACTTAAATGGCTAAAAATTACTATTTAAACTAGGAAAAATCTGGAAAAATATTTTTTATGTCTTTTTTATTTTTCTAAATCTAAGAAAATAGAAATTATATTTGTGAGCTTTTTCTGATTTATTTGTATTAAAAACTATTTTAAAAGTACTAAAAACTGTTTTAAAATGCAGAAAAATAGTAAACAAGCTAGGAAAATTATGAAAAAATTCCATAAAAGTCCTAAATTTTATTAAGAAGCTAGGAAAAATATTAAATTCAAGTTATAAATGCATATTAAGCTACTTACTATGAAACTGAAATGAATAAGCTATTAACAATTAAGCTAGAAGCTATAAAAATCTACCAGAAGCTAAAACAAGTTGAGCAATGACTAAACTAACTTGACACTACCTGATGCAACTACTTTTGACCAAATAAGCTAAGCTTTCAAGCAATTAAACAAATCCTAATCCTAATAAGTGAAAAATCCAAACAGTCCTGAACCCCTGTTTTGTAGCTTAAAAATAAGCTAGTAATTAAGCTGGAAGCTGAAAACCAGAAGTAGCAACCTTAAGATGACCTAGCAAAGGACTTTTAAACCAACAATCAGCCTATGAGAAGCTAAATTGAACTCCCTAGAAGCTCATGAACAAGCCATCACAACAATGCAAACAGGTGCACAGGGCACTTATTGTGAAACTGGCTAAGTTTCTAAATCCAGAGTTTCAACAGATGCACTGATTTCAATGATTAATAAAATTCACAAAATTAATCTAAAATTGCCTTGATAAACACCACCAAAAATAGTTTCTAAATCCAGAGTTTCAACAGAATTGGCTTAAAAATGAGTGAATTAAAAATACACAAATTACAGCACTCAGAGACTGAAAGCAACTATTTGACTTTTATGACAGAAATTGATTTTGACTTTCAAGAAATTTGAATCAATAAAACTAAATGACAGTGATGTATTAAGATGAAATGAGATTAATGAAAGCTATTTTAACTACTTCTAAACCTAAATGCTAATTACGCAAAGCTAGTTCTATCTGAGATTTAACCAAGGACAGATGAAAGATAACTTTGACTTTAGAGTGAACTGAGATGCAAATTTATGATCTAAAATAACTACATGGACCGAAATTACTCTAATGCAACAGTAATGTACCACTATAACAACCTCTAACTCAGATTTGATCTTAATACCAAACACTCCTTTGAAAACAGTTTTGAAGCTTACTAAAAAACCCCTAGCGACTCTCTCTTGGGCGATTTTTTAACCCTAACAACCCTAAATCGTTTTTTCTTCAAATCTGCCTTTAACTCGTGATTCTATGCATCTATCTGATTTTGTTATTGATTAACATTATTGTTAATTGGTTCTTGATTGGATTCATGTGTTTTGTCTCTCGTTTTAGTTAGGTTTTGGAGAATCGTTTATTTTGTTAGGGTTTTTTCAATCGTTTTTTCTAATCGCTGCTGGTAGATTATAATCACTAATCAAAGGTTTATTTATTTATCTATTGTGATTTAATTTGTTTGGATCGTCTATCATGGAGGCTGGTTAGTACTGGTGTTGCGTTATTAAAACCCTAACGTTAAGTTAGGGTTTTCCTCCTTTTTTGTTCGTTATTTGGTTAATGCTGGTTCTTGTTGGATTGGTACTTGTGTGGTTAGATTGTTTAGATTGTTAGTGGGGTTTTAGAGAGATGGAGAAAGGTTTTCTTAACAATGATAGTTCATCGGTGAAGGCTGCAAAAACTGCATACAACTTGGCCGATCAAGTTGATGTGAGCATGGAAGCGAATTAGACATATAATAGGGATGATATTCAGGCGTTGGAAGCTAGGTTACAACGTCTCCACGGGAACATGGAATCGAGGGGGACACTGCTGGTCCTGATTCTGTTTGGGGTAATGTTAATCTGGAAAACATAAGTTATCGTGCTACGTTTGTGGGTGGGTTGAATGCTGCTGATGTGCTTCTACTTCGGTCTTAACGTGGTGAATGAGTCTACTTCTAACGTGATTGGTAGTGAAAATAACGAAGTGAGGTCATTTGCTAATGTATTAAACCCGGAACGAGTCTCTCGGAAAGTTAACTTTCGTCCCTTGGTGAATGAGACTCGCATTGAAAATCATGATACTGTGCTTCCAAAGGCTGCTATGGAGGGTGTATTCAACCGGTATGAAAATACACTTGTGGGTTTCTTTGTTGGCAAGAATGTTGCTTTTCATTTGGTTAAGAACTACGTCTCCAACACCTGGGGTAAGTTTGGTTTTCAGAAACTAATGAAGAATGATGATGGTGTTTTCCTCTTTAAATTTGATTCTAAAGAGGGTGTTGAGAATGTTCTTCAACGGGGCCCTTGGATTATTCGCAACTCTCCTCTCATTCTCACTAAATGGACTCCTGATGTGCTATTGTCTAAAAGTGAGGTAACTCGAGTTCCCGTTTGGATTAAATTGCATAATGTGCCATTACTTGCATATTCGGAAGATGGGTTGAGCTTAATTGCTACTCAAGTGGGTAAGCCGATTATGTTAGATGCTTTTACTAGTTCAATGTGTGTTGATTCATGGGGTCTTATTAGTTTTGCACGTGCTCTTGTGGAATTATCATCTGATTTCGAGCTTAAACATGTGGTGACTATGGCGATCCCTAATAAGGATGATAGTGGCTTCACTACGGCTAGTATAAAGGTGGAATATGAATGGAAGCCACCACACTGTACGGAATGTAAAGTGTTTGGGCATGAAAATGCCTGTTGTCCTAAGAGTATTAAGGAGAATAATGATGTTCCCCCCACCGCTAATGTGGATGAACCTGATCAGGGTTTTAAGGTGGTGCAGAATCGGAAAGCCAAACATAAAGGTACGAAGATGACTGGTGGTATTAATATGGGTAAGGGTCCTAGATTTGCACCTAGGAAGCAGGTATATGTTGCAAAGACGAAGACACCGGCTGCTGCTAGTGGTATTGCTAAAGATACACCAGTTACTACGTCAAACTCTTTTGGGACTCTTGAGGTGGAAGATGACTCGGGCATCCCATGTATTGTTATTGATTCTTCTACTGAGAACGATGAAGAGGACCAGTCTTACGGTACTACTAAGGAAGCAGGTATTGGTGGCTCTCGGGGGAAGGACCTTGGTGAGGCGTCTAAGTCTCCGGAGAATGGGACTTCTTCTGCTGCCAAGCTTGTGAGTGATTCAATGGGATCAATGGATGTTGGTTCTACTCCCATAGCTGAGAAAATTGGTAAGCTTGAAAAGCTAATTATTGATGGGAAAGCTACTCTTGTGGATGATGATGGCCAACCTATTCCGGCTACCTCTTCTATTAAGAGAGTCAACCCTTTTTCTAAAGTGGGAGAGATTGTGGTGTCTGATTCTGAAGATGAGGTTGTTGCTAACCCATTTGATGAGTCTGTTAATATTTTTGGTGGTGGACACGAGTTTGAAGATGAGTATGATGACTATGACTTCGACGACTATGCGAAACAGGTTCGTGATCTTCCGGGGAATTTGGATTCCTTTAATGCCATGTATGGCACAAAGTTTCAACGTCCTAGGAAGTAATTTTTTGTTGTGTCATATGTTCATTTGAGCAGTGGTTTGTTTTCTTGTTTAGAGAATAGGAAGTGTCTTGTTATGTAAGCTTTATGCCTATGTAACGGGCTGAGATATGGGACTTCACTCATATCCATTGTACTTAAACGTTTATTTGGTTAATATATTTACCAGGGTGCAGGATTACTCCCCTTTACCCAAAAAAAAAAAACAGTTTTGAAGCTTAACTAATCAAACCACTAATCCAAGCTTACACAATCATCAATACAGATTCAAATGACTAAAAGAGATCTAAGTGAAGCAATATTGACAGCAAATTCTCACAAATCTCAACTAAACTAGATTATGCAGTTTTAAATCAGAAAGATGTATAGATTACAAATTAGACTAGGAAATGGTAAGATCAAGCACAATAAGCTATTATACCACTAAAATAAGCTACTCTAACAAGTTTTAAGCTATAATCAACATATCCAAACTAAATCAAACAATATTATGCAAAATTAAGAGAAATCAGTTTGAGAACTTATCAGACACCTCAGCTGAACAGAGGTCCCACTTAAGGGCAGCTACAAGCTCTAGCTTATTCTAAGAATAAGCTAGTAAAGTCCATCTAGCCCCTTCCATTGCAGGCTACTTCCTTAAGCTTTCCACAGTACTTTGCAAAGGTTTTTAAAACTGATTTGTATGAATTTGAATGCAGAATTGAGTAGTGAACTAGATAAGCACTTAATAAGCTATAACTGAACTTATAAGAGCTTATGGAAACATAAACACAAGCTGATTGCAGCTTTGAAACAGATTTGATATATATTTTTTTATTTTTTAAGTATTTTTCTAATTTTTTTTTGATTTTTGTTTTAAAGAGTAAACAAGCTGAAAGTTAGATGAGATAAGCTAAAATGATGAACTAAAGTATTAATAAGCTATTGAAAACACTTAAAACAGTAATTAAAAGGAATTGAGAAATTAAGCTAAAATGATTTTTATTACTTGAAAACAGATTACAAAGGAAATTGGAAATACAAATATTGATTTTTAACTATAAGAAAAACATTAAACAGTAATAAGCTAAACAAATTCTACTCAAATCCTACACACTAAGCTATGTGAGATCAGGGATATTTATAGCGAGCCCAAGGCCTTGAGAAGGATCCAGAAATGTGAAGTTATGCTTCTTTTGAGTCCTTTTCAACCATTAGATCAGTTCCTCACATCATCCCATCAATCACAGCCTTTGATATGGTACTTACACGTCTCATGACTCTCATCAACCAATCATAGCCCACCTTGGCACACGGATTGCCAAGGTGGCATTCCCTTGTCAGTGCGTGTCAGACGAAAGTACAATTGTACCCTTCAATTGGAGTAATTTTGGTCAATTGGGGATAAGGGTAGATTAGGGTTCTTATTTCTGGGTTAAATTGGGGGTGAAAAACGCGCGGGTTAATTTTTGTGTTTATTTTACTGGATTTGACTTATTTTGACTTGGGGTAAAAAGGGTTGACCGGGTAAGTGGAGTTTGACCATGGTTTTGGTATTAACGGGTATGGGCTGGATTTGGGCTTGAGATAACAATAAGGTTAAATGGGCTTGGTGTTTGGATTTGTTTTGCAATCCGGATGTTACACATAAGGACCATTTATGTAATTTGTGAAATTCCAAGGACCATTGATGCCAATTTTGAAAAGTATCTCCAAGGGTCACTCTTGTCATTTCTAAATAATCCAAGGACCAATATTGCCAATTTTGAAAAGTATCTCCAAGGGTAATTTCTGACAATCTCTTAAATTTGAAGGACTGATTTTGCTAATTCTTTAAAGTTGATCCAATCTTTCAAAAATCATCCTCTTAGCATTAAAATCTTCACAATCACTTACTTCTGATTTCCCGGCCTCAGCTTTTGCACTCTTTTCCTTCTCGTGCTCGGTTTTCGTCTGATTTGTCTTTCTTTTGTGTGTTTTGCCATATCCGTACTTGCACATGCATAAACTCAAGAAACCAACAAATATTAGGAATAAACGGCTCTTTTTTGGTTATTTTGGGCCTGATTTGGTAAAGAAATTGTATGTGTTTTTGCACATACCAGAGATAAAAAAAGGAGAGATAGGAAATAAAGTCGGTTATATCTCACTCAAAAAGATTATCTCAAGAAAGTTTTAGTGAAATTTAATTTGCAGGATGCGAAACTAGTAAATACTCTTTCCGCTAGCCATTTTAAGCTATCATATGGCGATTCACCACAGTCAGAAGAAGACAAAGATTATATGGCATGATTCCCTTAATCTAGTGTCTTTGGCAGCAATATGTATGCTATGATCTGTACACATCTTGATATTTTACAAGGAGTTACTCTTTTTAGCAGGTATACGGCGAATCCAGGAAAACAACACTGGCTGGCTGTGAAGTGAAGTTTGAACACATGCTCAGAATTTGGTAGAACAACAACTCTTTAGTTGGTTTTGTGGATTCAAATTATGTTGGTGATCTTGATAGACCTAGATCTCCCACACATTAGTTTTTTGTATTAGAAGTGGTGCAGTTAGCTAGAAATCTAATATATAACATGTAGTTACATTATCTACTAATGAAGTTGAATGCATGGTGATCACTAAAGCTATTAAAGAAGACTTATGATTGAGAGGTTTAGTTGGTGAATTAACTCCGCAACAAAGAGGTACTACAATTCATTGTGATAGTCAAAGTGCAATTCATCGACTAAATACCAAATGTATCATGAGCGAACAAAACTCATTGATGTACGATATCATTTCATTTGAGATACCATTGCGAAGATGATAGTCCTTGTTTATAAAATCAATACTAAGGGCATTCCCCCTAATATGTTCATGAAGGCTCTTCTAGTTTACAAGTTCAAACAATGCTTGGTTTTGATTGGTCTTCATCGATTTTGATTCCCCCAAAGTGGGCATTGTCAATGGAGGAGGTGAAGCAAGTCATTATACTGAGAACTAAGTCTAATGTGGAGATTTGTTAGGTTTGGACTTGTGTTCCCACATGGTTGAAATAGATACAATCCAACTCATTCCTTTTGAAATCCTACCACTCGCAAGAGTTATATCATTCTTCTCACCTTCAACCTTACAAAGTTGGAATGCTTGTATCTTGTATTAGTTTCTATTTAGGATTATGAGCATGTCCATGATTCTTACAATTTTGAAAACATTTCTAGTGTTTTGAAAGTAATCTATTCTTCACATTTTCACAAAAAAAAAAAAATGAATGCTTTCAAGTTAGGGATGGTTCATTCTTGATATACTTTGAAGTTGGAATGGTCTCATGTTTGAATGCTTTGAATTGAAATGCTCTTGTTGGAATGGTTTTTGCTTGCTTATAAATTGAGGCATCCATGAAAGGTTTCTAACACCACAAATCACAACACCAGCACCAACAATTTTCTCCATTTATCTTTCATCTTTCGGCTTAAAAAGTATTCACGAGATTGTATTATGTGTGTTATTCACATGCTTATACCTTTAGCCATTTTGTTGTTCCATGTACTATCTCCACATCTTAATAAAAGTTTACCTCGACCGTAGATGTAGGTCATTCATGACCGAACGACTGAACCATATAAATACTTGTATCTATCATTTACTCCTCCCTTCATGGATGCCTCAGTTTATAGGCAAGCAAAAGAGCATCCCAACAAGAGCATTCCAACATGAGACCACTCCAACTTCAAAGTATATCAAGAATGAACCATCCTTAACTTAAAAGTGTGACATGTGGTGTTTGGAGGTGGTGTTTGAGTTGTTGATAATGTAGTTATTGTAAGACATGTTGATTGAGTGAGCTGCTGCAATATGTGGTCACATTGTCACTATTTCTTTGAATTTGGTTTGTAATTCTTATGAATGCTTCTTTGTTTGGTTTGTAATTCTTTAATGATACTATATGTTTCTTTGTATTTGCATATTCTCGGGCATAAATATAGGATTCAATAAGCAATCTCAAACAACCTTTTATACACAGTTTCAATTAGCGGCGAGCAGAAAAACTGAAAAAAATCGAATCCAAATAACCGACCAAAACTAAAACAGATGGTTCGGTTTTTAATTTTAAAAAAAAAACGAAAAATGTGGTTTAGTTTCGGTTTTCGTCCAAAACCGAATCGAACTGGTTATCATATAAGAATATATAATTAATATAATATAAATAAATAACTAAATAAATCAAATTTATAAATTCATATTCATTTTGTGGGTGGATTTATAATATTTTTATCTTAACGTTTTTATGCATGTTTGTCGTGTCGTGTGTTTACTTGACAATATATCGATACATATGTGACAATGATCACACTATGTGTATGTTCACTTGCATGTGTATCTCGTCTATATGTGTGTACCTGTAGAAATATAGGATAAACATTATTAAGCTTAGATTGATAAAATGTAAAAAAGAATAACCAATTTTCTATGTAAAACAAGTTTGTTGGTATAAATTGGTATAAATGGTTAAAAATCAAAAACCGAACCGAAACCGACAGTAAACCGAAAAAACCGAGCTGCCAAAAACCAAACGATTTCATTTTTGAGTTCTATAAAAACCAAATATTTCGGTTCGGTTTCGGTTTTAGCCAAAAAACACGTAAACCAAACAACCCTTTTTATAAGCATTTTCCGTTAGAGAAATGCTTATAGAGAGGGTTGTTTGAGATTGCTTATTGAATATGCATATAAAGGGCTGTTTGGGATTGGTAGTTTGTTAAATAAAATCCACAAATAAACCGGCTATAATGATACCAATCGGTCTAAATAATGATCTTTTGGACCGGTGCTTCAACGAGTCTATATGACATATCAACCAGTTTGATTAATGATCATTTAGACCGGTGCTTTAACCGGTCTATATGACTTTTATCTTTTAGACCTCTCCTCATCTAGACCGGTTGGGTAACCTGTCTAAAAGGCCTTTTTTGTATTATTTGTATTTTCGAGTTTCCACTTTGTGACTAATAAGTGACATTGGAGGTTTTATTATCATTACACTATTAGGCTTCACTAGATGATTTCCATAACAAACACTGTCATTTTGGAAGAACTTTGATCCACACACGTACATATTAAATGATAGATGGCCCAAGCTCGTTTGTGGGTTTAAGGTCCATTAGGGTTTCTATTATGTCTCTTGCATTCTCTATATATTGTGATAGTTTTAATGTTTTAACATGGTATCATGAGCAGGTTGGTCCCGAGACCTAGTCGGCCGTTATGAGCCGTCATCTCTATACCCCATCAAATCTCTCTCTCTTCAATTACCTAAAGTTATCTCTCTAAAAAAAATAATAAATAAATAAATAAAAAAAAATGGTTCGTGTATTTGAAATTATTTGTTCGCTTGCATCTGAACTAGGGGTGGCAATCGAGTCGTGTTCGTGTTAACCTATTCGGGTTCGCGTGTTGGCGGCCTTTACCCAAACACAACCCATTTATTAATCGTGTCAAGAAACTCAACCCTAACCCAGACCTGCATAACACGTGTAACCCATTTGTGATCCGTTTAACCCATTTAAGTAAATAGGTCAAGCAGTAAATAAAGTTGGTGGTTTGTCGATTTAACTAGTTTAAACGCAAAAAATGATATAAGGATCTAAAATATGATAAGGATAATATACAAATAACTATGCCACAATTTTCTGAACTACAAGCGTCAATTATCATGATATCTAAGACATGAAATTATAATTCACTCATACTAAGTAAATAACAAAATACATTTAATCCATATCCAACATAATAAGCAGGTTATATATTTTATTTTTAAGATTTTATATACTTAAACGGGTTCACGGGTTGACCTGTTTAATACTTACTCAACCCAAACATGACCCGTTTATTAAACGGGTTACACGGGTTGACCCGTTTTTTACCCAAGCCTATTTATCCTCAACCCAAACTTGTTTAACTTCGTGTCGAGTTTGTATCGTTCATCATATCATGTCGAAAATTGCCACCCCTAATCTGCACCTTGCTGTCGGTATTTTTATTAATCTTGTTAGAAAGTGTGGTCCCTTGTGAACTTTACATTCGGTGGTTTAGTTTTAATTGTAGTGGGAATTTTTTATTTTATCTATTTTGTGGTTTGTTAATTAAGAAAAAAAAAGTTTGTAGTATTGTAATTTGTTTGTTAGTCGATTGTTCGTACGGTTTTGTTATCAGTTGACTAAAGTTGACCGTTGGTACTGGTCCCTAAGTAGACCATTAGTACGGTTTTGTTATCAGTCGACTTAGCAGACCGTTGGTACCAATCGACTAAAGTCGACCATTGGTATGGTTTTGTTACGAGTCGACTAAAGTTATGCTTTTAGTACGTTAATGTTTTGTTTTTTCTTTTCTTTTCTAGTTTACTACTCCAGCCCAAGCTTTTGCGATTTCGCCGCTTGAACTGCAGGGGAGTAATAGATGATAGACGGCCCAAGCCCGTTTTTGGGTTTAGGGTCCGTTAGGGTTTCTTTTACGTCTCTTCAATTCTTTATATATTGTGATGGAATAATAAATTATAACTACGGGATTTTAATGTTCTAACAATACAGATTCCTTAAAAGCCAGTCTTATCCATAGAAACTGAATTCTTAGGTAGTGTTTTATATATGCTTCACACTATTACTTTGAAGTAAAACTATACATATGTTATATAGAAACTTGATTCGTTGAGTAACATTTCTATCGTTTATTCAATTCAATGGTCAGTGGCTTTCAGTACTTAATTGATATATTACTTTGAAGTAAACAAATACGTAGTACTACACACGTACTACTTAGTTTTCATCAGTATCAATAACTGTTTACTTACCATGTTCTGTTATGTTGGGTTTATTTATATACAACTCATACCGCTATTATTTTCTTTACATTTATGCTGTATATGTACTCGTATTCAGTTAGTCGTGCTCTCCCACTTTACGATTAACTAGTACCAGACACCACCCTCTTTCTTTTTAACTTGTTCCCTGATACCTCGTGTTTTTTGTCCGCAAATGAAAAAAACCTTTGCATGCGCTTTAACCGATACCCACTATACCTTGGCTTCGTGAGTTTGGGATGACGTCTTCTGAATCTATAAAGTGTCCTACACAGGTGTATAAACAGCGCAAGAGCACAAACTATGCCGAAAACTAGAAACAACCCCCAGAAGCTTTCTAGATTAAGTTGGTTCGATACAAAGGACAAGCTTTGTGGGCCACAAGCTTTTTTGTTAAGCCAATGGTCATGAATCTTCTGAAGCTCTCCTGTTTCTGTTAGTTTTAGTATTGCTTTCGACATGTCAACCTCCAATGGAGAGTCCCTCGGAAATGCCTGTGAGAATTATAAATAAGAAATGATATTTATAAGGGATGATACCTTTAAAAACTATTATATTTGTCCAAAAATATTTTTCTGAGTAGCGAACAAAAATAAATAAATAAATTACTCCTACGAGTATTACATCTTGTCTTTATATGAGTAGTTTGACCGTTTTACCCTTTCAAGTTACATAAAGAATCCTTGTGGGTTTGCCGAAATTGCAACCACCGTCTTAGGGTAAATTACATAAATGGTCCCTTCACAAAAAAAAATCAGAATTTTTTTTTGGAATTCTTTTTTCCAATTTTTTTTCGAAATTCTTTTCAAAAAATTTATTTTCGGAATTCTTTTTCCTGAGTTTTTTTTTTTAAATTCTTTTTCAAAAAAAAATCGGAATTTTTTAGTCGAAAAACTTTTTTCTGAATTTTTTTTAGAAATTTTTTTGTCACATGTGAAAAAGAAAATTCTGAATTTTTTTCGTCACATTTGAAAACGTATTAAATCGGATGAAAAGGTATAAAACGGATGAATAAAAGTTGACGAAAACTTAAGAAAACGGATGAAAACGTATAAAATCGGATGAAAGCGTATAAAAACGTATAGAAACGGACGACAACGTATATAAAAACACGTAGACAAAAACGTATATAAAAAGACGTAGACAAAAACGCATATAAAAACGTAGATAAAAAATAGCGGGTAAAACTATAAGAAGTGGATCAAAAAAAAGAAAAAAAAATTAAGGACGGTAATGTAATTTTCGCTAACCTACATGGACCATTTATGTAATTTACCCTAATAACAGTGGATGCAATTTTTGCAAACTAATAGGGTAAAATAGTCATCACAGGTTTTTCACTACACACGACAAAAGTGTCAACATTAGTACTCACATAAAGACAAGATGTCAACATTAATACTTAAAAGAAGATTTTTTTTTTTTTTTTTTTTTTTTCACTACTTAAAATACTAGTAGTATTTTTAAACAAATATAATACTTTTTAAAGGTATTATCCTATTTATAATTTATCAATGAAGACACTATTTTATCCTTCCATAGTTTTTCACACAACTTACATCAACATTTGTCTATTGCCATGAAGTATAATGTAGGCCAATGTTTTATAAAGGTCGCATAAAATTTAACTAGACAATAGTTGGCTGGGCCATAAAGAGTGAACAATTTGAGTAAGATACTTACAAATCCCATCCCACTCTTTGTGAACTCTCCACCAACAACCTGAAATCCGCAGTGCTTTGAGAGGAAAAGATCAACATACGGCCTTTCATCAACAATCGCAGCAACTGCTCTTGACAAGAGTTTCTCATCATATTCTTCGGAGGTTCCAAGAGACACAAGTCTTGATCTTGGGATGTTGAGTTCCTTCACCAAATAATCCTCGATATATGTTCCCTCCGGAAATCCAATAAGCTCATTGCCTATGGTCAATGATTCGATGCCGCTGATAGGAGTATGTAGTTGTTGCACAGTTAGAATTGATGTCAGGCTAGCAGTGTAGCTTGAATTTAAAATTAGAACAACAAATAACCAGATGAAGACGACCATACGACCAAGGGTGCTCACGGTATTTTCTCCTGAAACAATCAACTCGATCATAAACAAGTCACCTAAATTGACTCATTTGATAGTACACAAGTTTTAGAAGATTAAAAGGTTCGGAGGTTTGAAGCTTACTGTGCGCGAAAAACATAGTTGAGAAGGTAAACCTGCAAAAAGCTAACAGCTTTTCTCAAAGTGTGATGATTCAAAGTAAGAACTATCAAGAAAGAAATAACTTGCCTCAAGTACTCACCACATTACAGTGACAATTTGTTTCCTTGGTGGGCCCCTAAATTGGTCATTGTGCCGGTGTTCTAATAACCACACTAGAGCTCCAACAAAGATGAAGAAAAGAGCGGTTACACACCACAATTCTGGACTAAATGGTTGCCAGTAAGCCCAAGAACTTGGGTGTGCTTTTTGTATGTTGACGACTACTACCAGGCCAGACTCGATATACGGCTGTGTGAAGTCCACAGATTTAGTGCGGTTACTGACAATTGTTATATCACCAACAGCTGCATCAAACTCCTACAAAAAACACATGCATGTGTGACCAATTTGTATCCAATGGCAATTAATTTTGTAATCTTTATACACGTACTTTGGCTGAAACCTTGTTAACAAGGTCTGAGTAGCTCGGGTTGTTGTGACCGTTCCCAAACATGATGAACTCGTATGGAAGAGGATATGGAAGCAACTTTATGGCAGCAAGGAATACATCGATGCTAAAACCAGAAACTTGTTTGGTACCATTGACTTGCATAACCAGTTCTTTAAAACCAGGTATTAATGGAACTCCAATCCTCAAAGGTCTCCCATTGTTGGTAAATTCCCATCCACGAGGTTTTTCTTTTGTGTTCCCAGGCCATACCACACTTCCCAGTCGCTGGTTAGAAGAAGAAATGTTGGATGGTATTACGTTAAAAGAGCTCTTTGGCGTCTGAACCGATAGCCCAGAATAGTTAGACCAGTATCCAACTAGTTGGCCTTTTGCATGTAAAACATTGATGACATCAAAAGAAGGATTTCGCAAAGATTTGTCTGGGTTGAACGAAAGGGGCCCTGTTAGACCAGCCATATTTGTCTGCAGTATGTTGTTTAGCATCTTCTTTCCCCCATCAAAAATGTTAAGGGTTCCAAGGAGAAGGCTCCTGGTTCCATTTATGTTACTTAATCTTGAATCATTTGAGAATGAAATCTTACCACCTTCTTTAAGAAACTTGTCTATTGCATGAGCAATAATCCAGACAGTATCATAAGCATATAAACCGTAGGGATTGAGTCCAATAGAGCCCCTACTTAGATTCTTCCACCGTCTTGAGAAAGCTTTCTTCTTGTATGAATCTGGTGTATGTGGGCGAAGTGTCAAAACGCCATGTAAAGTCTCAGCAATCTTGGGAGGAATGCCAGCAGAATCAAGAACAGCAGATAGCCAAGCAGTCGCAATCCATACATATCCTCTTTTCATCATGTCAAGACTCTTGGCAATCTTAAAGATCATAAGGCCAGTATCAGGATACGTGTGTACAAGAATGACACGTGATTCCATAGACATGACCTTCATCAATCTTTCTTTGATAATCTCCGGAGTTAACTTTCTATCAACTGGAAGTGGTGCTTTACCAGATAGCCTGCAGCGTTTCTTTGTAAGTTCATTACCAAACACATTGATACCATTACGAAACTGATCACTATCAGTGTAGATTGCGGTGACTTCTCTATAACGAAAGTAGCTTACTATAGCAGCAAATGCTTTCATCTGATAAAGATCATTCGGGGCTGTTTGGAGAAAGTATGGGTACTGGAAAGGTGAAAGTGAGGGGTCGAGAGCAGTAAATGATAATATCGGGACATACAGTCCATTTGCAAGTTGTGAAAGCACCGCAACGACCTCAGAACTTTGTGGACCGATAACAGCTACAGAAGGGATCTCCAAGTACCTCAATGCTGAAAAAAAACCAGATTTCTATTGAGTATTCGATACAAAATACATTATAACTTTCTAGCACTGATTAAAATAACATTATTGACAGGAGTTTTTTTTTACCGCCAACTATGCCATAGACCCCAGTATAGTTTAAGTCGTGAATTGAAATAGTCAGTCGTCTTCCTGGTAGAACTATGGGATCAGAATTGACATCATCTACAGCAGCCCTCAGGGCAATGCTCGAGACTCTTCCATGGGTGCTTCCCAATACAGCAGCGTAACCAATATTTATGATGTCAGTTTTTGAATTTGCAGCTGAAAAGGCTCCAAGAAACATAATTATAAAAAGAGGAACAAACGACAAACTCATAATTATATTGTTTCAGTTGATAAGACAACTACCACGTTGTTCTCCAAATAGAATGGATACAAACAGGCGTAGATTGATATTCAGCAAGAAAAGTTGGCATAAACCCTCTCAGATATGTAAGGAATAAAATTAAAATTTATTTATGCATTGTTCTAGTAGATTGTTCTGTGAATCCATTCTTTCTTCACATTTGTTGTTCTAAAAGAATATTTTTGCCTTCGTTACCCTCCAAAACATGCATGCATAAAAAGAGAGATGTACTACACCTTGAAATAAAAGATAAAAAAATAAAAAGACAATAACCTTCTCAACAAGTTTGACATAAAAATTGAACACGCATAAGCTTTACATGGAGGTGGTTTGCTTGCTAATGCTGCCAAAAAGATGCTAATGATCCAACGTGTCTATGTTGCTTATGAACCTCAAGTACAGTCTTATATATATATATATAGCAATTCCTGTTCTCTACTTTTCTGAGATCCAACTGTTCAAATCAACTCAATAAGTTCTTCACATTTTCGCCCATCGTATTTTATGAACACCAAAAGGCCAAAGATTGTTGGGGGTAAGGAGCCCAGAAAAGGGTGAAGATAACCAATAGCAAACCAAACACCAATACAGATTACCGGATATCACTTGGAATCGTGTTATCACTTTCCAAAGTAAATTATTCGACTCTAATGCCTGGGTATCACGAATATCTACTTGGGATAAGACCAAATGTATGTTAATGATTTAGGCACAAATCAATAACCCTTTTGTTTACAAGTGTTTATGTTTTTTGTATCTTTTTCATGCATGAACTGATTTCCTACTTATAGGAGATTACTCTTAGCTAGTCAAAATGGAATTATGAGGATTAATCGACCCATTAATCGCCTCATAATTATCCTCATTATATCCAATAGTGGTTACATGACCAATTAAACGTGGTCATTAAGCAGTGCTACTTGAATAGGTCAAAGTCTGTTACAAGTTGATTCCAGCAGTACTAGCAGTAGAAACACTGCCTAGCAGTACTAACATAGCACTAGCAGTAGTAACACTGCCTAGCAGTATTAACTCTGCCTAGCAGTACTAACATTAGTACTAGCGGTATTAACTCTGCCCAATAGTAATAACATTCTGAACCTTACCACTATAGAGTCAGGGAGTTCAGGGACCTTATGGGTGTACACTCCGTACCTCCTGACCCATTACCAAGTGTGAACTAATCCCACAAGTGCACTAAATTTTTCCAACAATCTTCCCCAAATTTAGTTCACTTTCTTTGCATGAAATTAAACATTAAACAAAATACGTGCATAAACGAAAATATCCCGAGGATTGAATTTCCATCTTAGTACATTACACGTTCAAATATTCGAGAATCATGGTGTTCTAAGAATTGAACCCTTCAACCCATTTAAATACCTGAAGATAAAATACACATAAGTTTTCAAACACTTAAAAGCTCCTGACACTATACAAGCCATGTGTCCATATCCAAATTCATAAATGTTGTAAGAGCCAAAAGTCTAAAGCTACCTGAAGCGGAAAAACTTCAACATTCACATAGGTGGTTCCTATTTTATTCATGCTCCTTCCAAGCACTTTTCCAAATAAATTAACCATTAAGAAGTAAAGACTTCATCCTCCTTTTCAGCAGGTTCTGAGCACAATATTGGGATGTATATATAAACATGTGCTCCAGTTCACTGAATGTTCAGCTTTCCACATTGAACTCAGCTCCCAAGTTTCCTCAGGAGGGAGTTGGGTGTCTTAGCATTCAGTAACTAAGTTGGACTTAAACCCATCCCTTTAGCAGACTTTATAACCAAGTCTCTAGCCAAACCCTTCGTCAAGTGATCAGCTAAATTTTGTTGAGATCTAACAAACTCTATAGATACCACCCCATTCATAATAAGCTCACGAATCATGCTATGTCTTACACCTAAGTGTCTAGACTTCCCATTGTACATCTGGCTATAAGCCTTTGCCAATGTAGTTGTACTATCACAACGGATAGAAATAGGTGCTATAGGTTTAGTCCACAATGGAATCTCAAGAAACAACTTTTTCAACCATTCAGCTTCTTTACCAGCAGCTGCTAGGGCCACAAATTCATATTCCATTGTTGAACTGGTGATGCAAGTTTGCTTGTTGGATGCCCAAGAAATTGCACCTCCACCAAGTAGGAATATTTAGCCACTAGTAGACTAACTGTCTTCAGTGTTACTGATCCCACTTGCATCAGTGTATCCTTCTAACACTGAAGGATAACCAGTATATGAAAGACTATAATCCATAGTTCTCTTCAGATACTTCAGTACCCTCTGAACTGCTTGCCAGTGATGATCACTAGGATTGCTAGTATACCTGCTCAGTTTACCCATTGCAAATGCAATATCAGGTCTTGTACAAGTCATGGCATACATTAAGCAGCCAATTACCCTAGAATACTCAAGTTGAGATACAACCTTGCCATTATTAGGCATCAGCTTCTCACAAGTATCCATATGTGTGCTTACTGGAGTACAATCAAAGTAATTGAATTTCCTTAACACCTTCTCAATATAATGAGACTGAGAAATAGAAATTCTTTTACTTTCATGTTTAATCCTTATTCCAAGGATAACATCAGCCTCCTCCATGTCCTTTATGGAGAACCTTGATGACAAAAATTCCTTTGTCAGGTCAACCTGATTTGGTCAGTGCCAAAGATCAGCATGTCATCAACATATAGGCAAATGATGACTCCTTTACCAGATTCATCAAATTTCCTATATACACATTTTTCAGACTGGTTAAGTAAATAACCATTAGACAAAACCACTTCATCAAATTTTTGATGACATTGCTTAGGTGCCTGCTTTAGTCCATAAAGAGACTTAATCAGTTTACACACCTTGTTTTCATTACCAGGCATGATGAAGCCCTGAGGTTGGTTCATATAAACCTCCTCATCTAATTCACCATTCAAGAAATCTGTTTTCACATCCATATGATGAATAATCAGATTGTGAATTGATGCCAAAGCCGTGAATAACTAGTCTAGCCTTGATACTTACGAGCCACGCGAGCATAAGTATCAAAATAGTCTATTCCTGACTTTTGTTTAAAGTCGTGAATGACTAGTCTAGCCTTGAAATTTTCAATAGTTCCATCTACCCTCATTTTCCTTTTAAAAATCCATTTGCAACCCAGAGGTTTGCAACCAGGTGGTAGATCAACCAACACCCAAGTGTTGTTGCCCATGATAGAATCCATCTCATCATTGATTGCTTCTTTCCAGAAAGTAACATCCTGGGACTTCATTGCTTCTTCAAATGTCTTGGGATCATCCTCAACAATGAAGCAATAGGAGTATTGGTCAGAGACCTTATCCCTTGTTCCTTCAATTAAGTATAATTGAAACTCAGGTCCAAATGACTTTGGATTCCTGACCCTTTTGCTCTTTCTGAGCATAGGTTCAGGTTGTTGAACCACAACCTCATCAGGGGCCTCTAATGGCACTTCATCAGGAGCCTCTGATACACCAATGTCATGAGTTCCATTTGGAATCCTCATACTTGGTCTAGGGACCGATGAGAATTTATTCTCATCAAAGATTGCATCCCTTGATTCAATTATACAGTTAATTGAAACACTTTCATTAGGTTCTATAACATAGAATGTAAAAGCTTTGGAATGCTCAGCATATCTAACAAAGATGCATTCAATGCCTCTTTCACCCAAAGTTTCTGCTTTGAATCAGGGAGTCTTACAATATCCCTACAACCTCAAATCCTGAGATAGTGTAGGTTAGGTTTCCTTTTAGTCCAGAGTTCATAAGGGGTAACCTTGTTCCTTTTTTTGGGAACCTTATTTAATAAATAACAAGCTGTTAACATAGCTTCACCCTAGAACCCTTGACTCAGTCCTGAATAGGACAACATGGAATTAACCATCTCCTTCAGTACCCTGTTTTTCCTTTCAGAAATACCATTTTGCTAAGGAGTATAGGGAGCAGTTGTTTCATGGATTATACCAACAGACTGAAAATACATGGTATCCATGTACTCACCCCCCCCCCCCCCCCCCCATCAGTCCTTAATATTTTGATCATGGACCCAAGTTGCAATTCAACTTCAGTTTTAAACACTTTGAATTTATCTAATACTTCATCCTTAGTATGTAACAGATAGACATAACAAAACCTAGAAGCATCATGAATAAATGTCACAAAGTACTTTTTATTCCCCAAAGAAGGAGTAGCATGCAAATCATACATTGTGTATTAGCTCTAAGAGCTTAGTTTCACGTTTAACACCCTGAAAAGGTTTCTTAGTTATTTTGGTTAGCATGCAAGTTTTACACTTTTCAGTGTCCATGTCAAATGTTAGGATTAACCCATCCTTAGACATATCTTGCATCCTTTTATAGTGTACATGACCAAGTCTAGCATGCCATAGGATAAAGTCAGTCATGTCAGAGTTGGTCACAAAGGCTGAATTATCACAATCATTAACAATGTTCAACCTAAATATTTGATTACACAAATATCCAAAACCAATAAATACACCACTTTTAGACAAAACAAATTTATCAGAGTCAATAACTTGTTTAAAACCATGATAATTCAAAACACTACTTGAAACCAAGTTTTTCCTTATATCAGGAACATGGATAACATTAAACAAAGTTACAATTTTTCTAGAACTAAACCTAAGATCTACACAACAACGTCCATGCACCACGGTTGTTGACTCATTTCCCATGTGAAGAATAGAACCATCATTCAGTGACTCGTAAGTCTTGAACCAGCTTCTATCTTTGCACACATCAACAGTTGTTCCAGAGTTAACCCACCACGCAACATCATCATCCTGCACATAGTTAGATTCAGATACATATGTAACATAATAAACCTGAAGAGATTCATTAAACATATTCTGACCTTTCAGAGGAACTGAACCATTCCCTAATCCACTAGTGCCTGATCCATTGGTTTTACCACCAATTTAACACCTTTGCAATCCCTTTTAATGTGACCAGATTTGCCACATTTCCAACAAGTAGGTGTTGCCTTCTTGTTAGGGTATGCTCTTGTGATATCCTGATGTTTACGTTTACCCTTGTTGTCATTGTACCTGGTGGATCTTTGGCTTGTCATTATCCTGCATCCTAAGAGATTTCTCAATGCCTAGATGACTGCCCAACTCAACACGAGTTAACTCCTCTTTCTTATGTTTCAAGGTATGCTTGAAATCTTTCCAAGAAGGATGAAGTTTATCAATGACACAAGAGAATGAAATAGCATCATCTATGTGCATTTTGTGTTGTGTAAACCTTCCAAGTATACCAAGAATTTCATTGTATCGTTCTATAACTGGTCTTGAATCAGTCATTTTGTAATTTGTGAAATTACTTACAAGGAACTTCTTACTTGATTCATCCTCAGCCATATATTTGGCATCCAAGGAATCCCATAATTGTTTGGAAAATTCAACATTTTGATAAATATCAAAGACATAATCAGACATACCATTGAAGATTAAACTTTTGCAAATGTAATCATCATTCCCCCATTTGCTCCTTTTCCTGATCTGTTCCACATTAGCATCATCCTCATCATCTGGAATTGGTGTGCTCAGAACATACACCACACTCATGCCAGACAACATGAAATGCATCTTCTGAAATCCACCCCTTCAACCTTATCCACTTTGGAGAAGTTAGCAGCCATATGCTTCATAGCAGCAGCCATTGATTATCACAAAATAGTTTACTTTGATTGTTGGGGGTAAGGAGCCCAGAACAAGGTGAAGATAATCAATAGCAAACCAAATACCAATACAGTTTACAGGATATCACTTGGAATCGTGTTATCACTTTTTAAAGTAAACTATTTGACCCTAATGCCTGGGTATCACGAATATCTACTTGGGATAAGACCAAATGTATGTTAATGATTTAGGCACAAATCAATAACCCTTTTTCTTACAAGTGTTTATGTTTTATGTGTATCTCTCATGCATGAACTGATTTCCTAGCTATTTATAGGAGATTACTCTTAGCTAGTTAAAATGGAATTATGAGGATTAGTCGGCCCATTAATCGCCTCATAATTATCCCCATTATATAGCTAATAGTGGTTACATGACCAATTAAACGTGGTCATTAAGCAATTGTAACTGTCATTTGAATTGCTCAAAGCCTGTTACAATTTGATTTCAGGCTTTCAGCAGTACTAGCAGTAGAAACACTGCCTAGTGGTACTAACATAGCACTAGTAGTAGTAACACTGCGTAGCAGTACTAACATTAACACTAGCAGTATTAACTCTGCCTAGCACTACTAACATTAGTACTAGCCGTATTAACTCTGCCCAGCAGTACTAACATTCTGAATCTTACCACTATAGAGTCAGGGTGTTCAGGGACCTTGTACACTCCGTACCTCCTGATCTATTACCAAGTGTGAACTAATCCAAAAAGTGCACTAAATTTTCCAACAAAGGTGATTGCCGATTCTCTTCCTCACCAACAACCCATGATCAACTTCCTTCGTTCCCCATCCCTTGGTCCTTTCTTATGACTACTAATGCCAACGATACAACAGTTACAACCAAGAAGACAAAAGTTAATGATAGATATTTTTAAGATTTAAAAAGGGCTAGAGTTTATTTACCTCCATCAATTTCTTAAAAATGACTTAACGTTTGCATCATGAAAGGAAAGCATCAATCGTCTTCATGGCAGCAGTTGGGAATTCTCATTGATGGTTTGCATTCCAACTTAACAAGGGAAACATATGCACTTTACATTATAGATAATTATATTACTCCTGTGCTAACCCACAAGCATATTTCTTGGCTCTAGAAATCATGTCATAAGTTATATACTAGATATACACACATTCAACATTTGACTCTTTTATATTGGGTTAATCACCAATCGACCCATATTGACCCATCACAACCCATTACGACCCGGTCAACGAAAGTCAACCAAACAAAGTCAGACCTTAAAAGTCAACTGAAGCAGTTACAAAACAGTTATATGACAGTTATGATATAATTACCATATCTTTGAACCAACACAACGGTTCACATGTACCTTTTGATTTAGTATATATACTATGAACTTTTATGTAAAAAAGATGATGACAAGATTAATATAAACACATTTACAGTTTCATTAATCCCTGCTTTTACTTTGGTATATTTGTGATTAACGTTAAGACCATAGATCCGTTTCAATAGGCCAACAATTGGTATCAGAGCGGTTTGGTCTACTAACCAAAATCATCACTTACTGTCACACCCCCAAATTACCTGTTTTGCAGCGGAATGGAATTCCTGGGGGTTGACTGTCATAGCATCACAATCACAGTTATATTGAACGACCTAAAGTGCCGTTTGGAAAATACATCGCTTGATTTAATAAAACAATCAGAGTTTACAAGTATAGGTCCCAAATGAAAATCAACATGTGCGGAAAATAAGTTTGGTACAAGTCAAACGATGTTTTTAAAGTGTATAAATCTCATGTGAGACGCGTCGTCATCGCGACTCTATGATAAGTCCATATGCATGCCATGAAGTGAATGCCTTAGTTACCTGAAAATACATTGCTAAAAGTGTCAACACAAAGGTTGAGTGAGTTCATAGAGTTTATGTATATGTTTAATACGACTACCACAAGTATAAGTTATGTATGACAATATGTCACAAAAATATTACAATTGCTTAAGCACATGACACCGAAGCTTGACTGATGTTCGCCCCAACAGAGTGTTTTGCCAAACAACTCAAATAATGATAATGAAATGAAATGCATCCGTCCGGTTGGAATCCACCAACCCGGATGGAGGTGTCACCCTCGATAGATCTATCCACTCACCCTCGCTTCTATGAAATTAACGGTTCATGATTATGAAATGGGGACATTTAACTGGCAATGAGGTAACTTAAGCAATGTAATGAATTTGATATACTTGGTATCGTAATAAAAATGATGTGCAATGTATTCTCCCCCGTAGGTTTGAAATAAAGTAAAAACTTGAATAAATCGGGGCTATGAAAACTCACCTGTTGCAATGATAATGATGATATAATGGCAATACTGAAATGAGGCGCAACCTCTGACCGTGACCTATTATGAATGATATGTTCTAATTTAAATCATGAAACAATGTCGTGCATTCAAATCCACATGTAATCTATACCACTTGTACATTTTTGAAAATAAAATTTATCGTCGAAATATATGTTTATGACATCTCGTCATGTTATAAAATACTTTACAAGTATTTACAGTGAAATGATATCCTACGATAATCATTTAGTGATTTATTAAGAAATTATAACTTTTCGTCGTAAAACAATGTTATTTGACAATTTCATGAAAGTGACTAAACGGCCTTGAAAAGCTAGTCGTAAAATGGTGTACGTCGAGTGTTAGGAAACGAACTCAACGGTTTTGGAAAGCTTGTATCATAATCTCAAAGTTTTAGCATTTAATTTTTCATCCTAGAGGTCTCGATCATGGAGAAAAGTATAGGTGAAGTATGGTACTTGTACCCAAAATATTGTTTAAGGATGGTTTTCGGCAAAGTTTAAGTAACCGTATATAATTCATTACAACTCCACTTGACAAACGGTCGGACATTTTGGAAAATATGCTTGGCGAACTTACTTTTACTAGAAGACATCACTTTATAAAAAGTTCTACATCAATGTTAAAAACGACCTTCAACATGGTCACTTGTTGCCGTAATACTTGTCTATTAGAAATATAATAGTTTTTCTTATATAATAAAGTTACGGCAACTTTGTGTAAACATGTATAATTTAATCGTTACAAATCCGTTTTCTATGTTTTATATGTCCTTAGCTTCGTATCAAAGTATACTAATATATTTTTGATAAGTCGACACAATTTATAACGCTTAAGCCTCATTTTTTACTCGTAAAAAGTTGAGAATACATGCTGAATTTTCTGAAACAAATAGTTTTCGTCGTCAAACTTCAAAAATTCATATCTTCTTCGTTATAACTCCGTTTTAACCCGTTCAAGCGGCCACGTTTTCGTTTTAAAGTGTATTTTCCAAATATCTTGCCCAAAAATTTTTATCATCTGTCGAAAATTCCAGATTTCACAGAAATGATCAGACCCTTTGATATAGTTGTCGAAATTAGTTTTTCTCGCGCAAAACCTATTCTAACCAATTCAAAACAACTCCGAAGCTATTCAAATCCTACCGTACACCTTCTTAGGGTGTCATGGGTTCCTAGACATCACCAAAAGTGATATATTACAAGGGATAATTTTATAGGATGACATATATATATATATATATATATATATATATATATATATATATATATATATATATATATATAACACTTAAAAACATTAAAAAGTGGTATAAACATCAATATGACTTGCATGCTTTTCTTATATATGATGAAATGAACATAAAATGAATATGAAATATGAACATGGACATGAGATGCTTACTAGTTACTTGATGAGGTTTTATGCAAAAAGGATTAATCCTAAACACCCAAGGTTTTTATTTCACAACCTTAATCAAGAGTGTGTCTAGATTGTTTTGAACTTGACTAGCAAAATTTTTATGATCTCCTTCTTCTTCCTTGGTGTGGCCGGTTATGGTGCTAGAGAGAAGAAGAGAGTGTTTGAGTTTTACACTTAAAGATATTGTAAGTTGTATGTGTAGTTTATGAGTATAATATCATTTAAGTGAAGATATTTGGCAAAGTTTGGGTGACTCATCCATGTTGGTCGACAAGGGTGAGTTTGCATTAGCTAGATACTTTTTTTTTATTTATTAAGTATAAGTATAAAGTAGATGTAAGTTAATTAAATATAAGTAGTAACTTGTATATTTATTTAAGCATTTAGGGTAGCGTTAGCTAAAAATAAATTTTAACGGGACAAAATAAAATGTATTGAAGTCGTAAAAATTATAAAATTGCACTTCTTGCAAGAATTGAGTAAATAAATATTTATCATGTTGAATTTGCGAAAGCCGTCGTAAATATTTATACATAATAATTTATATACAAAATAAATTGAAAACATCGAGTAAACTAACGATATAATTTTTATAGTCTTAAAATGAGTATAAAAATATATTAAGATTATTTTTGGAAGTGTCGGATCAATGTTTCAAAATAATGTTTACGCGATAGCGTTTATTTAATAGGAAAAATAAACGTTTAATGAATAAATGCAAATCCATGCATGAACCGATATGAAATGATGTTATTAATGTTGTGTAGACTAAATCTAGTCTATATGAAATGTCCTTGATGATATGTTCATGAATTCGCAGCTAAACCATTAAGGTTACGCGAATTTGATACTCGTAAACGTAGTTTACGATAAATGATGAAATAGTGAAACTTTTAAAGTTTGTAAAATGACCTGAAATTACGAGTTGTCACACTTACCATTTCATTCGTTATAGTTTCAGAATCAAATCAAGAAAACTGTTTTGGAAAAAATTTCTTCAAATCGATTCAAACACAAATCCAAGACATCTTTTTTGTGTTCCACACTTCTGTCGCAACAGGGGAACAATCACAACAGTGATTACTCTCAACCCGGCATCAGAAAACATTCGCAAAATTTTTTTTCTTTTATTCGAAGATAGTTTCCTTTTACCCAATCCAATAGGATCAGAAAAATGAAGTAAATCGTTTATATTTGATTCAAATAAAAAACTAAACGAAAGTCATCAATTAGGGCAGAATCAAAGATTCGAAATAGAACAAACACACCTGTTCATAAAAGGAATCGAGCCCACAAGGATCAATTGAGTAACAATTGATTCAATCACATACTCCAATCATCAAATTTCTCATGGATAAGAAAACCCCCAAATCATCCGAAACCCTAGGTTTCAATTGGAGGATTAATAGTGCTCGCGAAGAACACCCAACACCGGAGAAGAAGAAGAGACGGTCAAACACAACCATAAACAGGCGGTTAACCATCATCCATTGGAGAAGGAGAAGAAGCAGATATCTTCCCAAGAGAGAGAGACAGAAGGACTTGTCTCAGAAAAAGAAAAGATATACGCGTTCTATTTTTATCTCAACAGAAAGAGATAAGAAACAAAAGGCAATAAGAAGAGGCGCATACAAATAAAGGGCCACAGAAGGATCACTTTTACTTTATTAGGGCATCGGGTTAGACCATCAACCCCTCCAGGTTCCAAAAGTTTACAAATACCACCTTTCATTTGTTTGCTTTATATATTGCTTTTGATATATATTGACCTAGTGATTACACTGCTTAGTATACTGATTAGGAATAATTTGTAAGGAGTAACTAACCTTAGGTTATTCATTTTGAATTTATAATCTCCGATGATAGTTTAAAATTGTAAAACTATACCTAGAAAATTTTTACACCTATTTGAGAAAGATAAAACATTAAGAGCTCATTTTTGAAAATAAGATTTTTTTTTTAAACACACTTTGTGTTAAAATTCTTTTGGAGATTTATTGTCATTAAGATATGACGAAAAAAAGTGGTAATAAGTAATCTAGTACTAACACTTCAAATAGTACACCCCAATTTCAATGCCCAATCCTAAAGCCCGCTAATCACTCATTATGGGCAATTTGAGTGCAAATCATTCTCGAAGCGAATGGTTTATGAGAAACAATTGAGCCGAGTGATTCGACTCAACTCGTTAAGAAAAAGGATAAAACCGCTATTGCTTTCCTTTATCAAGCCTTACCCGAAGAACAATTACTTCAAATAACAAAGCACAAAACCGCGAAGGACATTTGGACTGCTTTGAAAACCAGACACGTTGGTGAACAGAGTTCAACAAGCAAGATTACAAACACTCAAATCCGACTTTGAGATGTTATATATGAAGGAAGACGAAACAATCGACACTTTCACCACAAAACTCACAACACTCATAAACAAAGCCGCTAGTCTAGGACACAAAATAGAAGATGAAACCTTAGTACGGAAATTACTAAATGTTGTACCCAAAAGGTATCTGCAAATAGTCGCATCTATAGAACAATATTCCGATCTAAGTGAAATAACAATAGAAGAGGCAATTGGAAGACCTAAGACCTATGAAGAAAGGATTAAGTTCAAGAAAAGAAAACAAGTGGACAATCAAGAAAAACTGATGTTCACGCGACATGACAAATGAGGGAAACATTTCAGAGGACGTGGACGTGGAAAATACAAAGGATGGAGACCACGATAAATATAACCACGAGAAGAAGGATGGAGAAAATTCTCACAATCACTTCAACAAACCAAATATTGATCTTAGCAAAGTAAAATGTTACAAATGCAATAAGACTGGTCATTATGCATCTAAGTGTTATGCAAAACCAAACACTAGTGTGCAATCTAATCTTGTCGAGGAGGACTTAGAACCTACCTTGTTAATGGCAATATTAGAAGAACCACCTGTAACAAAACTTGAAGATCAAAAGGTCTCGCTACACGAAGAAGATGTAGGATATAAAGAGACAAGTGTCGATAGTCAATGGTATTTAGACAACGGAGCTAGCAACCATATGACTGGGATAAGAGAACACTTCAAAGAGCTAGATGAGAATGTTAGTGGAAAAGTAAGATTCGGAGATGGATCTCACATAGAGATTAAAGGAAAAGGTTCAATTCTATTATAATGTGATGACGAGAAACAAAGAATCATATCTCAAGTCTATTACATTCCCAGCTTAAAAAGCAACTTATTGAGTCTTGGACAATTTGCCGAAATCGGTTGTAAAGTAGTAATGGACGATGATGAATTACGACTTTATGCCATGGACAAAAAAATCTTCATGAAAGTCACAAGACAAAGAAACCGTATATACAAAGAAATTTTGAAGATAGGCACACCTGCTTGTTTATTAGCAAACCTGAATGACAACACTTGGTTATGGCACGCAAGATTAGGACACCTCAACTTTGAATCATTAATATCTATGACTCAAAGAGAGTTAGTTCATGGAGTACCTACCATTAAACATACAACACAAATTTGTGATGTTTGTTTAGTTGGTAAACACAACAGAGCGCCATTTCCTAAGAAAGCAGAAACTAGATCAACATCACCTTTAGATTTAGTTTATGGAGATTTATGTGGACCAATCACACCACCAATACCATCTGGAAAGAAATACATATTCTTGTTAGTAGATGATTACTCAAGACATATGTGGGCGTATTTCCTAAACACAAAAGATCAAGCATTTGATACTTTCAAGGAATACAAAGAAACAATAGAGAAGGAGCTAAGGACAACATTGAAGATGTTAAGAACTGATCGTGGAGGAGAATTCACATCTAATGAATTCACTCAATACTGCAAAGAAAACGGCATAGCACGACAACTAACCGCACCTTACTCACCACAACAAAATGGAGTAGTTGAACGAAGGAATAGGACAATCATGTCTACAACGAAATGCATGATGAAAGCAACCAACATGCCACAAAATTTTTAGGATGAAGCTGTTAGACACGCTATATACATTCTAAACATCGTTCCTACAAGAGCCTTAGAAGACATCACTCCATATGAAGCAATCAAGAAAAGAAAGCCAAATTTAAAAACTTTAAGAGTTTTTGGCTGCATAGCATATGCAAAGGTACCATCACAACATCTGACAAAGTTAGATGATAGAAGCAACAGAATGGTATACTTAGGAAGCGAACAAGGATCAAAAGCTTACAGACTGTTTAATCCAACAACACAAAGGATATGTGTTAGCAGAGATGTGAAGTTTAAAGAGGATGAAACATAGGACTGGAAGGATTACCTGAATGAACACACCAACGATGAACCAGAATGGTTTGACTTCAAAGTCGAAAACCTTGAAGACACAAATGAACATCAGGAACACGAAATCCAACCAAATTAAGAAGACGATGATATCCCTGCAAATGATGATCATGAATATGCAACATCAACAACAGACTCATCCTCACAATCACAAACACTTCGCACACCATCTACAATTTCATCGAGAATAAATACTCAATTTACACCAACTACCTCAAGACATTCAACCAATCAAAGTAACTCAACTACAACCCAGAATTTACATCCAAACTTTGATCATACAACTTTAAAAGGTTTTAGAACATTGAATGATATATATGATAACACCGAGGAAGTTTTACCCGAGCATTTATTACTAGCTGAAGATGAACCTAAGAATTACAAGGAAGCATCGAACGATCTAAAATGGATTGAAGCAATGAGGTCGAATTAGATTCCATTAATAGGAACAATACATGGGAACTAACCACTCTACCAAAAGGACATAAAGCCATTTGATTAAAGTGGGTATTCAAGACCAAGAAAGATGCAAATGAAAATATAGTCAAGCATAAAGCAAGACTAGTAGCAAAAGGCTACATACAAGAGCATGGCATAGACTTTGAAGAAATCTTTGCACCTATAGCAAGAATGGAAACAGTCCGATTACTATTAGCCATAGCTACTAATAACAAATGGGAAGTACATCACCTAGACGTCAAATATGCATTTCTGCATGGAGACTTAAAAGAAGAAGTGTATGTTACACAACCCGAAGGATTTATAAAAGATAATGGAAAAGTCTACAGACTGATAAAAGCTCTATACGGTTTAAGACAAGCACCACGTGCTTGGAACATAAAATTAGACAGTACCTTAAAGTCTTTAGATTTCAAGAAATGCGCTGTGGAACAAGCTGTCTACAAGAAGAAATCAAAAGACTCAATACTTCTAGTAGGAGTCTATGTGGATGATTTAATCATCACTGGCACACCAAAAAAAGAAATAGACAAGTTCAAAGCTCAAATGGAAGAGAAATTCGAGATGAGTGACCTAGGATTACTATCCTACTACTTAGGAATTAAAGTCACACAAACTAGAGGTGACATATCAATAAAGCAATCCGCCTACGCAAGCAAGATCCTAAAGGAAGTTAGAATGCTAGACTGCAACGAAACTTTAATACCTATGAATCCAGGAACAAGACTAACAAAGAACATTGAAGCAACAACGGTCAACTCAACTGAATATAGAAGCTTGATTGGATGCTTGCGATATCTGCTACATACAAGACCCGACTTAAGTTATTCCGTTGGATTACTTAGTCGTTTTATGCAAGAACTGAAGGAACAGCACATGAAAGCTATAAGGAAAGTACTACGCTATGTTAAAGGAACAAAAGACTATGGAATCACCTACAAGCACAATGAAGGAAACCAGATACAAGGCTATAGTGACAGCAGCTACGGAGTCAACACTCAAGAAGGCAAAGGCACTACTGGAATTATCTTATACTACGGTGAATCACCAATCAGCTGGAGTACACAAAAGCAAGCCACGGTAGCTCTATCATCATGTGAATCCGAATTCATTGCAGCAACAGCAGCAACAACACAAGCATTATGGTTCAAGAGATTACTTAGCAAGCTTACACACACGCAAGAAGAAAAGGTTACAATACTGGTCGACAACAAGTCTGTCATCGAACTAATGAAGAATCCCGTATTTCACGGAAGAAGTAAGCACATCGATATAAAATACCACTTTATAAGAGAATGCGTCGAAAGAGAAGATCTACAAGTCGAATTCATAAGTGGAGAATTTCAGAAGGCTGACATACTGACAAAGGCATTACCGAAGATCAGATTCCTCACAATGAGACAACTAATTGGAGTCAAAGATCTGCAACAAGACGATTGTGATTAAGGGGGAGAATATTGGGTTAATCATCAATCGACCCATATTGACCCATCACAACCCACTACGACCCGGTCAACGAAAGTCAACCAAACAAAGTCAGACTTTAAAAGTCAACTGAAGCAGTTACAAAACGGTTATATGACAGTTATGATATAACTGCCATATCCCTGAACCAACACAACGGTTCACATGTACCTTTTGATTTAGTATATATACTATGAACATTTATGTAAAAAAAGATGATGACAAGATTAATATAAACACATTTACAGTTTCATTAATCCCTGCTTTTACTTTGGTATATTTGTGATTAACGTTAAGACCATAGATCCGTTTTAATAGGCCAACATTTTATACATTTTGTCTGTTTCCAATCAATACTCGCATGCATATACGAGTTTAGAACAAACCTGCAAAAGTTGGAATTAAACTGCATGTTAGGATAAGATATTTAAAAGATAAATGGCATCAAGGTCCAACATAGAAATACACAACAAGGTCTTCGAGATCAGAAGGGAAAAAACATACAAATCAAGATATAGATAAACAGATATTTGTCTATGTGATTTACCAAAAAGGAAAAAAGTGTGAATGGTAATTCCAACCTAAATATATGTCTGTCGTTGACTACTGTAGGTACTCAATCGCTTGAGCTGCTTAGTGTTGATGTTTCTACCATTTCGCTAAACCATATATCGAACTAACATGTAAAAGCTTACTTTTGAGCATTCTTTTCTATTGTAGGTTTTGATGGTTATACGAGCCTTTATTTGGTTTAATCACCCAAGAAAACCCTTGTACCCATTTTGGTGGATATGGCGCTGCACACTTAACAAAAAGGTGCAATTAACATAAAGAAGACATCCCTAGTTCTTATACTACTTCTTGTTACTATATTATTCTAGGTCACATTTTTAACCACTAGGCAACAATCAGGCTATTGAGTGACTGCCAATTTTAGTATACGCACTCATGAAGAGGTTATTAAACTCCTACATGGCTACATACATGAAGCTAGGCCAGCTTATTACCCTAACTTTTACCATAAAGCGTTCTTTGATACCATAAGTCTGATTTAACTCTGACATGCTTATGTAAATGATATAACTGCCATATAATTAGAAAGAGTGACGATCATTAGGCTTTACAAGTTGATCCTTCTATAACAATTAATGTCATTCTGAAAGAACTTTGATCGTATCATTGCCTGAAAATATCAGACGCCATCATATCCTCTTTCTTTTTAACTTGCTCCCTGATACCTCGTGTTTCTCGTCCACAAATGACAAAAACCTTTTCAGACGCATTGAATGGTACCCTCTGTTCCTTGGCTTCTTGACTTTGGGATGACGCCTTCTGAATCTATGAAGTGTCCTACACATGTGTATAAACAGCGCAAGAGCACAAACTAGTCCGAAAACAAAAAACATCCCCCTGAAGCTTTCTAGATGAAGTTGCTCCGATACAAAGGACAAGCTTTGTGGGCCACAAGCTTTTTTGTGAAGCCAATGGTTATGAATCTTCTGAAGCTCTCCGGTTTCTGTTAGTTTTAGTATTGCATTCGACAGGTCAACCGCCAATGGAGAGTCCCTCGGAAATGCCTGTGAGAATTATAAATAAGAAATGATATTCATAATTTACCAATAAATTTTCTCCTTTCATAGTTTTTTCACACTACTTGCGTCAACATTTATCTGCTGCAATGAAGTATAATGTAGGCCAGTGTTTTATAAAGGTCACATAAAATTTAACTAGACAAGTAGTTGGCTGGACCATAAAGAGTCAAACACTTAAGTAAGATATATACTTACATATCCCATCCCGCTCGTTGTGAACTCTCGGACAACAACCTGAAAGCGGCAGTACTTTGAGAGAAAAAGATCCACGTATGGTCTTTCGTCAAAAATGGCAGCAACTGTTCTTGACAAGAGTTTCTCAGCATATTCTTCTCGGGAGCCAAGAGATACAAGTCTTGATGTTGGGATGTTGAGTTCTTTCACCAAATAATCCTCGACATGAGATCCCACAGGAAATTCAATAAGCTCGTTGCCCATGATTAATGATTCGATTCCACTGATGGGAGTTTGTAGTTGTTGCACTGTTAGAATTGATGTCAGACTGGCGGTGTAGCTTGTGGTAAGAATTAGAATTACAAATAACCAGATGAAGACGACCATACGACCAAGGCTACTCACGGTGTTTTCTCCTGACACAATCAAATCATTAGTGAGCGAGTCATTTGATAGTAAAAAGGTGATAAAAGATTAACAGGTTGAAAGGTATAATGCTTACTGTGTGCGAAAAACATAGTTGAGAAGGTAAACCTGCAAAAAATGACCAGCTTTTCTCATCAATGGGTGATGGATCTAACTAATAGCTATTATGAAAGAGAAAAGCTGCTCTAAGTACTCACCACAATACAGTGCCAACTTGTTTCCTTGGCGGGCCCCTAAATTCGTCATTGTGCCGGTGTTCCAATAACCACACTAGAGCTCCAACAAATATGAAGAAAAGAGCAGTGACACCCCATAATGACGGACTAAATGGTTGCAAGTAAACCCACGAGCTTGAGTGTGCTTTATGTACGTTGACGACTACTACCAGGCCAGACTCGATATATGGCTGTGTGAAGTCCACAGCTTTTGTACGATTACTGACAATTTATATATCACCAACAGCTGCATCAAACACCTACAAAAAACACATGTGTGAGCAATTTGTATCCAATAGCAATTAATTTTGTAATCTTTATACACGTACTTTGGCTGAAACCTTGTTAACAAGGTCTGAGTAGCTCGGGTTGTTGTGACCGTTCCCAAACTTGATGAACTCGTATGGAAGAGGATATGGAAGCAACTTTATGGCAGCAAGAAATACATCGATGCTAAAACCAGCAACTTGTTTGGTACCATTGACTTGCATAACCATTTCTTTAAAACTAGCTCTTATTGGAACTCCAATCCTCAAAGGTCTCCCATTGTTGGTAAATTCCCATCCACGAGGTTTCTCTTTTGTGTTCCCAGGCCATACCACACTTCCCAGTCGCTGGTTAGAAGAAGAACTGTTGGATGGTATTACATTAAAAGAGCTCTTTGGCGTCTGAACCGATAGCCCAGAATAGTTAGACCAGTATCCAACTAGTCGGCCTTTTGCTTGTAAGACATTGATGACATCAAAAGAAGGATTTCTTAAAGATCTGTCTGGATTGAACGAAATAGGTCCCATCAGACCGGTCATATTTGTGTGTAGCATGTTGCTTAGCACCTGCTTTCCCCCATTAAAAATGCTAAGGTTTTTAAGAATAAGGCGCCTTGTTCCACTTATATTACTTAATGTTGAATCATTGGAGAATGAAATCTGACTACCTTCTTTAAGAAACTTGTCTATTCCGTGAGCAATTATCCAGACAGTATCGTAAGCATATAAACCGTAGGGGTTGATTCCGATAGATTCGTTACTTAAATTCTTCCAGCGTCTTGTGAAATCTTTTTTCCTGTATGAATCTGGTGTATGTGGGCGAAGTGTTAGAACGCCATGTAAAGTGTCAGCATTAATAGGAGGAATACCAGTAGAATCAAGTACAGCTGATAGCCAAGCAGTTGCAATCCATACGTATCCTCTTTTCATCATGCCAAGACTCTTAGCAGTCTCAAAGATCATGAGGCCAGTCTTGGAGTATGTATGCACAAGAATGACACGGGACTCCATTGACATGATTCTAACCAATCTATCTATAATAATCTCTCTAGTTAATTTGCTGTCAACTGGAAGTGGTGCTTTACCAGATAGCCTGCAACGTTTCTTTGTAAGTTCATTACAAAATACATTGATACCATTACGAAACTGATCATTATCAGTGAAGATTGCGGCTACTTCTCTGTAGCGAAAATAGCTTACTATAGCTGCAAGTGCTTTCATCTGATAAAGATCGTTCGGGGCTGTTTGGAGAAAGTATGGGTGCTGTAAAGGTGAAAGTGAGGGGTCAAGAGCAGTGAATGACAATATTGGGACATGCAGTCCATTTCCAAGATGTGAAAGCACCCCAACCAATTCAGAACTTTGTGGACCGATAAGAGCAACACTAGCGATCTCCATGTACTTTAATGCTGTAAAAAAGAATAATTGAGTTTTCAATACAAAATTTTTACATTTTTCCAGGCCAGCTATGATATCGTGACAGTGAATAGAATTTTTTTACCGCCAAGAATGCCGTAGAAACCAGTGAAGTTTGTATCATGAACGGAAAGTTTGAGCTGCCTTCCCAGAAGAATTGTGGAATCAGAATTTACATCATCTACCGCAGCCTTCATTGCAATGCTCGAGACTCTTCCATTGATGGTCTGCAATGGAACAATGTAACCGATGTTTATGATATCACTCTTTGGATCTACAACTGACAATGCTCCAAGAATTATAAAGATACAAAAAGGAACAGACGACAAACTCATCACAATATTTTTTAGATGAATGTGAGAACACCCGAGCTGTTCTCAGAAAGAATTACCTTACATAATGGATGCAAACAAGCCTATATTAGATTAGTAGCAGGAAAAAAGTTGGTATTAACCCTCTCAAATCTGTAAGGAATCAAACAAGTATTTATGTATTAGTGAAATATGAAAAAGGGTTCTTCAACATTGTTGTTGTTCTTTTCTCTTTTGCTTTTCATTTTTTTAAATTGTTTGTAGGGCGGGGAGTTATAAAACAATTTAGTAGAGTTGATGAAATGCAATCCCATTGAGAAGAAAAGAAAGAACAAAAAAGAGACAAACATCCGCAATCAGTTTAACATATAACTATATAAAATGGAAAAATTGTCAAAGTGGAAAAAGTAAAAAATGTTGAAAGTTGAATGTTGAAAACACATGTAAGCTTTAATTAGAGGTGACTTGAAACCGATACCGGGTGCTAAACCGATGCCGGACGCTAAACCAAAAATATCGGTTTGACTCGGTTTAAATCGACTGTTTTTTATCGGAACGGTTCAACCAGTACCACCGGGTGATAATTTGACAAAATGCTACAATTTTTTGAAAGGAGAGACATGTGTTTTATTTGTCATATTGTAGTTAAGCCCTTTAATTTTATGTAAGTTTATTAAAATCACAAAAATAAATAGTTTGATCTTTAATAATTATTTGTACAAAGAAGCCAATCTTCAAGGGAGATAAGAATATCGTCGTGCCCACGTAAAGTGAGGCCTACGTTTCAATGTTTCTCCATTGAATTGTTGACATGCATGTCATCAAATGATTAGCATGATTGTTCAAAAGCCTTTAATTGCCATCCCAGCTCTATCTGTCTTTGCCGCTTTCTGAACCATTAGACGAGGAATGATAGCTGCTTTTCACATAAGAAAAAAAACTACAGAAATTAATATCATTTATATACGAACAACTTTGGTGGTTAACTTAATTTAAGATGAATCACAAGATTATTTCTCTCAACCTATCACTCATTTGGTGCTTATAAATCCTCAAAAAGATCCAAATACGCACAATAGACGGAATTCAAAAGTATGACGTATATTAAAGCACAAAAAAGATGGCTGCACAGATTTCGGAAAAGTGATAAATTAGCTCCATTTGCATGTAATTATCCCTTTTTTTTCTCACAAACAAGCTACTAATTAAGCTCTTAACAAGATCTTTAATTACCCATACCACATGTTTTGACCTTATCGTGTTATGATCAATGCAGTTAAGCAACATCAATAAGCTTCTCCCCTTCTTCTCAAATTAGACCTTGTGCGCATATAGGTCATAAGCATATCAAAATGCCAAGATATTTAAATACTATGTGCCTGCCCGTTTCAACAAATGAAAGGCTACAACCACATTGAAGCAATACATAGCTTTTATCATCAAATATATTAGCTATTTTAATTCAGATAGGCATCTTCTCTTTTCTCCTATGATGATCAGTATATATTTAGTATGTATCTTTGAACAAAACATGAATTACTCAGTACATAACAATGTCATCAAACATTACCAGACGCCCTCCTCTTTCTCTTTAACTTGTTGATTGTTACCTCTTGCTTCTCATCCACAAACTTGATGAATCTTTGCAGGCGTGTCGAATGGTACCATTTTTGCCTTTGGTTCATGACTGCATGATGCGGATGTCTTCTGAATTTGTAATGTGTCATAAACAAGTGTATAAGAACACCAACAGCACATACTAGTCCAAATATCAGAAACAATCCTCAAAAGCTTTTTAGTTGAACTTGGGTAGATACTAATGAGGAGCTTTGCGAGCCACATGCTCGTTTGTTGATCCAATTATCATGAATCTTCTTAAACTCTCCAGTTTCTGTTAATTTTAATATGGCAGTTGACATATCAACAGCCAACGGGGAGTCCCTTGGAAATGCCTGAAATTTTAAATTATCACATCAAACGATCATGTAAGCACTCAGCTGAACCACTGCCATAAATTGGTTAAAGTAAACTAAACAATTTAGTACTTACAAAACCCATCCCACTGGTTGTGAACTCTTTGCCAACAATCTGGAAGTCACAGTGGTTTGAAAGGAAAAAATCGACGTATGGCCTTTCATCGACAATAGCAGCCACTGTTCCCGACAAGAGCTTCTCAGCATATTCGTCTGGTGAGCCAAGAGCAACAAGTCTTGACTTTGGAATGTTAAATTCTTTCACCAAATAATCTTCAATATAGGACCCCACTTGAAATCCAATAAGCTCGTTGCTTATGATCAAAGATTCGATTCCGCTAATGGGAGATTTTAGTCGTTTCACGGTTAAATTTGATGTCAAGCTAGCAGTGTAGCTCGCGTTTACAATTAGAACTACAAAAAGCCAGATGCACACAACCATACGGCCAAGGGTGCTCACCGTGTTCTCTCCTGACACATTCAACTCATTAATGACCGAGTCACTACACACCCAGATTGACTAAGTTGATAAAAAGAATTTAATACAGTAATAACATTATTAACAATTTTGATGCTTACTCTGCGCGAAAAACATAGTTGAGAAAGTAAACCTGAAACATAAAAGTAACTTGTTCAATCTTAAAGGTTGAAACCAAATGAAGCAATTTATAATTCAGTGTGTGGTAGCTCACCACATTGCGGTGACAATTTGCTTCCTTGGCGGGCCCCTAAATTGGTCATTGTGCTTGTGTTCTAATAACCACACAACACCTCCAACAAAGAGAAAGAGAAGAGCAATGACACACCATAACTGCGGACTAAATGGTTGCACGTAAACCCAAGAACTGGAATCTGGTTTATCTATGTGAACAACTACAACGAGGCCAGACCCTATATACGGTTGTGTGAAATCCACAGCCTTGGTACGGTTAGTTATGATGGTAATATCACCGATTGCAGCATCAAATACCTGCCAAAAACATATATAAATATGAGTGGCCGACTAATCTGTAGCCAACAGCAATATCTATGTATGATAATAATCTTTACTCACTTTAGATGCAACCTTGTTTACAAGGTCCAAGTAGCTTGGATTTTTGTGACCGTCCCCATAGACGATGAACTCGTAAGGAAGTGGGTATTGAAGCAACTTTAGGGCGGCGTTGAAGACATCTATGCAAAAACCACCAACTTGTTTGGTATCATTGACTTGCATAACCATTTCCCTAAAAGTAACTCTTAAGGGAACTCCAATCCTCAAAGGTCTACCATTATTTGGAAACTGCCATCCACGAGGTTTATCTTTCGTGTTCCCAGGCCATACTACACTTCTTAATTTTTGGTTGTAAGAAGAAATGTTGGATGGTTTGACATCAACGGATAGTCCAGAAGAGTTAGACCAGTATCCAACTAAGCGTCCATGTGTTTGTATGATGTTGACGATATCAAAGCAGGGGTTTATCATGGATCTGTCTTCATTGAACCTAACGGGGCCCGTTAGACCCATCATATTTGTCTGTAGTATGTTGCTACTCAACTGCTTCCCTCCATCAAAAATGGTAAGGGCTTTAAGATTCAAGCTCACGCCTCCCATGATATTACTTAAACTCGAATTTGTGGTAAAGGAAATCTCCCCGCCTTCTTTTAGGTACTTGTCGATTGCATGTGCAATTATCCAGACAGTATCGTAAGCATATAAACCATACGGGTTCAGTCCAGTATTATTATATCCCTTACTTAGGTTCTTCCACCTTCTTATGAATGTTTTTTTCTTGTATGAGTCTATCGTGTGTGGACGAAGTGTTAGAACACCATGTAAAGACTTGGGAAGAATGCCAACAGAATCTAAAAGAGTTGATAACCAAGCAGTTGCAATCCATACGTATCCTCTTTTCATCATGTTAAGACTCTTAGCAATCTCAAAGATGGCCAGACCAGTTTCAATGTAAGTGTGTACAAGAATGACACGAGATTCCATTGACATGACCTTAAGCAATCTATCTTTAATTATCTCTCGAGTTACTTTGGAGTCAACCGGAAGTGGTGCTTTACCAGATAGCCTGCAACTCTTCTTTGTAAGTTCATTACCCAACACATTTATGCCATTACGAAACTGATCATCAACAGTGAAGATTGCGGTTACTTGTGCGTAACGAAAATGGCTTACTATTTCAGCAACAGCAGTCATCTGATAAAGATCATTTGGGGCTGTTTGGATAAAATAGGGGTACTGGAGAGCCCAAAGTGTGGGGTCTAGATCTGTGAATGACAAAATTGGGACATGTATTTCATTGCCAATATATGAAAGCACGGGAGCCATCATTGAACTTTGAAGACCGATAATAGCAACATTAGGGATCTCCATGTACTTCAATGCTGAGAAAATCAAAAATGAAGAACGTAAGTATACTTGCATACCAAATTCTCACGTTCTCCAAAAGAAAATAATTGTTTAAAAGGTTTAATTAACATGTGCGAGCATTTAATTATCTTTCTATAGACGGGCACTTTGATATACTTTCGAAAAAGAAAAAAAATCTTTTTTTATTTTTCACAGTATAAAGAATCATATATGATAATACACTAAATTGAATATCACATGTGATATTAGTGTTAAATCATATATGATATGTAATATCACATGTGATATCATATGTGATTTACACTAATATCACATGTGATATTACATATCATATATGATTTTACACTAATATCAAATTAGTGTTATATCATATATGGTAAAAAAAAACGAAAAACTTTAAAAAACGTGAAAATACGAAAAAAAATTTTGTCGAAAGTATATCAAAGTGATCTATAAAAGAGAATTAAATGCTCCAATGATATTTTTTTTTTCCGCTTTTAACGGTTTAAAAGTTTCGAAAGTTGATTTTTATATTGATTAATCCATCATTAGATCAAATAAAAATGAAAGGTGAAGATTGATCCCTTGGTATGTAAATAATCTTTTGTCCTCAAATGATCTTATATCTAAAAGTAATTGTGGTAAAACATGTGAGCCTTTAGTGATGCATCTTTTATTCACAGTATAAAGAATATGACAAAACACTCTCCCATTTGACCATTATAGAAGCAAATGTTAAGGGTAGTTTAGTGTTTATATATTAGATTTAAGATCATTTGAGGACAAGATACCAAGTTAATCGTTAAGCGAAAAAAAATATATCATCGCGACGAGCATTTAATTATCTTTATATAGATAGGCACTTTGATATACTTTCGACAAAAAAAAAAATTCGTATTTTTCACGTTTTTTTTTAAAGTTTTTTCGTTTTTTTACGTTACTGAAATTTGCATTAAAAAATCATATATGATAAAACACTAATTTGAATATCACATGTGATATTAGTGTAATATCATATATGATATGTAATATCACGTGTGATATTAGTGTAATATCACATATGATATTACATATCATATATGATTTAACACTAATATCACATGTGATAATCAACTTAGTGTTTTATCATATATGATTTTTTTCATGCAAATTTCAATAACGTAAAAAAAATGAAAAAAGGTGAAAAAAAAAATGATTTTTTTTCTTTTTTCGAAAGTATATCAAAGTGCCCGTCCATAGAAAGATAATTAAATGCTCGTCGCGACGGTGTAAATATTTTCGCTTAACGATTAACGGTTTAAGAGATATTTAAATTATAAAAAATATGTGAAATAATAAAATGCTTTTAATCTCAACTATTGATTTCTTTTTAAATGGATGGTGGAAATGAGTCCCTTAGTATGTGAGAAAAGTTTGGTATGTAAAATAACTCTCCTCTATATATTATGTATTTAGTTTAGAAGTCGTAAACCGAAACATAGTATTGGGCTGAGGAGTATGGATCTAGTGAGAAGAAATATTTAAATGAGAAGAGTGAAAAATAATTGGAGTCAGACATTTTAAATAAGGAAAAAAATAATAATAGGGAGATGCATCTATTTTTATGGATGAATCTAATATTTGTGGTTGTGGTTTCTTCTCATTCTTCTCATCTTAGTTATATTTCTTATTTGATCCTACCTCTTGGGCTGGGTGCAAAAGAAACGGTTATATGTTAGGGTTACAACGTATAGAAAAGTTGTGTCGCTTAGTTTTATAGAATCAGTATGTCTGTTCAGGGACGGAGCCACGATTTTATCTTAAGGGGGGCTCGGATTTTATGGTCTAGTCTAGTACGTAGTAATGATTTGGTGTTTTATTTATCAAATCAATAAGCGAACCAATAAATATGTTTAACCCCCTCAAATGCAAGGTAACATCGTACGGCCTATTTAAGATTTCATAATAAAGTATGCACACTTGCTATAGTTTTTTATATAAAAATTTGATTTGGGTTTTCAGGTTTTTGTTAGTGCAAATTGTATTTTGTCATATATTTTTTTCCTTCAAATTAGGAATATTTAAGAAAGATATTTCTTTTTAGGTTTAAATTATTTAATTTATATTGATTTTGGTGTATTTTGATACTAAAATCGAAACTAAATTTATACAACTGAATAAATTCATATTTAAATATTTCACGGTGTCAAGGATTTTTTATAAACTAAGTTACAATTTCTATAATATAATATAAAGGTAGTAAAAATACAAGTTACTATTTTACATATTAAAAACCTAAATACGGGTAAAACTAATAACTGCCATCTGGTTAAATAAACAAAAAAACACCTTGCAACTTAATATAGCATCTGATATTCTGATAAGGTTTTTAGTGAAAAAGAAAATCAAATCCTAAATGGGCCTGAAGCTGGAGTTCCATACATTTAGTTGGGCCTTTTCTTATTACTAGACCATAAGTAAAACACTAATAACTAATTTGCTGCCCTTATAAATAAAACAGCCGCCCTTTGACTGGTCAACTCTTTCTTCTCCATCTACAACTGCCAACCTGCAACAAACTCTGCTTTTTCGATGAGCATAATTGCAACAAAGTGTTCTTCAATAGCAGCGTTGTTATCAGATTTTAACCATTAGCAGGGGCCAAAATGAAACCTTAACGAAACATGGACTGAAATTCAAACTACAAGCTAGACGTGTTGGGCCGGTTGGAGGGGGCTGAGCACCCTCCAGCCTCCCTACTGACTTCGTCCATGTGTCTGTTCATGAAGACAACGATTCTTTAGTATATAGGGGTCAAAAGTCTGTAATCAATTCAACTCTTCAGTTTTTACATATATCAGAATAGTTAGAAGGGTTCAACCCCAAATTTTCTTGTTTCCATGATTGTTAATTCTTGAATGGTGATTGATACAAACATGAAGTATGTTTGATATGTATTTGATCCTGGAGATGCAAGTTCATGTGCAACATTGGTATCAGAGCGATGGAATCAAACAACGATCGAATCTTAGGGAAGATATGACGACATCAAAGGAACCAACAAGCGAGAGGGATATTTTTTTGTGATAAACAACAACCAGAATATGATTAGGAATATCATTTGTTGCAGTTAGTGGTATGAAAAAAACGCAACACAAGTGGAAAGAAGTGGCTATGAAGTTTGGTTTTTTCAAGAATTATAAAGAAGTGTTATAATAGAAATATGGTAACATGTTACTACAACACAACCAAACAAACCTTGAAACCCCGGTTCATGTTGAACCCTACAACCATGATGGTTGTCAAATTATGGGGACAAGGCTATGATGGTATGGTGGTGGTGCGATGATGATTAGAGATGATAAAAGCTTTGTCCAACAAACCAAAAGTCATGAAGAAAGCAAAAACAAGAAGTAATCATAGTGTTTCAAAGTAAGTAAGTAAGGAAAACTCTAGTGTTTCAAAGTAAGTAAGAAAGATCAATTTTTGGTCAAAGAGACACTTTAGTGTTTCATAAAGACCAATATTGATCACAGTAAGAGAAACCTCGGTGTTTTGACCAGTAAGAGAAACCTTAGTGTTTCACCCAGTAAGAGAAACCTCAGTGTTTCGACCAGTAAGAGAAACCTTAGTGTTTCACCCAGTAAGAGAAACCTTAGTGTTTCGACTAGTAAGAGAAACCTCAGTGTTTCGACCAGTAAGAGAAACCTCAGTGTTTCGACCAGTAAGAGAAACCTCGGTGTTTCAAAGCAAGTAAGAAAGTACGCAAGTAAGAAAGCAAGCAAGAACGCAAGTAAGTAAGCAAGAAACAATGTAAGTAAGAATGCAACAAAGCATAAAAGGATGTGGAACAAGTTTTCAACAATGTACAAGTCGAGAAGAACAAAACAAGAAATAAATGAGATGCTATGAATGTGGTGACTTAGGTCATTTTGCACGCCTGCACCAAATGGAATAAGAAAGACAAGGAAGAAACATCGCATCTCATTTATGAAACTGACGATGAATTTACATTGCTATGAAGACAAGTGAAGTAGACTCCATTGTTGTCTATAACATTAAGGAGGTGAATGTTTGACCATTAATGTGATAGAAGCAAATGTTAAGGGTAGTTTAGTGTTTATATATTATGTATTTAGTTTAGAAGTCTGTAAACCTAAACATGGTATTGGGCAGGGTCCAAAAGAAACGGTTATATGTTAAGGTTACAACATTTAGAAAAGTTGTGTCGCTTAATTATCCAAATACTAATTCCGTTCAACCAACGAAGCTATAGGGTCGAAAAATAGTATTTGGCAAATGGCAAGTGCTATACACTAATTAAACTACATCCAATAATACTGTTGGTTATCACTATATCCGGACGCAATTTCTAACAAGCCTTTAGTTAATATGTTCTCATAGTAGTGCCTAGTGGGGATATGATTATAGGAACATGCAACACTGGAACATGTCCAAAAGCTACATTCTCTCTAGCAATGTAATTCAAATTCAAATGTTTAGTTCTTTGATGTTGTGTGTCGTTTAGATGCTCAATATACGACATTCACATTTTCTTTCAAATAGGAGTCATACAAGATAGGGATAATGTAACTCAAGTAAGAGATTACCAAGCCATGCTGCTTTCACAACATAATTGGCGTCACTCTTAAGGAACCACATTGAGAGACTCGTTGTATGATATGTTCTAAAATAGCGGAATTAGTAGGATTAAACATTAGAACGATGACTAAAAATATTTACCAATGATAACCAACCTCTTGATTACAGTTCACAATAATAAACCCTTAATTGTTATAGATACAATACCAAACACAGGGCAATATATTTATAAGTTTCCAACATGGATATATGATTGAATATAACAAGTAATTAAGGTCTACATGATGAGTAGAGTCGAAATTACCGTCGACAATGCTGAAGAAACCAGTAAAATTTGCCTCATGAATGTTAAGTCTGAGTTCTCTTCCTTGTAGAATTGTGGGATCAGAATTGACATCATCTACAGCAGCCTTCATGGCAATGGTCGAGACTCTACCATTGATGGTTTCCGGTGTAACAATGGAACCAATGTCTACTATATTACTTCTTGAATTTACAAATGGCAAGACTCCATGAACCAGACCAACAAACAACAACAGCCTCATCACCATGATATCGAGTACTTACTGAGCTTCCAAGTAAATTATTTACTTTATCTTTCTAGTCTATCAATGATATATTGTGGTTCAAGATGTGTAATAATGGAAGTTAAGAATTTTTTGTGTTGCCTTTACATCTTTTAGATTTGTTTATAGTATCAAGAAAATATTTTACTTGCTAATGCTGCCAAAAAGATGCCTCAGTTTATAGTACAGGAGCTCACTTTAACTGCTCATCTAGCTACTGTTAGAGACCCATTAGACTGCTGTTAGAGACCCATTTTAGATGGTCAATCTCCCAAGAAATAGATTAAAAAGTAGACTTTTGATAAGTAGCTAATTACAACAACAACAACAACAACAACAAACCCAATCCCGACTGGCAGGGTATGGGGGATAAGTAGCTAATTGAGTTAGCAAAACTCAAAGAACACAAAGAAAAGAAGACAACTTTCCATCAATTTTTCTCTCTTTATTTCCTTGAACAACAAACTACATTATATAGTCAAATAATACATGTGCCACTACCCTAAATATAAGATGCACTATTTAGACGCGGAGATAAAGACAGGAATAAATATTATTAGTTTGTTTCCGATCAATCGTCACATTCTCATACAACTATATAATTTGTAACAAAATCAACACAGGAATATCGAGGACAGTCTGTGAGATCAATAGGGAACGTCAATTCAATCGGTAAAAAATAAAGACATGTATAAAAGGCTACTTTGAAACACTCAACTGGACGTCATAGTAGTGACCAAAAAGGAACAACACAATGCCATAGTTTAGAGAGTATATTTATAAATTAAAGGATAAGAGGGCATCATCTACAACAAACAAAATTGTTGGCAAACCCAGCCACTTGCTCGGGAAACCATCGTAAAAAAAAGGGATCAGAAAATAAGTAATGAGCAAGGGAGGTCTATTCTGATTGTCTTTCTGCTGAGTTCTTGGTATCAATTTCTTCACTGCTTTTGTTGTTATTATCCGATTGGAAAGTCCAACCACTAAAATCACTCTCTGAAAACAATGAAGTAGGTATCGCCTTATAAAAAGCCAATGGAACCTGTTTAACTCTCCGTCTTATCTGTGAATTAACAAACAGAAAAACACATACAGCTGAGTTTATCATGACCTGAAAAGTTAGTTTATCTTGGAATTCAAATCTCGTACAATATGGGGAAAAAAAATATTACTTACCTCCTCTCTAAATATGGTTGCATATGAACCTGAACTGAAATCTTTTACAGCAACTTCAGTTGTCTTGGATCTAACCGTCAAATCATTCTCTAGTGACAAAACAAACCTACACAAATACAGCATGTGAGTAAAAATATAGACATATCGTAAAAAAAACATGGACCAAGGTTTATATGTAAAGAGCGTACCTAGACACCGGAGGGCAGTAATGGTGGCGAAGGGTATCAATTTCCCACAGAGAACTCCCTGCAAAATTTTCATAAAGAGGATTGGTGTCATATATATACATACACACACATCTGTTCATCTTATAACTAGTTAAGTAAAGAAATGCAACAGTTACAATGCACACGAACTTACTCATTGCATTAGTTTTGAGAAGATCAGTTTCATCGTTCTTAAACTGATCGACGCCTGATTTGATGCTGGACACGTCCTTAGCTGTTTCAACGTTGTCCTCCTGTGTAAATAGCAGGCTGTTATCAAACATGCATAGAAATAACCAAAGGCTGGTTCAAAGCTCAAACAGTTGACAAGGCCTTGAATTTATGTTTCGATCCTAATAGAAAGGATACAATCTTGGATGGAAAAGATTTGGCTAGATTTCTAAATTGTCCAAGATTTTAATGTAGCTGATACTAACCCATATTTCTGACAAGGAACAGTTTTTTTTTAAATGCCTCAATTACATGTGAGATCGAATGGATCTGAGGAATCCAGAAGGGGGCAGGATAAAAAAAAACGAAAACAAAATTAGGTGTGGTCAATAGAAAAACTAATGTCATCTTGCAAAATCATGTTACATTGTTTATATGCAATCTCAAAAGGATTTATAAGATTTATCAGATCTCGACTTGTTACCTTATGAACTAAACAGTTGATTGAAGGATGTCTTCGCAGGAGATTATGAATTAGAGCAACAATGACAAGGCCTCCAGAAGGAGGGACTGTAAGGGCTAGCCTACTTAACTTCTTAGCAAACGAGGCAGCCAGATAAGCTGGAAGAAGTGGTGATTTCAAGCATGAATCAAGAAGCTGCAAATACAATATAGACATTAGTTAGCATGATATAGATATTGCAAGTTTTCCAATCAAAGGTGATTAAAAAAAAGGGAAATGTTTTTAGTCACTCCATATATGAGAAAAAAAACGAACCTCGAAGAACTTAGCTCTGTGTTTTGCAATGAATACAGAAGGTTCAAGGAGTGCATAAAGCTTCGCATAGAGATTAGGATATTCTAAACCATGTTCCGTCATGAGAATGAACAGACTGCTAAGAGCCATAACACTTATAACACCTCCAATGTCATAAGATCTCGTCAAAAAATCACTGCACGTGCATGAACCACTCTCAACAAAACAAACAAATATAACATAATTAAGAAGTAGTCAAGTAGATAATTCAGATGGGACTCACCACAACATAATAGGGCTAGACAGATATGGGATTACTGTCTGATGAAGACTAACAAGAACCTAAGCATAAAAACAGCAAGAATTTCAGTGAAGAGAAGTTGTATGCATGTGATGTTAGCTTTTTACTCTATCTTCGATACATTGAGTATAGAAGGATATTACACACACTAATTAACAAAATCAGTAAAATCTTACCTCCTTATACACATCAATAGGAAGAGGTAATGCAAGAAATGACATCCATGCTTTAGAGAATTTCATCTTCATCTTTTTGGTAATTTTAGCTGGAGATGGTACCTGCAATCAATAATCAAAAAAATCTTGATGCAATTAATATCACAGAAAACACCTGGCAATAAAAATTAAAGCACCCGTGGAACATTATAGAAATAAATACACTTGAAACGGAAGTGTCATGATGATTTTAGCTCGAATTCAAGAACATTTACTATTATAAAAATATAAAGATTATAAAGATGGATACAGAAAATTAGGAACTTACGTCATTACCAGACTTCTTAGCTTCCTTTCTCTTAACTTTCTTCGACTCTGTTTCACCTTCTTTGGTGAAGACACCTACCTTGCAGAAAACGTGATAAAAAAATGTAAATATCTATCTTAAATTTGAACGCTATACAATAAGAATGAAAAAGATGATGGGATGGAAGACAAATATTTAAAAAGTAACTTAACTAAAATACTATTTTATATTACACCTGGTTCAACGTATATGCATGGCTAGTAGTTAATTATGTGAAGTGTCTCGGAATATAGTCTTTGAAATTAGATTCTACTGTGGGAGTTAAGCACAGCTCATGTTAAAAACATTTATTTTATGTGATCAATAAACTTTGCTGAATGCACTGCCCTCCTTTACCCAAAATAACAAGTTATCCCTCACAATGCCAGTAGGTTCAGAACTATATAACATTAAGCTGGACGCTGAATAAATTGAATCAGAATCATAAGTAAAATAACAATTCTCACCTGACGCATTCCACATTTCGTACTCAGAATTTTCACCAAGTTGTTCGAGGGGCGGGATCTTGGATAGTACATGATGTATATTGCGGATTAAAAGCTGCCCACTGCACATAAAAATACATATGTAAAATTCATTTTTCATTTTATGTAACAGCCTTACTAGACCCAATTAATCAGCTAGGAAGAGATGTGCTCATAATTTGAACTGTAACTGGCTACAAGGTGAGCGATTCTTATGGCCTTCAAGTTATTAGCTTTGAGTAAGACAAAAAAATTATGTCCAATTTTCAGGTCAGGCAACTTACGTAAACCCTGCAATCTTTTAGTTGACAGGAGTACATCACAATATATACTCATTTCGTGGAAACAGAACCATTTATAGAACTGTTCAGATTCTTCTATATAACAATATTCACATAGAGTAGTCGCCTAGCAAAGTCATGTGTGCTTGTTTGATAATGCATTCTAACAAAACTTATGAAACGAATAGCACCATACAAACAGCAATTCTGTAAGTTTCGTCACACTTATTTTAATGCATATATAAAGCATAAATCTTGATAATTTTGACAGCCTCGATGATGGTAATATTATATTCCTAAAATGTGTTTCACAAACGAGCCTAGTTGTGGTGACTGGTGCTCAACATAATGCGCACACAGATAACCTTTGTGTAGCAAGTAAAAACGGCTGATCCCTTATGACAATTATACAGACAGCATGACAAAATATATAACTTTATAGACCTATAACACCTAACAAGTGTAGAACCGGTAGCCATATGAGCATGATATAATGACATCAGCTGAATAGTAAACCAACTTTTATAGCTAATACAGCAAGGTATAAACACACATATTGCAATCACAGATACAGTGGCAACCAACAGAAAAGCCACATCTTTTCGAAGATTAACCCATCTAATTAAACTCATTCACAGGTAGTTTAAAACACAATCATGCTATTTTGGGTAAACAAGCACAGCTACACATCATACACTAACCTGGCTCTTGTAGTACTTTCCTTTTCAGAATCTGCACACGCAGATGGTAAAAAGGTCATTAGACTCTAATAATCATGAAAACACTGATTAACAAAATAAAAATGAAAATATACAACTACTGGACAACATTTACATTTTTTAATAAGACCATTAAGGTGAATGTGAAAGAAGTACCAGATGATTCTTTGACATCTTTTCCTATTAGCTTCTCGATGCTTATGTAAGTAAAATAGCTGGCACATAAGAAGTGAGTGAAGGTCATCAAAATAAATGTTATCATAGTAGAAAAAAGGGAGATACAGTTTGTTCATGAATGAATAAGTCTTTACCGAATGTCGATGTACTTGAAATACTTTGATACAAGCAAATTCAACAAAGTATCAGCCTCTTCAATAGAAAAAATCTGAAAAGTAATAAAGATAATAATAAATAATATTGTTTTGGAACATAGAGGCCAAGGAAAATAAATAAATAAAATAGGCTGAGGTAAACTACATGAGAAAGAACCCTCGAGACTCATTCTGCCATATTAGTATAAGCTGTCATGAATGATCCAAAGACATTATTATGCTTTGTAAAATTCTAGCTTTCAAGAAGTCATGGTGAATGAATCATTTTTTGTTTGTATGAAATTTAGCCTTTAAATGTAATCTTGTTTCAGTAGTTTATATATTGGAAGGTGGCAGTTTTGATGAGCATGTAGACAGTGGGTGGCGCATTAAGCATTTGGTAAAAAGGCTATTTATGGACTACTGCTTCTAAAGTTTAAAGAGCTCATCTTGTACTATTATAGCATCATATATCGAGTGTTTATTAGGTTATACAGTCTCTCTTTTATGCTATTATTTGCAATACTGGAGAGCTAGAAACTGAAAGCTGAAGCCTAATCGGTTTTATAGGAGGCATAGATAAAATGTCGTTCACTAGTTCAATATATGGTTTGTGAAATTCAAGGTTTCAGAAGTTATAAAGTATGTTGTTATTAATTAGCGGGTACTTTATAATAAAAGTGGAGAAAACTAGCATCGCCGATACGGAGACTATGACTTCTTGTTGTTATAATGTACCAACTACCAAATGCTCCTCAATTACATATTAACCCGTTTATTCTTACAATGAATCCCCTACAATACTTTTGGTCTATTATACAAAACTAATGCAGATACTATCGACAATACAATGAACTAAATTGTTTAGCAACTAGCTTTTTGGAGAGTTCAGATTTTTAGCGTTTGGAATATAGTTTTTATAAATCGAACAGTTACTACTTGCTTGCACCTACAGTTAGCTGCTACTACTGATTGCAGGTACCGCTAGTTTTGCCAAACACAACACAACTATACATTACAAGTTTACAACAATGATTACTCATAAACAACAAATGATACAAAAACGTAGAAATAAAGTTAGCAAACTGACCATGTTTTTGATAAACTTGTAATAAATATGAGAATGAAACTTGCCCACATTTCCAACCTTGACACACTCCATCAAAGTATCCAACACCACTTCCTGTCGACAACATCCAAAAACAACAATTCATAAACCAAAACATAAGAAGCATTCGTTTAAGTTTATTTTTGTGATTATGGGCTTATTTGGGTTCAGCTTATGTAAGCTTATGAGCTTATTTGATTTCTGCTTATATTTCACAAACCCCAATTTCCTAGCTTATTCCGAGACTTATGGGCGTCTACAATCTTGTTATACTGTAATAAGCTAATATAAGCCCATAAGTCTCAAAATAAGCCGAAATCAAATAAGCTCATTCATAAGCCCATATTTTCAGCTTATTTCATAACTTACAGTAAAGCCTTATCACAACAGAATAAGCTTATATAAGCAGAGAGATTCTAGTACTTACTCTAAGAGCTTCATCTTCACCACGAAACATAGAAGAAACAGACAAACCAACAAGACAAGTCACAAACTCATCGAATTTAGACCGAACCCAAGTCCGATAAATAGACTCGGGGTCCTCGGTCGGCTTCGCATTAGACGAAGGAAGGTGAGGAAGAAGAGGAGTGAAAAAAGACTGAAGAGACAAAAGGGACTCGAGAACAAACTCACGAGGGTACGAGGTTGGGTCAAGGTAGTTTAACAAAAGTGGTAAATTGTTGATGTATGCTTTTGATGAAAGTAGCTGTTCACCAAGATGTTTTACATCGGATAGTGTCTGTTGTTTCTGAGGTTTGGGTTTTTTCTTGTTGGATTCTGATGACTGTTTGTTGTTCTTACGTTTCTTTGAGGATGATTGTTGTTGAAGTGGACCCATTTTGATTAGTGAGAGAGGCAAAACCCTAGTTGAAGAAGAAGAAGAAGAAGAAGGTGTTTGTAAATGATTTCTTTGCATAAACCCTGGTTTTGGGATATGGGCCGAGTACTAAATGAAAAATACTGGACTCGTTTAGTTTGGAGTTAGATTTGTGAGTTGTGACCCGACTCTTTGGGCTCAAACAAAAAGTTATTGGACTTATTTAGCTATTTTCAAATAGATCCAGATTACAAGTTTGAGTATTAAATAAAAACCATTACGAGAAAAAAAGGTCAACGAAAAATGATAAAAGTTTGAGTATTAAATAATATTTAAACTATTAATTTAGTGATGATTTTGTTACTTTTTTAGTAAATGTTACTATCGGTATAACACATTTATCAACTTTAAGTTCTTTAAGTTTAAAGAAATGTTATGCACTTTTTATATATAGTGTAGATACTGAGAGAACAAAAACTCAAAAGTGATATCTATCAAAATAAATGGGGTTTTGTCAGTAACATCTTTTAGAATTGTTCATAACAAATACAGTAATAGCTGGAAATTTTATCTTAGACAATATGCAATGAACAAAATCACAAATATTCACATGATTAATAACCAACTACAAATTTTCCGCTAAAATAGCTAGTAAGGTGAATGAACTATAAGGAATTGATAAGTGGTTATAGGTAACTTTGTTAATTTATTTAGACATTGCATATTGTGTAAGCTAGATATTCAGCCATAAGTTCTTAACAACAATCTCACGGGCTATTGTTAGCAAAACCCAAATAATTATTGGAAAAAGTAAAATTTATAATGTTAGCTTTAGGTCCTTTGCCGGTTTTGAGTCACCCCTCGTTTCACAAGCGAGCAAGTCAAAAAGTTATCAACCATTGAGTTGAGATCAATATAAAACTCATATTTGTCATAGAACAAATGAACCAATCATAACCCTCCATTTTTTATCTAAATTAATACAAAATCATTATCCACCTTTTTTTTAAAACAATATCTTACAAGCGTAAATCTTCAAATATAAAAATACACCATCGTGACGAGAATTAAATTATCTTTCTATAGATATGTACTTTTACATATTTTCGACAAACATTTTTTTCAAAAATTCGTCCGAAAAATCATATATGATTTTTACTGAATCATATATGATTTTAAAAAATCATGTATGATTCGATTTTTACGAATCATATATGATTTTACAATCATATATGATTCTCAAAAATCATATGTGATTCGTAAAATCGAATCATATATGATTTTCACAAATCATATATGATTTTTGTTGACCGAAATTTTGAAAAAAAAAATTGTTAAAATATATAGTAGTGATATCATGAAAGATAATTTAATTTCTCGTCACGATGGTATAATTTATCGCTGTAACGATTAACGGTTTATGAGATATTTAATTTTTTTAAAAAGGGTGAAAGTTTATCATAATAAAAAAATGAATGCTATTATTGGTTGATTGGATCTATGGTAAATTTTGGTTCTATATTGAACTTTTGCCATCAACCATTAGTAAGTTGACATACTCATATATATATATATATATATATTAGAGGAGAGTTATTTTATATACCAAACTTTTCTTACATAGCAAGGGACTCATCTCCACCATCCATCTAAAAAGAAATCAATGGCTGATATTAAAATCATTTTATTATTTCACCTATTTTTTATAATTTAAATATCTCTTAAACCGTTAATCGTTAAGCAAAAAATAATTCACCATCACGAAGATTTAATTATCTTTTCTGATAGAAACTTTGATATACTTTTCGAAAAAAGAAAAAAAAATCATTTTTTTTTCACGTTTTTTTCTTTTTTGTTTCTCTTCGAAACTGGAATTTGTATGAAATATCATATATGATTTAACACTAATTTGAAGATCACATGTGATATTAGTGTTAAATCACATATGATATGTAATATCATATGTGATACTAGTGTTAAATCATATATGATTTAACACTAATATCACATGTGGTATTCAAATTAGTGTTAAATCATATATGATTTTTTCATGCAAATTTCAGTAACGTAAAAAAACGAAAAAAACAAAAAAAAAACGTGAAAAACACGAAAAAAACAAATTTTGTCGAAAGTATATCAAAGTGCCTATCTATAGAAAGATAATTAAATGCTCGTCGTAATGGTTAATTTTTTTTTGCTTGACGATTAACGGTTTGAAAGATATTTATTTGAAAAAAAAATTATGAAAGTGGGTTTTTTTAATTGTTGGATTAATCTCATCCATTAGATATAATAAAAATGGAGGGTGGAGATTGATCCCTTAGTATGTAAAAAAACTTTTGTCCTCAAATGATCTTAAATCTATATATTATGCTAAATGTTAATATGATGAACATTTATCTTATTTATTGTTGAAGTATTACGCTTCAAGTAGTCTGGCTACTAATAAAGTATAAAAAATGTAGCAAAGTAACAGACTGGCATTTTGATCTCAACTTAGGCATTTAACAATAGCAACAAGTATGTGACATGGTTTTCTTTTGATGAGTATTTTCTACTATTTGCTTATTCGGTGTAATTGCAAGAATGTTGTTTAAGACGAGTCCTCCCTTTGCAACAAGACGACTAATGACAAATTTCCAAAGTTGGTTTTTATTGTGAAACATACTAAGAAATGGAGTAAAAATGTTTTGTTTGGTGTATAATAGAATCTGGTTCACTCTTTTGCTTCAATAAGTTGCGAATGATAATCGTATCAAGTTATCAATAATTGCAACGTTCGAAAAGCATGTGCGCACTTGTGTATCCTGCCAATGTTAGCCAATGCAGTAAATACCAGTGATCAATGCTCACTAAATATGATTCAGTTGGTCTTAAACTTGGTCCCTACTACATACATGTGAAATACCGTTGAAGCTAGGGATGGTATTTTAAGTATCATTATGGTTCAATACATGTGGAATCAGTCGATTTCATTTTAGCCCCCCGTTAAGTAGGGGATTGAGTCAGCATATTTACTATGTAAATTGATTTCTATTGTCCTTGTAAGGCTACAATTGCATTGCTTGAATATCATTCATTTTCATTCAACAATCAAATTGATCCGCATACCCATTCAAAACTGTTTTTTTACCAGAAATTTGAAAATAAAAAGCAAAAACATCTCGCTTAGTTAACCATTCTTTTGCATATATATCCTCCCGAAAATGCAAAATTGCATATATATCCAAAGCATGCATAAAAACCATTGTACTATGTGCTAAAAAAAACTTGTACAAAGGATATATATGCAATTATTCACTTTGGAAGTAATATATATGCATTTTTGCCTAAAAAAAAATACCCCAGTGGAAAAACCGTGATCCAAACACTTATAGATAACAAGTGACAATTCCTTAAGCAACAACCCTATATGATGTAGTTGTAATAGTAACCTTTCAACGATGATAATTTTAAAGTCATTTCCAACCATGGTTTATAAATTTGTATTTTTGGTGAATGGGGGATGCAAAACCATCTCCCACCATGCTCCATATCTGAAGAAATTTTTGAGGCATTGATCAAAATCCTTTATATTTGGAGGATCACTGTATATTCTCTAAACATATACTAATACTAGCTTCATAGCCCGCCCGAATGGGCGGGCTAGCTTCATAATATTTGTTGATAAGATTATAAACTGTGTAACAAAGGAATTCGAAAATTTATAACAATGCGAAATGATATGTACTAAGCAAACATGCCGTTGAATAAAAGAACCCAAATTCAAATCATTTGCATCACAAAATAGTCAAGTATTCATAACATAAAAAATAGTTAAAAACTTGAATATTCAAAGACGTGTATCTTAACCGCTTAAATGTCAAAATACCATTACATACACTCCAAGACAAAAGACATGGTACATCTTTGTAGTATAATCCTTTAAATATTAAGCTTAATTTTCTATTAAATCATCTTGACATCAGGTGGAAGATAGGTTCATCACTATCATCCATTTTTCTGAAACCTTCTTCCGAATAAGCTTCCAACCAAAGATTTAAGTCAACAATCTAGTCCATACATAATTATTATCATAGTCCATGCATTAAATTCTTCATTATATAAGCTTAATTTTCTATTAAATCATCTTGACATCAGGTGGAAGATAGGTTCATCACTATCATCCATTTTTCTGAAACCTTCTTCCGAATAAGCTTCCATCCAAAGATTTAAGTCAACAATCTAGTCCATACATAATTATTATCATAGTCCATGCATTAAATTCTTCATTATATAAGGCTCTGATTAAACCAAATAGGTCATACCTAATGTTGTGAATAGGATCACAAGCGGGTAAGATTGTCACTCTAACATACAAATTTTGATGAATACCTTTGAGGAAGGTAAGATTGTCACAAATGTGTTAGCAACTCATTCCATGACCTTAAGAAAACACTTAATGCCAAGTGCCTGCCAATAGGTTTCTTCATCAACAACAATGTCCGATACTTAGGATCACATAGTCCACTTCAATAAAAAAAAAACACAGCTAATTGTAGAAATGGCAAAAAAATAAAGAACAACAAATGGTTTTAATACCTGGTCAAAATATACATGATCTTGTGAATCCATGCGATTCAGTACATAGTTCATTACTCGCAACAGCTTGGTTCATTTACATTATCAATGAGATAGACAATCAAATATAGTAAAGCATGAATTGGTGGAGTACATACCTTGAGTTTTTCTTCAAGGCAAAGAGCTAAGGTAGTTGACGTTGCTGCATATCTGACATGACCCGTAACAATTTTTACAAACCAATGTTGGAAGTTTCAGGAGAAGAAAAAACATTACTCACAACGGCTTGGTTCATTTACATTAGTAACCTCTACTTTCAATCCACATCTTAATCTCACATGTTGATATCAGACGAGCTAAAAAAGGATGTTCAAAAATGAGAAATAAAAGATTACATGAGAAACATTTGACAGAAGTGAGACAGTTACACCACTGATAAAATACAAAAAAACATAGGTAGTCTTTAATTAAAAAAATGTGGTTCATTTGTTTACAGTACCCTCTTTCGCTTGACGTGCTAGCCCTCATCATGGTACCGTAAATTAAACTGGTGTTGCCCATCTGTGGATCAAAACCAAAGAAAGCAGAAAAACAGTAACTGAAAATCATAAAAAGATGATACACGTCCAAAATTTACTATTATAGCATTGCAAGAATGAATCTGAAACTCATTCTAAAAAGGTATGCATCATCCAAGAACAACACCCAATGGTTCTTAGTTGCAACAAATCTTGTAAATTAATGTAGTGATATACCCAGATGAGATACGTAACCAATTTCGGTACGCTCTGAACTTATGTGTTTGCATAAAATGCATATGCACTGGTTGAGGTCATCAGTGAAAGGGTTTTAATAAACGTAGTAGAAGCAATCAGAGGTATACTAAAATTGAAAAGTGTTTCATCTGCGTCATAGTCTATTCTTGAGATACGTAACCAATTTCGGTACGCTCTGAACTTTTTTCCAAACACTTGCAGCAAAATACCGGTGGCCCAAATAATGAATTAGCCATTAATATTAATCCATCAATACGAAAAGCCGTAAAAAAAACTTACCTACTGTATGTTGTGGTGTGTAGCGTTACTTCTTCCATGAGGTATGTGAAAATCCAACAACCTAAAAGACACAAACATGTTGGATAATTATTCATATTAGGCTAATTAGGTCGTAATTAAAGTACTGAAAATTCAAAAACCAAAAACAAAAAGCCTCACTATATCCTAAAATCCCCATCCGCATAACCTCGTATCCTACAAAACACCAAAAACCAAAAATTAATTAATCCAAACAAGCTCATATACAACCTTTCTTTGATATCTTGGTAACACAAGGCATGTCAATATTGTGCAAATAATGTTATGCGCTCAATTTCAACAATACTGAAGTTCTAAACAATAACTAAACACAACATAATCATACTTTATAAGCGCTTATTTCACTTGTAATTTAGTAATTTCTAGCTTGACAACATAATCAGCAATATAAACAATAAACACCACTAATTACAATCAGGGTAAATAACTCAATATTTTGTTTGGTATGATAATAATGACATTGCTAGGTAGCATCTGCTTACCTTTTCTGGTGTTTCGCCAACACAATGTACAAAGGATCCTTTTAATATTCTCCGGCTTTCAACTTAAAGAACTGCAAAATGATGCATCCACTGTGAGATTTGCACATTGTGTAATTGCCACACATAATAAGTGGCGTTCCTCCTGCCATTGTGCAAAGAAGAGAAGTGTGATGGTACTTTCAGGAAGTAATAACATTTTTACAATGATAACTCACTGAGTAACAATTTTTCTAACTAATCAGTTTGACCAAAACCTTAAATAACTATAATCTTTGAATTGAGCGCATACTAAATTACAATAGAAGAAGATGCTTACAATAGTAAACATAAATAAAAACAAAACTTTAATGTTAACATCAGAGATTGCATTTATTCTAATAAGAATAAGTCACAAAATATTAAGATGTCGTAATGTTTTTGATACACAAAAAATAAAATTCCTACCAAACATCCAATACTTGTGAATAAAATCCCAATATCAGTCTTTTACAAAGTTAACTTCATAGACATTCTACCAAACACTTTGTGTGCATAGAATCTAATCATGAAATTAATTATGAATCCAAATTATAATTTCACCACAAATTACATAAAAGCAAATCAATCAATAAACAGATAATGATATAAAAAGATTGTAAAAATCAATAGCATACATGTGTCATTGTGTTTATAAAACCCTAGCCACGCATGTGATTTGGATTAAAGATGATGAGATTGTTTTGTAGCGTATGATTGTTTGATTGTTTTGGGATTGAAAATGGGTTTTGATTTGGTGTTATTGATTGAGAAAGATGGGATTGTGAATATGTTTTTTGAATTCGATGATGCGTTTTGATATTTTAATGGAATTGATTTTGGAAATGCGAATGAAAAGGGGGTGTGGTTGAACAAAAGGGTTGACTGGAAGAGTTTGTTAGTATGATAAGATGGGAATATTGTAGAATGAATAGCAGTTTGGAAAGAAGAGCTTACACCATAAAATGGGGATTGCACAACTGGTATAAGCGCATATACATGGAACTCCAAACCCGAGTTCGAATCTAGCCAGTGACATTTTTTTTAAATGTAGTTGGAGGTTGTGCCATGTAAGCATTTCCATGTCATCATAGATGCTCCATGTCAACATTATAATGCCATGTAAGCATTAGTGACGTGTCATGCTTAGTCCCATATATATGTATAGATTTTAAGAAATTTAGTCATTGGGCAAAAATAAAAATCTTGTATAAAGAGGTTTTGAAGTTAAGGTTTAAAGTATGTGGTTGGAGATGACTATTTTTTGAAGGTTGAATATTAACTAAAAGATGTCCTTTTTTTTTTAACTTTGAATGATTTTCGATGAATATTGTTGGAACAGTACCCTTTTAATTTTGTAACCATTGGCCAAATATGACAAATAAACAAAGGATTATGATGGTGTACCCATCTCACGGCTCAGAGCCTAGCCTCCGATACTCCACACGTGGCACTTAAAGTGTTCATTGACGTAAAGTTCAATGGGCTACCGTAAAAGAACCCGCCAATACACAAAAGTCCAATTCATATAGCCCAATGCTCCGAAGAGCTTAGCCTCCGAGGAGATTGAGACTCCGACACTAAATGACAAATAGAATATTTTTTGGACCCTACACAGATAACGATCGTTCTTTATCCTCGTTCACAATAACATGTGGGCACGATCTTGGAGCCTATTCTCGTAGCTTTCCCATTGGCTAGAAAGAATATGCTCCCTCTCAGCCAATCCAGATGAGACATGTGTCAAATCTGTTGGGATTTTAGAACTAAGTTAACCATTAACCTCTACGAGTACGTAGCGGATAAGGATCTAGTATTTGCAATTAGGTTAAACACGTAATTAATAAACAATTAATTAATAAAAGGGATAAAAGAAAAGCTAACATTGCTTGGCAATTGAACTTTAATAACGAACAAGAAACCAAACGAAACCCCAAGTATCTAAATTAGATACCTCAATGAGTATCACACACAAACCCGATAATGTATACGTTCGATTATGAAGCTAGTCGAGAACGTAAATAATCCAATCAACAATTGAGCACTTGAATATAACTTACGAATAAGAATACCACCAAGTACCAAATCTTGTTTCTTATCCTAGGTCCAAAACAGTTGAGAAACTGTTTTTATACATATACATGTCTTCCTTTTGTTTGCTGTCCGAAAAGATGTACGACCAGAAAACATAAAACAACCCCTCCTTCTTGCTGCTGTTCGATCACCAGGAACCAACAAGAATCAACACTAAAACCTAACACAACTTGGATCATATAATGATGCAAGTATAGGATTTATTCGAACCAAGAACAAGTCAAAACCTCTAATCAATTTAAGATGCAATTGACATAAAATTTTAGCTGGGAAAACATTGGATCGTTTAGGGTTATAGGATAGATAATATTATGCGTGTGAATTCAAAGGGTATGGGTTGGTTTATATAGGGTAGCAACCGACCCATGCTAAGGCACTATGACTTGCTCGACAAGTCATAAACCTAAGCACAAAAACCCACTACCTCAAACTTGCCCGATCAGATGGAATACATGGCCGAAGGCACATCCCATTCGACCCCTCTATGAACTCCAAATAAGCCCATGGGTCGTTTCAGTTAATCGGGTCAAGTTATGCATATCGGGTATGATTATTATTCAAGTATTATATTACGTTCGTTACGTATATTCGTGTGTATCGCGTGTGCCCCCATCGGCTCACACACCTTTAATCGTTTTGTCGTGTTTTCAACTTCCACAAACCAACAGCTCCCACTTGGGAGTTGGTGTGTCGAATGGCACACAAAACTAACGACGAAAACGCCTAGCAAACGCTCTCACTCGCCTTTTAACTAAAAGTATCTGAGAGAATAGTTTCGTAAAAGTTTCTCAGTAGCATGGTCATTCAATGTCTTGCTATAATCATCCTTTGTTATAGATACCGTTATACCATGGATAATGGATCTCAAATCATTCCATATAGTTTAACCATTTAGAATCTCGTTATAGATATTAATTCAGATATACCAAATGTAATCAAGAATCATCTTGCATTACTCTTTGGGTCTGGCCAGACAGTTATCTGATTAAATCTAGAGATGCGCCATGGTCTCTTTCTGCACATATCAAGTGGAGTAACAAATCTTTTATTTACTACAAGTGTTGTGGATGCTGCTTCACATGACTCCGAAATATAGCCTTTATAACTACCTTATTCAGATAGCGTTTTGCGTATACTTACAAAAAATGATGCCCACACATAACAGAACTTGCTTGTATCTCAAGTCTAAGGATGACTTTAACAAACCATTTTCAATATTTTACTCATGACAAGGATCCAAAAGTAAATGTTTGAAAGTTGGGGAATCCAATATGCATCTCTAGTGAATACATATGAGTTTGGCGGGAACAATCCACATTCTCGTTAGAATATAACCAACACTCACATTTGCCTTACATAACAATATTCCCATATTGTTAACCGACAATGGACATATTTTAGAATAATAAAATTATTCAAGGATTAAACATGCAAATATAGGATAACAATTATTATATGAATGAATAACAAATACCAAGTATCTTTATTCATCATAAAGTAAAAATTGTCTTTCAATCCTAATTACCCAAATACTAAAACAGATATGCATGAGACTCATTTAGTAAGTTGAACCCTAATGTTTCCAACATTCTCAACCTTTCTTTAAAAGAAAAACTAAATAGTCATCTGAGTAAACTTTCCGAATACTTGTTTCAAATTTCACATATAGTGAGTGATTTGAAATATAAGATGAGTGTCTTATCTCATATGCTCATACTATCGCAAAAGTTATAGTATGGAGATGTCGTCTTACCTTACATGAGGTATTAGAAATCAACGACATCTTGACGTCATCTTTACAGTTTTAAAAAGTGTAAAGTATTCTCATTCCTTAATGTGTAATGCAACAATGCTCTATGTTGAGCATAACTAGTTAGCAGATTTATCATAAATGATAAAATTCTACTACAACTAGTATAAATAATCCTCTAGCATCATTTGTACTTATACAACACTATGCTTTATAATTCGTAAACATCTATATTAACAATAATCTAAACACTCTCAATTAGATATTGTTGTTGTCAGCTCATTTTGTTCTTGTACAAAAGCAACAACTAATCTTATACACAATATAATATATACATGATAAACCCTTAGTTTAAAAGCACAAGGTTTCCATCCATGTAAATTATTCCAAGTGAAATATACCATTTAAGACTTGCTCAAATGATATATTGCATTTGTGTCAGACTTAATTTTCCGCATTTGTTTATTCCAGATAAACATTTATTCCAAGGTTGTTTGTTTTATTCCCTAAATTCCAAGTTCCAAGTGAAGTTTCATTCCAAGCTTAAGGATCAATATCTAGCTAAAATAGAATGATGTCTTTAACATGTAAATTTTAAGGAAAAACACAATGCTCCCACTCAATGTCAGATGTACTCAAGAGTTGTCTTAATTCATAATCAAATTGTAATTAAATTCAAGATCTCGGCTCCTAGATGCATGATTTAATCCAAAACTTGGATTGCTCAAATTTTGTATACTACATAAAGATAATATAAATTCATAACCCTTTTGATTACACACCGTCCTCGCAAAAGGTAATCATAAAGAAAGAGTTATAAAATCTAATTGTCATATTCATCATATAAATCACATGTATGACAATTAAATATCTTTATATACTTAATGCGTGTATGTATAAGAAAATTTAATCACAGTCAATTGCTTAAGTATGATTAAAAACTTCTTATAAAGTGTCATGCATTAATATGTATACAATTTTGTCCTTGTGAGTCTTTCTTCAAAAGAAACTCATTCCAACCTCATAGGTTAACTGTTAGGCGAAATAACAATCAAGCTCAAAACTCGATTTGCCTTTTAAGGACTGCATCTTATCATTCATAGTTCTAAAACATTTATCAGATTCAAGATGTGATAACATATTTTAGTAGTTAGCTGATTTACAATAATCTTCTAACTTATATCCCTCAGCATTGATATAAAATATCACTCAAGTGATGAGGCATCATTTCGGATTTATGAATGAGAGTAATCATTATACTTCGGTCAACATTTTCATGTTTAACCTTAGTATGACATTAATAAGTAGATTTTAGAGGGTTAAGTATTTTGTTCTCAAACACTTTGAGATATGTATATACTCCCACTTACTTTTGTAAGTAGAGACAATTCTCTAAATACTAAGTATTTAAGCAACAATAAATTGTTCTTTATGGAGACCACAAAATATATTTTAAGTTCTCATCTCAAAATTTGTTAATAAAATGCTTCAAAAGATTTTAACAAATTTAAAACTTAAATCAAGACATAATGGAATTCCTTCCAACAACTCAATTAGGGGTAGAAAAAAAAAATCTAATTTAGTATCACTCTTTAACCAAAAGTTCTAGCAATAGTTTTATGTTTCGTCAAGCTAGGAAGAACACCAAAACTACAATCTTCAAGCTAGGAAGTGTAGAATAATCAAAAATCCAAAAGGATTTAGGATTCAGTTGGTTTGAGTGGAAAACCTAAAATCCCTAATGAATTAGGGGTTCAGTTATGTGTGATCTCCTCTGTTGATACCTTCTAGGTTTGAACTCTATTGAGTGTATCCACGACACATGCAATTTCTAACCTTGATATGTTTTGTAGGTAGAGCAATTAAAGCTATCAGGAACCAAACAATATGAATAAGGTTTGATCCAACACATTAGACATACCATGATGAAGTGGTATCCTATGAGTTATTAGAATTGTAAAACTATATCAGAATTCTATCGACAACTTAATTCTCTTTGGACCAAATACTTGTCAATTGGGTCAAGCCAAATTGCATATAAAGTATTTGCGAACCAAGTGCAAGCAATAATGTATATTCATTGAACAATACAAGAACCTTATGTTCACGTGTTCACAAGAAGACAGAACTGCTCAAGGATTATATGTTCATGTGTTAACAAGAACACAGAACATGTCAATAATACATTATAAGTTTTTGAATAATTCAAAAGCGTCATGTTTATGTGTTAACTAGAAGACATAACATTTTAGTATATATACTTTATGTTATAAGTCATTGATTAATTCAAGGACTTTATAATTATGTCTTAACATGTAAGCATAATTATACAAACAAAAGTAATCATGAACGCAAACTATTGAGTTTTATAGTAATTTCAAGTTAATTATATACTTCAGAATTATGATCATTATCATATAACCATAATTATGTTGACTAAAACATGTATTCAAATGTTGTAGTATCTTTACACTATATCATGACATTTGAATGTAGTAGGGCAACAAATATCTAGCGTGTTCAAGTCCTAGTAGAATCATTATTAGAATGTAGTAGGGCATTAAACATCTAACGTGTTTAAGTCCTAGTAGAATTATTAGTTTCCTTTACCTTGCGGTCAAGAGATACCAATAATACTGTTATTCCTTGCAGACACTTTGAGATTTCTCCCACTTGTGAAAGGTACAACATCATATTATGAAAACAAACAACACGTGATTGATTGTTCAAACGATATGATAATGTCATAGATATCATAAGTAGTTTTAGAACCATTATTAGGTCACCATGTATGTAACACAAGCATCAATATAAGAAGTAGAGAAGAGATGAAGGTGGATGAACACACACACACTTTACGCGTAGGAATTGAAAGAAAAGTTAAGCATAAGTGAAATGTAAATGTGAACAACCAACCCTCAAGTGAGGGTTTACATGGGTATTTATAGGAAGGAACTAGGGCAACATGAAAGTTTCCTTCCTTTCCCTTATTGGGCTTTAGATAGGCTCATGGGCTTTCTACATGAGCCTAACCTTGATTACTAACATAAAAGCCATAATTAAGCTAACTATTACATATTAATTACTAACACTTGAATTCTATTTTAGGAGTGATTCCAACAATCTCCCCCTAAGTGTTAGTGATTGATGATATAAACGTTGTAGGTGCTGATGTAATAGTAGCTTGGACGTCTTCTGACATTCTTCTTTCTTGTGAGAAGAGTGCTTGATTCAAACAATCTCCCAGGTAGAGAAATTGTTTCATTTGAAGTATTCTGCTTTGACGTCATCATTTTCTTTGTTCTTTGATCTTTGTTCTTTGTGAAGGTAGTGATAGTATGTTGTTGTTGTCTGCATCAGGTCTGCTTCGTTGCTCCAATGTCTCCACGTCTTTCGCCAACACGCTCACACACTCTTTAACGTTGGATTTCAGTACTGATGTAGTTCTCTTAGTCTTTAAACTTTGTAGATTCTTTTACTTTGATGAAGAATCATTCTAACTTTGTGTTGCCTTTTGAGAGAACTTCAATTAGTGATGTTGTAGGTATGAACATGTGGAGAATCTGCACGATCTTTTCCTCCTGTAAGCATCCATAAGAAGAAAACATAAAAAATGGGCTAGAAATAATCCTGCACTTACAAGTTTGAACTTCGAGAGTGTTAACAACATAGTGTGAAAACACAACTCTAATTCTTACAATGGTTGTTCCTGAACTGGAGTCCCACAAGTGAGATAACGCGATGTACCGAAGTACACCTACAGTTCAGATGAGTCACTGAGGTACACCGAAGCATCACCCCACGACTGTAGACCGTTTGAGGACACTAAGCGTAATCCCGGGGAGTTACCGAAGT
>OU343220.1:70329188-70384463 GCA_910596185.1 Chrysanthemum makinoi | reverse complement strand
TTCACAGTAACCACTCATCACATGGTCGAGGATATGCATTGGTGTTGCTTATATTGGATCAAAACCGTGCATGGTCTTGATAACTAAAATCCTTAAAAAGATGATAAGTCAAAATTTACTATTATAGCATTCGCAAGAATGTATCGAAACTCATTCTAAGGTATGCATCATCCAAGAACAACACCCAATGGTTCTTAGTTGCAACAAATCTTGTAAATTAATGTAGTGATATACCCGGTTGGATCGTAACCAATTCGGTGCTTTCTGAACTTATGTGTTTGCATAAAATGCATACTCTACTTAGTTCGGGTCATCGATGAAAGGGTTTTAATAAGCGTAGTAGAAACAATCAGAGGTATATTAAAATTGAAAAGTGTTTCATCGCGTCATAGTCTATTCTTGGAATCGTAACCAATTGGTGCCTTCTGAACTTTCCAAACACTTGCGACCAAAATCTGGGTGTGAATAATGAATTAGCCATTAATATTAATCCATCAATCTGGCGAGTAAAAAGCTTACCTCGTATGTTTGTGGTGTGTAGCGTTACTTCTTCCATGAGGTATGTGAAAATCCAACAACCTAAAAGACACAAACATGTTGGATAATTATTCATATTAGGCTAATTAGATTACGTAATTAAAGTCTTGAAAATTCAAAACCAAAACAAAAAGCCTGCTATATCTAAAATCCCCATCCGCGCCTTCATCTACATCCTACAAAACACCAAAAACCAAAAATTAATTAATCCAAACAAGCTCATATACAACCTTTCTTTGATATCTTGGTAACACAAGGCATGTCAATATTGTGCAAATAATGTTATAAGCTCAATTTCAACAATACTGAAGTTCTAAACAATAACTAAACACAACATAATCATACTTTATAAGCACTTATTTCACTTGTAATTTAGTAATTTCTAGCGACAACATAATCGGCAATATAAACAATAAACACCACTACATTACAATCGGGTGAAATAACTCAATATTTTGTTTGGGTATGATAATAATGACATTGCTAGGTAGCATCACAGCACCTTTTTTACGGTGTTTAAGCCAACACAATGTACAAAGGATCCTTTTAATATTCTCCCGACTTTCAAGCAAGAGCGCAAAATGATGCATCCTTTGTGAGATTTGCATTGTGTAATTGCCGCACATAATAAGTGGCGTTCCTCCACGCCATTGTGCAAAGAAGAGAGAGTGTGATGGTACTTTCGAGAGTAATAACATTTTACAATGATAACTCAACGATAACAATTTTCTAACTAATGGGTTTGACCAAAACCTTAAATAACTATAATCTTTGAATTGTGCGCATACTAAATTACAATAGAAGATGCACAATGAAACATAAATAAAACAAAACTTTAATGTTAACATAGTTGCATTTTTCTAATAAGAATAAGTCACAAAATATTAAGATATGGTAATGTTTTGATACACAAAAATAAAATTCCTACCAAACATCAATACTTGTGAATAAAATCCAATATAGGTCTTTTACAAAGTTAACTTCATAGACATTCTACCAAACACTTTGTGTGCATAGAATCTAATCATGAAATTAATTATGAATCCAAATTATAATTTCACCACAAATTACATAAAAAAATCAATCAATAAGCGGATAATGATATAAAAGATTGTAAAATCAATAGCATACATGTGTCATTGTGTTTATAAACCTAGCCACGTATGGTTGGATTAAAGATGATGAGATTGTTTTGTAGCGTATGATTGTTTGATTGTTTTGGGATTGAAAATGGGTTTTGATTTGGTGTTATTGATTGAGAAAGATGGGATTGTGAATATGTTTTTGAATTCGATGATCGTTTTGATATTTTAATGGAATTGATTTTGGAAATCACGAATGAAAAAGGGGTGTGGTTGAACAAAAAGGGTTATTTGGAAGAGTTTGTTGAGTATGATAAGATGGGAATATTGTAGAATGAATAGCAGGTTTGGAAAGAAGAGCTTACACCAAAAATGGGGATTGCACTGTGGTATAAGCGCATATACATGGAACTCCAAACCCGAGTTCGAATCTAGCCAGTGACATTTTTTTTTAAATGTAGTTGGAGGTTGTGCCATGTAAGCATTTCCATGTCATCATAGATGCTCCATGTCAACATTATAATGCCATGTAAGCATTAGTGACGTCATGCTTGTCCATATATATGTATAGATTTTAAGAAATTTAGTCATTGGGCAAAAATAAAAATCTTGTATAAAGAGGTTTTGAAGTTAAGGTTTAAAGTATGTGGTTGGAGATGACTATTTTTTGAAGGTTGAATATTAACTAAAGATGTCCTTTTTTTTCTTTGAATGATTTTCGATGAATATTGTTGGACCATTTACCTTTTAATTTTGTAACCATTGGCCAATATGACAAATAAACAAGGATTATGATGGTGTACCATGCATTTCAAAGAGCTTGCGCCTAAATACTCACGTGGCACTTAAAGTGTTCATTATTAAAGTTCAATGGGCTAAAAAGAACCCTAAATACACAAGTCAATTCATATAGCCCATGCAAGAAGAGCTTAGCCTCAGGAGATTGACTTCAAACACAAATGACAAATAGAATATTTTTGGACCTCTACCAGATAACGATCGTTCTTTATCCTCGTTCACAATAACATGTGGGCACGATCTGGAGCCTACTCTCGTAGCTTTCCCATTGGCTAGAAAGAATATGCTCCTCTCACCCATCCAGATGAGACATGTTTTAGAAATCGTTGATTTTAGAACTAAGTTAACCATTAACCAATTACGTAGCGGATAAGGATCTAGTATTTGCAATTAGGTTAAACACGTAATTAATAAACAATTAATTAATAAAGGGATCAAAAGAAAAGCTAACATTGCTTGGATTGAACTTTAATAGCGAACAAGAAACCAAAACCCCAGTATCTAAATTAGATACCTCAATGAGTATCACACACAAACATAATGTATATCGTTAGATTATGAAGCTAGTCGAGAACGTAAATAATCCAATCAACAATTGAGCACTTGAATATAACTTACGAATAAGAATACCACCAAGTACCAAATCTTGTTTCCTCCTAGGTCCAAAAGCAGTTAAGCTGTTTTTATACATATACTGTTCTTCCTTTTGTTTCGTCGAAAAAGATGTACGTTGAGAAAACATAAACAACCCTCCTTATTTTCTTTGTTCGTCACGGGAACCAACAAAGAATCAACACTAAAACCTAACACAACTTGGATCATATAATGATGCAAGTATAGGATTTATTCGAACCAAGAACAAGTCAAAACCTCTAATCAATTTAAGATGCAATTGACATAAAATTTTAGAAGGGAAAACATTGGATCGTTTAGGGTTATAGGATGAATAATATTATGCGTGTGAATTCAAAGGGTATGGGTTGGTTTATATATAACCGACCCATGCTAAGGCACTATGACTTGCTCGACAAGTCATAAACCTAAGCACAAAAACCCACTACCTCAAACTTGCCCGTCGGATGGAATACATGGTAGAAGGCACATCCATTCAACCCTCTATGAACTCAAATAACCGGTGCGTTTAGATTAATCGGGTCCAAGTTATGCATATGGAATATGATTATTATTCATATTATATTTGTTACATTCATATTAGGTAGTATATGTCCCCATCTTCCCATGACTGCTTTAATCGTTTTGTGTTTTCCTTCCACAAACCAACGGCTCACCACTTGGGAGTTGGTGTGTCGAATAATGCACAAAACTATGAAGCCAGCAGCAACAACGCGCTCACTCGCCTTTTAGCTAAAAGTATCGAGAGAATAGTTTAAGTAAAGTTTCTCAATTAGCATGGTCATTCAATGTCTTGCTATAATCATCCTTTGTTATAGATACCGTTATACCATGGATAATGGATCTCAAATCATTCCATATAGTTTAACCATTTAGAATCTCGTTATAGATATTAATGGATATACCAAATGTAATCAAGAATCATCTTGCATTACTCTTTGGATTACGGCCCGAGGCAGTTATCGATTAAATCTAGAGATGCGCCATGGTCTCTTCTGCATATCAAGTGGAGTAACAAATCTTTTATTTACTACAAGTGTTGTGGATCTTTGCCATGACTCAGAAATATAGCCTTTATAACTACCTTATTCGGATAGCGTTTTGTGTACTTACAAAAAAATGATGCCCACACATGAGAACTTGCTTGTATCTCAAGTCTAAGGATGACTTTAACAAACCATTTTCAATATTTTACTCATGACAAGGATCCAAAAGTAAATGTTTGAAAGTTGGGGAATCAATATGCATCTCTAGTGAATACATATGAGTTTGGCGGGACAATCACATTCTCGTTAGAATATAACCAACACTCACATTTGCCTTACATAACAATATTCCCATATTGTTAACCGACAATGGACATATTTTAGAATAATAAAATTATTCAAGGATTAAACATGCAAATATAGGATAACAATTATTATATGAATGAATAACAAATACCAAGTATCTTTATTCATCATAAAGTAAAAATTGTCTTTCAATCCTAATTACCCAAATACTAAAACAGATATGCATGAGACTCATTTAGTAAGTTGAACCCTAATGTTTCCAACATTCTCAACCTTTCTTTAAAAGAAAAACTAAATAGTCATCTGAGTAAACTTTCCGAATACTTGTTTCAAATTTCACATATAGTGAGTGATTTGAAATATAAGATGAGTGTCTTATCTCATATGCTCATACTATCGCAAAAGTTATAGTATGGAGATGTCGTCTTACCTTACATGAGGTATTAGAAATCAACGACATCTTGGCTGATCATCTTTACAGTTTATAAAAGTGTAAAGTATTCTCATTCCTTAATGTGTAATGCAACAATGCTCTATGTTGAGCATAACTAGTTAATGATTTATCATAAATGATAAAATCCTACTACAACTAGTATAAATAATCCTCTAGCATCATTTGTACTTATACAACACTATGCTTTATAATTAGTAAACATCTATATTAACAATAATCTAAACTCTCTCAATTAGATATTGTTGTTGTCAGCTCATTTGTTCTTGTACAAAAGCAACAACTAATCTTATACACAATATAATATATACATGATAAACCCTTAGTTTAAAAGCACAAGGTTTCCATCCATGTAAATTATTCCAAGTGAAATATACCATTTAAGACTTGCTCAAATGATATATTGCATTTGTGTGGAGACTTAATTTTCGCATTTGTTTATTCTAGATAAACATTTATTCCAAGGTTGTTTGTTTTATTCCCTAAATTCCAAGTTCCAAGTGAAGTTTCATTCCAAGCTTAAGGATCAATATCTAGCTAAAATAGAATGATGTCTTTAACATGTAAATTTTAAGGAAAAACACAATGCTCCCTCAATGTCGGATGTACTCAAAGTTGTCTTAATTCATAATCAAATTGTAATTAAATTCAAGATCTCGGCTCCTAGATGCATGATTTAATCCAAAACTTGGATTGCTCAAATTTTGTATACTACATAAAGATAATATAAATTCATAACCCTTTTGATTACACAGTCCTGTAAAAGGTAATCATAAAGAAAGAGTTATAAAATCTAATTGTCATATTCATCATACAAATCACATGTATGACAATTAAATATCTTTATATACTTAATGCGTGTATGTATAAGAAAATTTAATCACAGTCAATTGCTTAAGTATGATTAAAAACTTCTTATAAAGTGCCATGCATTAATATGTATACAATTTTGTCCTTGTGAGTCTTTCTTCAAAAGAAACTCATTCCAACCTCATAGGTTAAGCTGTTAGGCTGAAATAACAATCAAGCTCAAAACTCGATTTGCCTTTTAAGGACCGCATCTTATCATTCATAGTTCTAAAACATTTATCAGATTCAAGATGTGATAACATATTTTAGTAGTTAGCTGATTTACAATAATCTTCTAACTTATATCCCTCAACATTGATATAAAATATCACTCAAGTGATGAGGCATCATTTCGGATTTATGAATGAGAGTAATCATTATACTTCGGTCAACATTTTCATGTTTAACCTTAGTATGACATTAATAAGTAGATTTTAGAGGGTTAAGTATTTTGTTCTCAAATACTTTGAGATATGCATATACTCCCACTTACTTTTGTAAGTAGAGACAATTCTCTAAATACTAAGTATTTAAGCAACAATAAATTATTCTTTATGGAGACCACAAAATATATTTTAAGTTCTCATCTCAAAATTTGTTAATAAAATGCTTCAAAAGATTTTAACAAATTTAAAACTTAAATCAAGACATAATGGAATTCCTTCCAACAACTCAAATTAGGGTTTATGAAAAAACTCTAATTTAGTATCACTCTTTAACCAAAGTTCTAGCAATGTTTTATGTTTAATTGAAATAGGAAGAACACCAAAAATACAATCTTCAAGCTAGGAAGTGTAGAATAATCAAAAATCCAAAAGGATTTAGGATTCAGTTGGTTTGAGTGGAAAACCTAAAATCCCTAATGAATTAGGGTTTTGGTTATGTATTGTCTTGAATACCTTCTAGGTTTGAACTCTATTGAGTGTATCCATGACACATGCAATTTCTAACCTTGATATGTTTTGGAGGTAGAGCAATTAAAGCTATCGGGGAACCAAACAATATGAATAAGGTTTGATCCAACACATTAGACATACCATGATGAAGTGGTATCCTATGAGTTATTAAATTGTAAACTATATCGCAATTCTATCGACAACTTAATTCTCTTTGGACCAAATACTTGTCAATTGGGTCAAGCCAAATTGCATATAAAGTATTTGAACCAAGTATGCAATAATGTATATTCATTGAACAATACAAGAACCTTATGTTGTGTTCACAAGAAACGAGAACTCAAAGGATTATATGTTCATGTGTTAACAAGAACACAGAACATGTCAATAATACATTATAAGTTTTTGAATAATTCAAAAGCGTCATGTTTATGTGTTAACTAGAAGACATAACATTTTAGTATATATACTTTATGTTATAAGTCATTGATTAATTCAAGGACTTTATAATTATGTCTTAACATGTAAGCATAATTATACAAACAAAAGTAATCATGAACGCAAACTATTGAGTTTTATAGTAATTTCAAGTTAATTATATACTTCAGAATTATGATCATTATCATATAACCATAATTATGTTGACTAAAACATGTATTCAAATGTTGTAGTATCTTTACACTATATCATGACATTTGAATGTAGTAGGGCAACAAATATCTAGCGTGTTCAAGTCCTAGTAGAATCATTATTAGAATGTAGTAGGGCATTAAACATCTAACGTGTTTAAGTCCTAGTAGAATTATTAGTTTCCTTTACCTGCGGTCAAGGATACCAATATCACATTCCTTCAGAGACACTTTGAGATTTCTACCACTTGTGAAAGGTACAACATCATATTATGAAAACAAACAACACGTGATTGATTGTTCAAACGATATGATAATGTCATAGATATCATAAGTAGTTTTAGAACCATTATTAGGTCACCATGTATGTAACACAAGCATCAATATAAGAAGTAGAGAAGAGATGAAGGTGGATGAACACACACACACTTTACGCGTAGGAATTGAAAGAAAAGTTAAGCATAAGTGAAATGTAAATGTGAACAACCAACCCAAGTGAGGGGTTTACATGGGTATTTATAGGAAGGAACTAGGGCAACATGAAAGTTTCCTTCCTTTCCCTATTAGGCTTTAGATAGGCTCACGGGCTTTCTACATGAGCCTAACCTTGATTACTAACATAAAAGCCATAATTAAGCTAACTATTACATATTAATTACTAACACTTGAATTCTATTTTAGGAGTGATTCCAACAATCTCCCCCTAAGTGTTAGTGATTGATGATATAAAGCGTTGTAGTCTTTGATGTAATAGTAGCTTTGACGTCTTGACATTCTTCTTTCTTGTGAGAAGAAGTGCCTTGATTCAAACAATCTCCCCAGTGTAGAGAAATTGTTTCCTTTGAAGTATTCTGCTTTGACGTCATCATTTTCTTTGTTCTTTGATCTTTGTTCTTTGTGAAGGTAGTGATAGTATGTTGTTGTTTATGCGTCAGTGCAGCCGTTGCTCCAATGTCTCCACGTCTTTCGCCAACAACTCACACACTCTTTAGCGTTGGATTTCGAATGTGATGTAGTTCTCTTAGTCTTTAAACTTTGTAGATTCTTTTACTTTGATGAAGAATCATTCTAACTTTGTGTTGCCTTTTGAGAGAACTTCAATTAGTGATGTTGTAGGTATGAACATGTGGAGAATCTGCACGATCTTTTCCTCCTGTAAGCATCCATAAGAAGAAAACATAAAAAATGGGTTAGAAATAATCCTGCACTTACAAGTTTGAACTTCGAGAGTGTTAACAACATAGTGTGAAAACACAACTCTAATTCTTACAATGGTTGTTCTGGGCGGAGTCCCACAAGTGAGATAACGTGATACGAAAGTACACCTACTGATTCAGATGAGTCACCGAGGTACACCAAACATCACTGTATGGAGCCGTTTGAGACACACTAAGCGTAATCCACGAGTTGACCGAAGTGACACGGTGTCGGTGTTTGATGTTGACCACAGGAAGAGTTTCCATTCAATCACTGAGGATCACATGTGTGAACCTCTCATAAATATTCTCGACAGATTGCTAAGATCTGTGAAGGACTCGATAATGAATCACTTGCGTTCTTATTGTTGAATGACAAGCGATGAATTGTCAAGTGTACCTAAGAGATCTTATTGTAGGATCGATAAAAACAAGTGATTTATGTGGTTCGGGGGGTCTTGGTTGGTGGAAGAAGATGAAGATCTTCATCCTTTTTAGAGAGAGAAAGTTAGAGAGAGGGAGGAGAAACAAAGGAAACTTGAATAAAAAGAAAACAATACAATACACCTAATGATTCACCTCACCCCTCATGGAGAGTCATGAGGGGTATTTATAGGCTCTATCTTTGCCACTTACACGATACTAGTCCCTAAGGGCAAAGTATACTACACATCTAGTCCATTTCACGTAAGTGACGTTATCTTTTAAGCGAGGCTAACAATCTCCTCCAAGATAAGTCACCGTGAATGGTTACAATGAGACCTATAAATACAAAGTAAATTACAATAGTAATGAACAATGTTGACTTTCTTGAAGCTATGAGTCTCGTAGTCTAATCTTGAGGCAAACATGAAGTTCTCCCGATGACCTCAAATGATCTTCTTGTAGCTCTGAACTTCAAGCTAACGGTCTAGTTAGGTTATTACTCCCTCCTAACTAGTGAGCCATTTTTCTTTCTTTGCTCCCTCGCGGCCACAACCTCTTCCAACGTCTTTAATCTTGATTGTGCGGCGGAGAAAGAAAACTCTTGAAGCACAATGGTTGTCGTTCAGGGAACATCATAACAACATAACTCACTTAGTATTGCATCCAAGTTGGTAAAACCCGGTACACCACACTACTTATCCTTCTTCAATCTTAAGCAAAAATCCCTTCGTAATCCAATCACGGAAGATGAAATACCAACTTCTCCCTCTTGATGGTTGCGAGCTATCGGAATCATCATAATGTTCGTATTACATACCGTATTGAAGCAATATTAACATCATAGCTTGATCAAAATTCGTGAGAATATGTCGCGAAGATACTCAATAATTTTCTCCCCTAGACCATCGAACCTCCTTAGAATTCACGGCTAAATGTAATGACCCAGCGGAGAATAAGAGTGGACTAACTTTTGAAGCGAAGTAAGCATCCCAACTTGTGACATGCTGCTTGTTCTAAATTTTTGAACAATCCACAACCGTGTGACGAGCACTACAACGTAACTCCTTAAAGTGATGGTTACACTGTGAGCACTACAAGTAACTCACCTGATTATCCAGATTGTCAAATTGCATAATGAGCTCCAACAAGTTATCTTGAGACATGCATCCAACCAACCATCGTCTCAGAGATAAAGAAGTCCACTCGTGAAATGTCACTTCAATTCCTCATAAGCAATACCGTACAAAAACTCCGTAGTCATTTTTCAAATTTCGCGCAAGCCGTGAATTTGTATCCCTCCGTGAAAATTTTAATACCATACCAATAATACCATTTATTAAACCACTATTAAGAATTGTGTCCAAACATTTTGTAAAAAATATTCGAATAACAATTTGTTATGAAAGTTCCAACGTCATCCCATGAATTTCAGTTGACCCAATCAGCACGCTTCAAATAAACAATCCCAGTCCAACATCAAACGAGAAGCCCAATAACTGGATAAAGCCCAACATCTGTGAAGCACTATCTGATCCAATTAAAACCATATAACCGGTTTATGAAGCCCACGAATCAATTCCAATTTGATGTATAAATGTTAGAACCAGAGTATCTCAAACCTAACCCTACACACATATTACTTGGAAAAATCCGCCTACCAGATAAACGTTTCTTTCACCAAACCTCTCTCAAAACAGATCTTAACAAAAAACACTTCTCATCTCCATCTTAACAATCTGCTTCTCAAAACAAACGAATCTCAATCGTAAATCACAATTCCCTCGTCTAATACACATCCGAATCAACCACAATGAAAACCAATCCAGAACCTGGTTATCTATTACATGACAAATCCGAATCAAGAAGGGTGAAGAGCTTCAAGATCCTTTGAATGGGGTCTGGTAGGTTTTGAAAATTGTGATCCGTTTTGAGTTTGATTATACGAGCCAAAGTGCAAATACTTGATTTGTTATATTGTCTCTTTAAGAGTTCGGACATTATCATTGATGGTGAGGTAGGTTCAAAAAAAATCCTTTGGAGATAAAACTTGAACCGTTTCTGAGATCATTTTCATTTAAATTCATTTTATTTGTTTCTCGAGTCATGTTTTGAGATGTGGAAGAGTTGGAATAGGGGATTGGGATTGATTGTGGATGATTGGATGTAGTTGGAATTTGTCTCATGGACTGATGAATGGTTTCCTGAAGACGGCATGAGATTGATTGGTGTTTGGTATTTGGTATTTGTGGTCAAGGTCTTTTTTTGTTAACATTTTCTCCTTTTCTGCTCATAAATCTCTTAACTTACCTTATGCGTGAGCATACTGCGTTAAAGAGTCTACAGTAGCCCATTCTTAGCAGTAAGCCTAGGCTTATCGTAAGAGCATATCGTTAACTTTTCATCTGCAGTAACTTCACGCTACGCGTACCATCTGGAGATTCCCCTTCGCGTATTGCTTTTATTGATGTAAAGGGAAGATGTGTGTGTTTCTAGAGAGAAGAAGAAACCACACACACTTCTTATTTTACAATGAACTTCCTACCCTCCTAGTTGGGACTAGGAGGGGTATTTATACTAAGACAAGCATAACTTATCACTATTGACTAAACTAGTCCTTGTGAATAAGTAAAAGAGAAAACTAATGCAATTCCCGTAATGACTTCACTTTAGCGAGGCTAACACTTTTGATGAATCTCGTGGCTCTAGACTCAATAGTACGCTTTGGTTATCCTGAGCGGAGACTATGGAGAGGGTCTCCTTGCTTCAATACCAGCAATCTCTAAGAGAAAGCCGATAGTTTATGTATCCTGTGAGAATGAAACAAGCTTGTTGAGAAAACTTGAATGGCTAAGAAGGTTTTAGTGCATGCGTCCAGGGTCCATGACGACTTTGATCTTTACCGGCGTCATCAAGTGAAAACCAGGTAGCATATGAATTGAACGGTTATGCCTAAGTTGAATAATGCGGAGGGCTATTTGTTTTCACTTTCTTTACTTTTCTTTTTAATTCTTCAACTCCTTCTCTAGATTCTCATTTTCTCATGTTTATAATCATACCTAAGGACTTCTAATTCTAACTATTGGTGGTGTCCTTGGGTAGATCCTCCGAACTCTGGCGGATCATAGGACGGTTATTCCTAACATTAGTCACCTTATAACTCCATGACTAACCTACGTTGCCATAAAACCATTTCATGAAGAATCTCCACGGTGGTTATGAGTAAAACATTTAATACCACTTGTTTGAGAGTTGTAAGATTTCCGAAATACTCCCCCTCCACACGTGCTAAGTGTTTTGACAATCTGCATGGTGAGAAAGAGCGCACTTTTGAATTGATCAACTCAAGATAGACAATCCCCTCGAGACCGGTTCGTTGCATAGTTAAATAGTTACATTGTCAGCTTTTAGGTGACAACTAGCTCTAATAACTATCTTGAAGTTGTGGAAAACCTCGAAAGGTTGTCAAACCCGTCAAAGTTCATGTCTACCAAGAGTTTCTCGAATGGTACATTCTACTAAGACAAGTCCTTTGCGAGACACGTTTACATCACTAGCGAACTAGTTTGAAATTATTACCCGTCCCGGACAAGTCTTTTCGAGTTACTAACATTTAAGATCTCGTTAATTCATTGGTTAAGTCTTTTAGCATAACGATTCATTTGCAATTCACAACATATTTCTTATCACATAATTTTTCTCCCCCTAAAAAATGGCATATAAATGTTATTTTTGCGAAATTTTGTCGAATAATGTGTCTATTTCGAAGTTTTCTTGGGAAGATGACAACGAAGAACAATTTGTGAACAAAGTTTTAAGCAAATACTCCCCCTCAACAAGTGATATAAACTTTTGAGGTTTAGAAAAATCATAATGGGAAGTACTTGATCTTTTGAGAAAAACTTAGAAAAGTGAAAGTTTTGATTAGTTTTACTCAAAAGTAAGAAGCCTTCGCTCCTTTTATAAAGATTGTGGCACTGAAGCGTACCACAGGGTCCTTTCATTACAAGTACGGGTTGTACATTGTTATGTGTGCACAAGCCATTTAGGGAAAAGATGTAATAAGTATGAAACAAATTAACCTCTCCCGATTGATGTTACTAGATCGGCTCCCCAAAGCGACAACGGTTTTATTGGTTCGAACTTTGATGTAGAGAACATTTCCTCTAAATTTTGAAATTTTTAGAGCGTTAGCGGAATTTGTAGATGAGCAGTAAACCACACCAAGAGAATCTGTTTTGTTACGTAATCACAGTTGTGCACAATGAGGAAAATCCGTTCGAGGGAACACGTAAAGATATTCTCACGTATGCAGATGTTTTCAATTGAAATAAACCACAAGAGATGAAGTGAAACTACTTTCCCTGGTTGTTGAGGTCTATCGAAACAATAATCAACTGTGAATATGCAATTACTCGATTAAAGTGACCGAGTGTGAGGCATCATAACATCATAATTAGGTAACTTTACTCACGATAGCCCTGTGACAGTGAGACGATAACACCAAAGTGAGACGTATGAGCCACAGATCGTCTCATTTCTTCCCCCTGATTGAAGACATTGAAGAAAAGATAGGGTTTTCGCTCAAAGAGCAAAAGCACATCAAGGAAGAAATGCACACACATCAAGGAAACAAGCACCACCTACACTCTCTCCCCCTCGATGTTTTCAATGAATCAGAATCATACACCACGTATGTTGATGATGAGTTAAAGACAGCGAAACCATGTATAAGGAGACAGCGAAACCATGTATGTCCAATGAGTCTAACCAGTGTGAAGTTCTAAGAATTATGTCGTGAGAATCTACAGCGGATAAGACTTCTCAGTTCATTATGTTGAACATCGGCTGTGTGAGCCAATGTTCTTCCCAATAGTTTTGTCATAACCAGCTGGAAAGATGTCAGCCATTGTGAGCTCATTAGGGGCATTGATGCTTTCTTGATTGACAACCATTTTGTGATCTGAAATTTATTAGACAAAAGAACAAACATATGGAAACACTTTGTATTAGACTTAGTTTGATTTATTTTCCAATTCCTTGATTGACGTTATCATGTTTATGATTGTTACAAATCCTTAGTTACTTTAGTCCAATTGTTTGAAGTTGATGTGATAAGCTATGTGCACATGTTAATATTGAAGATTTAAAGACCAATTTTCACTTAAACACACAACATATTAAGATTTGTAAGCGTAACAATAGACATATTCGTAACAATTAACACGTATGCTTAGGCGTAATAGTCCAAAGACAAAGAGAATGGTAGGTTATGCGTAATCATGAGGCCTTATGCGTAAAGAAGGTGCTTAAGCGTAAGCGTGGGCTAAAGCGTAAGACCAAATCTTAGGCGTAAGAATTTCTTACGCGTAAAATAAGTTCAAAAGCTTTAAGCTTACGCGTAGGGTTAAGCTAAATGTTACTCGTAAGGTATACTCCTAAGAGTAAAGCTTATGCGTAACAAACCTTGTTTACGCATATCTTTCCAAGATACGTGTAATCCACTTGTAGACTTCTTATGTGAAAGGGCTTATGCGTGAGATTTCTCTTATGCGTAATCCTTTACGCATAAAAGTATTCCTTATGCAAAGCAATTTTAGAACACCTTTTTCTGAATTTTATGAGTAAGCAGACTGAAAATCATGAACCTGAAAAACTTGATTACCGGTAATTTCAAGCACTATCAGGATCACAAAACAAGCACTTAGACCAAATCGATTAAACTTAGAATAGCATAGGCGTATAGTGTTTTTAAGCTCTAAACCCTATTTCTACGCTCAACAGATTCAACCAAAATAATCAATCAAGAATCGTATCTGGACTATCTTAGATGACATATGAATGAAATAGAACAAGTTTTAACACAAATCAGCTACCGAATCAAACAATTCGAGTGGTACGAACCCAAGAACCCTAAATCATGAATTCTAACAATTTTGTTGTTTCTGGGCAAATTAAAGGCTCCTAATGTGTATATAAGCATATTCTAACACATTTATAAACATCTAAGCATAGCAGAACACAAGGATATGAAAACCCCCAATTATGAAGTAGGTTCAAAACATGTTTTAGAAAGGTTTTAACACAACCCATTACAACACAAGCACACTTAGGCGAAATCCCCAATTCATACACATACGCGTAACTTTCAAAATCAAATTTTGCAAGATTCACCGTTGGATTGAAAAAAAATTTCAAAGACCATAGTTTAAAATCATGATCAAAACATAATTGAGTTTGATGAACGGATTTGCAGAATTAAATAGGATCGTTGGATCTTGATAGGAATGAGGTTGGAGAGGAGTTTTGATTAAAATTACTTTTCAACGGTTACACATTTAGCCCCTCAACCTCAAACATTTTCAACCAAGACCCATTAACGCCCTTTTTGGTTAGACAAAACATTTATTAGGCAAGAAACATAACGATACTCCCCCTCGACTTTTGAAATGATGAAATTTTTAAACATATGAGTCCGAGGAGAGTATATGACAAGATACATATCCACCGTTTGTAGAAGAAACAACGTATATTTTGGTAACATGCAAGTACAAGGTTTTATGAAACTGAAAAATATTTACTTTCTCCCCCTCAACACTTGACCGAAAAATACTGAATTTTGAAAGAGTAAAGTGTTGACGGAAGATTTGTACTTGCCATGTTAAAAGAAATATAGATAGAAGAATATTTTTGTAGTTTTATAAGTTTTATATTTTTATATTTTGTTTTTGAAAAATATTTACAAAAGAGGTTTTGGTGTTTGACTGGTTTTAAGAATGTTTTAAAAGTTCATCCAGTTCCCCTGGAGTCAAACACCGCATACCAATCCGGTGGACCAACTCATTAAACCTAACAGAAGCTAAGGCTTTGGTGAGGAGATCTGCAAATTGGTATTCTGTACCCACAAAGTATAATTCAACGGTACCCTTTTCCACGTGTTCCTTGATGAAATGATATCGAAGATCGATGTGCTTTGGTTTTGAGTGTTGAACAGAGTTTCACGAGATCGCAATAGCACTTCGATTGTCGCAGTACATCGGGATTCTGTCAAATACGTAACCATAGTCTTTGAGTTGTGTTCTCATCCAAATGACTTGAGCACAACAAGCCGACATGGCTATATATTCGGCTTCTGTTGAAGACAGCGATGTACAATCCTACTTCTTCGATTTCCATGACACCAGTTTATCATCAAGAAATTGTAATGCTCCTGAAGTACTTTTCCTAGAATCTAAGCAACCTGCGTGATCAGCGTCTGAAAAAGCTATTATTTCAAAACCAGAATCCTTCGGATACTAGATCCCAAGTTAATGGTTCCCTTGATGTATCGGAGGATTCTTTTAGCCTCAGAGAGGTGGGTTTCAGTTGGTCTCGACTGGTAGCAGGAGCAAAGATATACGGTAAAGACAATATCAGGCCTGCTGGCTGTTAGCTACATGAGAGACCCAATGATACTATGGTATTTGGTTGGGTCAACCAATTTCCCATGTAAATCAGCGTCTAGCTTCTTCGTATGTGCCATTGGGGTGGCATAGGTGTCACAGTTTTGCATTCCATGTTTGTTTAAAATTTCAAGGGCATACTTGGACTGGCTCAGGAAAATACCACGGGGTGATTGATGAACTTGCAATCCAAGAAAGAATGTAAGTTCACCCATTATGGACATTTCAAAGTGTTTTTTCATCAGTTTTGAAAAAGCATTTGAGTATTTTAAATGTGTTGACCCAAAAATGATGTCATCCACATAAATTTGAACGATTAAAATGTGTGCCCCGTGATATTGTATGAAAAGTGTAGGGTCGACCGAGCCTTTGGTGAAATTATTAGACAGAAGAAAGGAGGATAACTCATCATACCACGCCCGAGGGGCTTGTTTGAGACCGTACAGAGCCTTGTTCAGTTTGTAAACGTGGTTCGGGAACTCTGGATCAACGAATCCTTCTGGCTGGCTAACATAGACCGTTTCTTTCAGTTTACCATTCAGAAAAGCAGTTTTGACGTCCATCTGAAAGACCGTGATGTTCAAGTGAGCCGCGAACGCTAGAAATATCCGAACAGCCTCAAGACGAGCAACCAGAGCGAATGATTCTTCAAATTCAATACCCTCTTCCTGTCTATAACCCTTAGCCACCAGACGTGACTTATTTCTGATTACGGTTCCTTCAGCATCCAATTTGTTTTTCCAAATCCTTTTGAGACCAATGACGAAGACCCCTGTTGGTCTTTCAACCAATTCTCATACTTCAAGACTTTTAAACTGATTGAGTTCTTCTTGCATGGATTCAATCCAGTTATATTTGGTCATTATGTCTTTAATGTTTTTAGGTTCAGATTGGCAGACAGTGAGTGCATAAATGAAATGTTCACCGTCTGTGTGAAGACGTTGTCTAGTTACGACAGGTTGATTTGGGTTTCCAATAATGTTCACGAGAGGATGGTCCTTAGTCCAACGATGTGTGGAGGGTTGATGTTGAAATACTTGCTGCAAATTAGGAGGATTCAAATGACTTGTTGATGATTCCGCAACATCAGATGTGGCAATTTCATTAGCAAACGGGTTAAAGAATGCATTCGGATCATAATCTGCTGGTGGTGGTACTTCATTGTTCAGAATATCATCAGCTGGATCAGCGTCGTTAGATGCGGTTTGTTCAACTGTTGTTGTAGAGTCGACTGGTGGTGCTTCATCAACAGTAGTTGTTGTGGCAGGTGTATCAGGTATTGGATTTTGATCAGGTTGAGCAGCGGAAACATTGGATACATCTGGTGCACGTTCATCAATATCATCACTAAACAGAGGAGCAAATAGATGTTCCATTTGACGTCGAGTTAGTTGTAAACTAGGTCCAGCTGATGATGGGGTTTGAGGGAAGTTTAAACGGTTATGACCGAGTTCCAAGCTGTTATGCTCAGAAGCCATTGCTGTTGATCATCAGTTCTAACATTGTTGTTGGAAACAGTTTGATCTTCTGTTATCGGAGATTCGATTGGAGGTGCAGCTGCAGCAACGGTTTTTGTTGTAGATTCAGGATGTATCAAGAATTAGAATATGATCAGGTTATGCAGCGGAAACATTTGATACATCTGAGGCACAACTTTCTAAAGAATCTTCGAACATTGGAGCAAACAAACTTTCCAATTCTTGACGATTAAGTACAATGATGGTGCAGCTGATGGATCATTATACTTTAGACGGTGAGAAACGGGTCCTAAGCTGTGTTACTTAGAAGCCATAGCTGTTGTACCTGTATAGAAAATAGGAGGGGGCAAGATAGAAAAGACATGGATCCCCAAGTGAAACTGGGTTCCAGATGTTAGAAGCATAAAGATTTAGTGTCAATAATCTTCTTGACACCTGAACATGCTATTTTGATGATTTTCCCTCAGGGATGGATGTGGAGGGTTTCACACTTGTTATGGTGCAACTACTTAGTATCTTGCCTGTAGGAATCCACCTAAGACGAACAGTTTTGAAAACTCTACCCGTTGGAATCCATTTAAGGTTAGATCTAGGGAATGTTGAAACTTCTTTTGGGAAAAGTCTGCGTCATATATCGATCCACCTATTAGGTTTCTGAAATTTTACTTTTAGATCAACGGGTTTATTTCTAACTGTTTGTTGAGTTAACTTAGGTTTTGGTTTGCTACTACAAGCAGTGTTCTGTAGTACACTAGAAGGTGATACATTAGGTCGTGAACCTAAGATTCCATCCTTTTGGAGTAGTGCCCTCTTCCTAGACTTTTCTAGATCATAGTTCTTGTACGCGTCATGTGAATCATATGAATTTTTAATTTTAATGCTCGGTTTAGACACAGTATTCGAACTAACCCTAGACGGGCCAACAAATGAAACAGATTTAATAGAAACAGGTTTAACAAAAAAAGAAGAATTTTTCATAGGCCATGAATGTGGAGTGACTGGTTTTGACGAATGATTATTCTCAACAACTTGGGAGGCAAACCGTGGTTTTGAAGATTAAGAACGTTCAGATTTAAATGCAGTTGGTTGTCTAACTACTGATTGTTTTCCGAAAGGTTGTAGAGACGATTTCCCCAAGATTGTTGGTTTTTCAAAATTAGTATCCACACTCTTGTCAGTTAATCTTCTCAGTTTGTTTTGTAAAGCAACATGTGCAAGCCCCTTTGCTTGAATTTGAGACTTTAAATGCTCATTTTCTTTTACTAATGTATCCACACGATTACTTTGTTCATTCAAATATTTACTATTTGGCTCTGAGTTTAAAATTTTGTTTTGCATTTTAAGTTCAAGAGAGATGCAATGAGCCTCAAGTTTTGAAAAATCTTTTTGAAACTGAGCAATGGTCTTTTTGAGAAGAATGTTTTCAGATTCAAGAGTTTGGTTTGATGTTTCAGTTGTAATGTTTACAAGTAAGGGCTCATACATAAGACAGTTTTCAGGACTTCGTACAACATACTGGTCAACATCTCCTTCATTACTGAATCAGGTTGCTCAGTTTGTTGTATCGCATTTGCAGGTAGAATATGATCAACAGTAGATAGTACCTCAACCATCTGTTCTTTGCAAAAGTTGGGCTCTGTGTCATAGGTGGGAACGATATCTTCCTCAACCATTTGTTCATTGTCAGAGTTGGACTCTGTGTCATAGTTGGGTATGATATCTACAGCATCTCATCATCAATTTCGCCCCCGATCTGCTGTTGTCATCCCTGCTTTCCGATTCGTCCCATTGCTTATCATGACAACCAAATTAGCATCCGATACTTTAGCCATATTAACTTCCTCTTCTTGAATCTGCAACTTCTGTTCATTAACTTTATTGGCATGCACTTTTCTGTGAAGTACACTTTCAGCGATTGTTTTCTCAATAGCTTCCATAAGTTGGACCAATATATCTTTGAAATTTTGTGTCTGCATTTGAGTGAACGCAAAGAAATACTTATTTGTCATTTCAGTGTCATAGAATCGCGAATCGATATATTGCTGAAACTGTTCCTTGAGGACTCTCAAAGCGGTTGTGGATTCATTTTCGTTGATTTCTTCTTTGTTGAGTTGGAATTCAAGTTGATTTACGTTGTGAAACATTGTATCAGTGAAGATATCCAAGTCTATTCCAAAGAGTGATGGAAAGGCTCGTTTGAATCCATACTCAGAGCGAGTTCCTGCTAATTCTTTGTTTGAGAGGACCTTAAGGTGTGAATGAAGAGATCTAAATTGTTCCATGCATCGATTCTTCAAATGTGTCTCTATCTCATTCATCTGCGACCTTGATTGATACATTCTCTCTCCCCCTTGATTGTTGTGATGAAGTCGGAAGAATCAAAGAGAAAAGGTGCAAAGTTGATATAGCACACAGAAGGCCAATATAGTGAATTTCTATTTTTCCCTCCAAAAATAATTTTGAAAAACTTTCGCTCCCAAAATTTGAAATTCACTATAAAAATCAATTCTAAGGTTGAAGGAAAATTTTGAGTATTGACAATTTTGACGCAAAATTTGACCGAAAAAATTCGAATTTGGGCCAAAAATTTTGAAATTTTGACCAAACTTTTCACAGTTAAACCAAAATTTGAATCTCGCGTAAAAATTAAACGTTTAGTCTCCCTTAGAAATTAAATTTTACTCAAATTTTCCCGCCAAAAAACTTAATTTTTTTTTTGAATACTTGTGTTGATGATGGATCTTTGTAGTTGAATGAAACTTGTTGTTTGTTTAAGAAGTGCTTAGGCGTAGAAAACCAGCTTATGCGTAGAGAGATGCTTAGGCGTAGACAAGATGTTTAGGTGTCGACAAGTACCTTACGCGTAGAAAGAAGCTTACGCGTAGAGAGAAGCTTACACGTAGAAAGAAGCTTACGCGTAGGCTTGAGATAAAAGCTTAGCTTAGGCGTAAACCAAAGGCTTAACAGTAAGAACCTTATGCGTAAGATTTCCTTAGGCGTAAGACTTGCTTATGCGTAGAAAATGCTTAGGCGTAAGATGTTTACTCGTAAGCTTTTATGCTTATGCGTAAAACTAGGGTTTTAACCCAAAAATCCTTTACACTTATCCAGTGTAAGAGATATCCAAAGTCGAAGTGTTTTCAGGCTTATCCAAGAAAGAAAACACTGAGTAAACCAATAGCACTGAAGATCAGACCTTAAAGAAGCTTACGCGTAGGATTAGGGTTTCCTTACGAGTAGAAAATACCAAAAACTGATTTTATGCCCCAAAAGTGTTTATAAACTTGATTTTTATGATGAAATACCTTCAAAATCACCAAAATAACAAGAAAGTTGTAAACTTGATGATCCAAAATGAAATTTTAGCTTATGCGTAAGAAAATATGCACGAACCAAATCAAGCTTAAAAACGAATCTGCACACGTAAAGTTTCAAACTTGATGCAAAAAACTTAAACTTTAACACAAAATGAACCTTAAAGTACAAGAATCTTGAGTTTTAAAGTGAAAAAATCAAATTTTTGAGCGTGATAAAGGTGAAAAACGTGAACCTTATGTGTAGACAAGATAACTTCAAAAACAAACCGTTTCACCAAACTAGATGGCGAATGATACCACTGTTAGGTCACCATGTTTGTAACACAAGGATCAATATAAGAAGTAGAGAAGAGATGAAGGCAGATGAACACACACACACACTTTACGCGTAGGAATTGAAAGAAAAGTTAAGCATAAGTGAAATGTAAATGTGAACAACCAACCCTCAAGTGAGGGTTTACATGGGTATTTATAGGAAGGAACTAGGGCAACATGCAAGTTCCCTTCCTTTCCCTTATTGGGCTTTGGATAGGCTCATGGGCTTTCTACATGAGCCTAACCTTGATTACTAACATAAAATCCATAATTAAGCTAACTATTACATATTAATTACTAACATTTGAATTCTAGTTTAGGAGTGATTCCAACAACCATAACCTTTAATAAGGAATTGTGGATTATTATTCTATAGATAACACTTCAGGAAGCGACATCAGGAAGGCAACGTGTTATCTTATAAAATAAAATGCAATTTTCCATTAAGCAATGGTTGTTCATATTCGGAAAGTAATGAATTATTTCAAAGCAAGTTTGAAATGATATGGGTGACTAACAGGAAATAAATCCCGTAGCTCCCACTGAAATTGACAACATTACAAGAATGTTATTTCAGTAATAAAATGCAATTGCTCCCACTGGATTTGTCAACATTACAAGTGTTACATTTCCAGTAGAAAGCATATAGCAGTTTTTATATACTTTCCAATTCTCTTCAAATGCCTACGAGTAGCATGTACTTAGGTATTGAACAGAGTATATGAAGTTCTACTTATGTAGACAATGGACTAGCCATTCTTTCATTCAATTAACTTGAATCTTTAGCATGCAATTCCTCCTTTATCGTCTACATAGCCCCAAGGATAATTAGTACTTTAGGAATAATAAGAGTCCAACAAGATTACCTAGCAAATATTGTCAGGACCGTTTACCATATAGATTTATGTGGTTTAGAGGTCTAGGTTGGTGGAAGAAGATGAAGATCTTCATCCTTTTAGTGAGAGAAAGTAGAGAGAGGGAGGAGAAAACAATGGTTTTATTAAGATAAACACAAAAGAATACAATGACCAAATGATTCACCTCACCCCTCATGGAGAGTCATGAGGGGTATATATAGGCCCTATCTTTGCCACTTAAACGATACTAGTCCCTAAGGGCAAAGTGTACAACGCATCTAGTCCAATTCACGTAAATGACGTTATCTTTAGAAAAAGCGAGGCTAACAATCTCCCTCCAAGATAGCGTCACACGTGAATGGTTGCAATGAGACCTATAATTACAAAACAAAGTAAATTACAATAGTAATGAACAATGTTGACTTTCTTGAAGCGCAGAGTCTCTGTGGTCTAGATACTGAGGCAAACTTGAAGTTCTCCCTTCCGACGACCTCGACAAATGATCTTCTTGTAGCTCTGAACTTCAACTGTAATGGTCTAGTTAGGTTATTACTCCCTCCTAACTAGTGAGCCTTTTTTCTTTTTCTGCTCCCTCCTGAACCGACAACACTTCTTCCAACACGTCTTTAATCTTCAGACACGCAACGGAGAAAGTAAACTCTTGAAGCACAATGGTTGTCATTCTGGGAACATCATAACAACATAACTCACTTAGTATTGCATCCAAGTTGGTAAAAACCCCCGATGTACACCACACTACTTCTCCTTCTTCGGTCTTAAGCAAAAATCCATTCGTAATCCAAACACGGAAGATGAAATACCAACTTCTCCCTCCTGATGGTTGCGAGCTATTGGAATCATCATAATGTTGCGTACATGCCGTATTACCTTCTTGATGCAATATTTAACATCATAGCTTGATCAAAATCCTGTGAGAATATGTCGCAAGAATACTCTCAATAATTTTCTCTAACCAACCTTTAATCGAACCTCCTTTGAATTCACCGGCTAATAGTAATGACCACATATGGAGAAAACCGGATACAACTAACTTGAAAAGGAAGTAAACATCCCAACTTTGTGACTTACTGCTTGTTCCAAAATTTTGAACAATCCACAACGCCGTGTGACACTGAGCACTACAACGTAACTCCTTAAAGTGATGGTTACACACTGTGAGCACTACAACGTAACTCCTTACATCAGTCATAACCAGATTGTCAAATTTCATAATGTGCTCCAACAAGTTATCTTGAGACATGCATCCAACCAACCAACGTCTCAAAGATAAAGAAGTTCACCCGTGAAACGTCACTTCAATTTCTCGTCACTAATACCGTACAAAAACCCCGTAGTCATTTTTCAAATTATCGAGCAAGCCGTGAATTTATGTATCCCTCCGTGAAAATATACCATACCAACAATACCTCTCAATGACCACAATTATCAAAGATGTGTATCCAATGTTTTATATCCAGAAGGAAAAAAAACATTCGGATATCAAGTTGTGTTATCAATTAAACGGCCCACTCATATATGCATCCATCATCACAGTCCACGTATTGTCAGCCCAATGACTCGTTTGCAATACCCGGCCCAGTCCAGCCAATATGGTAACCATGTATATGCTGAGGCCCACGATCCAAAAGAGACATTGAATAACCGGATGAATTATATCAACAAGTACTCCACCACATTGTGACCTAAACCTAAAATCACAATCTGATAAAAAAAACGCCTACCAATATATCTCTCCCACCTAAACTCCTCACATCTCATCATAAATCTTCTCATTAATCCGAACATCAATCTTACTTCTCAAAAATCGATCTAATATCACATCAGACGAAAACATCTCAACCATACCTTCACCTTGTTTATCTATTACAGTGTTAGTCCGAATCATGAGAGTTCAAGTGCTTCAAGATCCTTTGAAAGGGGTCTCGGGTAAGGTTAATGAGTTGTATTTTCTGTTATAATTTGAACGAACGAAAGAAATAAATGTAACATACATGTTATATTGTATTTCTTGATGATTCGAATATAAATAATAGATCCATGATGATGAAGGTTCAACGAAAACAAATCTTGAAAAGATAAGCCGTGAACCATTTCTGAGATCATTTGTGATATTTCTTTTTGTTCTTAGAGTCTCGGAAGGATGTGGTAGGAGATGGAGAATTAGTTAGGATAGATTGGTATTTGTTGAAGAGTTGAGATAGATTTGTTTCAGATCTGTGGATATATGGCATCTCGTTTTTCTTTGTCAAAAACCATGGACCAATGATGTTAATTAGAACTGAGGTCGTGTGCTATATTGGTAATAGGTATTAGAGGTACGTGGTCATGGTCTTTGTTCAGTCTACGCGTAACCTTTCTTTTCAGCATATGCGTAAGCCTACGCGTAACGTTTTCTCAACCCGTTAGGCGTAAGCATATTCTTATGCGTAATGCAAGTTATGCGTAAGTTTGCTTAAGCGTAAGCCAGAGTTAGGCGTAAGCCTTGGCTTAGGCGTAAACGCATACGCGTAACGTTTCATACGCGTAACTTCACAGCTACGCGTAACACCTCTGTAGATTCCTCTTAAGCGTAGAAAAAGGGTTTTGACCCTTTGACTTTTTCCGGCGAGTTATTCCGACCATGTTTTCCGTCAATCTTCATTTTTACCCAGAAAAGCTACTAAAAAACTCTTCATTTTGCCTGTTTGACCATGAAAAGATAACGGTTGACCACTTTTGTTTCACAGTATTTGGTACAAACAAATATAAAAGTGACTCTTTGGACCGGTGAAAGACCAAGACAGGTATATTCAAGAAAAACCATGACTTTTTGTTTAGACCAAACATAGGATACCAAAAAAAACATGAATAACACTGTTTTACCCACAATATTCGGAAAAAAAATTTTCCAACCCACAAAAATACGCACAAAAACAGTAGATAAACATGTATAAAACCACAATAAATCAACAAACAACAACCTTGGCTCGTTATACCAATTGTCAGGACCGTTTACCATATAGATTTATGTGGTTTGGAGGTCTAGGTTGGTGGAAGAAGATGAAGATCTTCATCCTTTTAGTGAGAGAAAGTAGAGAGAGGGAGGAGAAAACAATGGTTTTATTAAGATAAACACAAAAGAATACAATGACCAAATGATTCACCTCACCCCTCATGGAGAGTCATGAGGAGTATATATAGGCCCTATCTTTGCCACTTAAACGATACTAGTCCCTAAGGGCAAAGTGTACAACGCATCTAGTCCAATTCACGTAAATGACGTTATCTTTAGAAAAAGCGAGGCTAACAAATATGCTAGTAATTCCTTTACTCTTTGCGGTTTAAACTCATATATCGTGACAAGTGCAGGATGTTATTTATTTTGGCAGCTCTAAACACAATGTTTCCAGTTACACAAAATATTCTATCTTTCAATTAACTCTAGACCACAAAAGGGAAATGAAAGATCATAAATGAGTTTGTAAATTTGTAATCCTATCTTAGTTTGTCAACTAAGGAGAAAAGATAGGAATAAGTCTCACTTTTCTTACCAGGAAAAGAGACTAAGTTTGTCTTTTGAAGAAAAACAACTTTGTTTACAAATTATGTTGCAATAACACAATTAATCAGAACATAAAAAGTTCAATCCTAGTCTTTTCGATAATTATATTCTTAAAAGAATTGACTACCCAATTAATTACTAATAAGACTAAGATCCATCTTGCAACCCCACTTAATTACCATATGTCTGACCAATGCGTAAAAAAATAGGACAAGAGGTAAGCGACGAGTGTTAATTGCATAATGCAACTCTTAGATTTATGAGACTGATCAAGACATTAGTAGACAAGTAACAATGTCATGAGCATATTTAGTTCTCATCTTATGCCTCGGGTTCAAGGTCTAAGCAAGCCAACTCGAGATAAGTCGACCAAGTATGAACGTGTAAAAATAACCAGAGGTCTGACCAAAGCGAAATAATTACCATGGGTTGGAAAGGCCCTTAGGTTTGACCAGAGAAGTCAATCCAAATGCACGTGTTCATAGTTGGATGGCATAGACTTAAAATCAACAAATATGAATGCACATATAAATGTGGTAAAAGTCGTGTACAAAGAAGCATGCAAAACAACTTTGTAACACTAATTTTAAAAACTTTTGGTAATAACACTGTAGTGATCATCTTGGTTCACGGTAGCTACAATCGAACGCACATGGAGGCAGAGGACCAGGTAAGCGCTGAAACAATAACCTAGACATCCTTTCGGTGCGACTGTGCACACCTCTTTGAACCCCCTTTTGAGTTTGTTCTAGTGGGTGAGCCATACATCCCAAGTGTCCATAGCGTCTAGTTTTTAAATTCTTGAAAACGTGTTTCATATATTAGGTCACTTTATTTTACAAAAACAATTTTCCACGAATCAAATAGCAGGTCACAATGAGCATGATATTTAGGCGTGTAAATAAAGACCCATATTAATGTTATGGTTACGATATGTATTATTCCATATGGCATACAATTAGGTGTCAAAGCAAGTAACAATAATGCACATAATAGAATCACAAGCATATAAACATAAACATCAATATATAACCACATATTGTTCCGAGTTCTCTTGCGAGTCTTCCCCAAAAGGAGAACCATAAGACCGTCACTAGGATACAATACCTAGATCGCCCCATACATCGCAAAAGCAATTGAGTGGGTCTTGTGGCCGGAAAACACATAAAAACGCATGGCAATCTCAATTAACAAGTAATTACGCATTTTATGTTTTTAATAAACAATATGTAATTCTAAATATCATTATAATTCTAATTAACAATTAATTAATTCATTCTAATTAACATTTAATTCTAATTAGCAAGTAATTCTAATTAACATGTAATTCTAATTAACAATTTAATTCCAATTAACAAAGTAATTCTAATTAACAAGTTAATTCCAATTAGCAAAGTAATTCTAATTAACATGCAATTTAAATTAACAAATTAATTTTAATTATCAATATACTTTAATTTGTGTGTGACTAGTTATTTTTTATTAAAAATTGACAAGTATTGCATATAGTTGTCAAAACAAAATAAAACGAATAACTAAATTAGGTTTCATGCAGCCTTTTAAACATGTTTATTAATAAGAAACGTGTAACCCATAATCGCAAAAACGAGATGGCTCGTGATGCCACTGTTGGGATTTTAGAACTAAGTTAACCATTAACCTCTACGAGTACGCAACGGATAAGGATCTAGTATTTGCAATTAGGTTAAACACGTAATTAATAAACAATTAATTAATAAAAGGGATAAAAGAAAACCTAACCTTGCTTGGCAATTGGACTTTAATAACGAACAAGAAACCAAACGAAACCCCAAGTATCTAAATTAGATACCTCAGTGAGTATCACACACAAACCCGATAACGTATACGTTCGATTATGAAGCTAGTCGAGAACGTAAATAATCCCAATCAACAATTGACCACTTGAATATAAGTTACGGATAAGAATACCACCAAGTACCAAATCTTGTTTCTTATCCTAGGTCCAAAACAGTTGAGAAACTGTTTTTATACATATACATATCTTCCTTTTGTTTGCTGCCCGAAAAGATGTACGACCAAAAAACATAAAACAAACCCTCCTTCTTGATGTTGTTCGATCACCAGGAACCAACAAGAATCAACACTAAAACCTAACACAACTTGGATCATATAATGATGCAAGTATAGGATTTATTCGAACCAAGAACAAGTTAAAACCTCAAATCAATTTAAGATGCAATTGACAGAAGTTTTTAGCTGGGAAAACATTGGATCGTTTAGGATTATAGGATAGATAATATTATGCATGTGAATTCAAAGGGTATGGGTTGGTTTATATAGGGTAGCAACCGACCCATGCTAAGGCACCATGACTTGCTCGACAAGTCATAAACCCAAGCACAAAAACCCACTACCTCAAACTTGCCCGATCAGATGGAATACATGGCCGAAGGCACATCCCATTCGACCCATCTGTGAACTCCAAATAAGCCCATGGGTCGTTTAAGTTAATCGGGTCAAGTTATGCATATCGGGAATTATTATTATTCAAGTATTATATTACGTTCGTTACGTATATTCGTGTTTATCGCGTGTGCCCCCATCGGCTCACACACCTTTAATCGTTTTTTCGTGTTTTCAATTTCCGCAAACCAACAAAATCTAGATCTTTCCTAAAGTTTGCCTATAAATAGGCGATTCATTTCATCCATTTGAGGCATGTCCTTCATCCCCTTTCTACTTTCTCACACTAGATATTACTCCTAAATATACGGATGACTTATTCTCACGCCGAAATCGGTTCGCAGGGTCTTACCTTGTGCTCCGTCTAACCCAAGCGTGTTATTTGTCTTATTTCAGGTCACTCAGAAGTTCTTTGAAGTATCCAATTTGTGTCTCCGCAAGCTCTGATCAAGAAGGTGCAATTTATTGTACGACTAGTAGCGCACCCGGTGAACCCCACGAAATACTGATAGTTTCGTAGGGTCATTTCTTATCCTACTTTAATACTTCTATTGTAAATATCAGTTGCGTCAGGCCAAGTTTGGCATGGGATTCTAGCCGGGCTGCCATCAAGTGTTTATTGATGGGCCTTAGTATTAGGCATGATTCATGCGTATATTTAGTGAGGCTTGAGCCACTAATATTGATACGCTATCATGGAGCAATGCGGAAGTTGATGTACCCTAGTATATTAGACGAAGACTTTGGATAAAGGTTTGATTTGATGCAAGTGATATACTTAACAAGTTAGAGTTAAAAACATGCAATTTCCCGTTGCTATCTGAAATGTAAATTATTGGTTATGCGAAAATGATGAATCGTTATTGCTAGAGATACTTGTGATTTTAATGTTAGTGGCTTTGTGCATGTAATTATAAAGTTACTGTTAATGTTCATTTGGGATTTATTCTTAAGTTGAGTTGTAACTGTGCATGGTAGTGACTAGTGACAATGCCAAAATTATGTGTTTCTTCTTCATAGGCGCCAGTGACAGCTAAATAAGCTTTTTCTACAACGAGTAGGACTCAAAACCCAAAAATTAAAGGCCCGTTTGGTTAGGGTGTATGGGTATGAGTCTATAACTTTGAAAGTCATTAATGTTTGGTTGGTTATGGGGTCCATCACAATGGATTGAGGATACCCAAATGTGAAGGTTTCCTCATATCTTATGTATGTGGGTGGTTTCATCATACCCTCTATTACCATTTTACCCTATATCAACATCCATACTCATTGTGATTTATAACAACAAACCAAACGCACCCAAATCTTTTCAACTTCAAAAATGTTGTTAATTTCTCTCGATATAAGTTGGTTCCACAAGAATACAAACCAAATCTACTCATTGTTCCAAAATAAATGTATATTATGATTTAAGATTATTTGAGGACAAAAGATTATTTAGGATCAATCTCCATATTCCATTTTTATTTGATCTAATGGATGAGATTAATCTCAACAATTTAAAAAATCCACTTTCATCATTTTTTTTTCAAATCATAATATCTTTCAAACCGTTAATCGTTAAGCGAAAAAAAATATATCATTGCGACGAACATTTAATTATATTTCTATAGATAGGCACTTTGATATACTTTCAATAAAAAAAAATCGTATTTTTCACGTTTTTTTTTTAAGTTTTTTTCGTTTTTTTACGTTACTGAAATTTGCATTAAAAAATCATATATGATAAAACACTAATTTGAATATCACATGTGATATTAGTGTAATATCACATGTGATATTACACATCATATATGATTTAACACTAATATCACATGTGATATTCAATTTAGTGTTTTATCATATATGATTTTTTTCATGCAAATTTCAGTAACGTGAAAAAACAAAAAAATACGAAGAAACGTGAAAAAATGATTTTTTTTTCTTTTTTCGAAAGTATATCAAAGTGCCCGTCTATAGAAAGATAATTAAATGCTCGTCGCGATGGTGTAAATATTTTCACTTAACGATTAACGGTTTAAGAGATATTTAAATTATAAAAAATAGGTGAAATAATAAAATGTTTTTAATCTCAGCAATTGATTTTTTTTAGATAGATGGTGGAGAACTGGAGATGAGTCCCTTGGTATGTGAGAAAAGTTTGGTATGTTAAATAACTCTCCTCGTATATTAGTGTTGATACATAGTTTAATAGAAACAAAGATTTAAGATCATTTGAGGATAAAAGATTCTTTACATACCAAAGGATCAATCTCCACTCTCCATTTTTATTTGATCTAATTGATGAGATTAATCCCAACAATTTAAAAAACCGACTTTCATCATTGTTTTTCAAATATTAATATCTTTTAAACCGTTAATCGTTAAGCGAAAAAAAAAATATATCATTGCGACGAGCATTTAATTATCTTTCTATAGATAGGCATTTTGATATACTTTCGACAAAAAAAAAATCGTACTTTTAACGTTTTTTTTTTAAGTTTTTTCGTTTTTTTTACGTTACTGAAATTTGCATTAAAAAATCATATATGATAAAACACTAATTTGAATATCACATTTGATATTAGTGTTAAATCATATATGATATATAATATCATATGTGATATTCAATTTAGTGTTTAATAATATATGGTTATTTTCATGCAAATATCAGTAACGTAAAAAAAAACAAAAAAAAACAAAAAAACGTGAAAAAAATGAATTTTTTTCTTTTTTTCAAAAGTATATCAAAGTGCTCGTCTATAGAAAGATAATTAAATGCTCATCGCGATGGTGTAAATTTTTTCGCTTAACGATTAACGGTTTAAGAGATATTTAAATTATAAAAAATATGTGAAATAATAAAATGCTTTTAATCTCAACGATTTCTTTTTAAATGGATGATGAAGATGAGTCCCTTAGTATGTGAGAAAAATTTAGTATGTAAACAAATTGACATAAAGTTGAGCAATTTTAAACGCACTTTGGTCATCATTATTTTTAAAAAATCAAATGCTATTTTGTTTTCACAAAATCAATGCACTTTGAAATTTCTTTAGGCTGGGCACACTCATGACCCAGGTCACCAGGTGCCACATCAGCTTTCTCTCTCCAGCGATCAGACACGACGATCAAGTTGCCACAGTCGATGACCGAAAGTTTTTTAAAAAAAAAATTATCAAATGGTAATATATTTTTTGCATTTATGTGTTGGAAAGTATCGGTCGAAATTTTGACCGATTGTGTATTTTTCCTTCGGCGACCGAGATTTGACCAATGCTCCACAAAAGGATCGACCGATTTAAATATCGGTCAAATCCAATGACCGACCGAGTTTTCTAACCCCAGTGCGTCCAGCCTTAGCTTCACTTGTCTAGCAATGTATATGGAAGATTATAAAGCGTACAACAAAATGGTAATGATGCTTGAAAGTTAAATGGATTTATGAAAAACTACTCATGGTATTCATTTCGATATACTACTTGTATTTCTTATTATTTATGTTTCAAAAGAACTTTTTGCGAGACAATATATAATACGAATGTAAATTCGTATACTTTGTTTATAATTGAGTGACATTCTCTTTTGTATTTTATTACAAAGTTTACTTACGTAGCCTGTGTATTACACGAGTTTTAAACTATTTTATGATAAAAGTATTGTAAATTATGTTGAGATAATGTCGACTAGTAACTCCTTTTCTTCCTCTCAACTAAACATCATATGTGGTGAACTATATAAAGATTGAAAGCGTGCTATGACTCTTATGTTTTTGTGTTTCATGACGGTACGATTATTGCACATCAAAGTTAGTTTAATAATAAAAGAATGTACTTTCAAAGTTGTATATATTAAGTCATCAATTTGATCAAAGCACGTTAACGATTTTTGCGAGTTAATCATAATATATTTTGATAAAATAATATAATAAATTACCTAAGTTGACATAAACATGAACAATTTTTGCAGCTTATACATAATTTTATTTGAAAGTAAACGTTCAAATGATATCTCACTTTTATGGACTTGGATTGATTAACCTTAAGATTGACTTACATGTAGTAGTAGGGCTGAGCACAAAACCGATCTAACCGAGCCGAACCGAACCGGACCGACCATTTTCGGTTCGGTTTCGGTTCTATGTCTTATCGGATTTCGGTTTTCGGTTCGGTTCGGTTCGGTTCGGTCCGACCCAAAACCGACCAAACACGCACCTAAAGCATGTAAACCGGGCCGAACCGACCGAACCGACACAAAACCGAACCGAACCGAACCGATTCGGTTCGGTTCGGTTTCGGTTCATGTTTTGTGTGAAATCGGTTCTCGGGTCACGTCGGTTCGGGTCGGTTCCGGACCGTTGCTCAGCCCTATGTAGTAGTGCGAACACCAACTTAAATACTAGTTATGTGGACCATTTATTTATTAAAATTGTAATAATCTACAGGATTATATTTCATTGGTACCTTATGTTATGTGATAAACTCACTGATAAAATGATGGCAGGTTCAAGTCCTACATACGTGACATATCACAAATAAAAGGGATGATAATAAAAAAAAAATTAACTAAGTTGTTCGTTTTTGTTGTTCTCTGTAACCTTTTTTTCTATTAAAACACAAAGTTTTTAAATTTCGACTTTTGTGTGTATTTTGTTCATATACAATAATCATTTTATCCTTCGATGTTAACAAGGTGGTTAAAGAAAAGGAACCCGTTTTTTGGTTTAATCACATCATTAATAATTTATTATAATTTATTTCCAAACTCTATTATATAAGACATCATATTTCAAAATAATATAATATTTAATTTTTAGTTTCACTAAATGTATTTATATGTTTTATGATAAATTTTAATAATTGTTCCACGAGCCATACTACACGCATAATCAAAATTGAAATTACCCCACATGGATTTAAGAAAAAATAATTCTAAGACGTGTCATTTTAGATTCTTTTTTTTTCCTCAAGGTGAACAATAGGAGATTCCACAGACATGCCCTGTGAACTTCCTACAGCCTCAAACATCAAATAAACAAGCTATACTATACTCATAGCATTCTATCTACTTTTCTATATTCAGTACCTTTTAACTCCTCATTATACAGACACTTTATTGAAAACAATAGCCCATTTTTTTTCAACCTTTCTAACAGCAGAATTATCTTTCACCTTCAAGCTAATCAGTCTCAGTTTCAATACTTCTGTGATTACATTGATAAGATCAGGTGAATCTCTCCTTATTTTGCTGAATATTCTAGCATTTCTCTCTTGCCAGATGTAGTAAACAGCAGCATTGCATACCATTTTTCTGATAATACACCGATACTTGTTTTGAAGTTTTGAGAAAACTGAGATAATTCTTCTCCAATCACTTGGGCACTTCATATGCATAAGATCTTGCATTGCCTCCCACACCAATTTAGCATACTGACATTTGAAGAAGAGATGCTCATGAGAATCAGGACATAGATTACACAGAGCACAAGTCATTACTTTATTAGGCTTCCATCTTAGTACTTTGTCTTGAGTCATAAGTTTTTCTTGTATTGCCATCCAAAGTACAAAAGAGTGTTTAGGGATAAACTGATTAAACCAAACTAAATATTTCCATTCCACTTTCTGTACCATTGGTATCAAATCCCTCCACACATTGCTAGATGAGAAATATTTATGAACACCAGCCCTACTTATCCAAACTGCTTTATCACTTTCATTACTGCATAACTGTGGAACTTGGATATTTCGAAGGAGAGGATACTTGATCAATCACTCACTAGGCCACTTCCAAACTCCATCATCAATCATATCAGAAATGCACATTTCACTAGAAAGTCTAGCATCATAGATGTCTCTTTGTGTTATAAACTGAATCAAAGGCCCAACACTGCACCAATTGTCATACCACATAGAGATCTTCTTTCCATTCCCAACTTTGTAATGAATGTGAATCTTAACTCTATCCCTTAAATTCAAAATAGTTTTCCACATACTGCTACAACTCTTATCAACCTGCACTTCCCACAAATTTCTACCTTTTAACTTCTCCACATGAATCCATTTCACCCATAAGGAGTCTTTCTTAGGTGCTAAATTCCATAAGTGTTTGATCAATAAAACTTCATTCCACATTTGTAAAATTTTTATTCCTAAACCACCCTGATCTTTAGGAGTACAAATTACATTCCAAGCTACTTTAGCTCTGCCTTTTACCAATTCTCCTTGATTCCACAAGAACCCTCTCAGAATCTTATTAATATCATTAATAACTGCTTTTGGTAATAAGAAAACAGAGGTCCAGTACACTTGCATAGAAGCCAGTACTGATGCAATCAACTGTAGCCTGCCAGCATAAGATAAAACTCTATTCTTCCAATCATTAACTCTGCTTTTCACCTTATCCACTAAAACTTTGCAATCCGTGATACTCAACTGCTTGGTAACCAATGGCACTCCAAGGTACTTAACAGGTAATTTTCCTACTGGAAAAGGTAAAATTTGAAGGATAGTACTTTGCTCATTTACAAAGAGCCCACCAAAGAACACAATACTCTTCTTTATATTAGGTTTAAGCCCTGAGACACCACTAAAATCATCTAGACTTTTCTTAATCACACTAACAGAATTCATATCTCCATTGCAAAATACTAACAAATCATCAGCAAAACAGAGGTGAGTTACTTTCAACTTTTTGCATCCCCAATGGTATTTAAACTTTTCAGAATTCCTCACATTCCTTTTTATTATAAGGTTTAACACCTCCATCACTAGTGTAAACAAGTAGGGGGACATGGGGTCACCTTGTCTCAATCCTCTTCCACCACAAAAGTACCCAACTCTCTCCCCATTGACATTTAAAGAAAACTTTGTGGTTGTAACACACACCATTATCTAATCCACCATCTTCTTATGAAATCCAAACTTTACCAATACTTCTCTTAAGAAATCCCAAAGAAATGAACTTTGTGTTTGACACACAAATCTTTGATCCAAAATCTCTTACGCCTTTCCTTCATACTACAACTATTTATCGAAAGAATATTCATTTATCCACAATGTGTACGCCAATTCAATTGATCATTTTATTGAGGGATTTCCTACATCCTCTAACATCAAACCCTAAAGTGTTCCCAACTTCAATGATTATGTTTAGTTTATGAATAAATGATACTCCATTTATGTCCTTCTTATGATGTCTAGTGAAGGAGGTGGAACAGTTACTAGTATACGAAGGACTTCTTTTCATATGCTCGAAACCGGGAGGATTTTTTGGGCCCAAAAATTCATCAACTTTAGAAGATTTAGGCACGTTGTTTAATATATCTTCCATAGATGCTTGTTTCTGATCCATGAAAGTATTATCCATATGAACCTCATCTTATTTAATATCATGACCTAGATCGTTAAGACTGTCATTTAAATCATTCAAATCGTCATCTAAATTTTCATCGATAAAATCAGCAACTTTTTCAATATCATTTAGTTCTAAGTGAGATGAAATATCAATCGAGTCATCTGTAATGTTTATACTCCAACTACCAAGTCATGCACATGACCTTCAAACGCCTCTTCATGAACTTCAACAAGCATTTTTTCAGACACGAATTTGTGTGAGCTAGTAGAAATGCAAACTCTACCCGAACTCATTGTAATGGATTCATCGAATTAAAAAAAAATAAATTTACCAAACATACTTGCTACTTTCTTAAAAGCATTCGATCCCCAAGCATACAAAGGCAAACCATTAATTTCTATCCAAATCAATCGTTCATCCACCCTAAAAGAGGGTGAGGCTGGTTTAATGGTAGTAAAAAGTTTTTCATGGTAGCATTTTCCTGAAATTAAGCACACGATGAAGGTAAAGGGAATTGTATCCAAATCCAAAAGCCCCCAACATGATGTATATTCAAGTCAATAAAAGCCTCATTTTGCAAATCGTGCACATATTACTCATAGAGTCTACGTCCTTTAATTTCAACAAAATTATTGAAGATGAATCTTCAATGCGAATTAGGTCTTGATCATCAAGTGTAACGAAGCGGATGTTTGTTTGTGGAGGTGTGTTATGAGATGAGTAAGACTTGCTGTGTAGGACAGAAGCAAAAGATGGTTTACCATGGTGAGGATCAATGGTGTGGGAAGATGAAGGTTTAGGGTTTAAATGTGGTTTAGGGTTAGGTTTTGTGTTTTGATTAAGATTAGAATCATTCATTGGAATCTTATTGTTGTTTGTTGGATATCCTGTATGAACAGCTCTTTGAAAACGGGCCAACACAACATACAAATGAAAGCTACCTATCCAGATGTTTGAAAGCGATCTAACAAACTCGGATTCATCTTTAACACTCAAGAATCAAATAAAGCCGAATCTCTTACCTCTTATAGAGAGTTTGTTCGCAAAGAATGTGTCCACCAATCTTCCATAAGGTATGTGTTGGAATCACTCCTAAACTACTTCTCAAGTGTTAGTAATCTATATGTAATAGTTAGCTTAATTAGACTTTTATGTTTGTAATTAAGGCAAGGCTTATGTAGAAAGCTCATAAGCCTTGGCCCATATCCAATAAGGAAGGAAGGGACTAGAAGTGTTGCCCTAGCTCCCTTCCCCTATAAATACCTTTGTAAACCTTCATTTGAAGGTTGGTTGTTCATTTCATATCAAATCCTACGCCTAAAGGTTTGTATTCGTTTGTGTGTTTTGTGTGTTTTGTTCAACCGATCACTTCTCTTATCTCATTTCTTATATTGATGCTTGTATTACAATATGGTGACCTAACAGTGGTATCATTCGCCAAATAGTTGGGTGAAACGTTTCTTGTTTTTGAAGTTATATTGTATACGCGTGGGTTTTGTGCTTAACACTTTCATACACTTAAAAGCTTTCATTTTTACACTTTAAAATTCAAGATTCTTGTACTTTAAGGTTTATTTTGTGTTAAAGTTTAAGTTTTTAGTTAAAAGTTTCAAACTTTACGTGTATTTCATAGTTTTCAAACTTGGTTTTGTTCGTGTAGTATAGTCTACGCGTAAGGGTATAAACTAGTTTGAATCATCAAGTTTTCAACTTTCTTGTTATTTTGGTGATTTTGAAGCTACTTCATCCAGAAAATCAGGTTTCTAAACTCTTTTGCGCTTAAAAATCAGTTTTGGCAAATCTTGGTATATCCTACGCATAGCTAAACCCTAGTTTTACTCGTAAGTATTCAAAGTCTACGCATAAGCTTCTCAACGTTTGATCTTCAGTGCTATTGGTTTACTCAGTGTTTTCTTGCTTGGATAAGCCTGAAAACACTTCGACTTTGGATATCTTTTACACTGGAATAAGTGTAAAGGATTTTTTTGGGCAAAACCCTAGTTTTACGCATAAACTAGTTCTTACGCGTAGAATTATTTACGCCTAAGCATTTTCTTACGCCTAAGCCTTGTCTTACGCATAAGCTAATCTTACGCATAAGTATTCTACTACTAAGCCTCTAGTTTTACGCCTAAGCTACGTTTTCCTTAAGTCTTACGCATAAGCTATCCTACGCGTAAGCTCTCCTTTACGCGTAAGTTGGTTTTCTACGCTTAAGGTACTTTCTACGCATAAGCTGGTCTCTACGCTTAAGGTTACTTCATCAACATTGTTTCATTCGACTACAAAGATCCATCATTAACACAAGTTTCAAGATGTCTCAACCACCATACTCTAGCTACTTTCCTCATATGTATCCTGAACAACAACAACAACTCCATCAACAACAACAACTCTATCAACAACAACAATTTCCTCAAGGAGAAATTACACCACAAATGATTCAACTACCACCTAATCTACAAGTACAACCATACACAAACTTTCAAAATCAGCATCTATCCAAGTATGCTATGAATGAACCGTCTTCGTTTGCAAAAATGTGTGAAGCTTTAAGTAGCCAACAATTCATTCATGAAGCTGGATCCCTTGACAGACCTCCAATGCTCACTCCCGAAAACTACGATCAATGGGTGATAAGGTTCTTTAGGTTTTGTGATCTAAAGAAGCCACATGGAAAGTTCTTAAAGAAGGTCATCCTTGAAGGTCCATTTCAGATGCCTACTATCACTGTACCCGGAGATCCGACTGCCAATCCACCAAGAGATGATATCACCAACATTGTCGGTATTGATCAACTTACTACTGATCAAATTCTTAACTTAGAAGCTGATGAACTTGCTATGCAATATATTCTTTTGGGATTACCCAATCTGATACTTCGTAGTGTTGATGCTCAGAAGACTGCTAAAGCAATGTGGGAGCACATTCATCTTCTTATGGAAGGCACTGAACTCAATCAAGAAGACATGGAATCTAAAATCTACTTAGCCTATGAACACTTAATGATTGAACCAGGGGAGACATTAGAGTTATATCATCATCAGTTCTCAGACATCATCAATGACTTGGATAAATACAATATCATTATGCCAAGAATTGCAGTAAACACAAAGTTCCTAAGTAGTCTTGGTCCTGATTGGGAAAAGTATGTTATTTTCATCCGTCAAGCGAAGAATCTTCATCATGCTACATACGGATTGTTGTACGACTATTTGAAGCCCCACCAAAAAGAAGTTGACAGAGAAAGAGTTATCCGTGGAGCTCCTGTTTCACCTTCACTCCCGGATAATCAAACTCTTGCATTGTGGGCTCAAGCTTGTTACCCTCAGTTTCCAACCTTACAAACTGTCTTTACAAATCCTCCACAACCAACTAGGGGTGTAATCGAGCCGATCCAAGCTCGAGCTTGACAAGGCTCGAACTACAAAAAAAACTAGGCTCAAGCTCGGCTCAATAACTCGTCTAGCTTTAACCATCTAGGCTTGAGCTCGGCTCGATTCAGTTTCGAGCAAAGCTCGAGCTTTTCTTGAAAAGCTCGAATATATGTATATCAATACATGATGACACATTTACACCCGTATGAAGAAAACCATAAAAAAAACCTTATAAAAGGGATATACACATGAACCAATGAATCATAAGGATAAAAGCAAACATAATCAACAAAGAAAAATTGACCAATAGACTTTCTATTTTTATTGCAAGGCACTTTCTACTAAGATAGAAAACAATTTATAACCTATAGATCTCATGAAATAATGTTAATTACCTCTCTCGTGTATACTAATTAATATTATTGATGTTGAAGTGTAATATGTGAGTTACCTTTATGGTTGAAGTGTAATATGATGTTGAAGTGTAATAGTTGTCACCTAAAAACTGACAATGGAACACTTTAACTAGGCAACGTAACCGTGTCTCGTGGGGAATTGTCTATCATGAGCCGATCAATTCAAAAAGTGCGAACTCTACCCTCTATGTGCAGATTTCTGTCAAAACTTATAAGCACATGTAAAGGGGGAGTGTTTCTGAGATCAAAAGACGAAGCACCAGGCATCATCATCACCTTTCTGAAGCGTATTCAAATACTTCTTCAAACTCCAGTAAGGGTTGTAAGAACAGACAACGGCACTGAATTCACAAATCAGGAGTTAAGAGCTTATTTTGAAGATGTTGGAATCACTCATCAGACATCAGTTGTTAGAACTCCACAGCAGAATAGGGTAGTTGAAAGAAGAAATCGTACTCTTGTGGAAGCTGCTCGCACAATGCTAATCTATTCTAGTGCACCGTTATTTCTATGGGCTGATGCTGTTGCCACTACGTGTTTCACTCAGAACCGATCCCTCATCCATCCAAGGTTCAATAAAACCCCATATGAGCTAGTGAACAACAGAAAACCTGATATCTCTTACTTTCACGTGTTTGGCGCTTTGTGCTATCCGAAAAACGACAGAGAAGATCTAGGAAAACTGAAAGCTAAAGGTGATATTAGAATCTTCATTGGATATTCAGATAGCTCGAGGGCATTCAGGGTGTATAACAGGAGAACTAGGAGGATTATGGAGACGATGAATGTGAATTTTGATGAAATTTCACAAATGGCTTCTGAGAGACTCGCTCTAGAACCCGCGCTTAATCCAATGGCTTCTAATCAAAACAGATTAGAACCCGCACCAAACCCGCAGACTTCTGGACACATCAGTTCAGGACTCATACAACAAAGAGCTCCATCAACTTTTGCTGACAAACCTCATGAAAAAGAATGGGAGAATTTCTTTGAGTTAATGTTCGATGAATACTATCGTGGAACTTCGACAAATGCATCAAACCATCATTTCGCTGCACCCGCTCAAAATCATCTACCACCTCCACCAACAGAAGATGCATCTACCACGGTCGAAACCAATGCACCAACTCCATCAACATCATCTAGATCTACTCCAGCAACTCCAATTCTAGAAACAGTTTTACCAGCAGTTGATGAGCAACACCAAAACATATCATTTCAATAAGAACCTACTCAAAACCAGAACGATGCAACGTTAGATGAAGACTTATTTGAAAACCCGTTTGCTACGGAATCAGATGAATCATCTTCAAGCTTACGAGAACCATCTAACTCGCACTCGTATAATCTACGGTATCTTTATACTCTGAAGTGGACAAAAGACCATCCCCTTGAACAAATTATTGGTGAACCGTCAAGGCCAATTCAGACGAGACGCCAACTTGCCACCGATTGCGACTTGTGCATTTACTTTTGCTCAATTAGCAATATTGAACCGAAAAACATTCGCAAGGCAATGGCAGAACCCGCATGGATAGAAGCGATGCAGGAGGAACTTCTCCAATACCGTCTACATGACTCTTGGGAAATGGCTCCAAGACCAATTGACATTCGAGTCATTGATCTCAAATGGTTATGGAAGAACAAAAGGGATGAAGAGATGACTGTAATTCGCAATAAAGCTCGTCTTGTGGCCAAAGGATACAAACATGAAGAAGGAATAGACTTTGAAGAGTCATTCGCGCCGGTAGCTAGACTAGAAGCAGTCAAGATATTCTTAGCCTATGCCGCTCACAAAAACATCACGGTTTATCAGATGGACATTAAGACCGCGTTCTTGAATGGAACTCAGAAAGAAGAAGTGTACGTGAGTCAGCCAGAAGGCTTCATTGACATGGAACATCCAGACTACGTCTACAAACTCAAAAAGGCAATCTATGGTTTGAAACAAGCTCCGCGTGCGTGGTATGACGAACTGTCCTCTTTCCTTATCCTTAACAATTTCACCAAAGGAACGGTCGATCCTACCTTGTTTACACAAAAATGCTAAAAAACGACATTTTGATTGTTCAGATTTACGTGGATGACATCATTTTTGGGTCCACTAATCCGAATCTTTCAAAACATTTTGAAAATCTCATGAAAAGAAAATTTGAAATGTCCATGATGGGGGAACTAAAGTTTTTTCTTGGTTTACAAATTCATCAATCCCCACGTGGAATTTTTATTAATCAAGCAAAATATACAACTGAGATTTTGAAAAGTCATGGTATGGATAATTGTGACTCTGTTGGCACACCAATGGTAACTTCACCAAAAATTGGAGCCGATTTGTTTGGGAAACCTATCGATCCGAAGAAATATCAGAGCATGATTGGTTCTCTCATGTACCTTACTGCTAGTCGACCCGATATTCATTTTGCTGTTTGCTTATTAGCACGGTTCAGGCAAAGCCTACCGAACTGCACCTCAAAGAGGTTAAAAGGATCTTTCGGTACGAAGACTTCCATTCACAAGGGTCTTTGGTATCTGAAGGAATCCGGATTTGATCTAATTTCCTTTTCAGATGTGGACCACGCAGGTGATCAAGTTACAGTAAAAGTACATCGAGGAGCACAATTTTTAGGAGAAAAGTTAGTAAGCTGGTCTTCAAAGAAACAAGATTGCACTGCACTTTCAACCGGCTGAAGTATGTGTCTCTATCTGAGTGTTGTGCTCAAGTTCTATGGATGAGAACACAACTCACAGATTATGGCTTTACTTTCAATAAAATACCTATGTATTGTGACTCGAAAAGTGCCATAGCCATATCATGCAATCCTGTTCATCACTCAAAGACTAAGCATATCAGAGTCCGCTATCACTTCATAAAAGAACACGTGGAAGAAGGTACTGTTGAATTATTTTTCGTGAAGACTGATTACCAACTCGCCAACCTATTTACTAAAGCCCTTCCAAAAGAAAGGTTTGACGATTTTGTTCGACGAATTGACATGCGAAGCCTAACCCCTGAGGAGTTAGAACGTCTTCTCGAATCTTCTTGAATATGATTTTCCAAAAAGCTTCGCTGTAAATATTTTTGAAAAACAAAATACAAAATTTGAAAAACCAACAAAAGCAAAATATAAAAATATAAAACTTTCAAAAAATACAAAAACAATAGAAAATCAAAATCCAAAAATATTCTTCTCACGACATGTCTCTTGTATAATCGATATTCTGACGTTTCTAGAAATGTCATTCAACAATGATACGGACATGTACAGATGCTTGAGAGAGAGTTCTTTATATGTTTTCTAAAACATGTCGTTCTCAAAATTTCTTAAAAAAAAAATGGTTTTCGTATACTTCATTACGAAACCCGGACAAAAATGATGACTTTTGATTATTTCAAATCAAAACTCGTGTTTTTAAAGAAAAATCAAGTGTACGCTTCAGTACACTACATTTAAAACTGGTGAGAAATCATCATCATCTTGAGCACCTTTTCTAAGATTGTTCAAAAAGATTTTCAAAATCTTTCAAAATATTTTGTGCTCAAGATAACTCCCTCTAAAATCTTTTAATTGATTATGCTTTATTAAAGGGGGAGTATAAAACCAAAATGTTCCAAATTCATGCTTAAATCAAATACGTTTGTCTCCCCAAAAGATTCTAAAAATGTTGTTTAATCCGTTGATATAAAAAATATGACGAATATGCAATTTTTGAGGGGGAGAAGACGTGATTGAAATTTGATCAAAAAGTTTAATGATCGTTGTTTGAATCTCAAAATGAGCTCGACTCAGTCGGAACAAATGAATTGATGGGAATCAAAGTCAGTAAATGTACCATTTCGAGAAACTTGTGATAGATATGCACTTTCATGGGTCTAACCTCCTTTTCAAGGAATGTCTACAACTTCAAGTTAGTTATTAGAGCTAGTTGTCACCTAAAAACTGACAATGGAACTCTTTAACTAGGCAACGTAACCGTGTCTCGTGGGGAATTGTCTATCATGAGCCGATCAATTCAAAAAGTGCGAACTCTACCCTCTATGTGCAGATTTCTGTCAAAACTTATAAGCACATGTGAAGGGGGAGTGTTTCTGAAAATATAAAACTCACGGAGTGTTTCAAACATGTTTTCTATCATAAACACTCTAAGAGATTTTCTAGAAAAGGTTTTATGGCAACAATAGGACAGTCACGGAGTTATAAGGTTAATAAGGATAGGAAAATCCGTCCTATAATCTGCCAGATCCGGAGGGATCTACCCAAGGACAATACCAATAGTTAGTATTAGAAGTCCTTAGGAATGATTGAAAAAAAGGAGTAATGTGAGAAAGGAGAAAGAAGGGGTTGAAGAATTAAAAAGAAAAGTAAAGAAAGGGTGAAAAGAAATAGCCCTCCATATTCAACCTTAGGGCAGAAACCGGGTTCAATTCATCTGCTACTGGTTGTCACTAGATGACACTGGTATTGAAGACAAAGACGTCATGGACCCAATGACGCACTACACTAAACCTTCTAGCCACTCAATTCCTCTTAAAAGGATTTGTTTCATTCTCATTGGGAACCCTACGTAAACTATCGGCTTTCTCTTAGAGATCGTTGGTATTGAAGAAGGAGACCCTCTCCCTAGTCTCTGCTCAGGAAAACCAAAATGCACTATTGAGTCTAGAGCCACGAGATTCATCAAAAGATCTCATAGGAACACTTGACATGACATCGCTTGTTGTTCATCAATAAGGACACAAGTGATATATTCTAGAGTCCTACGCAGATCTTAGCAATCTGCCAGAACATTTATGAGAGGTTTCACAATTGTGATCCTCAGTGATTGAATAGAAACTCCTGCTAGGGTCAACATCAAGCAGCCCTGACAGCAGGTCACTTCGGTAACTCCCCGTGGATTACGCTTAGTGTATCTCAAACGGTCTACAGTCATGGGGTGATGCTTCGGTGTACCTCAGCGACTCATCTGAACTGTAGGTGTACTTCGGTACATCGCGTTATCTCACTTGTGGGACTCCAGTTCAGGAACGGCCTTTGTGAGAATTAGAAACATGTTTTCACACTATGCTGTTAACACACTCGAAATTCAAACTTGTAAGCGCTGGATTATTTCTAACCCATGTTTTATGTTTTCTTTTTGTGGATGCTCGCGGGAGGAAGAGATCATGCATATTTTCCACATGCTCATACCAACAACACATGAAAGTTCTCATCAAAATGAAAGGCAACACAAAGTTAAAGATGATTCTTCGTCAATGCCAAAGAATCTACAAAGTATAAAGACTCGAGAACTACGTCATTGGTAATTAAAAGATAAAAAGAAGTGTGAGCATGGTGGAGAAAGACGTGAAGACACCTACATCAAAGAAGTTGACAAATGGCTCTATACCACATTAACTGATCACAAAGCATGAAGGAACGAAAATCAAGACTATTCTATATCTACACACAAAGTTCAAGCTCAAGGAAAGTAAAGACCTAATCAAGTGGAGCATCTTTTGAATGACCACCCCTTAGGGGGAGATTGTTAGCCGTAACATTTTTATTAGAAGTGATGGTCATTCACGTTTAGGAACTTTGTAACGTGTGTTAGATATCGTGATAGAATAGTCAACGGGCTCGTGGATTGGGCTAAGCTAAATGGCTAAAAGTTATGTTAAGCTAGCCTTGTATAAGTTGTCATCCAATCCAAGTCCAATCTAAGCCCAAGCCCAAGCCCATTAGGGCATGTAGAATAAGTAGTATAAATACACCTCAAATGTGTCATTTGAGGTGTGAGCTTGAAAAAGTGTGTGTGTGTGTTTTCCTTTGATATTAAATTTCTCTTTCATCTTATTTCATACGCATAACATCAAGTCACCAATCTTTCTCATCTTTCGTTCTTCATCTTCTACTCATAAAGTGTGTTTGGTTGTACGTGTGTTCATCTTGTGATAAGGTGTGTACGCGTAAGGTTGATATATTTAAGGTCCTACAAAACTAAAATTCATTTAGTAGCTACTCTAGATATATCATTCGCTCACAATTGTTGTATATTGTCGTTTTCATGGGTATATTTGCATAGTTGCCAACATATAATCATTCAACGTGTAGCAAAATAAATATCTTTATATATCTTACTTAAAACTTAAAACAAGTATGAAACATCATATTGAGTAATAAATTTCATTCGCTAATTGTAATATTAACATTCACTAATGCATGGTAATTATTTTCCAAGACAATAAAAAACGAACAAGATAAGAAAAACACAGTCATTAGAATTAACACATAAACATACATAAATAAAAGTTGAAGATAAATGAACTTTCAAATTCTTCCAAATAAAAGATTAACTCTAAACTTAGGGAGTTAGTACATAGTAGTTGAATAATTAAAAAATAAAATACCTGATGGCTGATGAAGACGAAATGATGGCCAAAAAGGGTGCACTTTATAAATTGTAGAATACAAAATGGTACATAGGAATAATTAGGGTTTGAAGGGTATATAGTTAATTAATTGTTTATGGAGTTATTCCTTATAATTAAGTAAATATTCAAATTAACCCTTATTTAATTAAAGCTCGAAAAAGCTTGATAAAAGCTCAAGCCGAGCTATCCAAAGCTTGAGCTCGACTCATTATATGTTTCGAGCCAATATATTGGGCTTGAGCTCGGCTTGAGCTCGATAAAAGCTCGACTCGATCGAGCCAAGCTCAAGCTCGAGCTCGAGTTGCTTGATAAAAGATCGGCTTGTTTGCACCCCTACAACCAACTGCTCAGATCACACCATACGATCCCTCACAGCAACAACAAACACAAGAAACTCAATTGGTTCCATACAACAACAACAATGCTCAAGCACTTTACAGTGAATCTAATGAGGATGCAGAAGCTTTTGATGCATTGCAACAAGGGTTTGTCATGATTGCTAGGGCCTTCGGCCGATATTCAAACAAATCCAACAATCGCATTCGTACCTCATCTAACACAAGGAATCAGGCTGTTGTTAACAATGGACGTGTTGAAGTTCAGAATCGTGGTAATGTTCGTCAGATGGGTAGTGGTCAAGGGTTTAATGCTAATGGAAGGAATAACATGGGTGCTCCACAACAACGAGCTCAAGTGGTTGAACAGGGAAATGCTTAGAATGGGGTTAAGGGTCTTCGTTGTTATAACTGTACTGGCTAATGCATGCCCAAAACCGAGGACAAGAGGCAACGCTTATCAAAAAGAGGCTTTACTCTTGGCTCTCAAGGATGAAGCTGGTGGAACTCTTACCAACAAAGAACAGAGCTTCATGGAAAATGCAGATTCAGATGATGACATGGAGGACTTGCATGCTAATGCAGCTATAATGTTAATGGCAAACATGCAAGAGCTCCGCATGAGTGACACAGGCCCAGTGTATGACATTGACGGCTTGTCTCAGGTACCGGATCAAACTACATTCATTACTGATCTGATATCTCCGCCAACATCTGCATCCGACGAGGGTCAGAGTGTTCAACATGAGCCGTCTACATCTCATTTCGATGATAATCAAATAGATCCCGTAGTTATATTTGACAATCAAGATGACCTTATGGTTACCATTGATAATCAAGTTGACTCCGTGGTTATACTTGAGGATCTGAATAATGATCATGTTGAGACTCACGTTGAACAAACTGAACTTTCGTCTAATCCAGATCTTGAGCTCATGACCTTACTTACAGACCAAAAATCTCGAATGGAAAAATGCCTTAACATCAATCAGCAATTAAAGGATAAAAATGCACTGTTAAATAAGGATAATGAGTGCTTAAAGTTCCAACTCAACATTTTTCAAATGCACGAGAAATGTGAAAAAGGTTTTGAAGTCGCTTTTGCTAAATCTTACCAAAATGAAAAATCTTTGGAAAAATAGATATCTGATCTAGTTGCATCCAAGAATGCCTTGTTGTCTCAAATAGAACAACTGAAATATGATCATAAACAACAACTTAACGCTCTCACTTCGGAAACTCAAAAATCCAAGTCTGAGTTGTTAACTTTTCAAAAACAGTTCTGTGAGTACAAAAAGCATTCAAAGAAAGGAATAGATGACTATCTTGAAGAAATTGTTGACTTACACAACAAAATCAAAGAGTTTCTAAATGTTGTTTATAAACTTGGTTAGTCAATCACAACTATTCAAAAGTTTACTTTTAAACCAAATCTAAATGGATATGGACCGAATCTTGGTGATTACAAACCAAAGTTTTCTAATAGAGCATTCAAACCAAATCCCCAAGTTTACAGTGCAGAACATAGAATTGATGATTCCATTATGAGTGTTGTTGAATATAATCACATGGAAGAATTAGATGCAGAAGACGAGAGTCGGTCAAAACTGGAAAATGTTGTTTATAACAAACCATTTAACTATTCAAAATCTGTTAATTTCGTCCCACAACAGGATCATTATAACACACCTTGGGTTATCACACCTGCTTCTGAGTCTTCTAATGATGGTCCCCTTTCCAATATTGCACAAATTAATGGTCCTTTACCTTCATTAAATGAAATAAAGCCATTAGCTGAACAATGTCAAGTTCTAAAATATTTTGAAACGTTCTTATCGGACATCAAACTTCTGGAACGTGAAATTGAAATCAATTCTGAAATAAAAGTTGAACATTTTCAATCACCTCAAGCGCGAGCACAAAGAGATATTTTTCAAAAAAGAATTTTACCTCATGTCCGAAATTTGAAAATGTGTGCAATTTATTGGGAAAGGGATTTTCACAAGGAGCTTGGACTTATGAAAAGAGTTTTCGAACAAACTAAAATAGCGATTTCAAATACAAAACGTAAAAATAAAATGTTGAGAAAAGATGTTGATCGACTCTTGGAAGATGTTATCTGTGCTGATACCATTAATGTTGTGATACTTCATACTGTTGCATATGCATTTGATTACATTGCTGTTGATTATGTTGATTCTATTGAAAATGTTGACAATACTGATACTGTGTCTCAAATCAAGTCTTTAAAAGTTGAAAATGAGCATTTGATAAATGAGCTTTCAAATGCAAAACGTCGTCTTCAATGGTGTCAAAAAGATTGTCAAAATCGAGAACTCGTTTTGCAAAACAAAATCAACCAGTTGCATACCAAAACTATTAATCCAAAACTTGAGCAACTGGATGATGAAAACGTGTCTTTGAAGTGTCAAATTTCAAAATATGAACAAGAAATTTCGAAAGTTAAAACGGAATTTGGCGTCATATTTGATTTACTTAAAAAGACTCGTGCTCAAGCGTCAAAAGATATTGATGATCATCTTGCATATACCAAAGATGTTTTACGACAAAATGGAAACACTCGTTCTAAAAATCAAGATTTTTTACACACTATCCATGATCTAAAAGCAGAGTTGGTAACACTTAAAAAAGATAGGAATGGTAACACAAATGTTATTGCACCAGGAATTCTTAGACTGCCTAATGACACATCACAAGAAACTAATGTGCTTCCCTTTACTAAAACAGGAATAGTTGCCTCTTTTCCCAACGCTAGCACTTCACAGCTTAAGAGCACATCAAGGAAGAATAGGAAGTTGCGACGTGAGAAAAGAACAATAAAGACCTCTGAAGTAGAAGAACACCTTAGGACTTTGAATAAGACTCAAGTTGCACCCATTTTAGACATTGCATTAGAAAAATGTAATAGAAAAAGTGATGTAACAAATGCTGAACCTTTAAGTACTTTAAATGTTATGTTTGAATCTTCTTGTGTTGGTTGTCGTAAAAGTATGTTTTCTGGTTTTCATGATAAATGTGTGGCTAATACTATCTTATCTCGTAAGCGGAATAATAGAAAACGGAATACCTCTAGGCCCACTAATGCTTCTAAGTATGTGCTAGGTAAACCACCCTCTAGTGTTCCGGCTACGATCATTGATGTACCCATAGAACCCCCTTCACCTCCTAGAAAGAACTTATCACCTAGTGCATTTATTAAGACCAAAGCTAAGACTAGTTGGAGATGGCAGAAATGGTTACATAATACACTTGGCTTTAAATGGATACCTAAAATCATAAACATGTGTGTTTCAACTATAACTGCATCGGAACCTCTAACTCTTCGGGTTCCACATCTACTTCTATTTCATCTGTGTGTAATGCAGGTGATACAGATCATCCTCTGGGTTGTTGATAGCGGATGTTCCCGACATATGACAGGCAATCTTAAACTATTATCAAACTTTGTTTCAAAGTTCATTGGCACTGTCAGATTTGACTTCGCGGCTATCATGGGCTTCAGAGATTACATCAATGGGAACATCGAAATTAGCAGAGTTTATTATGTGGAAGGTCTCGGTCACAATCTCTTTTCAGTCGGTCAATTTTGTGATGGAGATTTGGAAGTTGCTTTTAGGGAGAAAACTTGTTTCATTCGTGATCTACAGGGAAACAATCTTATGTCTGGTCAACGCACATCAAGTCTTTACACAATCTCAATGCAAGACATGATTGCTTCATCTCCCATCTGTCTTCTCTCAAAGGCAACATCAACAAAATCTTGGCTATGGCATCGTCGTCTTTCACACTTAAACTTTCAAACCATAACCAATCTTGCACGATACAAACTTGTTGAAGGTCTCCCAAGATTTTGGTACTCTAAAGATCACCTATGCTCAGCTTGTGAACAAGGGAAAAGCACTCGTGCTCATTTTTCTTCAAAGGTGGAACACAGCTCACAGCATGTGCTTCATCTTCTTCACATGGATTTGTGTGGCCCAATGCGTGTGTAGACGATTAACGGCAAACGCTACATCTTGGTAATTGTGGATGACTACTCAAGATGGACTTGGGTTTATTTTCTTAGAAGTAAAGATCAAGCTCCACAGATGATCATCATCTTTCTCACGAAAATTCAAGTTCAGCTCCGGAACACAGTCAGACAAATCAGAACAGACAAAGGAACTGAATTTGTGAATCAAACTCTACATACTTATTATGAGAAATTGGTAATTGAGCATCAAACATCCATTGCACGAACACCAGAACAAAACGGAGTTGTTGAAAGACGAAAATGTACGTTAGTGGAAGCTGCAAGAACAATGTTAATTAATGCTAAACTTCCAGATTACTTGTGGGCTGAAGCCGTGTCAACTGCATGCTACATTATGAACCGTTCAATGATTATGAAACGCCACAACAAAACACCTTATGAGCTTATCCACAACCGAAAACCGAATCTCAAACACTTTCATGTATTTGGATCCCTTTGTTACCCAAATAATGATCGTGATGACTTTGGTAAGCTCAAAGCCAAAGCTGACATTGGAGTCTTTGTTGGATACTATGAAAACTCTAAGGGTTACCGGATCTGGAATCATCGTACAAGGGAGATTATGGAAACGATTCATGCAAATTTTGATGAGCTTACAGAAATGGCTTCTGAGCAAAACAGCTTGGAACCCGGTCATAACCGTCTAAACTTCCCCCAAACCCCATCATCAGCTGAACCAAGCCTACAGCTTACTCGTCAACAAATGGAACAACTATTTTCTCCTCTGTTTAGTGATGATATTGATCTACATGCTCCAGATGTATCAAATGTTTCCGCTGCTCAACCTGGTAATAATCCAATACCTGATACACCTGAAACAACAACAACAGTTGAGGAAGCACCACCAATTGATTCTACAACAACAGCCGAACAAACCGCATCCAATGACGTTGAACCAGCTGATGATCTTCTGAACAATGAAGTACCCCCACCTGCAGATTATGATCCAAATGCGTTCTTCAATCCGTTTGCTAATGAAACTGCCATACCTGATGTTGCGGAATCATCTACAAGCCATTTGAATCCTCCTAATCTGCAGAATGTATATCAACATCAAACCTCCACACATCGTTGGACTAAAGACCATCCTCTTGTGAACATTATTGGAAACCCGAATCAACCAGTCGTAACTAGACAACGCCTTCAGACAGACGGTGAACATTGCATTTATGCACTTACCGTTAGTCAATCTGAACCCAAAAACATTAAAGAAGCAATGACTTACGACAACTGGATTGAATCCATGCAAGAAGAACTTAATCAGTTTAAACATCTTGAAGTATGGGAATTGGTTGAAAAACCAACAGGGGTCTATGTTATTGGTTTGAAATGGATTTGGAAAAACAAATTGGATGCTAAAGGTACGGTTATCAGAAATAAGTCACGTCTGGTGGCTAAGGGTTATAGACAAGAAGAAGGGATTGACTACGAGGAATCATTCGCACCAGTTGCTAGACTTGAGGCTGTACGGATTTTTCTGGCATTTGTGGCTCACATGAACATCACGGTCTTTCAGATGGATGTCAAAAGCGCTTTTCTGAATGGTAAACTGAAGGAAACGGTCTATGTTAGTCAGCCAGAAGGATATGTTGATCCAAAGTTCCATAATCATGTCTACAAACTGAACAAGGCTCTCTACGGTCTCAAACAAGCCCCTCGGGCGTGGTATGATAAGTTATCATCCTTTGTTATTGCCAATAATTTCACTAAAGGATCGGTCGACCCAACACTTTTCATACAATATCACGGGGAACACATTTTAATCGTTCAAATTTATGTGGATGACATCATTTTTGGGTCAACACATCTAAAGTACTCAAACGCTTTTTCAAAACTTATGAAAAAACATTTTGAAATGTCCATGATGGGTGAACTTATGTTCTTTCTAGGACTGCAAGTTCATCAATCACCCCGTGGTATTTTCTTGAGTCAGTCCAAATATGCCCTTGAAATTTTAAACAAACATGGAATGCAAACCTGTGATACCTATGCGACTCCAATGGCACATACCAAGAAACTGGATGTTGATTTGCATGGGAAATTGGTTGACCGTACCAAATACCGAAGTATTATTGGGTCTCTCATGTATCTAACAGCCAGTATACCTGATATTGTATTTGCTGTATATCTTTGTTCCCGTTATCAGTCGAGACCAACTGAAACTCACCTCTCTGAGGCTAAAAGAATCCTCCGATACATTAAGGGAACCATTAACTTGGGAATCTGGTATCCGAAGGATTCTGGTTTTAAACTAATAGCTTTTTTAGACGCTGATCACGCAGGTTGCTTAGATTCATGGAAAAGTACTTCAGGAGCTCTACAATTTCTTGGTGATAAACTGGTGTCCTGGCAATCAAAGAAGCAGGATTGTACATCGCCGTCCTCAACCGAAGCAGAATATGTAGCCATGTCGGCGTGTTGTGCTCAAGTCATTTGGATGAGAACACAACTCAAGGACTATGGTTACGTATTTGACAGAATCCCGATGTACTGCGACAATCGAAGTGCTATTGCAATCTCGTGCAACTCTGTTCAACATTCGAAGTCTACGCACATCGATCTTCGATATCATTTCATCAAGGATCATGTGGAAAAAGGTACCGTTGAATTATACTTTGTGGGTACTGAATATCAACTGGCAGACCTTCTCACCAAAGCCTTAGCTCCTGCTAGGTTTACTGAGTTGATCCACCGGATTGATATGAGGTGTTTAACTCCAGAGGAACTGGACGAACTTTTAAAACAATCTTAAAACCAGTCAAACACCAAAATCATTTTTTGCACATATTTCTCAAAAACAAAATACAAAAATACAAAACTTATAAAACTCAAAAATATTCTTTTATCTAAATCTCTTTCAACATGGCAAGTACAAATCTTCCGTCAACACTTCACTCTTTCAAAATTTCACTATTTTCTCGGTTAAGCGTTGAGGGGGAGAATGTAAATATTTTATGTTTTATAAAACCTTGTACTTGCATGTTACCCTGTACCGGTTGTATCTTTGATAATGGTGGACACATTTCTTGTTTCTTGACACTCCTCGGACCCAAATTTGTAAAATTTCTATATTTCTAAAGTCGAGGGGAAGTGTCATTAAATTTTCTTTCCAAACTTACACTTCGTAAGTAACCAAAGTGGAACTTAAAGGCTATGGATGAAAATGGTTGAGGTGGAGGGACCAAAATTGTCAAAAGTTAAAACTATTTTTTTTACAAAAATATCCACCTAACTTCATTTCTCATTTATTTCAAATATTTATTACCACAACTACCCTAATCCACACACCAAAATCATTTGACAAATCCGTGTTTCAAACTTCAAATCTGTAAGCGATTAATGATTCTAGGTGTTATTCTAAACATAGGTTTTGATTTATTCGTAAAACCAACGGTTAGATTTAACCCTAGGCGTGATTTCATGTTCTACGCGTATGCGTATGAACATGTAATCATGTTTGGGTGTTTGCTGTTGAAGTATGTATGTTAAAACGTTGCTAATATCATTCTAAAACTATTTCTAACATGCAAATCCACCCAGAAACATCAATCAAACAGTTTTGAAACTTAGGGTTTATGCGTGTAAATTGGGGGTTTTCTATTGTGAGTGTTTTTGTGGATTTAGATGGTTGTATGTTGTTTGCTACATATTTAATTGACCAAAACCACTCTTGATTCTTGCCCAGAAACATGAATTGTATGAAATTGAGAATTAGGGTTTAAGGTTCATAAGAATTAGGGACTTTTGATTCTTGAGGTTTTGGATGTTAAAACTTGTTGCAACACATTCACATAGACTCTAAGACATCCCAAAATAAATTTGGTGCCATTTCCATGGCTGGATTTCTTACTCTTCAGAATTAAACCTTAGGGTTTTAGTTTACACGTATGCTAATCCTACGCGTAACCATTGATGAAAGTGATAACTTGTGATCGTGAAAAGAAGTTGAATAATATGTTAATGAAAGTGTTATGATGAATTTATTTCAGGTTATTACGCGTGCAAAATCAGAATCAAGGTTAAAAAATGGATCTCTACGCATAAGGATCATCTTACGCGTAGAATGTTATACGTAAGAGAAATCTTACGCGTAATCTTTACGCATAAGGTTCTACATTGGGACTACGCGTATCCTGTGAAGGATATGCGTAAACTTGAGTCATACGCATAAGGTTCACTCTTACAAGTAAACCTTACGCATAAGCTCCCACATACGCTTACGCGTAAGCTCTATGACAAGGACTCTTTTCCTACTGCGTAATATTTCTTACGCGTAAGAGGAGTACCTACGCATAAGCTTATGCTTACACGTATGATTATTACGGTTTACGCATAAGCTTGAAACTTTACGCTTAAGCCTGTTTTTAACCATAATCATGAATTGTTACGCGTACATGCTTGTAAACAAATAAATCATAACGTCACAAAACCAAAATGTCACTAATAAGCTATAACGGTTAATATGTTGTGTGAATGAGTGAAAATTTGGACTTTAAAATTCAAATTTAATAAATCAATTTAAACTTATCACGACTATTTTGGACTATTGGATAAACAAGTGACGTTGGACTCGTAACATTCATCAACATTACATATTCAATAATTGGACAATAAAATCAACTTTTGACTAACATAATGTCTTTCGATATGTTGGTTCTTTTGGCTCAATATCTTTTAGATTACAATATGGACGTCACAATGGAAAACGTTAATGCACCAAATGTACTCACAGTGGAAGATATTTTCCCTACCGGTTACCAGATGAAGATTGGAAAGAATAATCTCAAATTGGACTTTGATCACTTATGTGCTCTGAGTCTTCCTGTCATATTGCTGTGGACATTCTGAAGACTCATCCATACAAGAACATGCTCACAAATTCTGCAACAGTACCGGTGATATCCATTGATCAATTCCGGCACACTATGCAAAAGATTGATGGTCAAGACGTTGTTACGGTGACTATAAACAACAAACAAGTCACCATCACTGTTGAGGATTTAAGGGCAATTCTCCTTCTTTCGGCCATCCAGCCTGCTGATTATGTTGCTACTCCTTCGGAAGAGGCTACTCTCCAATTCATGGTTGATATTGGCTATGATGAAGCTGTTGGGATCATCACTAAACATTCTTCTGTTGATCTAAAG
>OU343220.1:70226213-70329088 GCA_910596185.1 Chrysanthemum makinoi | reverse complement strand
TTCTCGTAGAGGGATAAGTCATAACACTCACACTTGAGCTCGTATCCGCAAAGGCACACATATGTGTAGTTCCATTTAATTGAATGGGTAAAACGAAGTTCCCTGGGATCTCTTTCTTCTTTGGAAAAACATGCTCCATGATCCTATCCCTTTCATCTTCATCATACCCCTTATCTTCCAATCTAGCTCTTCCCATCACTACCGCATCTGACTTCTTACGGTATGTCATGTAATTGTTCAACACATCAATTACGGGTTTTTCATCTTTCACTTCATTAAACTTTTGTTCTAGAGATTCAAGAATTGCTTCTTTTTGTTTTTGGTTTAGTGGGGGGTGAAAATGGGTTGTAGAGTGGATGGTCATGGTGTGTCTTCAATTTTGGTGAGTGAAGGTGGGTGAGTTTGTTCAGGTTGTTGTTTTTGTTTTAGTCTGCCTTCCCCATCTTAACAACTTCCTCCTTCGTCTCATTCAATTCCTCCATATTCTCACATAAATCCACCAACATCACATCAACTTCCTTGTGCTCTTCTAACTTAGTAATGTCAATCCGCATTTCACCTAGTGCAAAATCAACTTGGCATTTGGTGGTAACAAAGAAATCCCTACAAAAACCAACAGACGGCTCGTCGGAATCACCATGATCTCGAACCACAAAGTCTATATGGAAAGTGTACCCGTGTATCTCAACACGAACATATTTATCCATATTCCTACCGTAATCACGATAGTCAAGTCTCACAAAACCCAACTTATCCAACATTTATTCGGTAATGTAGTTGTCACCATACTCCATGTTGAGTTGTGCATCCCACGTCGCTTGACCCTCTACACCACATGGTGTAGCAAACCTCATGAACGGGGCATCAAACTCTTTAGGTAGAGTTTTAGTGACCACCACCATCTTGTTCCTTTTTGGCTCAACAACCACCTTATTCTCATTACAAACCTCTGATTTCTCTAATTCCATCTTGCTATCCTCCAACATTCCTTCCAACCTTTCCAAGAAATCACCGATGTCCTTGAACATCTCCTCCAGATTCCTAAGGTATGCCGCAACTTCGCTAAGAGTATCCATGCTTAATATGCTAAAAATAACTATAAAACAATCAACAAAACACAATCGGAAACATTATCGTTAAGGTTAGTTATAGTCAAATAACACTACTAATAAAGCAAACAATGCAAATAAAGATAATGAAACACTCAGAAACATTTTACAACTAAACACGAGATTGCTACAAAAATTGTAATGACGACAAACAAAGCATTCCAATTGACGGCGGCTTATCCATTCGACTAAACCGACCAAATTAATCGGCCATGGCAAGTGATGACGCAATAAGTGAACCTCTAGGTAAAAATTGATTTTTTTTCTAATTAAAACATTAACTTCTCAACTAAATAACAAGGTAATCGCAAAGTTTTTAACCATTTATTAAAACTAACCTTAAGGCTTTTAAAATCAATTATTGAAAAGAAATTATAAAGACTCATATTTAAGGCACATAATAACTACTTTAACTCAGCAAATTACTGTTAATAATAACAACTAAAAAGCCACTTAATAAATAAGCAAAAACACATAAAAAATTCATAAAACATTAATTCACCAAACAAACTAAAGCTAACAGAGACAAAATATAGCAAAACAAACACCTAAAATAACATCTGCTAAACACGCAAAACAAGAACAACTAACGAAATGCAAAAGAAAATGAAAAAAAAATGTGAATAACCAGAGTACTCCGGCCGATCTTTTGACTTTTAAAAGGTTTCATAGACTCAAATTTTAAAAGTTTGTGACTTAGGTAACAAGAAACCCTAAGTCACCATGTTTATGTTCTGGAAAAAATTTATTATGGACTTTTTAATAAAAAAAATTACTTTCCTAAATTACCCGGTTATGCTCCCTTGTTTCCATATTCAGGAATCTCATATTTCAAATTAGGTAAATCTCATCGTGGTCACCAGGATTTGTGTGTTTCAATTTTATGATCCCATCTAGTTAGGATACATAAAATCGACCAACCTAGGGTTTTGATTAATCTTTCTTACTCCCTAAGTTATCTTGTTTCCATATGATTGATTTTGGTAACTTATGGTTTCCAAAAATAGTTTTAGCATACTTTTAGGAAAGTTTACGCTTTACCAAAAATACCTAAAACCCTAAATCATACAAATAAGACAATATTACTTGCATACAAGAAAAAACAAATCTAAGTAAACGCTAGTTCTTGCAATTATGACAACATGGATTAAGGTTTTCATGTTTGATCCTGGATACCCTCGTATCCTCGTAAAGTCGACTCTTCTATGGTTTAGAAAAACCTAACGGATCGACCCTTTGCAATCAAAGCATATAAAGAGATTAAACCCTAGTTACCAACAAAAGAAAAAACCTTAAATAAACACAAATCGACCAAACACATGCATAACCAAATTCAAGATTTAAATTTTATGGCAATACAAGCAATTACTAAGAACCCTAACTAGGTTATATATGATTAGTGAGGCTCTAATACCACTGTTGGAGTTTGGTGGTCACCTGCATGGCCTCTAAAACATGCACAACGAAACATAAACAAGCAAAGGCCATGCAGCCAAAACCCTAATTAGTTAGATCTCCTAATCAGTTATATAACCTAATCTAACACGTATAAATGGTGTTCATATAAAACTTACTTGTTCCTGCAATCGTGTAAGCTGCTAGACCAGTCTGCTTGCGTAGAATCACCTTTTTTTTTTCTTCTATTCTTGTCGCTTTAGGGTTTCACGGAGAAAATATGAACTTGGATCGCGTGAGGTATCCACCGGTACTGCACAGGTAGAACTAGGGATACGAACCTATGCAACGTGTCGAGTATGAACTTGGGTAAACTAGTCGACTAGTGTTTGTCGACTTTGGTCGACTACACGAAGTCAACTAAGGGTTTGGATACCCTTGGTCGACCGATCGGTCGACTAGACGAAGTCAGCATTCTAGTTTAATCAGGATTCCTTAATAGTTATCCCTTAAGCAATACAAGTTTGACAAAGTTTCAAACTCCCCCTCCTAGGGGTCGGCCGAATTTCCACAACTCTTAGGGTTTGTGTTTTTTCCTTTTATGTTTAAATATATTTATCTTGGATAAATATATAAACCCTGGATAATTATCATTTTACCCCTCAATGAAAATCCTACTATATTTCATTTCACTTCATCACTCGTTTCTTATTTCCACTTGTCTATTATGTTTAGTGTACACCGGTGTGACCCTTCGACATTTCTATGAAGGCCAACAGTGAAAGATGTTGTTTCTTTGCACATAATCCTTTCACTTACGTGGTGTATTTATAAAATTGCAACACGGTTTATTGAGATATTCAAATAACTACACGAGATATGAAATTCAATTTTCTAAATGGAACAATCTTTATAATGTTGTTATTAAACTAAATTAACTTGATACTAAAAATATGTGTATGCAGCAAGGAATATACCATATACAAATACAGATATTCACTAAATTTTACTTATCTCAAAATTTCGTGCGTACATTAGGCTTTAAAGCTAGTTTATATATAAAACAGAAATTATTTACATACTTAAAGATAAAATTTTGTGCGTACATTAGAACTAGAAATTCGCTCAGTTCAATTAAAAACCGACTTTCAAACATCGATTTTACTTATTTATCACTATATGGACAACCTAAGAACTATGGTCAAAAGAGGATATGTTAATACTACAATTGGTTGTAAAAAAATAATTTATCTAATCACAATCAAGTGTCACTTGTGATCCATTATTTTCGAGATTGTCTCCGTTTTTATTAAAATTATCGTCTAATCAAAGTCATTCATAGATACAATTTAATTGAAAATCATTAACACAGTGCTAAGAATGCTCGGTGCAGTGAGTTACAATCACGTTATGGGTGCGTTTTTTGGCACCTATGACGCCACCAATTGCACCATTGGTCGGGTTATAGGCTCGTTATCCATCATGTGTCATGGCCATAACGCCCGTTATTGTGTTTTCTTTTTCAATTTATACTTGTGATGTGCTTGTGTGAGTGTTCGTATGTGGGTGTGTTTTGTGCTTGAGCGGGGAAGACAATTTTTTCTTTCTTTTAATTTTATTTTTATTTATTTTTTTTGGCAAATACTAAAATTTCATTCTTGGTCCTTTAGATTTTTTATTTATTTATTTATTTTAATTTTATTTTGCAAAGCAGATAAAGTAAACAATAAATGAATTGTAATTTAATTTTAAAATTATGTAATTTTACTTTTAATCTAATAAATATGTTTGTTTAGAAAAATAATATAAAAACTGATGTATGTATAACATGTTATAGTTGAGAACGGTGTTTTTCAAGTTTTGTATTTAAGGGTAAAATCTAACTAGAGCGCGAATAACTCGCGGATAACCCTGACGTACCTGAGGTTATAAATAACGCGAGGCTGGTGTGACGGTATGACAAAGCCTCACGCTTTTGCAGCAAAGACGAAGCTTTTGTGTTTATAAGGCGTGAAATAAGACGGCACAAAATATAAAAATATTTATATATTTATATCATATTTCATATATATCAAGTTTAAAAAAAAACGTGATATAAGATGACGTGACAACATGATCAAGCCTCACGCTTTTACGAAGCTTTCACGAGCCTCGACTGCACCTAACACTTTAAAAGTTGTCATCAGCAACGCACTTAGTAAAAGGTTAGATCTCTTAAAAGGAACAAACGCGGCAAAATGGGAATGAAAAAAGGAAAAGGGCGTGGACTCTACACGTTCTCAAAGGTTTTAACTCAAAAGTGGTGCCAAATAACTTTCATATTCACCCCTTCAAGAATCCAAAACACCACATTCTTCCCCTATATTCTAAACTCTCATCTCAACTTCAACGCACATGTACATTATTAATTATTTCATTACATCAGCTTTACAGGCTTCTATGTTAGACTTCTGGGAACAATATATTTTTTATAGAAGTACAAGGATTTCTTGTTTTATGTTGTGTGCTTTTATAATCTTCGAGTGACGGGCTACTAGTATCATTCCACTATTGTTTTTAGCTGAAACACGAAAGGATACATGAGTAGTCCGATGGAGGCGTTACATATATATGTTGCCTTATTTGGAGCAATCTGATTTAGAAGTTGCAGCTGATGTGTTATTCATCTATCTTGCGTGTAGTCAAGTTAATCATAAGTTGGGTGTTTGCTATTCACCGCATACTAGAAGAGATGGAAACAACCGTCCTTTTCGTAATAAGAAAACTTGTGGCTCTTAATCGCGAAGAAATGAAAGGACAATTAAGGATATTCATGACCTATATTGCATCAAGAATCTTTAAGCCTTTGGGAGGATCTAATGGCCACTTATCAAATAACACCAAAAGTGTGGCAATGTGCTAATGACGATTGCAGGAAACTTGCATATACTTGTCATTTTCTTAAACTCTCGAAATTAATGGATCATGACAGACAATATATTGTTAAAATAATGTAACTTAATTGAAGGATTCCATTTCTTAATTACTTATGTTGCTATCCTCGTGTTAACCCCTTTGAAATCTGACACCTAACATCATCATCTTTCAATGAGATTATTGTTAAGCATTTGAGAATTGAGATTTCAAGAAAAAGAGAAAACACAAAACCATCCATGTACTTTACACTACTTTCAAAATTGGTTATCAACTACTGGTTCAAACCTTGCTAGCCTAACCAGCTAGTTCAAACCTAGCTAGCCTTACCAGCTACGACCGATCCCCTGAACATCCATTTCCACTATTAATGGATCAGATCGGATGACCATCGCCTACCCTTACTTTTAAACTACATTATCAGATGTGATCATTTGACAGTTGACACCACAAAACATACCATATGACATTATGCCATGCTAACGGTCTGGGTTGAGAATGTTGGATTTGAGAGTTGAGGACCGATTTTGAGTTTAGCATATAGTCTGGGGTAATCTAAAAAATTCCCATAAGAAAGTACATAAATTTATTCGTTTGTCCATTTAAATAAAAAAGATTCTTGTATGAAAGAAAAAGAACAAGAATTTATTTTGTTGTATCCTGAGTACTAATATATAAAATACCAGTTCGAATCTATACGGATTTTCTTTGTAGCATAAAATCAATTTGCACGTCTAACATCATGGAAATCTCGCTCGAATCTGAGCAAATAAAGGATGAAATACCATCGTCACATCCACGTTCACCAGTTTGCCTTTGAATCATTCGTAGAAGTTGATAACCAACAACGCTGACATGCTCAAGCCCCGCGCCTAAAGACAATGTCTGGAAAGTAATCTGCATTTTAATTAATCAAATCCGTTTTTGAAACACTACACTTGAAATGCTAAGATCTGTAAATCAATAATTTCAACTATTATGAACAAACTTCAATCATTTGGCTAGGCACAACAAGACAAAAGGTCACATACAGAAATGACCGTCAACAATAAAGAGAAATGCACCTATGCATCACTTTAGGCAAAAAGCAGAGAAGTTTACGAGTATCTGATACCATGTGACCTCAAACAATGACTGCGATGATATTTTCTTAAAAAAGGAATAAGTCAAAAAAATGTTGTCATGCTTGAAAGGTTAAGAAAGGAGATTATATGCTTCATAGACTTGCTTTATCTCCATGGAGTCACAACTAGGCTTATTTATGTCTAATGCAAGAAAACTATCATATGAATGCTTCTCTTCTTAATCTATGCCAGAACCATACCTGTTGTCGCGTCACCTGTAACCATGAGTTAGAAAAAACTAAGGTTTAAGTTGTGTTTGGGCATATCATTTGTCAAACCTACTGAGCAATCGCAAAAGAAACAAGTTTAGATATCATACTTCCGTTGTAACAGTAAAACGGTTAATAGTTACTATGAAAAATATGTCGACACCATTATAAGGTTCTTGGGATTGATAAAGCTTACTACATCTCGACTTAGTCAACTTATGTTACATTATTTAATTGTACACACAGATCATGTGAATAGTCTCCACCTAATTTATAATTTTATTTCTAATAGTATGTGGTTCTAGATTCTCATTCTTTGTATATAAATTCCCAGAAGTGGCAAATTGCGGATGTACAATTGTGTGTGATCACACAAGGTGAAATACCAAGTGTTGCTCGTTAAATCAACTATAGTCTGTTCTTTATACATATCTACATCTCACCACCCTCTTCCTGAATCATATTCTAAAACCTCATATAGCATTACAAGTTCATCAAAGTGAGTCTTCTTGGGCTTCCTTTTCTGTTTGTTTTCAAAATCTTCCTAGGACAATCAGAGATTTCGTGCATTTGGTTCCTTCTCTCTGAGAGAAACTTTCAAAATAGTAGGCAGTTTTTGAAAGAACCATGTTCGTGCAGCACGGACTGATTAGATATCTGCCTACAGGAGAAACTGATCCTTCCTGGAAGTCACTCTTCTTATTTTACCTGTACATGAATCTTCTCTGTTCTGGCTCGTGATTCATTTTTTCTCTACTTTCTTGTTAATCTAGTTTTTCTAGCCTTTATTCTCTAAAAGTAAATATAAAAATTTGAAGAAGAAAAGAGTTTGCTATGGATGACCAGCTTGCCTCCTTTACACCTAAAACTATCTCCATGTTTGGCGCGATTAAAGAAAGTAATCTGATATCTGTGGATGATAAATCATACGATTTTTCATTTTCAAACCCTTCGGATTCATCATCATCATACCTTCATTCTTACCAGAACCTTTCTCAAAGGTATTTTGATGATGAAACAGATGTGAAACCATTTAGAACTTCGCCTGTTGACTATCCTTTGACAGACACATTCTTTAACGATCAAACACCTGAAAAGAGGTTCACTCAGGCAATTAAATATCTAAATGAATTCACAAGAGACACAGAAACTCTTATACAACTTTGGCTTCCTGTCCGTAAAGAAGGCGGCGAATGTGTCCTAACGACAGAGGACCAGCCATTTATCCTTAACTCAAACAGCAAGGTCTTATTAGGTTATAGACACATTTCCAAGAGCCAACATTTTGCTACTGAGGATGATTCGGAGGCGTTTTTTGGTTTACCAAGCCTTGTTTTCTTGAAGAAGTTCCCCATGTGCACTCCTGGTGGGAAAGAGGATGTAAATAGTAATCAGCAGATGAATCTTTGTGGGTTTCTTGTTCTTCCCGTTTTTGATGTAAGGAGTGGAACTTGCTTGGGTGTCATTGAGATCGTGACCATATCTCAGAATGTCAACTATCGTCATGAACTTGATAACATCAGTAAAGCTCTTGAGGTAGCTTCTTAATCAACTTTCATATATTATTTTATTCACATGCTTAGCTCAATCATTTCTAAGACTTTATCTAATTGCAGGCTTTTGATCTAAGGAGTTCCGAGTTCTTGATTCACCCAAAACCAGAGGTAAACATAAATTCTTAAACACCTTATCTGTCAATTGCTATTCACACTTATTTCTGAATTCTGAAAAGACATGTGGTTTTGTATATCACAGGATTCCAATGGATCCTATGAAGTAGTTCTGGCAGAGATCAGGGAAGTATTGAAATCTGTATGCGACACGCATGGTTTGCCATTGGCTCAAACGTGGAGCATGTGCGCACAACAAGGTAGAGGAGGGTGTCCGCACCAATCTGCTGCCTGCATATCCGTCATAAAGTCTGCGTCATATGTGTTTGATCCTAATGTTCTAGGGTTCTACGAGGCATGCTCTGAGCTACACTTGCTTCAAGGCGAAGGTATTGCTGGTAAAGCACTGGGAACAAACCAACCATGCTTTGCTACTGACATCACAGGTTTTTCTAGAGCAGAATATCCTCTATCTGATCATGCTAAGCTTTTTGGACTTAGTGGTGCAGTAGCAATACGTCTCCGTAGCACTTATACGGGACCCACTGATTTCATTTTGGAGTTTTTCCTTCCTCGTGATTGCAGAAATGATGATGAACAAAAGCAGATGTTAAGCTCAATATCTTATGTGATACAACAGGTTTCCAAGAGCTTACATGTATTAAATAATGATGAATTAATACAAGAAGATTCATATTCAGTCAAAGGATCAGACGAGTCTTCTTGGATTTCATACATGATGGAGGCCCAACAGAGGGGTGAAAGCTTTGTTGTTTCAATGGGGCCCCACAAAGAAGAACCACAAGAATTCAATGTTATAAACCAATGGGATTATCAACGATCTACATTGTCAGGACGTGGGAAGAAAATTCAGCCAGATTTGAAACCCAAAGGGAGAAAACGATTATTAGGCATCAAAAGGTCAGATGAAAAGAAACGAATTAAAGCAGAAAAGAACATAAGTTTACCGGTTCTCCAACAATACTTTCCCGGGAGCCTTAAAGATGCTGCCAAGAGCATTGGAGGTTAACCACTCTCTCTTTTATATCATATTAAAACTAAAATAAAAAATATCCCGTCTAAATTCTGATTTTTGTTTTTGGCTGATGGTTTCAGTTTGTCCTACAACTTTAAAGAGGATATGCAGAGAACATGGAATAATGAGATGGCCTTCTCGAAAGATAAAGAAAGTTGGCCATTCTCTAAAAAAACTCCAACTCATAATTGATTCAGTACAAGGTGCGGAGGGTACTATTCAACTTGGATCATTCTATACAAATTTTCCAGAACTAAGCTCCACTCCTAAACCAACTAATGATTCTGCCCACCTCTTGGCATCTCAAAAAACATCCGGTTCTTCGTCATGCGGTAGCGACATATCTGGTCCACCTCTTGGCATCTCAAAAGTCAACACCTTGTATGCACAAAAACCTAGTGGGTTGCACAACAAACCAGCTCAAGATGAAGGGAAGTCACTGCTATTAAAAAAGGATGATGTTTTCCGTGTGAAAGTTGTTCATGGCGAAAAGAAGATACGAATGTGTATGTCAAGAGATTGGAATTTTGAAGAATTGCAGCGAGCGATAATGATGCGCTTCAACATTGATGTTATGAACAGTGTCACTCTCAAGTACTTGGATGACGACTCTGAGTGGGTATTGTTGACTTGCGATGCGGATCTTGAGGAATGTATGGATATAAATATAGCATCTAAGAAGTGCACAATTCAACTCTTCCTTAACCAATCTTTTCATCTGGAATCTAGAAGCTCTTTCACTGGCAATGGTCCATCCTAATGATAAGATATTTTACAAGTAGTCGTGTCGAGGAATATATGCAAGATAAATGTATATTTTTAATGTAAAGAATGCAGCCATAAGAGCATCGGCATTATAGGTTCGTCCATAATTTTACATGGACCACGATGCTGTTGATTGAATACTTTAAGTTTGTGGGGAGCTATTTTACTATAACTAGATTAACCTTCATGGTTTGTTACTAGGCGTTTAAGTAATTGTACGGAATTTATTATTCGTACCTGAAAATGCTTGAACCAGATTTTGTGGGCACAATAACTGTCACGCAAGTTTCCGGCAGCGCCATATACTTCTTTGCTTCCATTCTGAACTTTTATGCCCACTGTTCATGTCAAAACCTGGATATCAGTAACAGAGGAGTGGTAAATGTAAGTGTAAGTTTTAAGCGTTGAAATATATTTTGATGTGTTAACTATGAAGTATAGCCAACATGCAGTATAAAACATTTCAATATTGTCAGGAGAAAAATAATTTTATTAACTCTATATAGCACTAGTAGAAAGTTGCCAAGTATAAGATGATAAGTATGTGTACCTGTAACATACATGTAAAATCTCATGGAAGCCAAGCAAATTTACTCATATCACATTAACGGAGAGTTCGAGGAAATTTTGACCGCCAATCAAAATGGATCGTGGATTCCATGTGAGGGAACTTAACCAATGATATACTTGAGGTTAAAGTTCAGAATGACCCATTGGATGTATAGGAACTAGAAAAGAATGATAGGAAACACTTTGTGAAGCTTGAGGAAATGATTCCTGCAACAGTCAAACTGGTTATTAGTTATCTATACTGAGGAACCAACTCTGTGTGATAACGACCACTGTCATGAACACCAAAAATAAGTCAATATAAAAAAATTCCCCTTGGTACCCATATTAATCTACATAGAATATATTGAGCCTCTCTGAAACACCAATTGAGAATGAAACATCTATTGGAAAAACACAAGTTACAAAATATCATTAGCCAGCTGTTACTCCATTGGTTACATTGTACTCCTCTACTCAATGGAGAATGTAATAACCGACTTCACATGCCTGAATATATATGTAATGTTGACAAAGGTCAGCTAGTTAACATTAGCTTTATTTTAACCCTAGAAAGAAAAGCTGCAACTAGTATGAGGTATCCTAAATTGGAAATTGTACAAATTTCAGAGGCTGAAGGGAGTACTACAAAACTTGGATTTATCAGATTGAACATTTCAAATCAGGATGAAATGAACAATTGCTAGATATTGTCTGTGTAGCGGTGGGTTCAAACCCGTGGATTGGTCACCAAAAGGTCGAAACCATGGTTACCCAAAAAAAGAAAAAAGCAATTGCTACATACAGCATGAGCTTCGTGTATCATAAGAACAATAGGAATTGGTCATTCGTGTAAAGCAGCATAAGGATAAGACAGTGGGGACATATTGAATGCAATGGTCTTCTTGTAATCATTTTTAATTATTTAGGCATACACATCGATACTTTTACATTATTGTAGATGAACAATTTAAGCACCTGTAGACTATACCCAAACACCTTACACCATAACACTCTGCTGCATTTTCAACACCACAATGTTCTTGAAACAGTTTCCTCCCAAAAGAAGTTACAGGCTGTAATATATCATACAAAGCCCATCCCTATAAAAGAAGAAGATTATTCGAGAAAAATATCATTACCAATTACTACGTATAGTGATGAGAACTAACTGAATACTTCAAAGTTTAACCTTGCTTTTAGGGATTAATTGGGCAGCCAAAGAAGATTGATAACCGATCAGTACTCTTCACTCTTCAGGTATCAACGAAGTCATACTGGGGGGACTGTGGATTCGATATTATTGCATGACCCCATCCTTTCTGTATCTTGTTCACTATTTTCAGTGTGGCACGGCTGCCATCATCTCTGTCAACGATCAGATAAACATGACGTTTCAGGGTTATATTACAGAAAAGATTGTTAAGGAACATTACAAATTGGTAATCATCCAATACAATTATATATGTTATTAGTAACTATTAAGAACTAGGAACTTAAAAGAAGCAGCTCTTGTGATAGTAATACCTGTGCAGTATGTGTTGCCAATTGTTTTCATTGTTATTTGAAACTTTTCTGCGATTAAACACCGTAGCATTCCGATTAACTTGATTTGAAAACTTAACCTCTGAGCCCATCTCAAGCATCCACTCAGCAAATTCATCAGCCTCACGCTTATTTCCCATCATGCGCAAACCATCAATGACAGGCATAAATGACGCAGGATCAAATGAGTATCTATTTTTAATCATTTTTTTTAGAACATCACTTGCACATTCCACCATTTCAGCTTTGCATAGCCTGCCAATGAAATCTGCATATATGAAGTTCCCTATCTCGAAACATCTATCCAACGCCGACATGAAAACGTCCTTTGCTTCCATGAGCTCATCTCCAGCAACCAATTCATTGAACATGAAACTGTACAGTGTTTCAGTATGACCACATATACTTAAAGAAATGTCAAACACATCATGCGCTGGTTTAAACTCTCCTATCTGGCATAGAGGTCTGATTAGTAACTTGAAGGTGGAAATGTTCGGAGATACACTTTTAGTCAACATTTCATCCAATAGTTTAGTGGCATCATCAGTTTGGCCAGAGTCACATAAACATCTTATCATATTATTGTAAGTACAAACATTAGGAGAGATACCTCGTTCCCTCATTTCATCCACCAACCCATACATCTCAAAGAATTGACTCTTCATTCCTAACCCAAGGATTAAAGAGTTGTAAGTTTGCAAGCTCTTGTTATACCCTTTCTTCTCCATGTCCTTAAGAACCCGAAATGCTGACGACACTTTTCCATTTTTACATAGATTAGATACAAAAATGTCGTAAATAACTGAATCTGGATATACGTTTCTCCCCACCATTTCTATGAACTTCTTTTTAGCTTCGTCAAGCTTCCCGTCTTTGCATAATTCATTAATTATAGTGGAATAAGTAATTAAATCAGGCATGCAATTATTTCTATTGCTATCATCATCTTCTTGATTCCACATTTCGTGCAGTGTTTCAACTGCTTTGTCTACTTTACCACTTTTACACAGTCCATCGAGAACAATATTATAAGTCACTGTATCCAAGGCATAACCTCTTTCTTTCATCTTATTTAGTAATTCCTCTGCTTCCAACACTTTCCCTTCTTTCCAAAGGCTCTCTAACAAACTATTGCAGGTGTAGTTATTTGGAAAACAACCATTTGCAATCATGTTACGTAAAATTTCATTGGCTTCATTAATCTTCCCTTTTTTGCAATAACCATGAAGTAGGATGCTATACGAGACTACATCAGGAGCCACTCCGTCTTTTTTCATTAAGCTCATGACCGTTTTTGCATCACGCAACATACCATTCTTGCATAGGCCATCCATCATGATATTATACGAGACGATAGTAGGTGATACACCCTTTTCGGCCATCTCATTGAGAACGTCTTGTGCCTCCAAAACCTTTTCATTTCTCACCAAACCCGACAACCATATGTTATAACTTTGTACTTCCAAGGAAACACCACTTTCTTTCATAGTTTCAATCACCGTCTCCACTTCTTCCATCATTCCTTCCTTGCAAAACCCTTCAAGCATCAAATTATAAGTAATCGTGTTAGGCTGAGGCAACCCTAACTCCTTATCCACTTGCATATCTCTGAAAATCCTCGAAGCCTCCAAAACCTTTCCCGCTCTACACAAACCGGAAATCCTGGAATTAAAAGTAACAACATTCGGAACAAGACCATCCTTTCTAATCCTATCAACCAGCTTCTCCGCCTCATCAGTCTTACCCTCCTTACAAAACGACGAAACCAACGTATTATAAATAACAATATTTGGAACAACCCCCATACCCCTCATCACCTCCAAAAGGTCCAAACCTTCACTTCCCCGCCCATCTCTACAATACCCGCGAACCAAAATCCCAAAAGTAAACTCATTCGGCACACATCCCCTCTCAGGCATTTTATCAAACACCTTACGCGCATCATCCAAACACCCCGAATCACACAACGCACCAATCAAAAGATTAAAAGTATACGTTTCGGGCTTCACCCGACACACAATCATATCCTCGTACAACACCCGAACACAATCCAAGTAATTCTGTTCAAGCGCCAACCGAATAAGTAAATTATACAACGAAACCGAAAAGGGTTTATTCGGATACTTCAATCTAAAAATTTCCATCTTGGAAACAGCAATGTTGACATGACCCGCTTTCGCGAGAGCTCGTACGAATAAAACCATCGAATGGTGCGAGTTTTCGGGTGGTTGTGAGAGGATGAGATGGCTAAGGGAGTCGATTTCGGAGAGCGTTTTCGCTCCGATGAGGATGTTGGTGACGAGAGGGAGGGATTGGTTGAAATGATTTGATGGGAAACTGGGATTTGAAGTGATTCTTTTGAAGATTTGGAATGCTAGTTTTGGGTTTTTTGTGTTTTTGATTAGGGTTTTGTGTAAGGTTTCCATTTTTTTTGTTTTGTGATTTGAAAGTTTGTTTCAGTTGGTTAAAAAATGGCGGGATCAATGTCCAAGAGTCAAACTATGTGGAATGGAGCGTTGACGAGATGTAAACAGTCGCACCTCTGTCTGAATATAAAGATTATTCACGTTGGCGAGATATCATAGTCGAGTAATTTAGAAGAAAACACAAATACATTCATGTTCTTAGCTTATTTTGTTAGGCTGGTTTTTTGTTTCTCGATTTTTTTTTTTCTTTTTACTCTTATGTCATGATAAACTCAAAATTTTGTTTACGAAAAAGACTTATAAAAGACTATTGTGGTATATGTGTAAAAGTGATGGGAGAATTTTTCCTTTTTCTTATAGTGGTTTATGAAGAAAATGGTGTAAGAGCCATGATGAAAAAAATAATGTGTGGAAAAAAGATATGATTAGATAGGTTTAGAGTGAAATTTGAATAAACTGTGTGATTAATAGATGTTAGAGATATAAATGCTTTACAATATTGTATAAACATAGAAAATAGATCCAACGTACTCGATATCAAATCGGTTTTTTCCGATTCTTGGTTTTTTGCGAGTTTTCTCCGGTTGAACCGCGAACACCGTTGAACCGGTTTTAGTCCGGTTCGCCGGTTGAACCGGCTATATGTTTTTATTTAAGATTTGACTAGTACTATGAAATCGTAAGTTGTATTGTACTTCATATGAACATGCTCACCAGTGGCTTCATAGGCTAAAAACGATCATTTTCTTTGCTAAAATGATTATTTTCCACAGAATACTAAAATTAGTTCCAGAAGGTAAAATTAATGGGTTATCATGTGATTTTATTCGTTGGGCTTTGAATGTTGCACAGGGTTGTATCGAAACCAATTCCTCTATAACATGCCTTTGTAATTCGACATAGTGTGTGGTTTTGATTTCGAATGAAAAGTAACAGGATGTTTGGGACACTGAGAAAACAACAGAATATAATGTATAAACTTGTAGAAAAAAATGATATACTAACAATGCAATTGTGTATTGAATTGATATGGAATGAAATTACATTGTTTACAGACTCTTGACCCTTTATACATCATGAATCGGTACCATGTGACAGTTATACCGATTCTATAAACGACACAACCTAACTTAACTGTTATACCATAACAACCTAAACGACCCTTTTTGACCCAGCCCATAATCGAAGTCTATTTACAGGCTTATTACACAAACATACAATATATAAAACATACTAAAATACCCTTATGGTTTAACTTCTATAACATTAAATCTAACAATCACCCCCTAATGTTATAGACATCCATTCCAACAGCTTTTTCCTTTCATGTGATGACCACGAAGTCATCTCTTTCTTATGTGTTTCCTCCATCCTTTTGATTAGTCACTCGATCGCCATTCGTGTCCTTGTCGCCTTCTAGGAGTTCACCAAACCGAGTCTCTCCTCTTTGAACATTCTTAAAGCATTCTCGTGTGTTATCTTTTACAACTTGTAGCCCACTTGACCCAACGTGTTCCTGTGGGTTCCCTTCCTTGGCATGATCATAGCCAACCTTCTCTGTTTCTTCATTCTTTACAAGTTCTTCCTTGTACCAGGCCCTCAAAGTTGTTTCGTAGTAACACTTCACCAAATTAATGGTTCACTTATAGCATTCCTTCAAATCCTCATCATGTTCTTTGGTTAATCCATGTATTATAGCAACATCCTTCCATTTGTTTCCTAAAGAAACACTTAGATAACCTCCCATGCTATCTACCATCTTGTAAAGACCCAATAAATCGATCTTTACACTTCCTATTATCGGTGGTAGTGATTCCAACACATCTCGTCTTGATCGCATACAAAGTTCCATTTACACTTATGTAATCGTCATCCAAGTAGTCTTGTACCATATTTCTGTCCTTTGAGTTCTTCCAATCCCTTAATGAGTGGACATGCGCCTTTGGGATCTATTGAATCGAAATACTCCTCAAGATACTGGTTTTGCTTTGCAATCATACCTTCTGTGTCAACTTCGCACCCTTTTCCTTTTCCATAATCACTTTCACCATCGTAAACCTTCTTGTCTTCTCCAAACATGTAAGAAATTCTACACTTGTCGTGTCCATACGTGATCACAAAACCTTGTGCCAATAATTGACCGAGACTCAACACGTTTAGTGTTACTTCTGGCGTGTACAATATACAAGGGATCACAATTTCCTTTTCATTCGATACCACTACTTCTCCAATTTCATGAGAAAAAATAAATGTTTTCTCATGTTGTGTTTGTTCGATCCTGAATCTACTCTTCAACCTTTTAAACAAATATTTTGTTGGACTCATATGCTTTTTGTATGCATTACTTACATACCAAATGTTATTTCAATTCGAGAAATCCGTTCCTTCGACCATATAGTTGGTTTTTACATGAACATCTTCGGGATATTTGAAGACTTCTTCATCTTCCACTATAATAGGTTCTCTTGTTTTGTTCTCAACGGTTGTGTTTCCCTTGTTTTGACACTTCCAGAATACATGGCCTCGTTTTCTGCATATATAGCAACGCTTGTTATGGCACTTTCATCTTCCTTTTCTTTGACTGCTACACGTACGTTTCAAGCATTATATGCTTCAATTTCTTTCAATTTTCTCCTTAACATCTCCTTTGACTGCACCTTGGCAACGTATTTGTAACCCCTTCCCTAAGCGAATATCTCTTCTCGAAGCCCTTTTGCATCCGATTATGAATTGGCTTCTCCCAAGATTTAGAGCGCTCGCTCTGATACCACTGTTGCACAGGGTCGTATCGAAGCCAATTCCTCTCTAACATGCCTTTGTAACTCGACATAGTGTGTGGTTTTGATTTCGAATGAAAAGTAACAGGGTGTTTGGGACAATGAGAAAACAACATAATATAATGTATAAACTTGCAGAAAACAATGATATACTAACAATGCAATTGTGTATTTAATTGATATGGAATGAAATTACATTGTTTACAGACTCTTGACCCTTTATACATCATGAATCGGTACCATGTGACAGAGTTATACCGATTCTATAAACGACACAACCTAACTTAACCGTTGTACCCTAACAACCTAAACGACCGTTTTTTACCCAGCCCATAATCGAAGTCGTTTTACAGGCTTATTACACAAACATACAATATATAAAACATAGGAAAATGCCCTTATGGTTTAACCTCTATAGGTACCGGATCCTTTAAAAAGAGGGGCCTTTTTAGAAAGTCTAAAAATATTTCTGGTTATGCCACGTGTCCCCCCTCTTTTTTTCCCTCAAGGACATTTATGTAATTTTACACCCCCCCTATTCTTTCTTCTTTCTTTTTTCTCTTTCTATTCTAATCTGGTATTTCCTTTCTATTTTGATCGGATCTTTTTGACTTTTCCGACCATATATAAACGATTTTTCAACCATGATTTCCATTCAGTTCATTCATTCATTCAATTTCCCAATTTTCTCATTCTTTCAATTGTTCATATTTTGTAAATTTAGGGCTGTTTTTCTCTCTTTTGATATTCGATTATTTGAATCGTTATTTGTTCTTCAAATTGTGTTAATTCTTCATATCAGTTACGAATTGATCGTTCAATTGGTTAATCGGAAGAAATTAGGGTTTGTAACCGTTCAATCGGTTAATTTGATAAAAAATTGGGGATTTTTAACCGTTCAATCGGTTAATTTGATAAAAATTGGGGATTTTTCGCGGTTAAATCAGTGTGTAATGGCGATTGTTGATGCTCATCAGTTTAATCAAGGTAATTTTATTGTTGAGAGTTTGATCAGTTTATGCAGTTCAGTTTTTCTATTTTTATTTATTTTAATGTTTGGTTCATCAGTTTAGCTAGGTTCATGAGTTTATGTTTTGTGTTCATCAGTTTATGCAGTTTCTCTATTTTTATTTATTTTTATGTTTGTTCATCAGTTTAGCTAGGTTCATGAGTGTTTCATCAATTTTGTGTTCATGAGTTTATGCAGTTTTGTGTTCATCAATTTTATGCTTTTTTTTCTATTTTTTGTATTTTTATGTTTGGTTCATCAGTTTAGCTTTTATGTTATCTTAGGTTCATCAGTTTATGTTTTGTTTGTTATCGCTTATATTCAACAATTTATGTATTTTGATTATTTTTATGTTTGGTTCATCAGTTTTAGCTAGGTTCATGAGTGTTCATCAATTTTGTGTTCATGAGTTTATGCAGTTTTGTGTTCATCAATTTTATGCTTTTTTTTTCTATTTTTTGTATTTTTATGTTTGGTTCATCAGTTTAGCTTTTATGTTATCTTAGGTTCATCAGTTTATGTTTTGTTTGTTATAACTTATATTCATCAATTTATGTATTTTGATTATTTTTATGTTTGGTTCATCAGTTTAGCTAGGTTCATGAGTGTTCATCAATTTTGTGTTCATGAGTTTATGCAGTTTTGTGTTCATCAATTTTTTGCTTTTTTTTCTATTTTTTGTATTTTTATGTTTGGTTCATCAATTTAGCTTTTATGTTATCTTAGGTTCATCAGTTTATGTTTTGTTTGTTATCGCTTATATTCATCAATTTATGTATTTTGATTATTTTTATGTTTGGTTCATCAGTTTAGCTTTTACGTTCACGTTGCTTCATCAGTATATCTTTTGTGTTCATAAATTTAAGCATTTTTTTATTTTTTTGTATTTTTATGTTTGATTCATCAATTTATCAATTATGTTATCTTAGGTTCATCAGTTTATGTTTTGTTATCTGCTTATGTTCATCAATTTTGCTATTATCTTATCTTAGGTTCATCAGTTTATGCTTTGTTTGTTCATCAGTTTATCCTATGTGCTATTAGGTTCATCTATTTTTTTCTTTATTGCTTATTTTTATATTAGGTTCATCAATAAATTGAAACATTATTGTATAATTTTTCACAGATAATGAGTATGAACATGTTCCGCATTCTGTTGGTATTGTTTCTGAAGTGGAGGGTTGTAAGATTTGGGTTCCTGATATTCCTGTTGGTCAAAAGCCGGCTTATGGTATGGTGTATCACTCACTTGAGCAGGCTTATCAGTATTACAAAGATTATGCAAAAAGAGCTGGTTTTGAGGTGCGTTTAGGACAGCAGTATATATCTAAGAAAAATAAGGAAAAAATTCTCGATTTGAAATATTTTGTTTGTAGTAAGGAAGGTACAAATCCTGCCCCAAAAGCTGGTGCATTGAAGAAGTCGAATAGTAGGAAAGTGTGCTCTAAGCGTACTGATTGCAAAGCAGTTTTTCGGGTTAGGCATATTCCATGGAAAGGTTATTGGTGTTATGATTTTGTTGATGGTCATAATCACAGCCTTGTTAGTGAAGAGGATAGCGTTTTTCTTGTTTCTTCTCGTGAAGTTACTTATACTCAGCAGGTTTTACTATATCAAGCTTCACAAGTCAATCTTGGTCCAGTGAAGGGTATCAATTTACTTAGGCAGATATATGGGGACTATGATTTTATAGGAGCTAGTTCGGTTGATTGTAAAAATTATAGGAGGGATGTACTTGATTTCATAGGAAAAAACGATGCACATATGTTAGTTGAGATGTTGATGAACAAGAAGTATTTTCTTCCTAACTTTTCATTTGAGTATCAAACTGGTGACAATAATGCTTTGACGAATCTTTTCTGGGCTGATGAATATGCAAAGAGGAACTATTATGCTTTTGGCGATGTTATGTCATTTGATGCTACTTTCAGAACGAATAAGTAAGTTCATTTTTTATAACTTTTTAAGTATTAACTTTTATACTTCTGTCAAGTTATAAGTTCATCAGTTTTTAAAGATATTCAATTGTACCTTCAAAACCTAATGATCATGTCAATCACACAAAAAAATGGTGCAACAAGATGATGTTCATCGGTATAAAAATTACTTCCCGTTGCCCATCATCTTTGTTCTGGTATTTTGTGTCTGTTTGAGATTATCAATGGGATTTAAAACCTAGAAACATCCATTATATAGTAATGGTTCATCAGTTATATTATAATGTAAATGGTTCATCAGTTAGCTAATAATGTAAATGGTTCTTCAGTTATTTTATAATGGTTCATCAATTATATAGTATTGGTTCATCAGTTATATAGTAATGGTTCATCAGTTATATTATAATATAATGTAAATGGTTCATCAGTTAGCTAATAAATTATATGGTTCTTCAGTTATATAGTAATGGTTCATCAGTTATATAGTAATGTAAATGGTTCATCAGTTAGCTAATAATGTAAATGGTTCTTGAGTTATTTTAATAATGGTTCATCAGTTATATAATATTGGTTCATCAGTTGTATAGTAATGGATTATAATTTATATTTTTATAGGTACAAAATGGTTTTTGTACCATTCACTGGGATTGACAATCACAATCATTGTGTTACATTTGGAGCTGCTTTGTTGTCATCAGAAACGAAAGAATCTTACATCTCGTTGCTTGAGTGTTTTAAAAGAGCGTTTGTTCGAGCACCGAAAGTTATTGTGACTGACCAGGATGGATCAATGAAAGTTGCTATAGAGTCAGTGTTCCCGTTATCTCGTCACAGATTATGCATGTGGCATATCATGCAGAAGTTGACTTCAAAGGTATGTTATCTGATGTTTTCAAAGGTTTGGCCATTAACTATTTTTTGTTCATCAGTTAGTAGTATAAAATTAAGTTCATCAATTAGCTATGTTCATCAGTTTATTGTTGTCCATCAACTATTTTTTCATCTGTTAGTTTTTTTAATATTTTATTTATCAACGAGTTTTTTTTTTATATTATGTTCATCAGTGAGTTACGTTCATCAGTGAGTTCTATAATCATTTTGATAGTGTGTTGGGGTGCCAAAGATTTTCTCAACGTAAAAATGATCATGACAGTCGTTATACTATTCCAGATATGCACACTGAACTTGATTTAGAGCAGGAGGCTTCAGAAATATATACTCGGTCGATTTTCTTTGATGTTCAAACTGAGATTTATGCTTCTGTGATTTCATGTATGTCGGTTAGTGTTTCGGTTGATGATTCTGGCAAAAAATATGTTATACAAGATACTGGTGAAGATGAGCATATTTCTAGGCGACATCGTCAAGTGGAGGGCGTTGTAAATGAAGTTTTTTATGAGGTAACATCTTTTTTAATCTGTTCATCAGTTTTTTGTTCATCGGTTTTTTATTGTTATAAAATTACTTTTTAATCGTCATATCTTTTATTGTTCATCAATTTTTCGTAATTTACCACTGTATGTACTACTTTCTTTTTTTTGCGGTCTTGTAAACCAGCTGAAGATTTTTATCAGTGTTCGTGCAAACGTTTTGAGTCATATGGACTTTTATGTCGTCATATCTTTTATGTGCTTCGGTTGTCAAAGGTTAAAAAGTTTCCAAAGAAATACGTGCTTAGGCGTTGGTCAAAGGATTCTCTACCACCTGCATCAGTCATTCAAGCCACAGGTGATAGTCCTGATATGATCCTGCGTGAGATATTCAGAGCAGTCGAGTATTGTGTGAATCGTTATGCAGATGATCCAGATATACGCTCGCAAAGTTTAGAGATCATCGGTTCGTTAATGGCGAAGGCAGATGCTGATGTTCCTATACCGAAAAAGACTAATAAACGAGATAGGCTTGCTTCTATTCTTGGTGTGTCGCAACCGGTAGAGACCATTGTAAATGTTCCAAAACAGGTTAGTACTGTTGTTCATCAGTTAATGTTTTTTTTTTTTTTTTAGTTATTATAGTTTAACAGTTAGTTTTTATGATTTTTAAGTTGATGAACATTATTGTTTTTGCTTCATCACCTATTGATTTTTAACTATTATGTTATCACATAGGTTCATCAGTTTGTTGTTAATGTTTTGTTCATCATTTTTTTCCTTGTGTTATGATTTTTTTTCAGCATGTATTTTCAGCATTTTTTTTATCATCTAATTTTTATTACCCTGATTTGTTTTCGAAAACAGGTTAGTACTAAAGGTTCTAGAAAAAGGATTAAGAGTGGTCTTGAGCGTTCAGTTAATCCAAGTGGGAAGTCTAGGAAGAACTGTAGATATTGCAAATGTAGCATGAAAGATCATGATCAAGCCAAGTGCAATGCTATTAGAGCTGAAATTGCTACTAAGAAGGCTAGTGATAAGGCTGCTATAAAAGAGAGCAAGCAAAAGGCGAAGTTGGCTGCTAAGAAGGCGAAGTTGTCTGATATGAATGCTTGTGTTGTTACTTAGCTTTTGTTTCCTTTTTCTTTTTATTGTCAAAAATAAAGTTGTACTTGATATGTTTTTTTGATACTCTTATATATAATAAAGGTTTAGTTGTTGATATGTTTGTTCATCAATTTATCAGTTTATAGAAGCAAGTACATGTTTGTTCATCAGTTTATTAAAACTATTTGTTCATCAGTTTATTATTAATGTTTTGTTCATCAGTTTAAGAAAAATGTTCACCAGTTTAATAATAACAATAATAGTAAGTAATAACAATAATAATAATTAACTCATGTACATTTTCCATTAATTTATCAGTTTATAGAAGCAAGTACATGTTTGTTCATCAGTTTATTAAAACTATTTGTTCATCAGTTTATTTTTAATGTTTTGTTCATCAGTTTAAGAAAAATGTTCACCAGTTTAATAATAACAATAATAGTAAGTAATAACAATAATAATAATTAACTCATGTACATTTTTCAGTAATTTATCAGTTTATAGAAGCAAGTACATGTTTGTTCATCAGTTTATTAAAACTATTTGTTCATCAGTTTTGTTCATCAGTTTATTTTTAATGTTTTGTTCATCAGTTTAAGAAAAATGTTCACCAGTTTAATAATAACAATAATAATAAGAAATAATAATAATAATAATAATAATAATAATAATAATAATAATAATAATAATAATAATAATAATAATAATAATAATAATAATAATAATTAACTCATCAATTCATCAGTTTAATGTTTTTGTTCATCAGTTTGTTCATCAATTTAACTCATGTACACCATTCATCAATTTTATCAGATGATACAAGCATGTATAACATGACCAACCGACCAAATATTTCAACATACTTGACAAAAAAAACCTCAAATATTCCAGATGTTCATACTAAACAAAACATACGAATCTAAGTAACAGAACCAAACATTGTTTTCACTTAGTAACATTGGCCGTAGGAATAATATCGAAGTAGTCGCTGATACGGCTATTTATGGCTTCAACTGATTCTTGTTGGAGTTTTTTCCTTGTCTTCAAATCCAATTTCAGATATGCTTGAACTTCTTTTTCAATTCCTTCTTTGTTTTCATTGGAGTCAGATAGCAGAATCTTTGTGAGATATTTCATTCTCAAGTTCCTTATCTGCTCCTCTTGTTCTTTTCCTTCTGGTACAAATCCAGCATCATATTTTTTCATGCTTCCTTGATATGTTTCCATATGTCGCATGGCGAAAATGCCACAATCAATCACATTTTATTGTGTTCTCCATGGCATCTCAACAATGCAGAGCCTGTAATTCTTCAAGTTTGCTACGCGTGGATGCTTTTTGTTGCTCAAAAAGTTTTAAAAAAGTGCTTTCTGTAATAACATATTAATAACAATGAGTTTCGTTACCTTTTTAAACACATTGGTGAAGATAATTTGAAACGGTTGAATACTTACCAAATTACCCAGATTCCTCCCATATCTAACGTGAATTTGAGGATCTTTCAAATTGAAGCAGACAACATAATAATGTTCATCATTGAGCAACATAGGGAAAAATACCTGCCATACATGGAGTGTTCATCGGTTTATTTACATACTTTTGTTCATCAGTTTTTTATCTTATAAGAATTAATACAAATAAAATTGTTTACCAGATCTATTTCAAGAATAGATTCATAATTTGACAATTATCACATTATTCATGTTTTCCTCAAACTTGTTATACACCGAAGCCTTCATTATATCCTCTTGCATCATCTTCTTTGTCTGTTTTTCATCAAAATTCATAAGAGTAATTGGATTTAACTAATGAAAAATATTTTGTTTCTTTTATATAACTTACAATAATCGCTGTACTGCAGAATAGTTTTTTCAACGACTGAGGACTTTTCCTTTTTTCACCCATATTCAGTAAGTGTGTCCACATGTCAATTACCGCAACAATTACTTCATTTCCAAATTGCAAGCTCTCAAAATGTATTCTCAGACCATCAAAAAAGTATGACTTAAACAAAATATCACTGCCAATTAAATGGTTCATCAGTTAGCTAATAATGTAAATGGTTCTTCAGTTATTTAATAATGGTTCATCAGTTATATAATATTGGTTCATCAGTTATATAGTAATGGTTCATCAGTTATATAGTAATGTAAATGGTTCATCAGTTAGCTAATAATGTAAATGGTTCTTCAGTTATTTAATAATGGTTCATCAGTTATATAATATTGGTTCATCAGTTAAATAGTAACGGTTCATCAGTTATATAGTAATGTAAATGGTTCATCAGTTAGCTAATAATGTAAATGGTTCTTGAGTTATTTTAATAATGTAAAATAACTGCCAATTAAAATTAATATAATATTTTAGTAAAAAACATTCCTATTTTTTTGCTTTTGATGAACCAATATAAATTTTAAATTCACGAGCATAATTTAGATTACTTACTCTACATTTCCTTGTGCAGAGAAGATAGTCTCAAAGAACCTTTTTTCGTTGTCATTTGGTTTGTTTTTCATGACCACCACTCTCTGTAAGTAAGGAGACTTGAGTGCTTCTGTCGGCTTCACGTTTCTTTTTCCCAAGTCTTCTTCTTTTTGCATTTTTCTTTTTTGTCCGGCATTTTAGCTTATTAGCAATTGTATTGAATGAACTTAGCTGGGTGGTTTTCAGTTTTAGTTCAGGTGTTTCGCTCAAACATGATATCCTTTTCAGTTTTTGTTCTGGTGCTGCGCTCACAAATGATATCGGCATTATCATCTTGGTCTTTGGTGTTGAAAATTCTTCAGGTTCAGTTGTTTCAACTTTTGAAGCATCCTTCAGAATTTTTTGCCAAGTATCCTTATCTACTGCTTCTCCAATCATGACTGATAATGGGTTCAAGAAAGATAAGTTGGCAATTAATTCATCCACACTAATCACTGGTTTTGTCTTTTCATATTAAATGATATCCAGACTCTTATTTTTCTCCACCTCTGAGATATTGAACAACGGGAATTCTGGTTTTTTCATTTCCTTTTGACCTTCTATCCGTTCAAAATCTTTCACGAATTCTGGATCATTGAACATTTGAGTTAGTGTTGGTTCATCAGTCTTTGTTGGTTCATCAGCCTGTATTGGTTCATCAGTCTGTGTTGGTTCATCATCCAGATCCTCTTTATGTTCATCAGTTTCTTTAGCTTCTGGTTCATGTTCAGAGCCATCTTCATCAACATCTAAATCGGCTTCTTCACATTGAAATTGTTATTGATGAACAACAATTTCCTTCGAGCTTTCACCCACTCTGTTTACTAACCTATTCATCCATTCATGTACTCCTAACAAAGCTGTATGTCGAGGGTATTTTTCCAATGCAGCTCTTAACATGTCATCAATTTCTGTTTTCAGCTCTTGAAATATTATTAACATGTTCCTCAATGAATGGTCAAATTCCTGTTATTATTTAAAATTTAATAAATATGATATACAAAATAATTATTACTCTAAGATATATTAAAGATTTTTACCTCTGGTGATTTGAATTGTGAATAAATCCTTTGAAATTCTAAAACCATCGCTGATAATTGTTGTGTGAGCTTTAATACTGTCGATGACAAGCTCTTTTGTTCATCTGTTTCTGTTACTTCAGTTCCATCAGTTCCGGTCAATGGATTACGAGTTTCAACACTTTCATCGTTCCCGATCATTTGATTTCCAGAATCTGTTAAATTATTGAATGAAATTTTAAAAATATATCTTGACAACTAATCTATGTTCAATATAAACAAATTTCAAATATCACATAATTTTTTTACCGGACATATCTTCATCAGACCATTGTTGCTCGCCAATATCATCTATATGAACACTCGTTATGTCTTCCCTTGTATGAAGAGTATCATGAAGTGCTTGACCTTCAAATGTATCTTGTGCTGCAATGTCACCATCAATCACAGGCTCTTTCTCCCCAATTTCAGCTTCAAACTCAGGCTCTTCCCTCTCTAATTCTGTCATCACTGATTTTCTTTTCAATTTTCTTTTGTATTCTATTACTCTTGCTCCTTTTTCAACAACAAAAAGGTATTTTTAATTAAAACTGTTTACACAATTCATCATTAATATATACATACCAATTCTTACCATCTTTATCAGCTTTTTCCACTTCATATATGTTATGTTGTTCTGCCAGTACTATTTGTTTTTCTTGTCCATCATCCACTGTTACAAGTTATTTTAATTGAAACTGATGAACATATATGTTTTTAACTAATGAACATATATTTTATTAACTGATGAACATATAATAAAACTGATGAACAAATAATAAAATCATATGTTCATCGGTTATCAAATTATTATACCTTCTTTAGTATTACAACCCTTCTTTGAATCACTCTTTGCTTTTTCAACTTCTGCAAAATAGCAGCTAATAAATTTTTATTTAAAGACGTAAAATCACATTTTTTTTAAATAATATGCTTACCTTTAACTTTTTTCTTTTTAGTACACAGTGTTTTAATCAATACGGTTTCATCTTCTGCTAGCGTCAGTTCCGCTATAAGAAAAAAATAGAATATAAGTTAGATGTAAATATAATAAAATCATGTGTTCATCAGTTCATCAATTTATTATACCTTCAGTTGTTTTCTTCTCAGTAGTCCCCAGTTCTTTAACCAATGTCTTTGTCATTTTTGGTTTTTTTGAGGGTACTACATCATTCTGTATTTCATTAGCTCCAACATCGTCCATTTCTTCTTCTTCTTCGTCGTCCATATCTTCTTCTTCGTCAGTATCTTCTTTGTTTACCATTTTTTTTTCTGTCTTTCCCAAGCATCATCTCATCCAATTCAATAATCAAATCTGTTTTCCAGTATTTAAAAGCTGGATATTGTGGATTTTTCAGGCAAGAATTGGCGAATATCAACTGCATTTTTTAGTTAATACATATATGTTCATCAATTATCAATTAATACATATATGTTCATCAGTTAATACATATATGTTCATCAGTTATAAAGTGATAGGAATTACCTCTAGTAACAAGAGTGGGCCAAAGAAGCGCGTCTTTCCGCCCTTCCAAATTGATCTTAGTGACTTCAGATAATCCAACATGTATTCACACCAATCCATTTCTTTCACATTTTCTAGAGAACTTAAAGATGGTATAATGCTTAGATTAAGAGTCCCTGTTGAAACCACATGCGCCAAAATAGTTGAAAACATGACTAAAAAATTCAACTGAAATAGCCTTCCAGCGTCATTTCTCTTTATCTGAATCTTCATTCTTTTGAGCAAATGTTTATTAGCATATAATCTTGACAACCGTTGAATTGATTTTTAAATTCTTGGTAAACAGTATTTTCTCTTTCCTTCAACACATCACGTATTTCAACTTCAAAAACGCCCATTGGTAATCCAGTTGTCTGATGAACAACTTCAGGGGCAACCTCAATAGATTTACCAAATACCTTCAAGGTTCCTGTTTCTGCATCGAACCTTTTTAGCAACCAATATCCTAAACGGCTTGGCATTGCATTAATTCCAAACTCCAACATTGATCCAAACCCTAAAGATGTAATCGCTTTTTTGGTCATCGCTAAATCCTTAATAACTTCAAATAATGGACCTGGGAAAGACTTTATTAAAACCCTATCAAATGTTGAACCTGGTTGGCGAAGTTTTTTATGCAGTTTAGAATCTATGTCATCGAAAAGAACTGGTTTAGATGAACTAGAAGTTTTGCTGAAACTTTTGTTTTGAACTTGTTTCAAACCGGATTGTCACGCTTTGCGTTTAAGAACCTTAGAAACTTCTTTTTTTTTTCCTAAATGCATCCTTTACTTAAATCATCATCACTTGGTGAATATGCTTTTACTGGAATGCATTTCTTTGCCTTCTTTGAATCTGTACATATCAAACAAAACATAATACATTTATCAGTAACTGATGAACCAAATAAAACCGTGAACAACTAATTGATGAACATAAAGTTGATGATAATAATTTAAACAAAAACATGATGAACAAAAGTTGTTGGCAAGTCAATAATCTTCGCAAACTATCACTATCAATAACTGATGAACTAGGATATTATCATGTTACTGATGAACATAGCATAGACTATCTAAGACTATTATCATCTAACAAAACCAAACAGCATAATAATCTTCGCAAAGAACCACTATCAATAACTGATGAACAAAACCAATAACTGATGACAAGCCCTTTTTATAATCAAACTGATGAACATAACACAGAGTATCTAAGACTATTATCATCTAACAAAACTAAACAGCCTAATAATATTCGCAAACAACCACTATCAATAATTGATGAACAAAAACAATAACTGATGAACAAGCCTATTATACTACCTTATAATCAAACTGATGAACATAACAGACTTTTTAAGACTATTATCATCTAATAAAACCAAACAGCCTAATATTCTTCGCAAACAACCACTATCAATAACTGATGAACAAAATCAATAACTAATGAACAAACTATTTATAATCAAACTGATGAACATAACATAGACTATCTAAGACTATTAACATCTAACAAAACCAAACAGTCTAATAATCTTCGCAAACATCCATTATCAATAACTGATGAACAAAAACAATAATTGATGAACAAGTTTATTATAATCAAACTGATGAACATAGCATAAACTATCTAAGACTATTATCATCTAACAAAACCAAACAGCCTAATAATCTTCGCAAACATCCATTATCAATAACTGATGAACAAAAACAATAATTGATGAACAAGTTTATTATAATCAAACTGATGAACATAGCATAAACTATCTAAGACTATTATCATCTAACAAAACCAAACAGCCTAATAATCTTCGCAAACAACCACTATCAATAACTGATGAACAAAAACAATAACTGATGAACAAGCCTATTTATAATCAAACTGATGAACATAACATAGACTATGTAACGTAAGACTATTATCATCTAACAAAACCAAACAGCCTAATAATATTCGCAAACAACCACTATAATTAACTGATGAACAAAAAAAATAAGTGATGAACAAGTAACTGATGAACATAACATATACCTTGTAACAATCTATTTTCCCACTTTTTAATGAATGCAGTACCTTCATTCCCGGGGAGTTGCAGACGGTCGTGTATGTTTTTCGATCTTTTTTCCTTGAAGAGTTCTTCTATTTTTCTGTCATCTAAAAATTTAAATAAAATAAGATTAAAATAATTCTAATTCTTCTTCCTGAACAGCCAGATACTTTATTTCTCCATCATTTTTATTTTTTTTCCCTTATTTGCTTAAAAAATTAAATAAAATAAAATTAAAATCAGATTATTCAAAAATAACTAATAAACTAACAAAAAACTGATGAGAGACGAATGCAAAAACTAAAATTAAAAAAATTAAAACAAAATTAAACCAAAATTAAAAAATAAATCATCAACTTACTTTTAGTTTTCATCTTTCCGAGTGCAAATCGTTCACTTTAATCCGTAAATTTGAGTGAAAATCGGGGTTTTTTTATCGGAATAAACCCTAATTTAGATCCCCAATTTAGAGAGAGGATTTTAGAGAGAGGATTTGAGGGTTTCGGTGTTTTTTTGTGAGAGAGAAATGAGGTGGGAGGGAAGTGAATAGGTGGGAGGGAAAGATGAAATTACAATTATACCCTTCTATTAGTAAAGTCAGCTTCTTTTTTTCTAGTTTAAATCCCGACCGTGGGATTGAAATCGGACGGTTAGTTTTTGTTTTTAGACTTTTTAATTTATGCACCCTTTGCAAGGGATCGCATCTCAACTTCTATAACATTAAGGCTAACATTGAACACATTAGAAGACAACTTTAAACAAGGACGTTTAAAAACTGCAAATGATAGTACAACTACAATAGTGCAATGTTGATAAAAATAGCAGGTAACCACTGCATTACAAAACACAACATCTAAACTCAAACTGGCAAAAACAAAGATTAAGCAGCTCTAACTGCTATAAACTTTGGATGTTCATGTATAAATTCTGCACAAACTCTTAAAACTAACTACTAATAGTGTTCAACCAACATTGTATTCATGGATAAATTATAAAAACAACATATTGCCCATAGCATGTATAAAAAAATCTATAACAATACTTTGAGAATTTTAATCCTCAAATGGCCCGGTAATTTCACTACCCTTTTGGTGAGCGTTTTGTTCTTCGGTTGCCTTCTGGAGTAGCATGAGGTGATGGAGAACGACGTTGATGTGAAGGTTGTTGGGAGTGTCGATATGGTGATGAATGAGACGAATGTACTCTTGGTACCTTTGGTCGTTCATTGATAGCATCAAGTTTTTCTAGCTTTTCAACTATTTCTTTCATTGATGGTCGGGTCTTTGGTTCTGGTCCGAGACATGTACTGGCTAATTGAGCAATTTGGCTTGTAGCTTTGGAAGGGTATCTTCCTTCGAGACGTGAGTCCATTACTTTCTTCAGCTTCCTTCCGTCAGTTAAGAATGGTTTAATCCAATCAGTTAAGTTGTGTTTATCTGCTGGCCGGGTAGTGTCCAGTGCCCGAAGTCCTGTTAGCATTTCAACTAGTACAACTCCAAAACCGTACACATCGCTCTTCACATACAAGTGTCCTGTTTAACAAAACAAAACAGTGTATTAGAATCTTTTATGACAAAATATAGACTAAATTCCAGAAAAGGTGTACATGTGATTTGCTGAATATAACAAAAATCATCGCTCAGATGCAACTTGCATAAAATGATCAGTAATTACAATGTTTGCTTTCACTTTTGATTCCTCATCTGTTACCCTTCGAGGAAAGTGAATCCAAACAGTATAGTTAGGGAACATGGAGAATAGTATCAATGAGGGACGATTTATGCAATCTATTTCAACTTAGAAAATTCAAAAATTTGAATCTATAGCTCTATATTAGGTAAAGTGGTGTGGTTACCTGTAGAAACATACTCGGGAGCAGCATATCCATAAGTTCCCATGACACGTGTTGTTACGTGTGATTGACTAGCGGATGGACCAATCTTAGCAAGCCCAAAGTCTGATAATTTTGCATTATATGACTGCCCAAAAAAAGAATAAAAATGATTAAACTGAGACACACAAAGTGCTCATAATCTTGAACAAATTAGTAGTAACTTAACTTACCCCATCAAGTAATATGTTGGACGCTTTGAAATCTCTATAGATAATTTGTTTCTCAGAAGCGTGCAAAAATGCCAAGCCCCGAGCTGCTCCTATTGAAATCTTGAGCCGAAGATCCCACGGAAGTGGCTGAACCGTGGAGCCTCCTGTGGAATTCAAGCAACATACATTTATTCTCACGTCTTACAAAAAGAACCAATAAAATGATGATATTAGCAACATATGTAAAAGTTCTTACTTCCAAATAGGTGGTTTTCCAAGCTTCCTTTTTGCATAAACTCATATACCAATAGCAACTCAGTACCCTCGTAACAGTATCCTAATAGTTTAACCAGGTTCGGATGAGAAAGCCTCCCTAGAAAATCCACTTCTGCCTGCTCAAATGTAGCGTGAAATTCATGAGTATTAACATCCAAGACCATTTTGCAAACTTATAAATATATAATATGCATGTTGTAAAACACACTTCTTCATATGGATAAGCTAAAGCTAGTGAATGCAGTTAATACTGTAGTTAAAACATTTACTTACCTGCCATTCTTCCAATCCTTGCATGCTCTCAGAGTTCAATTTCTTGACCGCAATTACAGTACTTCTTGAAGTGGATTTGTCTTCGAGCCAACCTTTATAAACCTTACCAAAACCACCTTCACCTAAAACTGTATCACTTCGAAAATTTCTAGTAGCAGTTTTGAGTTCAGCAAAGCTGAATAACCTAAGATTGGGATGGGGTAAGATGAGGCCCCCTGGCCCTATAGAGTCACTACCGCTAGCTGCTGAGAACTGGCTGCCAGTGGAGAGTTTGCTGCTTGCTCCTGATGATAATGAGTTTGTCGTAATGGTAGTCTGTGAAATGGCTGTTCTCGTATGCAATTCAACAGCAAAATATTAGATTGTTGCATTGATGCAGCATTCAAAGAAGGTGTTATTAACGTAAGATGTTTAATGACATAATTAGCACAAAATAGCTTTTGGATGTAGTGATCTTGCTAAAAGTTGTGATACACTGATACGGCTGTTTAAGTTTTTGGCAAATTCGATTATTCAAGTAAATAAACGTAAAAATGACCCGTAAATGTTGAGATATTACAAATCCTAAACTGATTATCTTGACCCCTGTATTAAGATACTCAAACGAGTCTCTCACTATACCTAAACTGGTTATCCTTGAAAATGCAATAATCAAATAATCACTTTTAAAACGCAATGACAAACACCGCGCCCTATTCGTAGAAAGTCGACTATAAGTCAACTAGGAAAATCCATTTATGTAAAGACAAAACTCATATAAAAGGCATAACTTAGATACTTTCTTAAAGTGGGATTCTATACTACATGACAAACTTAAACATGAAATAAATTAAGTTTTGGCAAAAAAAAAATGAACAATGGGAGTTCTTGGAATGAGATTTCATAAAAAACAACATTTCATACAAGTTTTGTAGTAAGTCAACTGATAAAACAGGACTCATGAATATAAAAATCAACAGAAACAAAAAAAATCCAGAACATACATACAAAATTTTAAGAGAAAAACAAAATTAGCTCTTCTTGAAGTGAGATTCTATACTAAAAAAGAAACAAGATTCATATGCAATCACACAAATTTGACAAAAAGTCAACATAGAATTAGAAACCCATAAATAGTACTGTCACAAAATCTACCAAACCCATGAATATTATCATATAATCTTTTAAACCCATTAATATTATGACATAATCTAGCAAACCCATAAATATATTATCACATAAAGATATGATATGAGGGGTGCCATGCATGTACCTGAACTGAGATTGCCAGTGGTGTTAGGGGTTGGATTACTGGAAGAAGAAGAAGAAAAACAAATACCCATTTTTATTTACAATTTGTAAAACTCAAGTTTTGAATATAGAAAATCAAAAGGCCATCAATCTTCTCCTACTTCTTCTTGAATGGATATCATCAAGTCTATTAACCAAGTCTTGGTTTAGATAAATAAAGACAGATTCTTGTTCATTTCTTTGACTAGCTAGCTGGACTTTGACTTTGCATAAAACGTTTTTCCTTGTTTGACCATTTTGCATGAAGAAGAAATTCAAAAAATGAATGGTGGACAGTATGAATAAGTTATGGTGTCAATATATGGATTAATAAATACGAGTAATGATCATAGTGTGTTATGTGTGGGTGGAGGAGACGACCAAGTCTATAGTCAAAGTCAATACGCCGTGTCTTTATGGAAATTTATGTAACACGACAAATTATTAAATTGCATGGTGGATTTTTCATGTTTTGCACTTACTGAGTTGTGTCTATGTCCATGGCAAATTCCAAGTTCAAACAGTAACTACAGACAATCAGCTGATAACAACTTGACTATTTACTAGTACAATATCAAAGCGGAAGAAGATCCTCTCAAGTTGAGAGGATCATTGTGAGATTACAAATGAGTTTGAAGCTAGAGTTTAAATCAAATAAAGAGCACGGAGCAATTATAAAGATAAATTTCAAAATAAATCTCAACACAAAGTGAAAACCAGGTGTGTCTAACAGTAAAATAAAACTTTAAAATTGAAAAGACAAAAAATAATTATAAGCGCACATTTAAAATGCATCGATTTGAATTAGATGCATTTTTATTCATTTAGATGTATCTCATTTAGATTCAAAAGAATTTTTGAAGTGAAAACGATGAAAAATAGTGCTAGCAACACATTTGACGCGCAAAGAATGAAAATTACATATGATTTGTCTAACTTGATTAAATGCATCTAATATATGCATATCATTATATGTATCTAATTTTAAGCTAAAAATATATTATGATGCATCTAAAAAACTAAAGATGCATCTAATTCAAATTGATGCATCTATAATGTGTAGTTATAGTTATTTCTCATCCTTCTTATTCTAAGATTTCATCTCTAATTCAAATTGACGCAGCTAATTCAAACATCATGCAAGTTCGCTTTTCGTATAAACGAGGCATATTTCTAAGATGCACTACGAATGTATTGCGATATTTTATTGGTTCTTATTATGAACCATCCTGCCTTTTATGATTCCTAAAAAAATAGAAAAATTACTTCTAGTGTGCTAAATGTCACGTTAGTTAAGTTTATTGACAGTAGTCAATCATTGTAAATTTTATATGGAATTTGCAAAAGTAATCGAAATGTGTATAAACAAAATAAGGGTCATACAAAAGAAGATATCACAAACGTTAATGTCATCCGCTATAACTACAATAACAGTGGTCGTATAAAATAAGATATTGCAAGCAAAGTACTATTTTTTTTTTAAATATTCAATATGTTCCTTGTACTCCTCAATTCTTTTTTGGTTTCTTTTAAAATCCTGCAAAACAATGTCACGTTCATTTTAAGCAATTTGGAGTTTTTTCCTCTTTGTATCGATTTCTGCCATACGCAATTAATAGTCTTGAAGCAGAACTTCCATCTTTATTTTTAGTTTGTTAGGGCATGCTTGGTTGGTGGTATTAAAGAGTGAGGAATGGGAAACATAATCATTAACTATGCTTGATTCAATATAATGGAATGGAGCATTACCCAAAACAAGGTAATCAACCATTACCCAACAAAATGGGGGTATGGCATTACATTCCTTAGTATTTATATTTTCTTTGTCATTGCCATTCCTTGATTTGAACCAAGCGTCCCCTTAATTCAACTAACATGCAGCTCAATGAGTCTGTGTGTCTTGTCACTCATGTACATTTTCTGGATGTTAGGTGGGAGCGGTTGACATGGGGAGCGTGGAAGGGATGAAGAAGAGGTTACCGCCATTGTTTTGTAAGGAAATGGATGAGTGTGGAGGTGATGGTACAATTATTTTAAAAAAGTTATGGTACAACTACAAAAGGTTTACAAAAAAACATCCACAAAAATGAGGTGTTATGTTTTAATTAGGTTAATCAAAGAGAAAAGAGATAAATTATTGCAAAAGCCACCAATCAAACATAACACCTTTTTCTTTTTTTTTCTTTTTTTTTTTTTATTTTTTTTTTGTTGGTAGCATAACTCATATTAAAAACACAGTGGAAAGGATGATACGGCTATATGAAAAACATATTGGTACGAGGTTGTTTATAAGGGGACGATACACCTTCGTAACACATTCGCAACTAAATTAGCAAAAAAAATATGGCATATGCATATATATATATATATATATATATATATATATATATATATATATATATATATATATATATATATATATATATATCCAAAGATGCAAAATTGCATATACATTTAAAACATACATAAAAAGTAAAAAACCATTGTACTCATGCATTGTATATTTGTACCAAGGATGTATATGCAATTATTCACCTTTGAAACATCTTCGAAAATAAATTAGCGAAAAAATATATTAATAAATGGTAATAACTACAATTAGACAGACCGATTTCCCAATGCACATAAACTAAATACATCCACGATACATTCGTAGTTGGCTCTCATTACATTCGCAGTACGAATTAATTAAAATAAAAGCAATTACTCTAACATCATGAGCACCATCTTTAACATTCTAAACCGTTCACGTCTTTCCAAAACCACCGTTAAAGAAGTGTCATAACTCAAAAGACGACTTGTATCACTTGTGAAGAGCCAGCTCCTGGTAGTAAACTGGTGCGCCAAAAATAAAGTACATTTGTTGAGTAAATATTTGTAGGCAATTCACAATGTGTATTTTTAAAGTGAGAGGGCATAATTGATGCTCATCGGAATCCTTATGGGTCATTTGAACTCCTTTGTTAACCTTTGATAAAAACATCAAACATTTTATGGTTGTTGAAGATATTGATGTGGTAAGATATAATCCATTGTATAACATAGTGAGAGGGCAAGGTCCGGTTGTATAAATTATTTGAAACTGGATGAGTAAATATTTGTAGGCAATTCACAATGTGTATTTTTAAAGTCTAACTTATAATTTAATGTTTTTATGGGGAAGGAAAGTCCAGCATTGTCAAATGTAGCGGGGCCCATGCCGTTCTATTGAGATAATCGTAATCGTTTCGCAGATGTCGCGAACTAGACACCATTGGGGTGTGAACGGTGTCCCATTGTTTGTCGCGTGACTCTCACTTCACAACTTGATCGCTACATCTCTGGTTTCATTCTGGTCGGAATCTGGTGTGCATGAAAATAGACGAGACGGGTGTCAACATGATTTGAATGAGACGGTCGTGAAGATTGTGTCATTTTCGTGAAGAATGGAGGTGCGTGCGAAGAGATATGGGAGATATGTGACGTTGGGAGAGTAGTATGCTATTAAATAAATTGATAAATAGGTGAGGATGTGTCGTTGTGGGAGTATTAGGCTATTAAATAGAATGATAAATAGGTGAGAAATAGGTCTCCGGTTGATGCATAATGGTAAACTTGGCAAAACGTGATTCAGTTTCCTAGTCTTAGCAATATGACACAAAGTTTAGTTAAATTGAAAATAAAGGTCACCTTGAATGTCAGTTTTGCAAATTTTCCAAAGGGCACAACTTCCATGTATTAAGAAATTTCTAGGAATAAACTTGATCGTTTGATTTTCTTTTCAAAGAAACTGTCTTTTATTAAAGCACCGAAGTTTTAGCATTATGACACAAAGTTGAGTCAAGCTGAAAATAAGTGTCATCTTAAATGTTAGTTTTGCAAATTTTCTAAGCGGTACGGCTTTCATGTCTGAAGAAATTTCTAAGAATAAACTTGGTCATTTGCTTTTCTTTTCAAAGAAACTTTCTCTTATTAAATCACCAAAGAAAGTACAAAATTATCCTATCTATTCTGTATTTTTTTTTTGGGAATTTACATAAATGGTCTTTGTAGTTGACACAAAATTGCATATTTGGACAGGGACCCACCTAAATAGTTATTAAAAATCACAAGAAAACAAATCTTAATCAATGTCTTAGGGCATTGGTTAGACATTCCCACTTTTTTTTTTTTTTGTTCATTTGCTTTTCTTATCCCATCTATCTTTTTTCTTGGTCATTTGCTTCTCTTTTCAAAGAAACTGTCTCTTATTAAAGAACCAAAGAAAGCACAACATTTTCCCATCTATCTCCTTGCACTTTTCGTGAGGCCGGCCTAGAAAAAAAACGAATGAAAAATACACAATGAAGACTTTGCTTGCTTTTTGAACTCTTATTTTTAGAGTATTATTTTATAAAGTGATCACATATATGTATTTTGCTAAAGGCTAAAAATAAAAACAAATTTACATTTCAAATATCCAGTTTTATTACATACACGCAGACGCAATTACTACAAGGTGGTGTTATGTATCGACAATGCTTAATGATACACATGTCACAAATCTAAGCTAATGACAGTTTTTTTTATTAGTTCGAGTAAAAGATTATAGTTTTTGGCAGGGCAAAGGCAGAATAACTTTTGCGCGGGTTTAAAGTTGAGATTGTTCATGTTTTTATATAAACTTTTATTGCTATAATTATGCTTCAATTACATCAAAACTATAGTAGTTTTACATTAACCTTAGAGTTAATTGCATTTTTGGTCTCTGTGGTATGACCAAATTGCAGGTTTGGACCCTAAAACTTTGAAAGTGCATTGATAGTCCTCATTTTAAAGTTTGACTTGCATTTTTGGTCTTTCATCGGTGTGAAATGACCAAATTACCCTTGCCTTCTCCGAATAAGACAAAGGGTATTTTAGTCATTTCATTTTATCCAGGGACTAAAAGTGCAATCCAAACTTCAAAATGAGGACTATCATTGCATTTTTAAAGTTTTAGAGACCAAACTTGCAATTTGACCATACCACAAGGACCAAAAATGCAATTAACTCTTAACCTTATTTAGCGGAGTTCACAAGATATTGCTAGAGCCATTGTAGCTTTTCTTGTCCTTTTAAAGTTAAGGGTTTTTTTTTATCCATAGACTTATTTGGTTAAATTACAAAATCCGTTTATGGATTTTCATTTATTCAAAAGTGTCATTTTCAACTTGAAACTTGGAAAGAAATTTCTGTCAATTCGGAAGATTTGAGGTTTTGTTGATAAGCTGAGAAATAGTAACCAAGTTGTGATTAAATATATCAAGTAAAGAAACTTTAAAGGTTTGCTGCCGCCCAAGGTTAGATTAATTCAATAGAATAATTATAATAATTACATTATTTTCTTTGATCATTAGCATAAAAAGGTCATCATATTTGTCATTGTATGTTGCATATTTTTTTTTTCTCAACTTGACACTAACTTTTTAAATTTGTGCTATTGTGTGTATCCAGTTTGGCATCGTTAGTCCATTATACTAACGACCGTTAGTACATAACTTAAAATTTCGTTATCTTACTTTTTTATACGTTTTTATACATTATCGTCCCCCCTTTTTTTTGTTTTTTTTTTACCTTTTGTCCGTTTTTTACGTTTGCGTCCGTTTCTTTACATTTTCGTCCATTTTTTTTACGTTTTACTCCATTTTTTATGTTTTCGTCCTTTTTTTTTACGTTTTCGTCCATTTTTTTTTTACGTTTTACTCCGTTTTTTTACGTTTTCGTCTATTTTTTTTTATGTTTTCGTCCGTTGTTTTACATTTTCGCTTGTTTTTGTAACGTTTCATATATTTTTTTTACGTTTTTGTTCGTTGTTTTATTATGTTTTTACGTTTTCGCTTGTTTTTACGTTTCACCGTTTTTTACGTTCCCGATATTTTACGGTTTTGTCTGTTGTTTTACATTTTCGTCTGTTTTTTAACGTATTCGTCTATTTTTTTACGTTTTCGTCCGTTGTTTTACGTTTTCGTCTATTTTTTTACGTTTTTGTCCGCTGTTTTACGTTTTGTTATGTTGTTTTACGCTTTCGTCTGTTTTTTTAAGTGTTCGTCTTTTGTTTTATGTTTTTTACGTTTTCGTTCGTTGTTTTACGTTTTCGTCAGATTTTTTTTTTCATTTTCGTCTGTTGTTTTACGTTTTTGTCCGTTGTTTACGTTTTCGTCAGTTTGTTTATGTTTTGGTCTGTCTTTTTTTACGTTTTCTTCAGTTTTTTACATTTTCGTCCATTTTTTTTTACGTTTTCATCCATTTTTTTTACATTTTATTCAGTCTTCTATGTAAAAAATGGACGAAAACGTAAAAAATAGAAGCAAACGTAAAAAGACAAACAAAACCGTAAAAAAATCGATGAAAACGTTAAAAAATGGACAAAAACGTTAAAAAAAATACGAAAACGTAAAAAAACGGAGAAAAAAGTAAAAAAAAAAAAAAAAAAAAGACAAAACGTAAAAACCAAACCAAAAACGCAAAATATCGGACGAAAATGTAAAAAACCCTTCAAAAACATTAAAATAAAGGTGCTAAAATGTAAAAAAAGATGAAAACGTAAAAAACATAGTAAAACATAAAAAAAATTGACGAAAACGTTAAAAAAGTACAAAAATGGAGTAAAACGTAAAAAAAAGACGAAAACATAAAAAATGGACGAAAATGTCAAAACATACAATAAAAGTAAAAAATATGGACGAAAATGAAAACAAGAGATGAAAATGTAAAAAAAAACATACGAAACCGTAAAAAAACAGACGAAAACGTAAAACAACGGACGAAAACTTAAAAAAACGGACGAAACGTAAAAAACAAGACGAAAGCGTAAAAAAACAGACGAAAACATAAAACAACGGACGAAAACATAGATAACGTAAAAAAAACATACGAAAACTTAAAAAAAACATAGTAAAACGTAAAAAAATGGACGAAAACGTAAAAAATTTGACGAAAGCATAAAAAACAGACGAAAACGTAAAAAAAAAGACGAACACGTAAAAAAATAGACGAAAACGTAAAAAACAGACGAAACCGTATAAAAACGTAGAGTAAGATAACAAAATTTTAAGTTATTTACTAACGGTCGTCAGTATAAAGGACTAACGATGCCAAACTGGATACACACAATAGCACGAATTTAAAAGGTTGGTATGAAGTTGAGAAAAAAATACGCAACATATAATGACAAAAAAGTGACAAATATAATGCATTTTTATGCAAATAAACCTTTATTCTTTGAGCTTTTTAGATTGTTTTATTCTCTGTAGCTTTTTCAGCTTATTACCTTTTTGGTTTTTCTTTTTGTTATGTTATGTGGTTTTTCTTTTTGTTTTTATGGAACTCAAGTAAGTTATTGTCTTGACTTATTAATTTACGAGAAAATTATTAAAAGAGGCAAAAAAAATCAAACCTTGATCTATTATTTAGTCATTTTCAACACCATTTTCTTATTTTGGTCATGTTAAACTGATCAACTGCTCGACTTGACTGCTCAACTGCTCGACTTTGACTGCTCAACTGCTCGACTCCACTCAATTTTTGACACGTGTCATATTTTTGTACTTTTTTTTGAAAAAAAAATACAAATGAATGACACGTGTCAAAATTTGGATGGAGTCAAGCAGTTAATCAGTTGAGCATGACCAAAATGAGAAAATGATGTTAAAAATGACTAAATAATGGATTAAGGTTGATTTTTGGCCTCTTTTTTTATTTTAATTTATAAATATATTTCTAATGTAGCCTCTAAATTTGAACTTTCTCAAAACATCTAAACAATCTCTAAGCTTTAATTTTGCTAATTTTGTAATTTTTCTTTACGATAATGCCATTATTGTTGTATTATGAGCTTACAGTAAAAGTTTTTACAAGTAACCCATGTACTTACACGATAACAAATATAAGCAACTAAAACAACCCTGCAGCAATGCTCGAGATTAATCATCCTCGTATAAAAACAACAACATGGAAAATCATGTTAGTGTGCCCCAATCAGGAACCCTTTTGATTCCATCAATTTGCATCATCTTTAAAGGCAAATAATCAAACATGTCGTATAACCAATAAAAGCTTGTAGACTTAGGGCCCGTTTGGTATGTGTATGTCACCGGGTATGGTTTGAAAGATGACTTAAATTGATTGTTTGGTTGACATGCAAAGGTTTCAAAAGTTGTCAGAAAGCCAGATTCAGAGGATTCTATAAATCCACCCAAATATGGTAGGATTACACCAATTACCATCTTTTTGTGGGCTTTTGATAATTTTGAACCATTAGTACTACGTATTATTTTTTTTACCTTTTTTGTTATATTTTATTATCTTTTAATAATAAAATTATTAATTTAAATTTTATAAAATAATTTTAAATATTATTTTCTCTCACCTATATCAAATCCAAATCTAAATCTAAATCCAAATTCAAATCCAAATCTTAAACCCATTTACAAACCAAACGGGCCCTTAATTTGTAGAAAAGTAAAAGTCAAGTTCTTCACTATCCTATTCAAATGTTCAAACACAACGTGGATAACAACCCAAACCACACCATTTCTTACGTTAAACATATTATTAAGGACATGATAATTTAAGGATAGAGTCCACACTCCACATAATTATATTTACAAGGACAACTAGCCATAATTGTATGAATTAAGTAAGCTTTATAAGTTATAAAAAGGCATTTTTTTACTACTTCTATGATTACTCATAGCTACATTCAATGTTTAATTTGACTTCTTGTTCAAACTAAACACAGTTGAACACCATTTTGTCTTGGAATTAATTATTGAATGCATCTATTTAATATATGTTTGTTACTTGTTAGCACTAAGGCTGTAAACGAACTTAACGTTCAGTGAACATTTTCATTACGTTCGTTTAGTTAAATGAATTAACATGAACAAAAGTCGCGTCCGTTCATTCATATTCGTGAACTATTGATTATGCGTTCGTTAACGTCCGTTTATGTTCATTTACTTATTTATATTCGTATATCATATCTTTTAGTCATATAATTTTAAAATTGGTTTGTTTAAACAAATCAACACTTGTAAAACAATATATTGTGTATAGTTTAATAAAGTTTATGATTGTTTGTCTATGTTCATTTAACTCGATCGTTTATGTTCGTGCATCGTTCGTTTAGTGTCTTAATAAACGAAGATGAACAACTCATTTTCTTAATAAACGAACATGAACAAGAAAATTCGACCATTTAAGTGTTCGTGTCCGTTTATTTATCCGGTTAAAATTAAATGAACGAACATCAACAAGACTCTGTTCATGTTTGTCCAATTCATTTACAGCCCTAGTTAGCACAATCATCCAACAGTTAAACGATCATAGTTGTTTTAAACATTGTTGAGCCTATTGATTCACTAGTGAATTGTTCCCCTTTAGTATACTGTTAATGCTTTTTGGAAGTCCAATAGTCTCCATTTGCCAAAACCTAAGGGGGGTTGGCAATGGCATCGGTTTGGGCTCGTTATGCCCTCATGCCGAGCGGCAACACCGGCGCAAGTGGTGCGGCATGGCTCGGTTTGGAGGGAGCCCAACAATCTTTGTCGAATTGGTATGGAGAAGAGGAGCGTATGATTCGACCGTTGCACATTAAAATTCGGCCGTTGCACATTAAATAAAAAAAAATCCCCTTATAAATATACATATAATAACCAATTTCAATTCACATTTTATTCCAACTCTCATTCTTTTTACACAAACAAATCAACTACAACACTCTAGACAAAATGGCTTCATCCTCCTCTTCTTCATCCGAGGACGAGTTAGTTTTTCCGAATCGAGTCTCGAATTATTGTTATCCGGTAGTACCCTATCAACCTATTTTGCCGTGAACGATTCCATTGAAGACACGACAAGCTCAAGCACTACCGAAACCCGGCAGTCTCTCACCCGCTTTCGTGAAGAAGCATTACAAACTCTAATGAATGACTATTTCGTCGAACGACCAAAGTTACTCGACCATGTTTTTCGTGATAGATTTCGAATGAATAAAAGCTTGTTGTTAATACAAATAAGCCGTAAAAACGTTTATTTATATTTTACGATCTTCTAATATTTTGTCGATAACAAACGTAAAATCATTTTAACGAAACAAATAAAATACGTAAATGGTTTGAGCCAATAGTTTACTAACACACTTACGCTTTCACATAAAACATTAAAACAAGTATAAGTGATTTTATGATTTAATAATATATATGTACAACAATTAGTGTTTACATATTGGGTAAATATATACATAACTAGTATGTATTATTAGGGGTGAGCGCGGTTCCGGAACCGCACGGAACCGACCCGGAACCGCAAGAACCGAGAACCGAAATACTCATAATTTAGGAACCGAGAACCGGACCGCATAACATGTTTCGGTTCCGGTTCGGTTCTCGGTTCCGGTTCGGGTATTTCGGTTCTACCCGATTGAAACCGCCAAAAAAACTAAATATGTAGTCGTGAATTTGAAAAATCTTAACGTCCCGTAAAAATCCAATATATTTGAATGTTGATGTCATGTAAAATATCACCTTTCTTGCTCACACTTTCAAAGCTGTAAATATGTAATTGCAATTGTGAGCTATTTGAATAAAGTCATGCAAGTTTTCAATTTACTAAACACTTGCTACCACAACTCTAAACGAATAAAGTCGTGTTAGGATAGAACACGTCTAAAATAAAGTACAATCTAATTAGAGATGCACTAAAAGCTCAATAAGTCGATATCACATGAGTATGGGAACAAATCTTGCTATAATACATACTTCCAACCATAAAAAAAAAATAGTGTCATATGATTGCATTCAGCGATGCAAGGTCATTAAAACGAGTTCTAATACATTAATGATGCAATACCCTTTTACTTCAAGAATCAAATTGCACATATCTTACTATTTTGACAACACTTATTATACATATGAATATAGCTATTACAGTACTATATCGAAATCTCAAATGGCATACCACAATTACGAAGTGGTGAGTGGAGCACCCATTTATTTATACATATTTATCTTACAAAGTGTATTTTTTGCAACGTATGTTCACTAATCTAGATTCTTGACATATTCTAGTCATAGAAGCTCTTTCAATAACAACCCATTTGGTATGACGTTAGAAAAAGTGATGGGCAACATACCCATTGATGTGCTACTGTCGTGCGGTTCTTCGGTTCAGGAACCGATACCGGCGGTTCCGGACCAAACCGAACCGAGAACCGAAATTTGTAATATCTAAGAACCGAGAACCGGACCGCGGTTTCAGTCGGTTCCGGTTCGGTTCTCGGTTCCGGTTCGGTTCTCGGTCTATCTGCTCACCCCTATGTATTATAATGGGTAATATAAATGGGTAGAAACTTAAGTATTTGACCCATTGACCAAATACATTGAATGTAGTTGGGTATAACCCAAAGTCCATGACCCATACCCATGGAGCATGACCCATAACCCATTGCATGACATCATGCTTAAGTCATATATGGATATTATCCATGACCGATGGTTTTAACCCATGACCCATGGACTAGATGCATTGCATCTTGTAGATACATTGTATCTACTTGGATACCCACGATCCATAACCCATGACCCATGACCCAAAACCCATGGGCAAAAGGAGCGTCCCCACGGATCCCCTGGCTGAGGCCGGATCCTCAAGTGAGGATCCGTGGAACAGTAGCTATTTTTCATCTATAAATAGTGAGCCATTTCCTCATTGTTTCTCACCCCTTTCTCATATATTTTCTCTTTGACTTATAAACTCTCTAACCTCAGATCCAAGTGATCTATGTATGTAGTTTTGTTTTTGTGTGATTCTCTAGGTTCCTCTTAAAGGCGAGATCACCACCTTTTGAAGTCGAGCAAGCTCAAGTCCATGAGTTGCCATGCTTCGTTATCATCAAGACTACTGATGTTCTCTTGTTGATAGTTCTCTTTTAGTCTTTTTTCTCATTAGAAGTGTAGTGTCGAAGACATAAGTGAAAGATGTCCAAAGGGTTAAGACGAAGACATTAGTGAAAGGTGTCGAACGTCCGTATTGAAAGCACTAGTGAAGGGTGCTTAGAAGTCAAGGCTAAAGGCATTAGTGAAGGGTGCCTAGAGATCGAATCAAAGGCATTAGTGAAAGGTGCCTAAGGTGTACATTCGATATGGTGTGTTCGATGTACAAGATAGATTAGCATTGGGTCAAAGGATATTGTGTTGTGTAGTGTTGGGTAGTAGTTCCTCTATTGTAATGGAACTCGGTATCTAGCCTAGTACCGGATAAAGGGTAGACGACGTTATGATAGGTTTGGTTCTACCTCGTGGAAGAACCCGGTATCTAGCCTTGTACCGGATAAAGAGTAGGCAACGTTGTGAAGGTTTCTCCGCCACAAGGAGTTGGTGTTGTGTAGTGATTACAAACTCTCGAGTAGGTGACTCGGGGAGTGGAGTAGGGCAAGGAAATTGTCCTTGTAGCCGAACCACTATAAATACTCGCGTTGTGGTTTTGTGCTTCTTACTCTTTATCTTTTCATTACATATTTATATTTCTATTTGCTTGTCTATCAACATCCAACACACATGTTTAAATAGATTGACATAAGTCGATCTAAATAGTTTAAAACCAAGTTTTAATCGGTAAAACTATTCAACCCCCCTTCTAGTTTTCCACAATTGGCATCAGAGCTTCGTTACCAAGTTTCTTAGAGTATGTTGTACTTTAAAAACTTGATACGATCCGTGTTAACTGAAAACTACAAAGAAGGTCTTTTACAAAAACAAACATCATGTTTTAAAAACACCTTGTTTGGATGTTGATTAGATGATAACATTTTTTTCTTATTTTTTACTTAATTGCACTAACCTTCCTTGTCATGTTGCTTAGTTAAATCTCATACATATCAAGCCATAGGAATTGCTTGGTAACAAGAATACCTTCCTAAGAAGGTATCTTAAACACGAAGGAACCGGAGTTGTCTGCTGACATTTGTTGTGTCATTTGTAAAGACATTCCTAAGTGCATTAGAGGTATGATTTCCCACTTATCTCTAAATAGCATTAGCTTAATTAATAAGTATGCTTACATAGGAATTTATATGATTATCTTTTGCGCATACTCATATATTACACGTAGCCTCGTTAGGAAACTTTTCTTGCATACGTGTTGTTCTTTCGTCTAATGTCTAGACTTATATAATTTGTGTTTTATTTCACTTAATCCAAAAATCATATCTTTCTAATAATAAAACAAAACACAAATCTCAAAAATTCCTCCTTCCCCATAAATATCCCTTCCGATCATTTCCTCCACCAAACCCTCATTTTTCAAATCTTCCACTTTCAAAAATTACCTCTCATTCAAAACTTCATCTTCCTTCTCATCTCATCTCATCTCAAACCGAAACTAAGAAAGATCTTCATCATCATGGTTTACATCGCCTTCGTACTCATCGTCTTGACACTCATCGCTCTCGCGTTCCCCATGATTAAGTTTTCTTATGGAGACATATACTTTGTGTTGTTAATCTATATTGGTGTTATATACCCAATCCTTTGTATTGTTCTTAGCATTGAAATGAAATACTACTAAATGTTCTAGTTTATCTAGTTTATTTTTCATAATGTGTTTGTCGTTTCTCTTATTTTATATCGTTCGTAATTTTGATCTTGAGATACGTTAGATACCGATAATGCATGCTAAAATAAAGGTTGGGTAATATACATATCTTGGTATAAAACTATAAGATGCAAAAACCTATGTTTTTATCAAAACCCTCTTTCTGTCACTAGAGATCCACGGATCCCTGTAGTTCCACTAGCCGGATCCCTTTTGGAAGGGAACCGTGAGAACCATCATTCTGGAAATCAGTTTTTCATGCAATATAAAAACCGTTTTCTTCCTAAAAGAAATATTCCACTATAATGTTAAACATTAAGTGAGTTAATTATCATTGTTAATAAATATCTAGTAAAAACGTTAGGTAATCATTGTTTTGCCTTAAATACGTCTCATCTTATTAACTCTTCACTTCTATAGGTTTCTTCATGTCGCATGAGTATGAGTTAGACTTTTCACTCACTTGCGTTTACACCCCTAACAACTTTCTTGAACCCAACACCCATGGCAATCATGTCCGTGGGTTCAATAATCTCGAAACCCGTCACTTTCATGAAGGACGTATTGTCGACACTCCTCTACAATACGAAGAAGGTATCAATACCTCCTTCCGAACCATAGGACTAGAATGTCTTCTCGAAATTAACGAGAAAATATGTTTGAGGTTTGTATTGGAATTCTTCCGTCAAGTTGAACTCGTTCGTAACGAGGATCGCTCTCTATCTCTTTGGTTTTGGATCAAAAACCAAAAGTTTGTTATAACCCTTGGGCAATTTGCTCACATCCTCCGAATTCCAAATCATGGACAATGTGTCTTCACTGAAGATTGGTCTCTTGATTCTCTCTTCAACTATCGTGAAGAAAATAGTCCATATTGTTCACACATACCTTCCCCTCAAGACCTGACTCGCATGATATGCAAACCTCGACCCTATTACTCTGATCCAAACATTATCTATACACGGGATATCCGAGAAGAGTACAAGCCTCTTGCACTCATCCTACGTGAAAATGTTTGGAGTCTTAGGGGAAATCGAGAAATCCTTCCCGCTTGTTGTTCCCACATAATGTATTGTTTGCTAACACAACAACCATACAATCTCGCCTACTTCTTCGCAAGGCGAATTGTAAATCTTCAAGGCTCCAAGAACAAACTAATCCCTTATGGAATGTTCTTGACACGCCTTTATCATCACATCATGTACTTCCACCCTCAATTTCAAAGTCCGTTGTACGTACTTGTGAACAAGATGATGGAACCTCTAAACACATCTCTCATGAAGACTTTCTTCATCCCTGAATCGGCGAACACTCATCAACCATTTGATGATCCATCCAGCGAAAACGCTCAATAAAACTTATTTTCCATTCAAAATAGGCTCAATCTTAAGTACTCACGCTCTATCAATGTAATGTAATTTCTTTCATGAAATAAAACATTTAACATTTGATATCTCTAGTGTTCAAAACTCTTGGAAAACACTAGCTTTGAAATATGATGCTTTGTGCAACCCTTGCATACCTTTTGTAAAGGTGCTGTTTAGCAGGAAGACGGATCCCTAAGTTTGTGCTAGACGGATCCCTACTCTTAGGGAACCGTGGGATCCGGCAAACAGAAATGCAGTTGCAAACATTATACTTCAAACCATGTCTTTAGATCAGTTCACACTAGCTAAACATAGTGCCTTAGGACAAATTGAATCCTTATCAAGCTGAGTAAAAATTTTGTACTCACACATAACTCACTTAGATCACACTCAAGGCGTTTGTAGATCTATCGTTTCACCAAAACTCATTACTCTTCCACTCTTATGCTCACACATCATTCCTCACATGTTAATACATCTAGCTTTAGAAATCTTTCAATTATAGCAAATTGATTTTAGTCATCTTTACCTCATGATGGGTCAAATTATAGTTTTCCATTTTCTAGAACTTTTAAGATGTCTTCCAAAATAGTATCTTAAGTTACTATCTGGTCTCTAGGACCATTTAGCTCCATTTGACACTCTCAAGTTCTTAGTGTCATCTTTGTTCATTCATTGGTACTCATAAAAGTTCTAATTTCTTCAATAAAAGGCAATCATTAGCTAAATCTCTCATTGCCCTTGAACATTTAAGTACCCTTCCATTTAAGACACTTAGGAGGACTGAAACACTCAAAAAGGTATAGGCTTTAGACCTTACAAACATCATTTTTACCCTTTCCTAGCTGCTGAGAGCCGGATCCCTAGGATTAGCCTAGACGGATCCCTCATTGGAGGGAACCGTGGGATCCGGGTGACAGATTCATGTCAACTCTAGCTAAAACAATCATTTCAAGCTCATCTTGCTAACTTGAACACTCCATCTTATCTTAATTAAGATCCTAGATCAGTACAACTCTGAAGTTAACTATTGTGCATGCTAATCATCACATTTTAAGGGATCTTAGTGGCTTAAGTCTTGAATTCACTTGCCAAACCTCTTTCTTTATAAACCACATTACTAAGACTCCTAAATTCATCATCTTCATCCTCATTCTAAGCACTTAGAAACCTTTACAAACCTCTTTTAATCATCTCATCATGAGGAAAGCTCCTAGTGGTAATTCATCCACCCAAGGACCACCCAAGAAAATTGCTCGTGTTGTACACGAAATTTCCTCAACCGAATCATCTCCAATTAAATCCACAAATGGTAGGATCTCCCCTCCACCTATCAAATCAATCCCAAAAAGGATTGTTCTCACAAAACTACCAATGTCAAACACCACCATACTTCCTAAACCAAACAACCCCATTTCCACTAAACCATCACCATTGGTTCCTAGAGCCCTATCATTCACCACTCCACTCTCATCACCACACCTCTACAATCTAGAGGATTTTCCTCCTAGGCCATCTCATCCTCCACCACCGACAACATTCTCCTCTTTAGGAGGAATATTGGAACAAAATCAAGGTGTTGAGTCAACACTAGCTCCGACACCCTTTTCTCCGTCACCATCAAATAATCCCTTTTGGATTATGAGAAATCATCAAATTCAACCACCCGACCACATGGAAGTTGGCACCTCTCTACCACCACCATCATTCTTGGTCGAGCCATCTTCGAATGCGCCTCCGTCAATCCCTCCCTCTTTTGAGGCTCCTCAACCCGCTTCACTTGATCCTTCACATCAAGCAATTTTCTTTCTTCCATCACCACTACCGAACCATGACAAAGATTGTTATCATTGTCAACATGTAGAAAGTTTGATACATGAAGTACGTGAAGATCCACATTTCATGTTTTATCACCTCCTCGAACGTTTTGACGAGATTAAACCTAAACAAACTTGAGCTAGAGGATTCTAGTGGTGTCCTAATATCATGCGCGACTTAGATAGTCTAGTAATTCAAATTCATGTATTGTTCATTTTCTTAGCTTTTAGAGTCATGTATATCATATCTCTAGTTTTATTAAATGAAATTACATGATATTTGCTATGTTGTTCTGAGTATATGATTATTGGTCTAATACATATCTCATTTTGATGCCAACATCTTTTGGTACATCACATTTGCTATATTTTAGTTACAGACAAACGGATCCCTACATTTTTCCTAGACGGGTCCCTCCAAGGAGGGAACCGTGGGATCCGTGCAACAGAATGTAGTTGGGTATAACCCAAAGTCCATGACCCATACCCATGGAGCATGACCCATAACCCATTGCATGACATCATGCTTAAGTCATATATGGATATTATCTATGACCCATAGTTTTAACCCATGACCCATGGACTAGATGCATTGCATCTTGTAGATACATTGTATCTACTTGGATACCCATGATCCATAACCCATGACCCATGACCCAAAACCCATGGGCAAAAGGGAGCGTCCCACGGATCCCCAGTAATACACTGGACGGATCCCTCAAGTGAGGGATCCGTAGGATCCGTGGAACAGTAGCTATTTTTCATCTATAAATAGTGAGCCATTTCCTCATTGTTTCTCACCCCTTTCTCATATATTTTCTCTTTGAGTTATAAACTCTCTAACCTCAGATCCAAGTGATCTATGTATGTAGTTTTGTTTTTGTGTGATTCTCTAGGTTCCTCTTAAAGGCGAGATCACCACCTTTTGAAGTCGAGCAAGCTCAAGTCCATGAGCTGCCATGCTTCGTTATCATCAAGACTACTTAGGTTCTATTATTGATAATTCTCTTCTTTCTCATTAGAAGTGTAGTGTCGAAGACATAAGTGAAAGATGTCTAAAGGGTCAAGACGAAGACATTAGTGAAAGGTGTCGAACGTCCGTATTGAAAGCACTAGTGAAGGGTACTTAGTAGTCAAGGCTTAAGGCATTTGTGAAGGGTGCCTAGAGATCGAGTCAAAGGCATTAGTGAAAGGTGCCTAAGGTGTACATTCGATATGGTGTGTTCGATGTACAAGATAGATTAGCATTGGGTCAAAGGAAATTGATATCCTTGTTGATGTTTTTATAAGGAGTGGATCTCCTTAGGGATAGGTGTTGTGTAGTGTTGGGTAGTAGTTCCTTTATTGTAATGGAACTCGGTATCTAGCCTAGTACCGGATAAAGGGTAGGCGACGTTGTGATAGGTTTGGTTCTACCTCGTGGAAGAACCTGGTATCTAGCCTTGTACCGGATAAAGAGTAGGCAACGTTGTGAAGGTTTCTCCGCTACAAGGAGTTGGTGTTGTGTAGTGATTACAAACTCTCGAGTAGGTGACTCGGGGAGTGGAGTAGGGCAAGGAATGTGTCCTTGTAGCCGAACCACTATAAATACTCGCGTTGTGGTTTTGTGTTTCTTACTCTTTATCTTTTTATTACATATTTATATTTCTATTTGCTTGTCTATCAACATCCAACACACATGTTTAAATAGACTGACATAAATCGATCTAAATAGTTTAAAACCAAGTTTTAATCGGTAAAACTATTCACCCCCCTTCTAGTTTTCCACACTTGTTTTTAAGAATTGATGGTGATGTTGAAGCGAGATTTGAATGGTTTCAGGAGGGCCAAGACGCGAGGGGAAAAAAAAGTTTCACGGCGTTACAAAAATGTACATCGGCCATGCGACAACTCGCAACGGGTGAACCTCCGGATTGATTTGATGACTATTTAAACATGGCACGAAGAACGCCAGGTTAACCTTCTTATATTTATTTTTTTAATTCGGTTTTTTTTATAAAGTTTTCGTTTTTTTTACTATTAAATATTTTGTAGGAGAATGCCTTGATCATTTTTGCCATGCGATAATTGAATTATATGGTCGAGAGTTCTTACGTAGGCGAAAGCCCATGACGTTGCACGGTTATCCGAGGCACATGAAGAAAAACAACACATTCCTGGAATGCTTGGTAGCATTGATTGTACACATTTCGTTTGGCGAAATTTTCCTAGACATTTGAAAGGCCAATATAAGATAGGTGATCACCAATACCCGACTATTATGCTTGAAGCCGTCGCTTCAAATGATTTGCGGATTTGGCATTCGTTTTTTGGTCCTCCCGGTGCAAACAACGATATCAATGTTTTGAATCAATCTCCATTGTATCTTACGGTGCGAAATGGAACGGCGCCAAACAGTTCATTTTCTCTAAATGGACGGCTTTACAAATGTGGATATTATCTTACCGATGGAATCTATCCTACGTATTCAACGTTTGTTAAAGCATATAAGTATCCCACTGACCCGAAGGAAAAGAGATTCAAGAAGCTACAAGAGTCTGCAAGAAAGGATGTCGAACGAGCTTTTGGGCATCTTAAGGGAAAATGGATGATTCTCAGTCGTCTTCTCCGGGCTATGTCGGTCAAAAAGATTCGACAACTCATTTATACGTGTATTATATTTCACAATATGATTTTAAAAGACGACGAGATGGCAATATCACCGGTTCATATAATGGATCAGCCGGTCGCGCCAGTTTATGACGACAGTGTAATACATGTGTTACTCGACGAAGATATCCATAACCGTCTCCGATATGATCTTACGGAGCATGTAACGGTTCAAGACTTAGCATACCTCGACGACTAGTTATTTTCTAAGTTTTATGTAATTTTGTTTTAATTATTAATGAAATATTATGTTTTTATTAAATTGTTTAATATAATTATGAATATAAAAAATAAAAAAATAAAATTAGGTGAGGTATGGAATCATGGTTGCCACTAAAAAAGTATGATGAGGCATGAGAGAGGCATGGGATGAGATGGAATGATATTATTGGTGGGTGGTGAGGTATGAGATCATGACTGCCACCACCCTAACCAACATAAGTTCCTCGATGGAATATATTGTATTGGACTGATCAATCGTATGCATATATTGTTGGCGGTAACAGCCCAGAAACAGGGCTAAGACAATCAGTAGCAACTGCAAATACCACTAGGTGGTTACCGGATATCACTTGGAATCGTGTGATCACTTTCCAAAGTAAACTATTCGACCCTAATGCCTGGGTATCACGAATATCTACTTGGGATAAGACCAAATGTAGGTTATTGAATTAGGCACAAATCAATAACCCTTTTGCTTAGAAGTGTTTATCGTTTTCTGTCTCTCTTCATGCATCAACTGACTTCCTATTTATAGGAAAATACTCATAGCTAGTCAAATGAAATTATGAGGATTAATTGGCCCATTAATTGCCTCATAATTATCCCCATTATAGCTAATATTGGTTACATGACCAATTAAACGTGGTCATTAAGCAGTTGAAACTGCCACTTAAATAGGTCAAAGCTATTACAAGTTGTTTATGATTCAGTGATGAGCAAGTCACTGATAGGGTTGCTCACTGAGTGAGTTCACTCAGAAGTTCACTCACTGATGACATGAACTATCATGATACTACTCCCTGATGAGATCCATTAGCTTATTACTCAAAGAGTTCAAAACTAAACTCATCAGCCTAATGAATACCGTTCATAGTAAACTCACTGAAGAGTAAACTCCCTGAACTTCATCAAAGACTGAATCATACTTTACCACTATAAGAGTCGTATGCTCAGGACCTTATGGGTGTACACTCGCACCTCCACCCATTACAGGTGTGAACTAATCCCAGAAGTGCACTAAATTTTCCAACAATCCTCCCAAATTTAGTTCACTTCCTTTGCATGAAAATTAAACATTAAACAAAACATGTGCATAAACGAAAATATCCTGAGGATTGAATTTCCATCTTAGTACATTACACGTTCAAATATTCGAGAATAAGAATTGAACCCTTCAACCCATTTGAATACCTGAAGATAAAATACACACAAGTTTTCAAACACTTAAAAGCTCCTGACACTTTACAAGCCATGTGTCCATATCCAAATCATAAATGTTGTAAGAGCCAAAATCCAAAGCTCCCTGAAGCGGCAAAACTTCAACATTTACATAGGTGGTTCCTCTTTATTCATGCTCCTGCCAAGCACTTTTTCAAAGAAAAATAACCATTAAGAAGTAAAGACTTCATCCTCCTTTCGCCAGTTCTCGAGCACAACCTTGGGAAGTAGATAAAACATGTGCTCCAGTCCACTGAATGTTCAGCTTTCCACATTGAACTCAGCTCCCAAGTTTCCTTAGGAGGGAGTTGGGTGTCTTAGCATTCAGTGACTAAGTTGGACTTAAACCTATCCCTTTAGCAGACTTTATAACCAAGTCTCTATAGCCGCCCCTTCGTCAAGTGATCAACTAATTTTTGTTGAGATCTTACAAACTCTATAGATACCACCCCATTCATGATAAGCTCACGAATCATGTTATGCCTGACACCTAAGTGTCTAGACTTCCCATTGTACATATGGCTATAAGCCTTTGCCAATGTAGTTGCACTATCACAACGGATAGAAATAGGTGCTATAGGTTTAGGCCACAATGGAATCTCAAGAAGCAAGTTTTTCAACCATTCAGCTTCTTTACCAGCAGCTGCTAAAGCCACAAATTCATATTCCATTGTTGAATTGGTAATGCAAGTATGCTTCTTGGATGCCCAAGAAATTGCACCTCCACCAAGTAGGAATACCCATCCACTGGTAGACGAATTGTCTTCAGTGTTACTGATCCAACTTGCATCAGTGTATCCTTCCAACACCGATGGGTAACCAGTATATGAGAGACTATAATCCATAGTTCTCTTCAAATACTTCAAGATTCTCCTGAACGCTTGCCATGATGAGCACTAGGATTACTAGTATACCTGCTCAGCTTACCCACTGCAAAAGCAATATCAGGCCTTGTATAAGTCATGGCATACATCAGGCAGCCAATTACCCTAGAATACTCAAGTTGAGATACATCCTTGCCATTATTAGGCATAAGCTTATCACAAGTATCCATAGGTGTACTCACTGGAGTACAATCAAAGTAATTGAATTTCCTCAACACCTTCTCAATATAATGAGACTGAGAGATAGAAATTCTTTTTACTTTCATGTTTAATCCTTATACCAAGGATAACATCAGCCTCCCCCAGTGCCAAAGATCAACATGTCATCAACATATAGACAAATGATGACTCCTTTACCAGATTCATCAAATTTGCTATATACACATTTGTCGGCTTGGTTAAGAACATAACCACTAGACAAAACCACTTCATCAAATTTTTGATGCCATTGCTTAGGTGCCTGCTTAGGTCCATAAAGAGACTTAATCAGTTTACACACCTTGTTTTCATTGCCAGGCATAATGAAGCCCTGAGGTTGGTTCATGTAAACCTCCTCACCCCATTCACCATTCAAGAAAGCTGTCTTCACATCCATCTGATGAATATACAGATTTTGAATTGATGCCAAAGCAATCAGCAATCTTATGGTAATCGGAGCCACGGGGCATAAGTATCAAAATAGTCTATCCCTGACTTTTGTTTAAAGCCCTGAATGACTAGTCTAGCTTTGAACTTTTCAATAGTTCCATCTACCTTCATTTTCCTTTTGAAAATCCATTTGCAACCCAAAGGTTTGCAACTAGGTGGTAGATCAACCAACACCCAAGTGTTGTTGCCCATGATGGAATCCATCTCATCATTGATTGCTTCTTTCCGAAAGCAATATCTCGGGACTTCATTGCTTCTTCAAATGTCTTGGGATCATCCTCAACAATGAAGCAATAGGAGTATTGGTCAGAGACCTCATCCCTTGTTCCTTCAATTAAATATAATTGAAACTCAAGTCCAAATGACTTTGGATTCCTGACCCTTTTGCTTTTTCTGAGCATAGGTTCAGGTTATTGAACCACAACCTCATCAGGGACCTGTGATGGTACTTCATCAGGGACCACTGATACACCAATGTCATGAGTTGCATTAGGAATCCTCAGACTTGGTCTAGGGACTGATGAGAATCTATTCTCATCAAAGTTAGCATCCATTGATTCAATTATGGAGTTAATTGAAACAGATTCATTAGGTTCTATAACATAGAATCTAAAAGCCTTGGAATGCTTAGCATATCCAACAAAGATGCAGTCAATGCCTCTTTCACCCAAAGTTTTCAGCTTTGGATCAAGGAGTCTTACAACAGCCCTACAACCCCAAACCCTGAGATAGTTCAGGTTGGGTTTCCTTTTAGTCCAGAGTTCATAAAGGGTAACCTTGTTCCTTTTGTTGGGAACCTTATTTAATAAATAGAAAGCTGTTAACATAGCTTCACCCCAGAACCCTTGACTCAGTACTGAATAGGACAACATGGAATTAACCATCTCCTTCAGACCTTGTTTTTCCTTTCGAAATACCATTTTGCTGAGGAGTATAGGGAGCATTCGTTTCATGGATAATACCAACAGACTGAAAATACAGAGTATCCATGTACTCACCTCCCCTATCAGTCCTTAATCTTTTGATCAGGGACCCAAGTTGTAATTCAACTTCAGTTTTAAATACTTTGAATTTCTCTAATGTTTCATCCTTAGTATGTAATAGATAGACATAACAAAACCTAGAAGCATCATCAATAAATGTCACAAAGTATTTCTTATTCCCCAAAGAGGGAGTGGCATGCAAGTCACACAGGTCACTGTGTATAAGCTCCAAGAGCTTAGATTCACGACTAACACCCTGAAAATGTTTCTTAGTTATCTTGGTCAACATGCAAGTTTTACACTTTTCAGTGTCCATGTCAAATGTTGAGATTAACCCATCTTTAGACATATCTTGCATCCTTTTATAGTGTACATGGCCAAGTTTAGCATGCCAAAGGGTAGAGTCAGTCTGGTCAGAGGTGGTCACAAAGGTTGAATTACCACTATCAGTGACAATATTAAGCCTGAACATTTGGTTACACAAATAGCCAAAACCAATGAAAACACCACTTTTAGACAAGACAAATTTATCAGACTCAATAACTTGTTTATATCCATGATTATTCAAAATACTACTTGAAACCAAGTTCTTCCTTATATCAGGAACATGAATAACATTAAACAAAGTTACAATCTTTCCAGAACTAAACTTAAGGTCTACACAACCACGACCATGCACCAAGGCTGTTGACTCATTTCCCATGTGAAGAATAGAACCATTATTCAGTGACTCATAAGTCTTGAACCAGCTTCTATCTTTGCACACATGAACTGTTGCACCGAGTCAACCCACCATGCAACATCATCATCCCAAGCACATAATAAGATTCAGATACATATGTAACATAATAAATCTGAAAATACTTATTAGACATATTCTGACCTTTCAGTGAGTTGGTTAAACCACCACTCCCTGAACCATTAGTGCCTGATCCATTGGCTTTACCACCAACATTAACACCTTTGCAATCTCTTTTAATGTGACCAGTTTTGCCATATTTCCAACAAGTAGGTGTTGCCTTCTTGTTAGGATCTGCCCTTGTGTTATCATGATGTTTGCGTTTGACTTTGTTGTCATTGTACCTGGTGGAGTTGTTATGCTCCACCATATTGACAACAGATGCACCAGTAGCATTGCTACTCTTTGGCTTGTCATTATCCTGCACCTTGAGAGATTCCTCAATGCGCAGATGACTGCCCAACTCAACAAGAGTTAACTCCTTCTTCATACGTTTCAAGGTATGCTTGAAATCTTTCCAAGAAGGAGGGAGTTTGTCAATGACACAAGAGACTTTAATAGCCTCATCCATGTTCATATTGTGTTGTGTAAACCTTCCAAGTATTTCAAGAAGTTCATTGTATTGTTCCATGACTGGTTTTGAATCAGTCATTTTGTAATTTGTGAAATTACTAACAAGGAACTTCTTAATTGATGCATCCTCAGCCATATATTTGGCATCCAAGGAATCCCACAGTTCTTTGAAAGATTCAAAGTTCTGATAAATGTCAAATAGAGAATCCGACATACCATTGAGAATTAGACCTCTGCATATGTAGTCATCATTCTCCCATTTGCTTCTCCTCCTGATCTGCTCCACTGTAGCATCATCAGGAATAGGAGTGGTTAGCACATAAACCACACTCATGCTTGAAAGCAAGAAATGCATCTTCTTCTGCCACCTCCTAAAGTCCACCCCTTCAAACTTGTCCAGCTTGGCAAAGTTTGAAGCCATGTGTTTCATTGCAGCAGCAGCCATTGATTATCACAAATAGTTTACTTTGATTATTGGTGGTAACAGCCCAGAAACAGGGTTAAGACAATCAGTAGCAACTGCAAATACCACTATGTGGTTACCGGATATCACTTGGAATCGTGTGATCACTTTCTAAAGTAAACTATTTGACCCTAATGCCTGGGTATCATGAATATCTACTTGGGATAAGACCAAATGTATGTTATTGAGCACAAATCAACAACCCTTTTGCTCAGAAGTGTTTATCGTTTTTTGTCTCTCTTCATGCATCAACTGACTTCCTATTTATAGGAAAATACTCATAGCTAGTCAAATGAAATTATGAGGATTAATTGGCCCATTAATTGCCTCATAATTATCCCCATTATAGCTAATAGTGGTTACATGACCAATTAAACGTGGTCATTATGCAGTTGAAACTGCCACTTGAATAGGTCAAAGCTATTACAAGTTGTTTATGATTCAGTGATGAGCAAGTCACTGATAGGGTTGCTCACTGAGTGAGTTCACTCAGAAGTTCACTCACTGATGACATGAACTATCATGATACTACTCCCTGATGAGATCCATTAGCTTATTACTCAAAGAGTTCAAAGCTAAACTCATCAGCCTGATGAATACCGTTCATAGTAAACTCACTGAAGAGTAATGATCGGTCCCAAACAGTCAGGTTTTATCACACAAGTTAACCACTTGTGAATGGTCAACCGTAATAAAATTCAAACTGCTCAGAACCAATGCAATTAAATCCAGGGGAGTATAGTGGATTCCCCGGGTCGTTAAGTCCCAACGAGGTGTGTAAACTGTAATACAACGACTGTGTGTCTTTGAAATGATATTGAATATACAAAAAACAGGAATCTGATTGACTACCACTAGGAATGTGAATAGTGATAGCTCACACAGCCTATATGTCGTTAAAAACGCGCAATCGAAACCTAAAAACTAAAAGATATACAAACGTACGTTTAACTTAAATTAAACGTAAATGTATAAAAACAAAACGATTATAACTATAGTAGAGATTTGCATGTCTTAGCGACTTAAATGCAAATTAAGTAAACTTAAAATTATTTAACTATAATTTACAAATTTATATTAAAGTTAAGAAAACCTAAAAAAACTAAAACGCGTACGAGTACGTAATAAATACGTAAATGTAACAAAATAAAAAGGAAAGGGATTATGATTAATTATACTAAGGAAATTAAATCTAATAAAAATTTTGAAATCATTTTAATTTTATATTTAAAATTGTTTAACGATTAAAATCTAAAATGCGTATGTTTATGTTTTTAAATAAACGTCTACGTACAAAAGAAAATATGAAATTGAAACAGTTTTAATCCTAAAAATATAAAAATGAAATTTTTATAAACCTAATGATAAGAGAAAATTTTTAGAAAAAGAAAATTATTTTTAAACTATTTATTTAATTATTATTAACTAAAAATTGAATTAAATGTATTTAATAATGAATTAAATAATAAGAAAATCTAAAATTAACTTAAATAAATGAAATAAAGAATCTGAAAAATCTAAAATATTATAAAATAATTTTTGAAACTGAAAATGTATTTTTTTTTTACATAATTATTCTATTTATTATGAATTATTTACTATTATTAATTACTAAAAACTTTTATTGATTTATTATAAATAATAAATGAATAAAAAATCTGAAACTTTTTACAAAATTCTAAGATAAATAAAAGAAGCTAGGAAAAATATAAAAACTATATGTTATTAACAAAAATAAGCTAATAAGCAAATAAGCTTCTAAATAGAAGCTATCACTTAGCTTAAAAGTGTTTCTTTTGGCTTTTCTTTTCTCGATTAATTATACAATGATATTATACATGTTTAATGAAAACAAAACTTTACAAACCTAAAAATAAACAAATTGTGAGCTTATGAGTCCAACAGTTAAGCTTTTGGCTTGACTGTTGGAACTCAAGCTCATAATAAGCTTGAAATAAGCTATACACATGAAACAAAAGGTAAAATAATATGTGTACAAGTCCAATAGATAAATATAAACAGGAAAATGGACTGTGGCAGTGTGAGCTTATGGTTTAGTCAGTTAAGCTTTTTGGGCTTAACTTGGATGGAGTGAAAGCTTGCAAAAGCTTGGTATAAGCTCCACACTGGAAAAGTAAAGGAAAAAATAATATGTGTACAAGTGATATGAACAAGTATAAACAAGCATGTGTACTGGATTTCACCCATAAGCTTGTAATAAGCTAATAAGCAATTCCAAATCCAAAGTACTGCTAAACCATTGCACTTAGAAAATGGGACAAACAAAAAGCTTGTTGCAGCCCTTCTTAATAAGATGTAACATGGATTTTAAGAGTTGGACCTTATTAACTGGTTGGTTAGCTTCTAAAAGAAACTAATTTCACAAGCTGGGTCCCAGGAATAAGCTTTTTGTGAGCTTATGAAGAAGCTATGTATATACTTAGTTTATACTGATGGACTGATGATAAGTTCAAGCTACTTGTATCCCTAGCAAATAAGCTGCTAGGGAAAATTAAGCATAGGATCCTAAAGTTGGGTGGATAAGCTTCACAAAAAACTAAACCACACAAGCTCATGATCACTAAGGAGCTTTTTAGGAGCTGTTGGAAATGGTGTAAGTTCACTGAGTTCTCAGTGAACTGTTATGAGTGGGCAAACAACAAGCTCTTAATTAACTTATCAAATTAAGCTCATGAGAGCTCAACAAGCACTGAAACACTGAGTATGATAGATTAGCCTCACATAAGGCTAAAAATCACAAGCTCAAGCTCAATGAGGAGCTATTTGAGAGCTTAGGAAAATCACTCAACCACACAGTTTGCTTCTGTGTGGTGAGTTTGGTGGGACAAAAAGATAGGTTGATTAAGCTAACTAGATAAGCTATAAATGTAAAAGCAAGCATAAATATAAACAACAGGCCAGAAGGGCAACACAAAGAAGCCAAGTGCACTGGATATGGCCAACTCCGCAAGCTTTTGCAAGCTCATGGTTTAAACAGCCTAACCATGGTGCATGGCAAAAATGGGTATAAAGAAGCTACAAAATAAGCACTTAAACATGGAAAACAAAAATAAACAAAAATACAATAAGCAAGATTAGCAACACAACTATAATACCTTAAAAGCACTAAATATGAAACTAAGTAACAAAGACATAATGAAATTATTAAGTTTATTCAAAAATGACAAAAGTGAAAATTTGACTTTTTACAAGAACACTAAAGTTTGACTAAACTGAATTTAGAACTTAATCTACTGACTTAATATGTTATATTAAGTTATAAGAACATGAAATAAACAAAGATACACAAGAATTGAACACATATGCAAGATTATAGGATCCAACAACCTCACAGTTCTCATATAAAGATCATCAAGTGTCAAGTTGACTTTCTAACATGCTAAACCATTTGGTTAGTGTTTCACTGAGTCAAATAGGTTCTATATAGTGTAAATCAAACAGGAACTACACCATTCACAACCATTTTCACAGTTTCATTATTAAATCCAAACAACCCTTTAATGGACCAAAATTGAAATTTTCATAACAAGTGACTGCATAAGCCCATCATCCTCAATCCAGAAGTCATATTGTGTCAAAATAGACCTTTTTCAGCATAAACGAGATGTCAAACAAGTCTAAGCCTATGAACATCAAAAATTGGCATATTGGCGTGCAATTTAAAGCACAAATCCAATCCAAAACATGATTAACCTAGATAAAACCGGATAAACAATGACAAACAACAAATGAACAATAAAACAGGAAAAGGAAAGCAATTAAGAAAACAAAACAAGAATTGCAAAATCTAAGAAAATGGCTTACAAGATGCATCAAGCTGATAATCAAAGAAACCAAGGATCATACCACACCTATATGTTGGGAATTAAGGTAAACTACTGATTCTGCCGAAGATTCTGCCGAAGAGATTCTGCCGAAGAAGAATGGATTCTGCTGAAGTTATACTTCATCAGAAATGCTAAAGCAGATATTGTGTTGCTGCTGAAAGTGCGTACCACGTAGGAGAGATAAGCTCAATATAGAGTAAAAGTCAGCGCCGTATTAAAGATAGGTTGGCGCCGTATTATGTAGAGCTTAATCAGAATAAACAAAATGATGAACAAAACAATATGATTAGTTGCATGCTTGTCTAGATGCATGCTTAGTCTATGTTAGTATTAGGAGTGTAAATTGTCAACGCTCATTAGGGTTTCTTGCCTATATAAGAAACCATGCTTAGTTTGTAATAGATAGGTTTTGAAAAAGCTTTTCTAAAGTCTTTCAAGTCTTGTAAAACATCTGAAACATAGAGTTTCTATAATCAAAAGATCCATAGAGGATCAAAGAGTTCTTAGTTATTGTAACTTGTATTTTATTTCCGCTACAAAATACTAGTTGTAGAGATCTTCTATTAGTTTGCTTGTGATTACATAGGCAACACTAACGATCTCCAGTGCTTAAAGATCTATCAAGGTCTTTGTGTTTTCAACAAGTGGTATCAGAGCCTCGAGAAGTCTCTACGATACTAAGAACATTCATTCACCATGCACGGATCCGATAATGAAACATAAGTCACCAACACAAACAACACCAACACCACTTCCATGCAACAGCTCAGTCTCTCAAACAAGAATGGTAAACTTCCTTATTTGAAAAGGGAAGAATATGAACTTTGGGCTATGAAGATGGAAAACTGGATTTCCAATATTGATTGGAATCGTGGGAGGTTGTAAAGAAAGGAAACAGTTTGAAGAAGATGATCCCCACAGGGGTGGGAAATTTATCATGGCTCCACCAAAAGCTGCGAAGAGGTACTAGCTATGCGAGAGAGCATAAAGTAAAGACCATTACGCTTCAAGCCATTCCGGAAGATCATCGTGTGATTTTCATCATATGGATGATGCAAAGGACATATGGATGGCTCTCAAAGCAAGGTTCGTTGGAAATGAAGAATCAAAGAGAATGAGGAAGTCCATGCTGAGACAACAATTTCAGGGCTTCAATATCTCTGAAGAAGAAGGCATTCACAAAGGATACGACAGGTTCCATAGGATCTTGAGTCGGTGAACCAACTGAATGCAAAACCGGATAATGATGACTGCAACTCAAAGTTCCTTCGATCGTTACCTCCATCATGGTTACATGTAAGTATTGCTCTCAAGGCTAAAGGAGGGCTGGATATGCTTACCTTTGATGAGCTATATAACAGACTCAGAACCCTTGAACCCGATGTCAACTCCTACCGTACATCTTCGATGCGGCCATGCAGCTTTTGTTGGGACATCTCACTCCAACGTGATGGTGCAAGCTCTTAGTTCCAACTATTTTCCATCGTCTCCGAGCTCCAACTACTTTCCATCATCATCTTCATCCCCTCCTCCACCACATAACCCTCGTCCCACTCCACCATGTTCTCAAGCTAGGTCTAGTAGTGTGATGGAGGATGTTCTTCATTCATTTGTTGCTGACTATGATACTCAGCAATATCTTGCATATGAAGACTTTGATCAGTTGGACCCACTTGAAATGGAGGAGATGAAACTGAAAATGCAGGTGGCATTACTGTCAGTGGACATCAAAAGGTTTGAAGAGAAGTCGGGAAGGAAGTTTGCTTTCAAGGGAAAGGAACCAGCCCGCTTTGACAGGAGGAAAGTCAAGTGTTTCACTTGTCACCAGATGGGGCATTTCTCAAGGGAATGCAAAGACAGGAAAAGTGGAGATGGAGCTAATTACCTTTCCTATCAGAAACAGCAGAAAGCGGAGCTTCAGCAGCTCTCCTCACCATGGATGAACAGGTCAACTGGACTGCACATGAACTCAAATGAAGAAGCTCATGATTCGATAAGCTTGGATTCTTGGCAAGGTGTTCTTCGGATGAAAGGCATGATCAGTTTGCCTTGATGGGACTATCTCAAGTACACAACTGTATATTTGGTTGTAGTCTAAGATACAATGAACTTAAAGAAGAGTATGATGCTATGAAACCTAAGTTTGATGAATGCTATGTTGAAAATGAAGCTCATAAACTAGCATTAAAAACAGTTGAAAGACAAAAGGTATGGTTTCAAAAGAATCAAATAGCTTATGAAGAAAAGATAAAGGTGTTACAGATCTGATCTTGAAGTTGCTAATAATTATTTAAAACTATCTGAGAAAGCTAAGAATGAAGCGGTTCGAGAACCTAGAGCTTAAAGAAAAGGTAGCTGAGGAAATAACTAGGAATAAACAATGGTTAATTTCGGTGATAATCTGCTAGAGAACTCTATAATAGTCAATCTGTAACCTCTGGCTTAGGATTAGGATTTCAAAAGTATGTAGGAGTAGAAGCTAGGTATGATGGTCGTAAATCCACACCTACAGGGTTAGCTAACTTTATTAAAGAGGGTGATATGCATGCTGTCCCTGGACCTATTAGAGGTGAATTCATGCCCACGCACTGTCCATCATTGTTGACTTTGATGGATCACATCATCTATACGCAAAAGTCAAAAGACTTGCGGACCCGATACCTCATCTAATGACTTTGTCTCTTGTTCGGACAGGTGACAATTCATCGGATCAAGGGTCTACTTCCTATGAAAGCTGTGATTCAAATGAAAGTCCGACCTTTCCAAGCCTGAGCACTGCACCCCGTCCTACTTACAAGCCTTCTAAGGAAGGCTGAGGAATCAACTTCCAAGACCGTTTCTTGAAGACTTGTCTTTAAATCTTTGAATAATCACTGTTAAAACAATTCCTTGAATGTCTCTAATTTAAGTACTTCTTCATGTAATCAAACATCTCCCTATTTGAATAAATCTTCCAAGAAGAAGACATGTTTTGTATGTGGAAGTAAATTTCATTTGATTAAGGATTGTGATTTTTATGAGCAAAGATTGGGTGCATGTGCTACTCACCAGAAACCCAAATCTAAATGGACCAATGTTGCTAATATTCCACCTTATGTCCCACAAGCGACTATACTGACTCTCATTGGAGAAAATCAGGCCACCGGACCTTATGTGCAACCAACTAGCCCATACTTTAAACATGGTTATTGGCCTACATATGTTGACTCTATGTATGCTGGGATGGGATATGGGAGCACTGCTGTGAAGCCCTCAGCAGGTTGTTCTTGGACTAACAAGGGACCCAATTATCAATGGAGGACCAAGAACAATGGTGGATCCTCTAAATACTCTTGTCCTAAACTGTGATCTCAAAGGCGGTTCAAGTCATAATGACTTGAACCTCCATTGTATACTAACAATTTGTATATATTTTGTGGTTGTTTGTAGGATCATCCCTTTAAGCATAAGAATATTGGTATTGTTGATAGTGGCTGTTCCGAGAAGCATGTCCTGGGAACAGGATATGATGCACAATTTTTTCCCTATTGAAGGAGGAGGCAATGTAACTTTTGGAGGAAGTGATGGTAGTATCACAGGGAAAGGCACCATAAAGACACCTCATCTAGATTTTGAAAATGTGTACTATGTTAAGGAACTTCAGATTTCAACTTGTTCTCTATTTCACAAATCTGTGACACTAAGAACAAAGTCCTCTTCACAGAGAATGAATGTCTTGTGCTGTCTAAAGACTTCAAACTCCCAGAAGAAACTTCAATTCTACTGAAAGTTCCGCGCACTCACAACTTATACACATTCAACCTTAATAAAGTTCAACCTGATGGTGACCTCACATGTTTGGTGGCTAAAGCATCACTTGATGAATCCACAAAATGGCATAGGAGGATGGCGCATGTGAATTTCAAGACCATTAACAAACTCTCTAACATGAGTCTTGTTGAAGGTCTTCACCAAAGTTTTACCAATGATCACAATTGTGTCGCTTGCAATAAAGGAAAACAACACAGAGCCTCTTACAAAGCTATCAATGCTATGAGCATCATCACTGAACCTCTTGGTTGCTTCACATGGATCTGTTTGGTCCAACTCAAGTCAGAAGCATTGATCATAAGTACTTCTGTTTGGTGATCACTGATGGCTATAGCAGATTTTGTTGGGTTTTCTTTCTCAGAACCAAAGATGAAACATCTCAAGTCTGTGAATTCATCACACTTGTTGAAAATCAGTTGAACAAAAGGTCAAAGGTATTCGGTGTGATAATGGGACATAGTTTAAAAATGTTGTTCTTATAGAACTCTGTGGGTCAAAAGGCATAAAAAGGGACTATAGTAATCCAAGAACCCCACAACAAAATGGGGTATCTGAAAGAAAGAATAGGACCTTAATAGAGGCTGCAAGATCAATGCTTGCAGACTCTAAACTCCACTATGTTCGGATCAAGCCGTTGGCACTGCTTGCTATGTGCTAAACAGGGTGTCCATTACTAGACCTGTTAGCCTTAATAGTTTTATTAGAAGTGATGGTCATTCACGATTAGGAACTTTGTAACGTGTGTTAGATATCGTGATAGAATAGTCAACGGGCTCGTGGATTGGACTAAGCTAAATGGGTACTAGTTATGTAAGGCTTGCCTTTATCCAATCCAACCCATGTCGAAGCCCACCGAAAAGCCCATAAGCAAAGCCTTTAGGGCATCAAGTCCCTTGGACTATAAATACCCCTCAAATGGTCATTTGAGGGGTGTGCTTGAAAGTGTGTGTGTGTGTGTTTTTCCTTTGAAGTAATACAACATATTGTGTTTATCTTATACTCATAACATACACGAATCCTATATCATTCAAGTCACCATCTTCCTTTCTTTATTTCATCTTCTTATACGTGTTTGTGTTTGGTTTAACGTGTTCTAAGCAAAACGTGGGTATTGGTTTGTGATAAGGTTGATATATCTTAGGTCCTACAATTGGTATCAATCGCCTAACAATGGTTTAGGAGTGTTTGTGTTTGTTTTGAAGGGTTACGCGTAAAAGGCTCTCGTTATACGTTTTTTGTCAAGCTTAAAGCTTTAATTTTTGCACTTTAAAATTCAAGATTCTTGTGGTTTAAGGTTTATTTGGTGCTAAAGTTTCAGTTTTTTGCAAAAAGTTCGTAGCTTTACGTGTTTTTCTTCATTTTTAAGCTCGTATTTGGTTTTTGGTCATTTCTACTCGTAACTTTTCTAGGCACTTTGGGTGAAAAAGGTCAACATTTTGGGTTATTCGAGTGTTTTAAGGCTATCGGTGCAAAAGAAATCATTTGAATCGTTGGAAATTTCTTACGCGTAGAAGTCAAAAGTCAAAACCCTAGTTTTCTACTCGTAACTATTTGGTGAAGAATCTTCGTGCTATAACTGTTACTCGCTGCTTCCCTCACTTGGATAAGTGTGTGGAACACTTCGACTTGTGGACATCCCTTACTTGTGGCGGTGTAAAGGATTTTTTGTTCTTAACCATAGTTTGCGCATAAGCTAAAAGCTTACGAGTAACTCTACGCATAACTTCAAAATTACGCGTAAGGTTTACGAGTAACTTTTGGTCTACGCATAAGCTTAAGGTTACGCGTAAGATACTTTCGCCATAAGGTTTCTACGCAGAAGGTTTCTACGCCTAAGGTTCCTACGCTTAAGGTTTCTACGCATAAGGTTTCTACGCATAAGCTTCCTACGCATAAGATCCTACGCATAAGCACCAGATCCTACGCCTAAGCCTCGTCTACTCGTAACTTCTGTTTCTACGCCTAAACTCTTTCTACGCATAAAGGTTTAAAAAAAAAAAAAAAAAAAAAAAGGAGTAATGTGAATCTCTACTATAGTTATAATCGTTTTGTTTTTATACATTTACGTTTAATTTAAGTTAAACGTACGTTTGTATATCTTTTGCGTTTTTAGGTTTCTGATTGAAAAAAGGAGTAATGTGAGAAAGGAGAAAGAAGGGGTTGAAGAATTAAAAAGAAATGTAATGAAAAGGGGTGAAAAGAAATAGCCCTCCATATTCAACCTTAGGGCAGAAACCGGATTCAATACATATGCTACTGGTTGTCACTAGATGACACCGGTATTGAAGACAAAGACGTCATGGACGGTGACGCCTGCACTAAACCTTCTAGCCACTCAATTCCTCTCAAAATGGATTTGTTTCATTCTCACTGGGAACCCTACATAATATATCGACTTTCTCTTAGAGATTGTTGATATTGAAGAAGGAGACCCTCTCCCTAGTCTCCGCTCAGGAAAACCAAAATGCACTATTAAGTCTAGAGCCACGAGATTCATCAAAAGATCTCATAGGAACACTTGACATGACATCGCTTGTTGTTCATCAATAAGGGCACAAGTGATATATTCTAGAGTCCTACGCAGATCTTAGCAATTTGCCAGAACATTTATGAGAAGTTTCACATCTATGATCTTCAGTGATTGAATGGAAATTCTGCCAGGTCAACATCAAACAAACCGACAGCAGGTCACTTCGGTAATTCCGTGGATTACGCTTAGTGTGTCTCAAACGGTCTACTGATCGTGGGGTGATGCTTGGTGTACCTCGGGCTCATCTGAACTGTATGTATACTTCGGTATATCGTGTTATCTCACTTGTGGGACTCCAGTTCAGGAACGGCCTCTGTGAGAATTAGAGACGTGTTTTCACACTATGCTGTTAACACACTCGAAGTTCAAACCTGTAAGTGCCGGAATCCGCTTATTACTAACAATGTTTTATGTTTTCTTCTTATGGAAGCTCTGGTGCGGATGGATCGTGCAGACTCGCCACATGCTCATACCAACAACACATGAAAGTTCTCATCATAATCAAAGGAGATGATTCTTCGTCAATGTCAAAGAATCTACAAAGTTTAAAGACTCGAGAACTACATCATTGGTAACCAAAAGACAAATAGAAGTGTGAGCATGGTGGAGAAAGAAATGGAGAATGACGTAGAGACACCTAACCAACGAAGTTGACAACGGCAAACAACCACATTATCTGATCACAAAGCATGAAGGAACAAAGAATCAAGACTATTCTATATCTACACGCAAAGTTCAAGCTCAAGGAAAGTAAAGATCTTATCAAGTGGAGCATCATTTGAATGACCACCCCTTAGGGGGATATTGTTAGCCTTAATAGTTTTATTAGAAGTGATGGTCATTCACGATTAGGAACTTTGTAACGTGTGTTAGATATCGTGATAGAATAGTCAACGGGCTCGTGGATTGGACTAAGCTAAATGGGTACTAGTTATGTAAGGCTTGCCTTTTATCCAATCCAACCCATGTCCAAGCCCACGAAAAGCCCATAAGAAAGCCTTTAGGGCATCAAGTCCCTTGGACTATAAATACCCCTCAAATGGTCATTTGAGGGGTGTGCTTGAGTGTGTGTATGTGTGTTTTTCCTTTGAAGTAATACAACATATTGTGTTTATCTTATACTCATAACATACACGAATCTTATATCATTCAAGTCACCATCTTCCTTTCTTTATTTCATCTTCTTATACGTGTTTGTGTTTGGTTTAACGTGTTTATAAGCATAACGTGGGTATTGGTTTGTGATAAGGTTGATAAAAGTAAGGTCATACAAGACCACAACTCAAAACCCCATATGAACTTCTCTTTGGGAAAGTTCCTGTCATTCACTACCTAAAACCTTTTGGTTGTCAAGTGACCATTCTGAACACAAGTGATCCATTGGGAAAGTTTGATGAGAAGGCTGATGATGGTTATATTGTGGGCTATTCACCTCATAGTAAGGCATACAGGGTGTACAACTTGCAAGCCAAGAAAATAGAAGAGACGTTGAACCTGAGATTTTTGGAAGATAAGCCTAATGTTCAAGGACAAGGTCATTCATGGTCCTTTGATCTTGACTACTTAACTGATTATCGGGTTACCACGACATCGGCTAACCAAAATGCAAGTCCTCAAGTGTCTCCAACTAACAATGCAGGTCCCCTAGATGATGGCTCTGAAAATGAGTTTGAAGATGATGAGCAACCCATACTTGTACCTTCTTTCTCCCCTAACAATATTGCGGGTACCACCTCCAAGGATACTGCTGATTCGAGTGATGAAGATGACTCTCATTATGCTGAGGACCTTGCTAGGCTCCAGACTCAAGAATTTGCAGCTAAGCTTGAAGCAGAAAAACTGAATGGAGAGGTTAATAATGAAGGAGTCGGTAGAAACCATGTTTCTCTGGTTGATTCTGTCACACCTACCTTCCCCAAATCTGTTGAAGGCTATCTGTTCCTTCTCAAGTATCCTCGGACTTTAGTGAACCCTATACACGCTTTCCAAAACCTTGGATCTTGGCAATCATCAACCCAAAGCTGGCATTTTCACCTCACCCTCTTATGATGCTGAATTTGAACCAACCATCACTAATCTTGATTCATCCATTGAAGTCAACCCCACTTCTACCGGAGGATCAACATAGCTCATCCTCAATCCAACATTATAGGTGATCTTTCGGCACCTTTTGTTAGAACTAGAAGGGCTATCACCGGTCCTCAGTTTGGACAGATTGCTTTTCTCTCTTATGTCTCCAACCAGCAAAGAGACAATCACGAGACCTCAAGCATTGTCTGTTTGCTTGCTTTCTCTATCAAGTGGAACCAACTAGTGTTTCTCAAGCTCTCAACGATCCAAGCTGGATCGAAGCAATGCAAGAAGAAATGCAACAATTTCACAATCAGCAGGTTTGGATTTTGGTTCCACTCCATGATGGCAAATATGCCATTGGGACAAAATGGATTTTGAAGAATAAGAGATGCTAGGGGTATTGTGATAAAAACAAAGCAAGGTTGGTAGCTTAAGGCTTGCACAAGAGGAAGGGATTGATTATGATGAAGTGTTTGAACCTGGTTGCCGAGTTGAAGCAATTCCCATTTTCTTGGCATATGCTTCATACATAGGTTTCATGGTGTATCAAATGGATGTCAAGGGTGCTTTTCTGTATGGTGAGATTGAAGAGGAGGTCTATGTCACTCAACCCAAGGGATTTGAAGACCCACGATCACCCAAATCATGTATACAAGGTGGTTAAAGCTCTTTATGGCTTACATCAGGCACCTAGAGCTTGGTATGCTCGGCTTTCATCGTTCTTGCTGAAGCATGGCTATAGAAGAGGTGCTATTGATAAAACTCTGTTCCTCAAGAAGAATTACTCAGACATCATTTTGGTGCAAGTGTATGTGGGCGACATTATTTTTGGTTCCACAAACGAAGCTTGGTGCAGGGAATTCGAGGAACTTATGAAGGGTGAATTTCAAATGAGTGCTATGGGAGAGCTTACATTCTTTTGGGTCTCCGGTTCACAGAAACCGGATGGCATTTTTATCAGTCAAGATAAATATGTGAGGGACATTTTGAAGAAGTTTGGTATGGAAGGTGTTAGGACTGCCACAACACCTTATGAAGCTCCAAAGACTAAAGCAAATAATGAACCAGATCTACCTGTGAATGTTCATACATGACAGTCCATGATTGGTTCATTGATGTATTTGATAGCTTCAAGACCTGATATTACTTTTGCTGTGAGTGTTTGTTCTCGACATCAAGTCACTCCACTTGCTTCCCATCTCAATACTGTCAAGAAGATCTTTAAGTACCTCAAAGGCCAACCTCTTTTAGGCCTTTGGTACCCAAAAGAATCTCCTTTCAAGTTGGAAGCATATAGTGGCGTGATTATCTTGGTGCAAATCTGGATAGAAGATCCACAACTGGAGGCTGCCAATTTCTTGGCAAGAGGTTGATTTCTTGGCAATGCAAGAAACAAACCATCGTGGCCACCTCAACTATTGAAGCAGAGTACGTTCTGCGCAAAATTGTGTGGACAAGTCCTTTAGATTCAGAACCAATTGTTGGACTATGGGTACAACTTTATGAACACTACAATTCATATAGATAATCAAAGTACCATCTGCATAGTCAAAAATCCAGTTTTCCACGGTCGAGCGAAACACATTGAAATCAGACACCACTTTATAAGAGATGCTTATGAAAAACATTTGATAAAAGTGGCTAAAATCCATATCTTGATGATAATGTGGCAGAATTGTTAACAAAAGCGTTTGATGGACCAAGGTTTCAACACCTCGTGGTCAATATTGGAATGTTAAACCCTTATTGCATAGTTTGAGGGAGGCATAGGCCTCAGGGGAGGCATATGCCTCAAGGGAGGATTTTGTGCAAACTCTGCATTATTTTTGTATATTAGTTTGTATTCTAACACTAACTACTAATATTTCTCTAGTCTGTTTGTTTTTGTTGTTGTGTATGTTGTTGTGTCTGTTTTTGTCTGACTTGCATTTTATGCATTCCTTATCGGATTGCTGTATATATCCAATGATCCAGATCAAAGTCATCAAGTGTGGTTCATTAGTAAATGGTCAGATAGCTGAAAGGGTGTTACTTGTTTCTTCTGATATCATATACTGAAGCATACAATTTGATTCCACTGAAGTTATAATACTGAAGAAAAGAAATTGAAGTCAACTGGTGGGATTGATCAAAACTCAACTCCAACAACTGCAATAGGCCTATTCTTCATCCATATCAGGACACTTGGTACTCTCAGCACTACTTTGTTTTGATCATTTAGTTTGCTTTATTTATGTTATTTGTCTATTTTTGTCTAAGTTTTTTGTTAGATAAAAGACTTTCATAAAAAGAAAACTCACAAAAACATCATTTTAAAAATAGTGATAGCGTTTATTTAATAAAAATTAAGTTTTAATTTTCCTTTTCAACTTATTATTAATCTTTTTCAGTTTTATATTTTATTATTAGTTAAAAAAAAAAAAAAAAAAAAAAAAAACTTTTATGCAGGTTTGTTCGTTGTCCAATTCAGATGGTCTTTAACTCACCGGATGTACCTTGTGTATGTCAAAGAGTTGGCTAGTCCAAAGGGTACAGCTTTGGTAAAGACACATCAAATCTGTTGATAGCTGTAATGGTTTGCTCAAAATCATAGGGTATGCAACCACCCATGCTTAACTGCTGAGGGTTGTATGGTCATCAATTCACCATGGTCTATTCCTCTTTGGAATCCAAGAATTGGCTAGCCCACATGTATATGGCATGTGGTAAAGGCAACCAATCCATATTTGGTTCTCAATTCACCAATACTAAGAATTGACTAGTCCCGAGCAAACGGCTCCGGTAAAGACACATCAAATCCGTTTATAAGGTTGCTGGTTTGCCACTAAATCAGATGGTGATCAATGTACCATAGTTTTCGAACTCAAACATGTGGCTACTCCAGTAGTAATGGCTATTGGTAAAGAGACATCAAACCCATTAATTTCAATGATTCACCTCTCACGGAGTTAACACACGGAAGTGATGAGAATAATATGAAACTTATATGTTTTGATGTACATGATGTCATATGTTGCTGCAAAGATCGCGTATCACATTCAGTCATCATAGAGATGTTCCTCTTTTTCTTTGTTCGATGTTTGAACACAATCCTCAACAAATTTACAGATCTATCACGGAAACTGGAACTTAACCTTGTCAAATTCCAGTTTAGGGGAGGATTGTTGGGAATTAAGGTAAACTCTCTGATTCTGAAGAGATTCTGCCGAAGAAGAATGGATTCTGCTGAAGTTATACTTCAGCAAAAATGCTAAAGCAGATATTGTGTTCAGCTTCTGAAAGTGCGTACCATGTAGGAGAGATAAGCTCAGTATAGAGTAAAAGTCAGCGCCGTATTAAAGATAGGTTGGCACCGTATTATGTAGAGCTTAATCAGAATAAACAAAATGATGAACAAAACAATATGATTAGTTGCATGCTTGTCTAGATGCATGCTTAGTCTATGTTAGTATTAGGAGTGTAAATTGTCAACGCTCATTAGGGTTTCTTGCCTATATAAGAAACCATGCTTAGTTTGTAATAGATATGTTTTGAAAAAGCTTTTCTAAAGTCTTTCAAGTCTTGTAAAACATCTGAAACATAGAGTTTCTATAATCAAAAGATCCATAGAGGATCAAAGAGTTCTTAGTTATTGTAACTTGTATTTTATTTCCGCTACAAAATACTAGTTGTAGAGATCTTCTATTAGTTTGCTTGTGATTACATAGGCAACACTAACGATCTCCGAGTGCTTAAAGATCTATCAAGGTCTTTGTGTTTTCAACACTATAGCTTTCCATAAAGCTTCTAAACCAAAGCCATCCAGGATTCACTCTGGTCCTTGCATTGATCATCTTGCAAACTGATTTTTTATTTGTTTTTCTATTTTCTTGATTTCTTTTTGGTATTTTTGGATTTGAAAAACTATAACTGTTTTGATGTATCTAAAAGCTTAATGAGCTTTGTCAGGAGCCTACATGAGCTAATAGAGTCCAATAAACAACAATAATCAACATTAAGTTAAATGACAAGAAATTAAAGGTAATTAAGCAAGAACTTGAAACTGAAATTTAGACTGAAATTAAACTGGAAATTAAGTTCTATTACACTAGTTTAAGAAGAAATACAACTATAATACCTTAAAAGACATTTAATTTAAAGAAAGCATTGTGAAATTACACTACGTGAACAATGGCTAGTCCAAAATTACTCTTCTTTTTGCCTCTCCTCTGGACTGTATAGCATTCTGAGTTCCCACTAGTATTCCAGTCAAATCCCACTTTAATTCTTGACCTTTGATTGCTCTGAATTCATCCTAGCCGTTTAAATTACTTTTGGCGCAAAAAGTCATACACGCTACTAGGGGCAGTTTTATTGCAATTAAAGAAGTTTGGGAGGATGTGGAGGTGGAGGGGGGTGGTTAAACAAGTGGTGATATGAGGTGGAAAGGTGGAAAACAGCTCTGGTTTTGGGATTGCAGTGTTGGTGAGGGAGATGTACAGTGGTTCTGGTTTTGGGCGGGATTTGACCATTTGACCGGGTTTAATTATTAACGGGGTGAGTTGGGCTAGGGTTTGCAAGATGGGCCAGCTGGGTTAAGGATTGGATTTGGATAAATAATATAAAGGGTCCGGTTTGGTATGTTAGCTTGAATAACACAAGGACCATTCATGTAATTTCTGCATATTTGAGGGGCTGATCCTGTCAACAATCCAAAGTTATCACAAGGACCTATCTTGCCATTCTTTAATAGTACAAGGACCATATTTGATAAAATCCCATTTTTTATAATTCCAAGGACCAAAATTGCCACATTTATAACTCTAGGGACCAAACTTGTAATTTTCTCAAAACTTATCATAAGGACCAATTTTGCCATTTATGAATAGTACAAGGGTGTAGTTTGAATAATTTCCATTTTTAAATATCCGAGGACTATTTTTTACATTTTTCAAAGCTGAGGGACCTTTTCTGCCATTTGACCAAAGATTCATTCAAGGACCATTTTTGACAACTTAGAATATTCCAGGGACCTTGAATGATAAAACTCCATATTTTTGGATTCCGGGGACTAGATTTGACAACTTTTGAAACTTGGGGACTAAAACTGCCAATTATGCAAACTTGATACGTTTTCATCTGATTTTGATATTTTTGCATTTAAAACACATAAAACACTTATTTGTGATATTTTTATCATTTTGATGCATTTCTGAGTGTTTTCAGATGTTTTTGCAGTTTAAATGGTATAAAAATGATGAGTATTTAGACACTCATCAAGTAAACTCCCTGAACTTCATCAAAGACTGAATCATACTTTACCACTATAAGAGTCAAGGCGTTCAGGGACCTTATGGGTGTACACTCCGTACCTCCTGACCCATTACCAGGTGTGAACTAATCCCACAAGTGCACTAAATTTTCCAACATATATGTTCTTCGTAAAGGTCATTCAATTATTTAAACTATTGTTTTGATCTAAAGTGTGTGTTTACTGTTTAGTTTCGTTTACAACTAATCCGGCTAAGAAATGTATTGAATTATCAAGAAAAAAACTTTAGAAAAAGTTAAGAAAAATACTTTCTCAATTATGAAAAGTAAAATATCGTATTTAATAAAAGAATTTCACAAATTGGAAAAAGAACTCAACAATTTGTAATTTGATGAATGCAACATTTTGCTCACATGACAAAATTGAGTGACTAATAAAAGCCAACTGAAGCCCAAATTTCTCAAACTATTAAATTTTCGTCTAATTTATAAAATGTGCTAAAAAACGTACATGTCAATTTTGTAAAAAAAGAAAAACTTAAAAAATGAGATGGTAATTAATAAACTCTAGTTGTTTGTATTGAATAAGAGAAAAATCATAAGCTCCTTGAATCGATCAGGTGTCGTTTCTTTTAGGGTTTTAAGGATTCGCAACATGGTATTAGTTGGGTTAAATGGAGTAGTATTATCCTCAATTCCAACTTAGGAGGTCTAGGTGTCGGTAGCCTTTTTGCCAAGAATCTTGGCCTTCTTAGCAAATGGAAGTGGCGCTTTCTCTCGGAAAAGAACGCTCTTTGGCGTTTGGTTATCAAAGAATTTTATGGCGATGATGGAGGTTTTGACTCTATGATCAGCTCATTAAATTCCAATGGTGTTTGGTGCGATATTCTAAAGGCTTTGAAGTGTACCGAGTCTATCGCTCCTAATATTAAACATTCCTTCTGTTTGAAAGTGTCTAATGGCTGCAATATTTCATTTTGGCGTGACCCTTGGTGTGGTAATGGTGTTTGTATCAAGAATTTATTCCCAAGATTATTTGCTCTCGATATTCAACAGGACTACAAAATCACGGATAGATGTTATTTATAGTGTTTGGCAGGGTGTTTGGAACTGGAGATGTTCGCATCGTAGTCATGCAATTGATGATCTGAACAATCTTGTGTCTATGATTGGTAATTTCGCTTTATTTGATGCCTCAAGTGACAAATGGACATGGTCTTTGGATGGTTCGGGTAACTTCAAGGTTTGCACTCTCTCAAATATTATTCAAAACATGTATTTGGCTAATTCTAGTCTTGGAGTTCATCATAAATGGAATTCATGGATTCCTCAAAAGGTTAACATTTGTGTTTGGCGAGCCTCTCTAAATAGACTCGCTACTCGCCCCAACCTTATTGTCCGTGGAGTCCCCATTACCTCTACCTCGTGTCCTTTCTGTGGAAATCATGACGAGGACCTGGATCATTGCCTCATTAGTTGCCCATACGTCTCCCCCATTTGGAGAAAAGTATGGAGTTGATGGCATCTTCCTCCACCCATGTCATTCCATTCCTTCTCGGTTTTGGATGTCACGTTGGGTTCTATTGATACTTACGAATGTTCGAAGCTTATGAAGATCATCAACGAGGTTTTCCAAGTTTCTATTTGGGAGATTTGGAAGCGAAGGAATAAATTGATTAATGCGTGTCAGGAGGATGCTGCAAAGGTTAGAGATGAGCACATTTTCCCTCTCATTAAGAGAATTACCAAAACTCGGATCGCCAGCCGTTGCACGTTGAAATCTGCTTCATGGGACTGTTGGATTTCTCGGCCAAATGATATTTTTTTGTAATTCTTTACTTTCTGTTGGTTTATGGTTTTAGAGCTTCTTCTTATCTTAGCTCCTGTGTTTCTATGTATATGCTTCTCTGTAGCTTTTACTCGGCCTCCTCCTTGGAGCCGGATTTTTATTGATATTTTAGCCTTTCAAAGAAAAAAAAATCATTAAATAGTAATGAACTTTCACCTGTGTTTTATTAAATAAGAGAAAATATTAAAGAAAGTATATTCATCAGTTTCAATTTTTCCAATAACTTTATAGATTTTAGACTAAAATACACCGTTGGTCCCTAAACTTGTAGAAAAGCATCGCAGTGGGACAAACCTTGCATTTTTCATCGTTGTGAATCCTTTGACCAATTTTCTGTCAATCAACGAAGGGCAAAATAGTCATTTCATTGTTTTGGTTAATTATAACAACCTTAGGGACTAACGGTGTATTTAATCAATAAAATTATACCATCACCACCACCACCACCGTCCATTTATCTCTTCATCTTGCTTCTCTCTCTAAATTTTTGCTTCTCTCTCTAAAATTAACAACATCACTATTCTTCTCTCTCTAAAAACATAATCTCAATCAAACACCATCACCATTCTTTTTTTAAAATTAACATCATCATCATTTTCAAATCATGTAGGTTAGATTAAAGACCCAAAAAATTGCAATGCACCATAAATCTCAACTCCAATTAGCTGCTACATAAATAATATTACTCAGACAATTCATTTTTTCTATCTATCTTCTACCTATACACATATAAAAGAATACAACTCTAGAAGATTCAAGACATTCAGTAGTCCATTATTTTCAAGATCTATTGGAATGATATAATTTTCTATTAGGGTGGTGGCAACGGGAGCGGGGTGAGCTGCGGGTTTGGTCCAGCCCGAGCGGCTACACCGCCGCCACCCATGCGGGCTCGAGCGGGCTATCGTTGCAACGGGTAAAAAGCTCGAAGCGGCATGAAGCGAATCTAGCCGTTCAACGGCTTAAAATATGTCCGTTGCATTCTTTTTAAAAAAAAAAAAAAAAAATTCCATTTTCAATTTCATCTCTATTTAAACACAACCATTTCACATACTTTTTACAACAAAAAAAATCAAAACTTTTACTCAAGCATATCACCAAAAATAATGAATTCATCTTCATCTTCATCTTCATCTTCATCATCGAGTTTTCCTCCGAAGTCTTCATCCAACTCGTGTCTTCAACGGGTTCTACCATGTCAACCTTTTTAGCCGCAATGGATGCCCTCGAAGACACGGCAAGCTCAAGCAATACCCGGGGTATATCGAACGTTTTCGTGAACAAGCCCAAGAAAATCTAATGAATGACTATTTCGTTGAAAACCCAAGGTTTCCCGCCAATGTTTTTCGTGAAAGATTTCGTATGAATAGAAGCTTGTTCGTAAAAATTGTTGGTGATATTGAAGCGAATGTCGAATGGTTTCAAGAAGGCTTAGACGCAGGGGAGACGAAGTTTCACGGCTTTACAAAAATGCACATCGGCCATTCGACAACTAGCAACGGGTGGACCTCCGGATAGATATGATGACTACCTAAACATGGCACGAAGAACTTGAGGTTATTTTTAAAATGTTTGTGTTTCTAATAACTTGGTATTTTTATAAGTCGATATATTTTAAAATGTTTTCGTTTTTATATTTGTAGTGATTGCCTTGACAAATTTTGCGATGCGGTAATCCAATTATATAGGCGAGAGTTCTTACGTAGGCCTACATCCCACGACGTTGCACGGCTATTCGAGGCACATGAACAACGACATCACATTCCTGGAATGCTTGGTAGCCTTGATTGTACACATTTCATCTGGCGAAATTGTCCTCGACATTTGAAAGGTCAATATAAGAGAGGTGATCACCCATACCCGACTATTATGCTTGAAGCCGTCGCTTCATATGATTTGTGGATTTGGCATTCGTTTTTCGGTCCACCCGGTTCAAACAACGATATCAATGTTTTGAATCAGGTCTCCATTGTATCTTCACGGAGCCGAAATAGAACGGCGCCAAACAGTTCATTTTATGTAAATGGACGACTTTACAATCGTGGATATCATCTTACCGATGGAATCTATCCTACGTATTCAACGTTTGTTAAGGCATATAAGTATCCCATGACCCGGACGGAACGAGATTCAAGAAGTTACAAGAGTCTGCAAGAAAGGATGTCGAGCGAGCTTTTGGTGCGTCTTAAGTCAAAATGGATGCTTCTCGATCGTCGCTTGGGCTATGTCGGTCCCAAAATTCGCAAACTAGTAAATACTTGTGTCATATTACACAATATGATTTTAAAAGACGACGGGGTGGCATTATCACCGGTTCATATAATGGATCGGTAGACCGTCGTGCGGTTTATGACCGAATGTACAGGAGTTACTCGAAAAACATCCATAACCGTCTCGATATGATCTTACGGAGTATGTAGCGGCTCAAAACTTACCACACGACTAGTGTTTTCTTTTTTCTTTTAAGTATTATTTCCTTTTTTATGTAATTTTCTTTTAAGCATTTTGTAATTTTCTTTTAAGTAATAATAATAATATTATGTGTTTTAATTAAATTGTTTGATATAATTTTAAATATAAAAAGATAAAAAAAAAAAAAAAAAAAAAATGGTGAGGGGTAGGGATACATGGTTGCCACTAAAAATCTATGGTGAGGGGTGGTGTGGGGATGAGATGAGTTGAAAGAATGTTATTGGTGGATAGTGAGGGATGGTGAGGGATGGTGAGGGATGGTTGCCACCACCCTTATATCCCATCACTTGACCACTTTCATTTAATTCGTTTTATAATTCTCTTATCACATCCTGTACGCAACTATTCATCCAATTGTTTCCCCAATTCACTTTTACAATTCCTGATTTCCACAATTCACGTTTACAATTTTTCCCCAATTCACTTGAACATGTAGAACCATTTACTGATTTCGTGTCCATTTACCACTTATCCAAGGCACCATTTCTCCACCTCTAATAATATGCCTTATAATATATAAGAGAACACAATAGGATTAGTGGGTCTGATTTGATTATATCATTTGATATGATAAGTGAAGAATTTAGAGAAATACGCCTTCCTGATGATTTAGCTCTTAACCTTGTGGACCGTGACATGCGGTTCTATTTATGCAAGTTTAAAGAGTCTCTTGTTGTGATTCATTGGTTTGAAGAGGGTGAAACAGATTTGGATGTATGGATGATGGAGAATGGTGATCCGGAATCATTTAGAAAGATTTATACCATTAGGAATGGCATACGAGAAGATGATATAATAGTAAGTGTATTTGGATCTAGAAAGAGTGGCGAACTTTTAGTTGAAGTGACAAAGTATTTGTATATAGATTTAGAAATTTGGGACCTTTTTGTTTATCATTCCAACTCAGAACAAATTGATCATATTGGCATTTCTGCAAAACAATCTTCATTTTTTGTGAGTGCCTACACGGAAACGCTACTTTTGCTTGATCGCGAAGATTGCATATCTACTTCGATATAAATAGAGGATAAAGGCAATGTCAACATTAGAAACGGTGGAGCTAACAAAGTGTTGCAGTATGATGATTGAATGAATGAAAGTTTAGATGTATTTCATATAGTCATGCTTAATTCAGAGGTGATATCAATGTTTTTAACATGTATAAAGGTGCAGGTTAGCTTACAAAGACTAGGTAGCTTAACTCAGAGGTGATATCACTTAATTCTGTTATATAATTTTCTATTTCTTTTTTTTTTCGCTTTGTTTGTTTGATCCAACTTGAAAAGAAAAAAACTCAGAAATAATGAAAGTTAATCCTAATCATATGATTTGAAAATGGTGATGATGTTAATTTTAGAGAGAGAACGGTGACGGTGTTTGATTGAGATTATATTTTTAGAGAGAAGAATAGTTATAGTGTTAATTTTAGAGAGAGAATAAAAAATTTAGAGAGAGAAGCAGGAAAAAGAGATAAAGAGAGGATGGTGGTGGTGACTGGTGATGGTATAATTTGATTGATTAAATACACCGTTAGTCTTTAATTAACCAAAACAATGAAATGACCATTTTGCCCTCCGTTGACTGACAGAAAGTTGGTCAAAGGACTCACAACGATGAAAAATGCAAGATTTGTCTCACTGCGATGCTTCTCTACAAGTTTAGAGACCAAGGGTGTATTTTAGTCTAGATTTTATTAATACTCATATATTTTCTATACTATATACATTATATTTTGTAAAAAATACAACAGTGTGGTGTTGTTCTTTATAAATATTATTATTTGTATATATTAAACATTTAAACTAATGTATTTGTACGGAATTAGAAGTGTAAAAATAAAAGCAATAGTTGCTGTAACATGTAAATGAATACACGAGATTATATATATACGAACGACTTATATTATTCCTCTTTATGAGATTAAGTAACGATATCCACAAAAGAAAATTCTTTTTCAATTACCTACAATCAACAATGACTCATATTATTCCTCTTTATAAGTTTAACTCGTGCACGGGTTAAAAAATCGGCTTAGATTATTATTAACAGAAATATAAATATCAAAATGAATGCACGACCACACACGTTATTGTCAGCTGAAAATAAATAGACGGAATTCTTCATATAACAACGACACATATTTTTCAAGGTTATTATGTGCTACTAAACACATATATTGTCTAGAAGATGATATTAATAATTAATTTTAAATAAGATATACCTAAACATCATGCTAGTAATATTAATCGATATTAAGACATGAATCAATTATATAAGTTGTAGTTTTAATTCATAAAAAAAAAATGTTTCTAACTCTAACGAACGTGAAAAAATACTAAAGAAATAAGGAAAAGCGAAGATATTCACAGGTCAATACTACAAATATCTGTGTACTCTTTTATGAGTTGTTTCTATATAAACATTTCCATATAATATTTGATGAACTGCAAATTGACATAGAAAGGTAATTAAAAGACCAGTCATTTACTTGGGTCATCCTTTTTTAGTATTCAAACACCACAACAAGTAGAAACTTATTAGAAAACTCTTTTATGACCAAAGAAATCTGATCAGCTGGATTTCATGATGCATACAAAAGATACTGAAATGGAAATTTGTCGGAATCGTGACATACACCGGTGTGTAGTTTTTCTTTCTTTCAAATAGTCATACTCAACAAATGAATTGAATATATATATATAAAACAAGGAGAAAAGTTCCATACAGAACAAGTTTTATCTAAAGAACAAATAATTAGATCTCAACCATCCATCCATTTGAATCCAACGGATTAGATTAATTTACATTTTAAACTAAAATTATACTTAAAAGTCTTTTTTGTAAATTCACATTATTAACAAAACCCACACGCATCACTCAAAACACACACACATCACACACACGCTCTCAAATCCACCCCCAAACCGTTTTTTCCCCAAATCCCCAACCGATCGCAATCCACCACAACCACCCCCCAAAACCACTGCAAAACCCTAATTGTGAATCATCATTCATTTAAAATGGATATTCGAGACGAATTAGCCCTATCTAAAGGCGATTCATTGGCAAAACCTGCTTCATCTAAAGTTCCCAATCAAAGTAAGTTTCGAAATGTCGATTCTGGTATATTTTTAACTTATTTTTTGATTAATTATACTTAGATGTTGATTGAAGTTTGTGATTGAAGTTTGTGATGGATTGAAGTTTGTGTTATAGGAATCGATGATTTAATATTTTATGATTGATTAGCATATCAGAATCAGTAGCTATTACTGATGTTAGAGTTTTTATAGGAATCAGAATCAGTAGCTTATCGGAATCAGTAGAAGTTTGTTTATAGGAATCGTAGATGGGTGTAGCTATCGCGATGTTAGAGTTTTGGATTAGTATATAGTCGAAAAACAAATAAGCTTATATTTCGACTTTTGAGCTTATTTGTTTTTCAACTTATTTTTTGGATTAGCGTTTATTGAATCTTATACTGATGTTAGAGTTTTTGGTTTTGATACATCACGTGGCTACTTCTTACACATTGAGTTTTTACATACAGTGGGCACGGGTCCGAATGGGTAAGAAGTTAACATTTGAGGAGTGTTGTAAAACAAAGGCTGATAACAGTAAGGTACGAATATTGAACATCAAGTTTAAATATAAAAGGAAGGTTACGAGCGGAAGCATTGTAGCGACCAATAACCTTGTCGATTTCCAAGCTATGATGTATTTATTAACAAACAAAATGTGTACAATAAGTATATAAGTCCAACAACATTACATTAGATAGAGTGAGTGTGGGTAAGGTAAAGATGAGAAATATAACACCGACCCAGCTAAATCGAATGAATTAGGTAGTTTAAGTCGGAAGTGGGTTTAGCTTCTTGGTGGAATTGTCCGGTGAGAAAAGGTCTATCGAGATTCCATTCAGGACTAGTAGTGGAAGCAACCATTTTGTTGACAAATTAAAAATTCCCAATTCGAGAGTATTTTTGCCCCTGCGAAATGATATACTAACAATTAGATCTAAGTCTTACCTTCAATTCAAAGCACATTGACTTTTGATGCTTCTTACATTGGCGTTCATTAGTTTAGGTTCGAGAACGGGTTTTACTTTTGATGTTTGTTGTTGTGTTAGTGTTTATTGATGTTTAAATACATTTTGATGGTGTGATATTGCTAGGTTAGGATCTATTGATTTAACGAGAATGTTATTACTAGCGATTGTATATATATATTTTGAATGATATTGCTAGATTCTTCTGATTTATTCTGAATCCCATGAGATTCATACTGAATCCCATGAGATTCATACTAAATCCCATGAGATTCATAGTCAATCCTATGGGATTCAGTACTGAATCCCATGGGATTCAGTATGAATCTCATGGGATTCTTCTTTCATTATTGTATATCTAATGTTTTTATTTTTTTTTTATTTTTATGTTAGGTGTTGTCAGTGGTTCTCCACGGAAGAAGTGGGTTAAAAATCGATATCCTTCGGAAGGCATCAATTTGAAAAAGAGAAGGTCAAAAAGAAAGAAGTGCCTAAGAAAGGTCAGAAGATTGAAAAGGTAGGTTGTCGGATAAGGTGGTGTTCGGAGAAGGCACCGGTTGAAGGAAGGAAAGTGCCGGATAAGAATGTAAAACACATGAAAGACACAGGTAAAGCCAGGGAGGCTAAAGGCGAGAGGTTAGAAGGGTAGAAAGGATTGGTTAGTAAGCGAGAGAGTAAGAATGTAAAGGAACAAAAGGGTAATGAGACAGTTAAAGAGACAAAAAGTAAGAAGTTAAAGAGGTGGGTAGGAGCGAGAGGGTAAGAAAGTTAAGGCACAAGCAAATAAAGGGTAAGAAAGACAGAGGTTAAGGAGCCGTTGGTAAGATGAGTGCTGAAGCCTTGTCAGCGCGTGGTTTTTATTATTGAGCCAATACAAATGTTGTAAATCTACTCTTCTAAAGAAGCCAAAGGATAAGTCGGCTAAGGTTGATTTATTGGTTAAGGATAAGCCAGTTGAGGCCGAAGATAGCGAAAAAGTTCAAAAAGCGAAGGTGTATCGAAAAAAGCGCAAAAAGGTATATTTTTTATCTCATGGGATTTATTATGAATCCCATGGGATTTTGCATGCTCCCTTTTTAGTTGTTAAACAGTTCTAAATCAGCTAATGAATCCCATGGGATTGTATCATGGGATTTTTTTTATCAATATATTTATATTATGTCTTTTTTTATGTAGATTCCGCTGTTAAGTTGGATAAACTGGAGTCTGTTGAACCAGTTCAGTCCAAAGATGAAGTGAAGTGGAAAAGGATTTTGTCTTTATCTAAATTAGAAGAAAGTAGAAAAAAAGCGAAGGTTATGCAACAAAAAGGTATAGTTTTTAGAAATTTGTCTTTTTTATGTTTTTTCTGTGTTTTTTATCTCATGGGATTCATATTGAATTCCATGGGATTTGGTATAGAATCCCATGGGATTACGGTTGATAACATATTTATAATGTCTTTTTACGTAGATTCGATGACATTGAAGATAAGAAAAAGGATTTGAAGGAAAGGGTTTGTTTAAGAGAAAAAGGAGAATTCGATGACATTGATGATAAGAAGCGGTTGACGTCTGTAAAAAGGAAGAATTTGATGAAGAGGCTGACTTCGAAGTTGAAGAAGAAAGGTAAGAAGTAGTTGACGCCTGCAGAGGAAGCGCATGAAAAGTACGTTGCTAAGTTTCTAATTCTTCATGCACGGACAACACCTACAGCTCTTTTTTCTGCCATCCGTGACTCCAAGGTTGATATGAGGAGGTTTTTGGCTGACATTGGATTTAGTTCATTACACAATGTTAACATAGATCGCATTCCGTCAAGGTTGGGAAGGTATGTAGTTTCTAATTTTCATTCAGAAAGTTGTGAGTTGATTTTGGAAAATGGCAACTGAATCAAGGCCACTACTTCCAAAATTCATGAGATATTAGGTGTTCCTTTTGGTGGTCGATCTCTTTTTTCTTTAGATCCTAGATCAGAAAATGATGAGTTTGTAAGGCGTTGGATTGGTCAGTTTCATCCTAAAGTTCTCAAGGATATCCGTGTGAATGACATTGCTTCTAAATTGATTGAGTCTCGGAAGTGACTTCCTTTTAAAGTCAACTTTGTACCCTTTTGCAAACATGATGGGTATGGTTGATGGGTTGAAGGGTCAGATATGTTTGGATGTTGTGTTAAGACTGCGTGAAGATATTAAAGTTAAGGATATTGATTGGTGTGACTTTATTTATTGTTGCCTTAAACGCCATAAAGTCCCGACAACGCTATCTAATCACTACACTGGTCCATATACCTTCCTCGTTGTAAGTTTCTAAGTTTTGAACTCTATTTTTAAGTTTGGATGTTGTAAGTTTTAAACGTGTTTGTGTGACATATTTGTTCTAACCTTCTTTACACTTTTTTGTTTTTTGTTTTTTAGCTTTTGTATCTAGATTCAATAAAGCATGAAAAGATTCATGTTGTTCGAGACCGTCCTGCTATCGAAGTTGGCCTTCATATTTAATGTCCCAACGACAGGATATAGAACTTAAAGAAGAATGTTTGGGTTTGCTAGAACTTCAACGAATGGATGAATCAGAGGTTCAACAATTTGAAGGGTTTATTTGTGGTGGTTCGGAAGATTCTTATTTGAAAGAGGTTCCTTTAAAAAAAAATATTTGTTTTTCATTTATTGTTATTAAATGATATCATTGTGAATCCCATGAGATTCTAAACATGATCCCATGGGATTCACAGAGAATCTCATGGGATTCACATACAATCCATGTGAATCCTATGGGATTCACATACAATCCCATGGGATTCATTGCAATGTGCTTTATTATGACTATTACAATGTTTCTTACTGCAGGATTTGTTTAATAAACTTGAAACAAAGTTAGAGTTGATTTATGATGAAAGACTTGTTGTAGAATATTATTGACGAAAGCGATGTCAGATTAGCCTGGTGATGTAAAGTTGCTTGAACTACATCAAAAGTATGCTCAAATTTTCAAGAAACCGAAGCCATTAAATGATGATGGTAATGGGGAAGATGACGATGATGAGAAGGGTGACGATGATGATGGTAATGGGGAGGATGACGATGATGAGGGTGATGAGGAGGATGACGATGATGATGGTAATGGGAAGTGTTAATACAAATAAGCCGTAAAAACGTTTATTTATATTTTACGATCTTCTAATGTTTTGTCGATAACAAACGTAAAATCATTTTAACGAAACAAATAAAATACGTAAATGGTTTGAACTAATAGTTTCTAACATATTCACATTTTCACATAAAATACTAAAACAAGTATAAGTGATTTTATGATTTAATATTACATATGTACAACAACTAGTGTTTACATATTTGGGTAAAATATACACATAACTAGTATGTAGTATATTGGGTAATATAAATGGGTAGAAACTTAGTATATAATAACCCATTGGGCAAATACATTGAATGTAGTTAGTACAACCAAAGCCCATGACCCATGGAGCTTGACCCATAACCCATTGCATGACATCATGCTTATATCATATATGGATGATATCCATAACCCATGGTTTTGACCCATACCCATGTGACTAGGTGCATTGCACTCAAGAGATACATTGTATCTAGCTAAAGACCCATGGATCAACCCATGACCCATGACCCATAACCAAAATACCCATGGGTAAGAGGACGCGTCCACGGATCCCTAGCTTTAAGCTAGGCGGATCCCTTGTGGAAGGATCTGTGGGATCAGAACGTTAGAATTTTTCCTCTTTAAATAGTGAGCCATTTCTTCATTGTTTCTCACCCCTTTCTAACATACTTTCCTTTGAGTAAAAACTCCCTAACCTCATATCCAAGAGATCTATGTTTGTAGTTTTATTTTTGTGTGATCTTCTAGGTTCCTCTTAAAGGCGAGATCACCACCTTTAAAGTCGAGCAAGCTCAAGTCTATGAGTTGCCATGAAGACTACTTAAGTCTTCTTGTTGATGATTGTTTTACTTTTCCTAAGAAATGTTGAAGACATTTGTGAAAGGTGTCTCAAGTGTCAAGACGAAGATATTAGTGAAGGGTATCTTTCGTCCATATCATAAGCACTTGTGGTAGGTGCTTAGAAGTCAATACTAGAAGCATTATTGAAGGGTGCTTAGAAGTCAAGATACAAGACATTAGTGAAGGGTGTCTTGAAGATCTAGTTAAAGGCATTAGTGAAAGGTGCCTTAGATGTACATTCGATAAGGTGTGTTTCAATGTACAAGATAGACTAGTACTAGATCCAAGGATATTGATATCCTTGATAATGTTGTAAAAAAGAGTGGATCTCCTTTGGGATTAGTCGTTGGTGTAGTTTTGGGTAGTATTTCCTCCATTGCAATGGAACTAGGTACTTAGCCTAGTACCTGATAAAGGGTAGGCGACGTTGTGTAGGTGTGGTTCACCTTGGTGTGAAAGAACTATGTACCTAGTGGGGTAAGCGGGCGTTATTGTTTGGTGTGGTTCCTTGGGTGAAAGAACCCGGTGGTTACCTAACCTAGGAAAAAGGGTGGCGATGTTGTGAAGGCTTCTCTGCCATAAGGAGATTGGTGTAGTGATTACGAACTCTCGAGTAGGTGACTTCGAGAGTGGAGTAGGGCAAGGAAGGTGTCCTTGTAGCCGAACCACTATAAATACTAGCGTTGTGGTTTTGTGTTTCTTACTCTTATCTTTTCATTACATACTTATATATGTTTGTTTATCAACATCCAACACACACACACATCCAAATAGATTGACATAAGTCGATCTAAATATTTAAAAGGAAGTTTTAAATTGGTAAAACTATTCAACCCCCCCCTTCTAGTTTTCCACATTGGTAATGAGCTTCGTTACCAAGTTTCTTGAAGTATATTGTACTTTAAAACTTGATACGATCCATGGTTAATTGAAAACTACAAAGAAGGTTTTTCATAAAAACAAACACCATGTCTTTTAAAACTATATGTTTGGATGTTGATTTGATAACAACATTTTTCTTATTCATTTTTTTTAATTTTAATTGCACTAATCCTCTTTGTCATGTTGATTAGTCAGTACATCTATCAAGCCATAGGATTTGCTTGATAATAAAGATTACCTTCCCTAAGAAGGTATCTTAAACACAAAGGAGTCGAAATCGTCTAAAGGATATTTGTTGTGTCATTTGTAAAGACATTCCTAAGTAGGCTGGAGGTATGATTTTCTATTTATCTCTAAAATGACATTTGCTTGATAATTAAGTATGCCTATTTAGGTATTTATATGATTATCTTTTGTGCATATACATGAAGCTTCATTAGGAAGCCTTTTTCTCACATACGTGTTATTTTTCTCGTCTAAAGTCGTGGTATATAAAACTTGTGTTTTATTTTTTATAATCCAATAATAAAACAAAACACAAATCTCAAAAATTCTCCTTCCCCATAAATAAACCACTCGACTTCCGGCTTTATCAAATCCCCACTTTTTCAAATCTTTCAATTTCAAAAATTTTCCTCTAATTCAAAACTTCATCTTCATCTCCATTTCATCTCCCAGAAACCAAGAAGGATCGTCTTTAACATGGTTTACATGTGCTCATCAGCCTTAACACTCATCGCTATTGTGTTCCCTATGATGAAGTTCTCATACGGAGACATATACTTTGTGTTGTTAATCTACATTGGAGTTATATACCCAATCCTTTGTATCGATTCTAGCATTGAAATAAAATATTATTAATTGTCTAGTTTATCTAGGTTATTATTATCATAATGTGTTTGTCATTTCTTTTGACTTATATGTTTCATATTCTTTCAAGATACATTAGAAGTCATGTATGCATGCTAAAAGAAAATGTAGGATAAAACACATATCATGGTATAAAATTGTAAAACCTATGTTTTTATCAAATCTGTCTCTGCCACTCTGAGATCCGGGATCGAGCAAGTTATCTTGGTCGGATCCCTTTTGAAAGGAACTGAGGAACCGATCCTCTTGGAAAACTATTTTTCATGCAATTAAAACCACTTTCTTACTAAATGTAATATTCCACTAGAATGTCAAAACCATAAGTAAGCTAAGTGTGTCATTGTTAAAAACCATTGTTAATAAAAATCTAGTAAAAGCGTTAGATAATCATTGGTTGACCACAAACATCACTTTCTATTAACTCATCATTTATATAGGTTCAACCATGACGCATGAATATGAGTTTGATTTTTCATTCACTAGCGTCTACACTCTGAACATCTCCGCTGAGCCCAACACACACGGCAATCATGGTGGGTTCAATAATCTCAAAACCGTCACTTCCGGGGCGAACACCTCTCTATAATTCAAAGAAGGTATCAATACCTCCTTCCGAGCCATAGGACTAGAATGTCTTCTTGAAATCAGCGAGAAGATATGTCCAAGGTTCATAATGGAATTCTTCCGTCAAGTTGAACTCGGTTCGTGAGGGATGCTCTCTATCTCTTTGGTTTTATATCTAAAACCAAAAGTTTACTTTAACCCTTGGGCATTTTGCTCACATCCTCTGAATTCCAATCATGGACAATGTGCCTTCACCGAAGATTGGTCTCTTGATTCTCTCTTCAACTTTTGTGAAGAAAATAGTCCATATTGTTCACACATACCTCCCCGGAAGATTTACATCGCATAATATGCAAACCTCGACCATATTACTCCGATCCAAACATTATCTTCACACGGGACATACGAGAAGAGTACAAGCCCCTTGCACTCATCCTACGTGAAAATGTTTGGAGTCTTAGGGAAATCGAGAAATCCTTCCCGCCATTTGTTTCACATAATGTATTGTTTGCTAACACAGCACGTATACAATCTAAGCCTACTTCTTCACAAGGCGAATTGTAAATCTTCAAGGCTCCAAGAATAAACTCATCCCTTATGAAATGTTCTTGACACGCCTCTATCATAACGTTATGCACTTTCATCCTCAATTTCAAAGTCCGTTTACGTACTTGTGAACAAGATGATGGAACCGCTAAACATATCTCTCATGAAGACTTTCTTCATTCTTGATTCCACCAACACTCATTAACCACGGTGGTCGCCAAAGCGGCTAAGGAACATAGTAGTCTTTCAAATAGGATCAATCCTTTTTTTACAATGCTTTATCAATGTACTCCAATTTCTTTCATGAAATAAAACATCTTACATTTGATATCTTAGTGTTAGAACCCCTTAAACTAACCTTGGAATATAATGCATTGTCAAGATCATTGCATACCTTTAGTAAAGATTACGCTTAGTAGATGGGCGGATCCCAAAGTTTGTGCTAGACGGATCCACACATATAGAACCGTGGGATCCGCAAACGAAAATTGCAATTGCAAGCATTGTATTTCAAACATATCCTTAGAACACCTCACACTAAGCTAGACATAGTGTCTTAAGGCAAATTAAGTCCTTATCAAGTTAAGTAGATCCTTCCTACTCACACATAACTCACCTAGATCACACTCAAGGCGGCTTGTAGATCTATCATTTCGCTTTAATCCATTACTCTTCCGCTCTCAAGCTCACACATCATTTTTCACATTATCCCTCATATCTAAAATTTTGGAAACCTCTTATAGCAAAATTGATCATAATCATCCTTACGTCAAAATGGTGAAATTGATCAAATTATAGTTTTTCCATCTTAAGCCTTTTGGATATTTTCCAAAGGATTAATCTAAGTCACTATCTGATCTCTAGGATCATTTAGCTTCACTTGACACTCTCAAAATCTTTAGTGTCATCCTTGTTCATTCATTGGTACTCATGAAAGTTCCAATTTCTTTCATAAAAGGCAATCATTAGCTACACTACTCATTACCTTCAAGTACTCAAGCACCCCTTCATTTAAAACACTTAGAAGGACTGAAACACTCAAGATGGTATAGATCTTAGACATTAGAAACATCATTTTTATCCTTTCATAGCTGGCGAGAATCCCTAGGATTAGCCTAGGCGGATCCCCGAGGAGGCAGGTGGGATCCGGATGACAGATTATGTCAAATCTTGCTAAAACAATCATTTCAAGCTCATCTTTCTAACTCAAACACTCCATCTCATCTTAAATGAGTTCCTAGATCGTACAAACTACGAAGTTGACTCTTGTGCATGTTAATCATCACATTCCCATGAATTTTAGTGGCTTAAGGCTTGAATGCACTTGCCAAATCTCTTGCCTTATAAACCACATTGTTAGGACTTCCATAGTCATCACCTTCATCCTAATTTTGACATAAGAAACCCTTACAAACATCTTGAAATCATCTCATCATGAGGAAAACTCCAAGTAGTAACTTATCCACCAAAGAACCAACCAAGAAAATTGCTCGTGTTGTACACGAAATTTCCTCAACAGAATCATCTCGGTCGAGCCAACAAATGCAAGGATCTCTTATCAACCAATCAAACCAATTCCTAAAAGGATAGTACCCACAAAATTACCTATGCCAAACACCACTATACCTCCTAGGCCAAACAATATCATCTCCACTAAACCATCACCATTGGTTCCTAGAGCTATCTCTTTTACATCTCCACTATCATCACCACACTTCTACAATTTAGAGGATTTGCCTCCCTAGGCGTCTCCCTCCTCATGACAACATTCTCCTCAGTAGGAGGAATAATGGTACAAAATCAAGGTGTTGAGTCAACATTAGCTCCGACTTCCTTTTCGCCATTTCCATCATATAATCCCATTTGGATTATGAGAAATCATCAAAGTCGACCACCCGACCATATGGAAGTTGACACTTCTCTACCACCACCATCATTCTTGGTGAGCCATTCTCAAATCGCCTCCCCAATCCCTCAAGTCGTTTGAAGCTCCTGAGCAGCTTCACTTGATCCTTATCATCAAGCCATTTCATTTCTTCCACCACCACTACCTAGCCATGACAAAGATTGTTATCATTGTCAACATGTTGAAAGTTTGATACATGAAGTACGAGAGAAGATAACGTTTCATGTTCTATCATCTCCTCGAGCGTTTGACGAGATTAAACCTAAACAAACTTGAGCTAGAAGATTTTAGTGGTGTCCTAGTATCAAGCGTTAGTTGGTCTAGAAATTCCTAGTCATGTATCATTTATTTTCTTAGTTCTTAGAGTCATGTATATCATAACTCTAGTTTTATTAAATGAAATTACATGCTACTTGCTATATTTTTGAGTATATGATTATGTTGTATAATACATATCTCACTTTGGTGATAACATTATTTGTTATACCACCATTTGCTGAATTTATTCATCATCCAGACGGATCCCTTTAATTTGCCTAGACGGATCCCTACTAAGAGGGAACCGTGGGATCCGTGTCTGATAAACTATTTTTCTTAACTTGGACCCACATTTGCGGAAATTGTGAATTATACTTGCTTTCTAACATTTGTTTTGTAGTTATTCAATTTACACTTGAAGTCTTTGACACCCTCAAGCTAGGGGGAGCTTTGTGTCAAAGCAATACATTACACCTTGCAATATTAGGATTACATTTCATGATATCCACAAAATTGCAATCTACAAGGGGAGCACATTAGATCACATAGACGAAATCTTTTGCAAACTTAGTTGCAAATACACTAGCTTAGTATTAGTCTCTTGACACCCTTACATAGGGATGGACTCGTCAAGGGGGAGTAAAGACGAGATCCTTTCCCGTTACTTGCTCTCTATTTTTTTTATTTCTTTCAAATGTTTTTCCTAAAACAATGTGTTAGTTTCCTTTCGAAGCTCTTTTGTTTCGACAAAAGGGAGAAAAAGTAAAAACTACAAATTCAAACTTTTACGAATTTTAGATTTTCCTTAAAATAATTTTATGTTTGTCATCAACAAAAAGGGAGAGATTGTTAATACAAATAAGCCAGTAAGCGTTTATTTATATTTTACGATCTTCTAATGTTTTGTCGATAACAAACGTAAAATCATTTTAACAAAAACAAATAAAATACGTAAATGGTTTGAACTAATAGTTTCTAAAATATTCACATTTTCACATAAAACACTAAAACAAGTATAAGTGATTTTATGATTTAATATTACATATGTACAACAACTAGTGTTTACATATTTGGGTAAAATATACACATAACTAGTATGTAGTATATTGGGTAATATAAATGGGTAGAAACTTAAGTATCATAACCCATTGGGCAAATACATTGAATGTAGTTGGGTACAACCCAAAGCCCATGACCCATGGAGCTTGACCCATAACCCATTGCATGACATCATGCTTATATCATATATGGATGATATCCATAACCCATGGTTTTGACCCATACCCATGTGACTAGGTGCATTGCACTCGAGATACATTGTATCTAGCTAAAGACCCATGGATCAACCCATGACCCATGACCCATAACCAAAATACCCATGGGTAAGAGGAATCCCGCGGATCCCTAGCTTTACGCTAGACGGATCGCTGTGGAAGGATCCGTGGATCCGAGAACGATGAAATTTTTCCACTATAAATAGTGAGCCATTTCTTCATTGTTTCTCACCCCTTTCTAACATACTCCCCTTGAGTTAAAAACACCCTAACCTCATATCCAAGAGATCTATGTTTGTAGTTTTGTTTTTGTGTGATCTTCTAGGTTCCTTTTAAAGGCGAGATCACCACCTTTAGTCGAAACAGCTCAAGTCCATGAGTTGCCATGCTTCATCATCATCAAGACCTCTTGAAGTCTTCTTGTTGATGATTGTTTTACTTTTCTAAGAAGTGTTGAAGGCAGTTGTGAAGAAATGCCAGTCGAGACGAAGATATTAGTGAAGGGCTTTTGATGAGAGAGAAACTAGAATGTTAAATTAGAGGATTTGGGATTTTTTTTTTCTTTTTATTGTAACATGTGATTTCTTAATATTCCCCTATTTGTTATTTTCATATGAAATCTGGACCATGGGATGAAAGAAGGTTGGATGGTTGAGATGATCTCATTTGTTCTTTGGATAGGAGGGGTTCTGCATAGATCTCACCTCATATAACAATAAGTATTTCACGTAAGTTCCGAAAATCTTGACTGTTTCTATGAATGTAGAATTTGTTTTTGTTATGAACTGGTAAACTTTGAATATTTGATTTTATAGTAACATTTCACATCAAGTATGATTGCATTTGAAATAACGAACCATTAAATTTTTAAATGTCAAGTTATATAGCATTGAAAATTACATGTCTTGTTAAGTGAGCAGGTTGTTTGTTGAAGCAAATATTGACTAGTTAAACATTTAAATTGCTTTTATTGAATGGCTAAAGTACTTGCATTAAAGGGATTCAATCCTTTTTCCAGTTTAGCGTGAACTGCCAGGCGTTAGGTGCCGATAAGGCAACCAAGTTCATTTAAAAAAAAAACATTTTTAACACAAAATAAAATTTCATTAATAATTAAAATGTAAAAACAATAATATATTAAATATAAAAAGCGATCGAAATACATAAATAATAAATCTATCGGATGCTCCAGCTTGCAAAGTCATACAGAAGTCGATAACCGAAAATCCCGATAGCTCCAATTGATTTTGGTGCGATGTTGTCCGATACCTTTAGAACACAGCCACAACTTGTCGGGAATCTGCAATCTTTGCGGGCTTGATCTTTCAAAATTTGTCGATCGCGACTTCGTTCGAGCGTATATGTCGTTGCAACTCTTGTAGTTTCACGTCATCGTTCCTTCTCCAGCGCCGCGGTCAAACAATTCGATGGCGCTTATAATACCGTTTTTCGAGCCTCATCGTCGTTATTGTATTGATTTTGAGCGTACACTGCATATCTTCAAGCGGAATGGGAGGAGCAAGCCATAAATCTTGTGTTGAGAAGTATTTTGAGTTTGAATTCTGTGAAATAGATTTGTGGATTGAAGTGTGTTTGTATTGTGTATTTATAAAGGTTAATTTTTTTTGAGTTAATTACATAATTGGTCCTTGTGGTTTGTCGGATCTTGCAGAAAATATCCCTGTGTTTTTTTTTACGGGTCATGTCCCCGTGGTATGCAAAAGTTACGGGTTTGGTCATTTGACCAATAATTACGTTAATTGACCGTTAACTTGAAGGGTATTTTGACTTTCCATCCTTGGCAAACCAGGGACATTCTCTCGGGTAAACCAAGGACCAATTATGTAATTAACTCAAAAAAAAAAAAAACAAAAAGCGATTTAAAAAAACAAAAGCTGTTTAAAAAAACTTTAAAAAACATTAAAAAAAAAATATTTATTATAGTTAAATTTGGGCTTATTTATAATGTGAGGGCTTAAAAATTTTTATTAAAACTTAAAAAAATTTATTAAACAGTTTTTATACGCTTAAAAAAATGTATTGAACAGTTTTTAAGCTCTTACGTTGTACATTAGCCAAAAAATTTAAGCCCCGTTGTGAGGCCAATTTTATTTTTCATTTTAAGCCCTCAGTTGTGAGGGCAATTGTACATTAGCCAAAAAAAATAAAGATTGTTATAGCCTAGTAATGGCAACTCGCAGGTCGGATGGATCTAGAACTTTCTTTGCAAAGTCAACGGTCAAACCACGAAAATTATTTGAATTAGTTAGTGCCAAATAAGAGGTTAAAAATTTAAGTATAATAAACTTTTTAAAAAATGAAAAATAAAAAAATTAGACCTTCACAACGTGAGGGCTTAAATTTTTTTTTTTTTGACTAATGTACAACTTGAGGGTTAAAAAATTTTATTAACACTTAAAAAACTTTTTAATCTGATTATTTTGTGCGATTTTTGTATATTTTCATCCATTTTTTATCGTTTTTAAGTTCTGTTTTATAAGTTTTATATCGTTTTATCAATTTTCTCAAACTTTATCGCTTTTATATGCAGCTTTAGTTTTTTTTTAAATAGGTTTTAAGTATTAATTAAAATTTTAAGCGATATAAAAACTTTTTAATGCGTATAAATTTTTTTTAAGCGTATAAAAACTGTTTAATAAAATTTTTTAAGTTTTAATAAAAAAAATTTTAAGCCCTCACATTATAAATAAGCCCAAATTTAAGTATAATAAATATTTTTCTTTAATTTTTTTTAAAAGTTTTTTTTTTTAAACAGTTTTTGGTTTTTATTTTAAAAGTTTTTTTTTAATCAGTTTTTTGAGTTAATTACATAATTGGTCCTTAAGGTTTCTGGGATCTTTGAGAATGTCCGTGGTTTGCCAAGACATGTGGAAAGTCAAAAATACCCTTGGTTAACGGTCAACTAAAATTATTGGTCATAGGACCAAACCGTAACTTTTGCATACCAGACATGACGGTAAAAAAACACAGGACATTTTAAAGATCCGACAAACCACAAGGACCAATTATGTAATTAATTTTTTTTTTTTTTTTTAAACCGTTGCAATAACGGTAATTTTTTGGACATTAAAACCTTTATACTCGACCGTGATCGTGACCAACTTGTGAGAAACTTTTGTGCCGATTGATTCGCCACATCAGGGCGTCGATTAACTGATCGAGGCAAGCCTCGATCGAACTACTGGGGGCAGCCTAAGTGATGAAATAGTGATTTCGTTGTCATTTAGTTTATCCATACAAAACACTCGTTTAATCATTTGTTTTGTACAATAAACAAACGAGTTATAAAAAAGTTGTTATTTTTGAAATATGAATTACCAAACTAGCTATTTTCTTTTGCAACTTTGCGAGTTTGATAAAACTCACAATTCTGTAAACAAAATAGCACGAATTTGATAAAATAATAGTTAGATATTAGAGTGAAGATTATATAAGAAAACATGTTTGGCTTTATGGCTAACTCGTTAGCACTTGATCCAAGAGGTACTGAGTTCGAGTCTTGCCTCCTTACCTCTTTGGATAGTTCTGACTTCTGACGAATAACGCATTTAACAAAACAGTTTTTTGACATAATGTTAATAGTATTAATTCGTCATCTAGCAAAACAACTTTTCTGACTTACTCTTAACTGTATTTAAGGAAGCTTTTGTTATGAAAAATGAGATAGGATCAAATGAGAAATATAATTAATATGAGAAGAAAGAGAATAAATCACAACCACAAATATAATATGCATCTATAAAAATATATGCATTTCCTTATTATTTCTTTTTTTTTATTTAAAATATGTAGCTACAATTCTTTCTCGGGTCGGGATCCTGAGTTCTTGACTAGTTGGGGAAATACATTTATTGGATTTGATCCATGAGACTCAAATCAAAAGCTTTTGATTTGGTAGTTGGATCGGATCCATAATTCATAATGCACTTGAGTCGGTTGTCTTCTAACTTGAGAGGATCGCCTTCTACCACTTCTTACCGTTTAAAGAAAAATCGCAAACTCGTGACCTTTTATTATGAAAGTCACAGAAATTCCAAAAATAGCTATTTTGGTTCAATTTTTTCTTTTTATTGTTTTGTTATAAAACACATCAACCTAACGAATAGACTTAGAGACTTGGGGTGTCGCGTGGTACCATCGCCTCAGTCTTGCGCCAGTGGCAATCGGCATCCAACTCAACATTATACTGCAATCAACCCACCCCTGTATGCGCCAGCGCACCTCCCCGTTTAGAGCGCAATTCACACAAACACACAAACCTGTTTTATCAATTAAAAAATTGTCGAATTTGCCCGATCGTCCCGCTGAAGAACACCTCCACATCCCACGGCCAGGCGGTGTGTGGCGAGCCGCGCGTACCGCGTGAGACGGCAATGAGCGCGATTTTACCACACCGGGTGCTCTTAACCACAATGCGCAATAAGCAAATTAAATATGTTAATAACTATTTTTTTTTTAATTTTTATAATAACAAAAAGAATGTGTCCAACGATTCACACTATGTAGCATTCTTCCCTCGTGATTAACACGGTTGTCGACTAACCAAACAAACCAAGCATGAAAAATAATGGAGCTCATTTGTTTAAATGCAAAGGATTCACGCTATGTTTGTTGTTTAGTTTATAAGGTGATGATTGATTTGATATCACCAAAAAAAACTTTATATTATTTAAAACCTTTAGATGTATGTCACATCTACAAAAGGGATACATTAGCAATTCCATCTTTAAAGTCTTATGTTTGACAATCCTATAGGCCTTTGATTCAACTGCAGTTATGGTAACCACCAATCTTTGATCCCCAAAAGGTATTTACCAAGGTTGCAAAAATCGTGAATCGGTAGTCGGACGGTCGACCTCCCTGTAGCTTGTAATCGGTTAAAGCGAGATTAATCGGTGATTAATCGGATTGATATTTTAGCAGCTTTTGTGTATTCTGGCGAGATTTGGGTGATGCAAACCAATTTTCTTTGAAAATCATCTTGTAATATACTCCGTATAAAAACATCAAATATAATTGATTAAAACTTGCTCAAGATAAGTTTTGAGTATTTTCGACGAGATTGCAAGTTTTCGACAAGTTTGACCACGTTCAGCTGTTGATTATTGTTGACGATTTATTTCACCGATTACAAATGCGGCAGGTTGGTGGCGAAGCTAATCGGTGATTAATCGGCCTTGTAGGCCTTGTTTTGCAACACTGTTATTTACAGTACTATTTATCTTGCCCAATGTGGATGTGATAAATTTAGGTAGTGGCAAACAGATACATGGGGTCGGGTTTGAACTTTAGACCTCCACGTAAATTACATGTCTCCCACCACTGGTCATGCAGTCACCCGTCAACATGTCACCGGCTTCAGCTTAGACCTTCTTTGGCTCTTTTTTCTTCATTTTAGCAGATTCAGATTGACCCACCACATTTGGTGCACTCATTACAAAGTAGAATTTTGGACAAATTATGATAAGTAGGTGTCCCCAGTCTACTACATTCATTTCCTGGAAATGTATGAGGTTATTAAACACCACTTGAATGCCTTGAAAAACAAAATGTGTACAAAATCCAAATTAGTATCCAAAAGAACATGTCAAAAAATTACTTGGGTGAAATCTTTTATCATATGTAAAAACTAAGTCAAAAGGGAATAAAAGCAATCTCTTCTTTCGTATTCTATAAACTCCGAGCTAATGCATCGCCCCAGTCAGCAAACTGCCTGGTATTTGATATCCCATCTGCTATTGCATTAAGCATTGATAGAGTATGAGCCAAAAGTTAATTAATAAATTTCAACTATAAGTCAAACTATGAGCAGAGCCATAAAGTTATGGTCGAAGGCACACTTTGATAATTTTTAAAAACTACACTACAAATTAGTTTGGGACAAATTACTGAAATAACAAGATATTTTAAAAATTTTACATAACAACTTCTTTGGCTAGGGGGCACGTGCCAAGGTTATATATAGCGTGAGACGTGGCGATGGCATGTATATGTCACCGCCAGCAGCTTCAGTAAAGTGAGCTTTTACGTTTATAAGGCGGTAAAATCTAAAAATATTTATATAAATTTATATCATATTTCATATATATCGATATTGGTTTATAAAAAGACATGGCATAAGTGGCGTGGCAATGTCGCGAGCTTCACGTCTTTCTGAGCCTTTCGTAGTAATAGATGCCCACCCGGCCACCCTGCTCCTGTCTCAAACCAAAATTTGAACCATAAGCTAACAAATATAAAATATTTAAACAACAATACCAAGGGGAGAACGAGAACTCATTGTGATGGGTAAGTGATTAAGAGTGATTGTGTTGTCATTTATTTTATCAACAATAATAAAATTGCGATTTTTTTAAAAGTTTATATATGTTTGTGTTTTTAAACAAAATACCAAATAAAATTTGTGATTTTTGAAAAAGTTCTTAATTGTTTTTTGAACAAGAGTTAAAGTACTTTTTATTGGCAACAATGTCACCAAAACTTGTTTGGCATGATGGTCAATGTTCTTGTAAACTTTCTAAAAGGTCTGGGTTCGATTCTTGCACGCTAACTCTTTGGTTGGAATGCAAGTACATTGGCTACAAGCATAGACGGAACTTGAACATTTTTTTGGAGGAGGAGCGAATTTAATGAGAGGAAATCTGGGAATCAATTCAATTACCCCTATTAATATAATATTCTGGAGGTGGTATGAATTTTTGGAGAGGCCCTCCCGGTCTCCATTAAGGTCCGTCCTTGGCTACAAGCAAAAACATGATTTTTTTTGGCATGATTTTATTAGTATTTAGCAAATTTGCGTTTTCAAATTCTGAAAAATATTGGCTACTTTGGCAACTTCAACTTTGTTTGATAGGTTTGTAAGAAATTACATTAACCAAACGAATAATGGCCACAATGACGCAAGTCGCAACAACGCACGATACAGCAAACTTATAATTTTAGTAAACAAAATTTTAAATAGCTTAAATAATAGAAATGGCTTCTTTTATTTTTGTTTAAGTTAATACAAAGTTATTTTAGTTTCACATTAGCAATCCTTTGTTGAAGCTTCATGTTGCCCCTTCCTAATGGCTACATTTAAGGCTAACCACCATCTTTAGCTCTATGAAAGGTCAGTTTCCCAATGTGAATATGATAAATTGAGCTAATCGCAACATGGGGTCAAAATTCGGCTACATGCCCCCACCGCTGACCAGGCAGCCACCCGTCAACATGCCACCGGCTTCAACTTAGACCTTTTTTGGCTCTTCTTTTTCTGATCCACCACAGTTGGTGTAGTGGTTTACTATGAACTCACTCACCATCAAATTTTACGACCACGTAGAATTTGAACACATAATGATAGTGAAATACGTTGGCCAAGCCTAGTATGTGTACATTATACAAAACTTTGTATCCATTTCTGGAAATGTATCCAGGTTATTAAACACCACTTGAATGCCATAAAATGAAAAAGGAAATGTGTACAAAAGCTAAATTAGCATTCAAGAGAGCCGCTTAAGAAATTGGCATCCAAGAGAACAGCTCAAAGAATTACTTAGGTGGAAGTATCAATAAGATAAACGTAAAAAGTAACTCAAAAAATATAATCCATCTCTTCTTCCGTTATCTAGACACAGAAGGCCAGTGTCAGCTAATGCATCGCCCCAGAAAACTAACAAGCTGGTCTTTCACCTTCCATCTGCTGCTGCAATGAGCGTTAATAAAACAGATCAATTAAACAAATTTGAACCAGAAGTCCAAACCC